>CM042401.1:27807859-28407859 GCA_023634145.1 Thymallus thymallus
CGAAGTATGTGGACACCTCGAACATCTCATTCCAAAATCATGGGCATTAATAATGAGTTGTTCCCCCCTTTGCTATTTTTTTTATTTTAACCTTTATTTAACTAGGCAAGTCAGTTAAGGACAAATTCTTATTTACAATGACAGCATACCCCGGCCAAACCTGGACGACGCTGGGCCAATTGTGCACCCCCCTATGGGAGGGACTGTAGTGAAGCCACTTGCACTGAGATGCAGTACCTTAGACCATTGCACTACATTTTGCACTCTGTATATAGATTTTCTATTGTGTTTTTGACTATGTTTGTTTACTGTGTAACTCTGTGTTGTTGTTTTTGTCGCACTGCTTTGCTTTGTCTTTTACGATAACTCTTTATGTAAAATTACGATAACTCTTCTGGGAAGGCTTTCGACTAGATGTTGGAACATTGCTTCCATTCAGCCACAACGGTATTAGTGAGGTCGGGCACTGATGTTGGGTGATTAGACCTGGCTCGCAGTCAGCGTTCCAATTCATCCCAAAAGTGTTTGACGGAGTTGAGGTCAGGGCTCTGTGCAGGCCAGTCAAGTTCTTCCACACAGATCTCGACAAACCATTTCTGTATGGACCTCGCTTTGTGCCTAGGGGCATTGTCATGCTGAAACAGGAAAGGGCCTTCCCAAAGCTGTTGCCACAAAGTTGGAAGCACAGAATAGTCTAGAATGTCATTGTATGCTGTAGCATTAATATTTCCCTTCACTGGAACTAAGGGTCCTAGCCTGAACCTTGAAAACAGCGCCAGACCATTATTCCTCCTCCACCAAACTATGGCACTATGCATTCGGGCAGGTAACATTCTCCTGGCATCTGCCAAACCCAGAGTCGTCCGTCAGACTGCCAGATGGTGATGCATGATTAATCACTCCAGAGAACATGTTTCCACTGCTCCAAAGTTCAATGGCGGCGAGCTTTACACCACTCCATCTGACACTTGGCATTTTAAACATCTGTCAGCAACGGGTGTGGCTGAAATAGCTGAATCCACTAATTTAAAGGGGTGTCCACAAACCTTTGTATATATAGTGTGGCTTAATTTATCAAAGTCTCCCATTTCTCTGCGTGTGTTGTGTGTAAATTAACCAAATGATTGAGTAACATTTTATAATACATTTCATGAATAATCTATTATACATGTTTATAAGTGGTTTATATATTGTAAATGCTTATGGATATTCATGTTAATAATGCTTAGGCTATACGTTTCTGAATGTTAATAAATAATTAAAGTTATTTAATAATAGTTTATAAATAGTTAATTTAATGCTTTTTCATGAAGGTTATCCCAAAGACTTAGGCATGATTGAGCCAAAGCTTTTGGATAAAAACTGCCAAATTGCATAATTTAAAAAAAAAGTGTACATGTGAATGAGAGAGGGCAACAGACACAAAAAGCTTGGGGGCATGCCACTCAACACAGCCTCTTCATGCATTTGATCACCAAACAAATGTGTATTGTGCCATAGCACTCTTGATTGGAACACATATTAGTTCTTACATTCATTAAACAAACAGGAATTGAACTCAACTCTTTAATCCACAGTCATGGAAACAGAGTGCTCTGCTGGATCTGGGCCCATATTTCTAAAGCTTGTCAGAGTAGGAGTTCTCAACTTGGGCTTGTGCCTTATGCTGAAGGGGGAGGGATCTACACCCCCCAGATCAAAGTATGATGACCAAAGTCTGAACAATGACTGTTGCTTCTACACTGATAATGTTTGATCATAAAGTTACTGGTCCCCTCCTCATGTCAAACACTTTCAGGAGGTGGGACTAATGAGGGGATAGGGTGACATCACCCTAACTCTGATTTTAATACACCAATGATAACATGATATTATCTAACCTAATTTAAATATGTACTGCCTTGTAACCAACATTGGATAAAGGCGTGTTTGCAGAGGGGCGTGGTTTATAAAGCTACTGTCGGGTGTCAGCAAATATAATTCAAAGTTTACACTATTCATCTATGGCAAAGATACTTATATGTTTCCCCTTTCATCTGTGTCTGGTGTTAGCTAGTTACTGGCTAGCTAGGTCTTCATCTGTGTCTGGTGTTAGCTAGTTACTGGCTAGCTAGATCTTCATCTGCGTCTGGTGTTAGCTAGTTCCTGGCTAGCTAGGTCTTCAGCCAGCACGGAACAAAAGGGGGGAGAAGCTCTGACGCGGTTGTCATGTCAACACATACGTCAGTGCTTCCATGTTGTTAGAGTTGCTTTGTGTATCACCAAATTAGCTTGAAATGATTTCTTGACATAGGCATTTCAAAAAGAGCAGTCAGTTAAGGCGAGCTCATGAATATAAGCTCCCCTCCCATTCAGCCTGTCTTTTCAAACTTCCTGGAAGTTAGTCATGAGAGAAAAAGTACCATTAAAGAATAAACACATGAAAAAGAACACCAAACGCCAAGCTGTGACAGAGCATGAAGGTATCTCACAAAATGGGACCTCTTGCCTAGAGGTTGTCAATGCTCTTTGACCAGCCTATCACCATTATTAGTGAAACAAGTTAATTTTAGCAAACACAGAAAATACAATTATATGAATAATTGAAAAATAAGTGACTTCTCACAGCTGCCAAAAAGAGGTAAACTAAACAAGGTACATTTTGCAATTTTCCATAGTACCTTTTCACCATTTGGGAGCTACATCATTGTTTAGTAACACGTTTCTCTGCACTGTTTTAATGTTTTAATATTCAAATTCAAATGAAAAATGCCCCCACTTTAAAAATGACACTACCTGACTTGTACTGGAACTTGACTGATTTTTCCTATGATTCCCCAGAACTTTTGTATAATTTCAGCCAGTAGTTGTGGTGTTCACGAGCCTTTTTTGTACTACGTCATCCATTTCGTATGCTACACCATACAGTATATACAAAGGTATGTGGACACCCCTTCAAATTAGTGGATTTGGCTATTGCTGACAGGTTTGTAAAATTGAGCACACAGCCATGCAATCTCCATAGACAAATATTGGCAGTATAATTGCCTTACTGAAGAGCTCAGTGACTTTCAATGTGGCACCACCATAGGATGCCACCTTTCCAACAAGTCAGTTTGTAAAATGTCTGCCCTGCTAGAGATGCCCGGTCAACTGTATGTGCTGTTAGACCACACAAGCTCACAGAACAGGACCGCTGAGTGATGAAAGCGCGTAGCTCGTAAAAATAATCTGTCCTCACTACCGAGTTCCAAACTGCCTCCAGGAGCAGGTGTATGTTACGTCCCGCAATTTTTTTTATATAATCCAATTCGTACAATATATTACAAATGTGTTGTGCGTAAGATCCCGGACTACATCTTTAAGTGTTGCAGCAGAAATACAAGTTAGACCGGTTGCAAAATTCTGAAAACACTTAAGACACAGTGCCTTCGGAAAGTATTCAGACGCCTCGACTTTTTCCATATTTTGTTACGTTAAAGCCTTAATCTAAAATTGATTAAATAAACACAATTCCTCAGCATACACACAATACCCCATAATCTCAAAGGAAAAACAGGGTTTTAGAAATTCTCGCAAATGTATTTAAAATAAAAAACATAAATTATTTACATAAGTATTAAGACCCTTTGCTATGCAATTCGAAATTGAGCTCAGGTGCATCCTGTTTCCATTGATCATCCTCTAGATGTTTCTACAACTTGATTGGAGTCCACCTGTGGTAAATTAAATTGATTGGAACTGATTTGGAAAGGTACACACCTGTCTATATAATGCAAGAAGTTTGGAAACACCAAGACTCTTCCTAGAGCTTGCCTCCTGGCCAAGCTGAGAAATCGGGGGAGAAGGGCCTTGGTCAGGGAGGTGACCAAGAACTAGATGGTAACTCTGCCAGAGCTCTAGAGTTCCTCTGTGGAGATGGGAGAACCTTCCAGAAGGACAACAATCTCTGCAGCACTCCACCAATCAGGCCTTTATAGTAGAGTGGCCAGACGGAAGCCACTCCTCAGTAAAAGGCACGTGACAGCCCGCTTGGAGTTTACCAAAAGGCACCTAAAGCCTCTCAGACCATGAGAAACAAGATTCTCTGGTCTGATGAAACCAAGATTGAACTCTTTGGCCTGAATGCCAAGCATCACGTCTGGAGGAAACCTGACATTATCCCTACTGTGAAGCATGGTGGTTGCAGGATCATGCTGCAGAGAAGAATGGGAGAAACTCCCCAAATACAGGTGTGCCAAGCTTGTAGCATCATACCCAAGAAGACTTGAGGCTGTAATTCAACATAGTACTGAATAAAGGTTCTGAATACTTTTATATTTCAGTTTTCTTGTATTATATACATTTGCAAAAAAATCTAAAACCCTGTTTTTGCTTTGTCATTATAGGGTATTGTGTATATACAGTAGTTTGAGGGATGTTTATTTTTTTTAAATACATTTTAGAATAAGGCTGTAACCTACCAAAATGTGGAAAAAGTCAAGGGGTCTGAATACTTTCCAAAGGCACTGTAGATGTCTGCTTCAAAGAGATTCACAAATGGCACTCAATCACATGCCCGTCAAAATTAGAAGGGGTCAATAACACATTAGGTGACAGCATTACTATAAGCATCTAAAATTAAAATCTACCCCAAACCATAGATCCCTCGACGGAAGTCAAATTGTAATACAATCCATAATGAATTGGAATATTTAGAGAAGACACCAAAACCATTGTCAAATTACTTTATCCCGTTGCTAATTTTGTGTCTATAATTTGGGGTTTTCATTTGAAATCTGGAAAGATGATAGGTGTCTGACTATGAATAATCACTCTCAGTTCATGAGGGCAAATAGAATTTTAAATTCCATTTTCAGAGTTGATTCCTTCTACACAAAATGGTGCCCATGTACTGTATATCCTCAATGTAATGTATGGCAGATACTATATGTACTGTATATCCTCCATAATATTCTTATGGCATCCAATTGTATTACTGTAAACAGTTCAGACGCTCTAATTGGTCAGTGTGGTATGCATAGAGCAGATGTCAGTATTTTAATGAAAGTGGTTACTACTATATTTAGCCCAACAAAACACACCATTAAGTCATAGATTTTGGGATAATCCAACCAAGTATGTACACCAATGATTATTGATTAAAATCACAGGACAGTGCTGTGACATATTCATCCAGTGTTTAAAGTCAGTTAATAGAAATGTACATTATGGTCATTGAATGGCTAAAGATCTGGGCAGGCATTTGTCTGAAAAACAAATGTAGGATTGTGCTTTTAATGATCTGAACAATGACTGGGTTTGTGCCATCTGCTGTTTATCTTAGCAAGAAGCAGACTTACTTGTAACAGAAATTAGCTGCAGTTCACCAAAATTGAAATAAAGTGCATTTATTTAAGGAAACATTTTTTTCTCCCTTCCTTACAAAATGTTTTCACAAATTGTTAACATGTTAAGAAATAAGCTTACCTGCTAGAAAATAAAGCAGTATAAAGACGGTCCACAATAAATCTAATAAAAAGCGAACCCTGGTACATTAGAAACTGTCCTACGGTTTGGCAATTTGATCATTAGCTGTTTTGAGCTCTAGACACAGCGATGCATCAGAAACATGTCCAAAGTGCTGTTGGTTATCATTGTAGTTAACTACATTGGTTAATTCCGTTTATGTCCAGCAACATCACTGGATCACAGCTTTAAAGTTGAGACATTTCTCACACGTCACTCAGTCCACAGGTTGGTCTGTAGTTGCAAGACCCCCCCCCCCCCCCCCCCAAAAAAAAGAGCCCTAACAACATTCCTTAGAACCATGTTGTGTTTGAGGTCTGATGGCCACCTAACAGCATCCCTTAGAACCCTGTTGTGTGTGAGGTCTGATGGCCATATTCTTCGACATTTAAGGGAGGAAAAATGTCTTTGCCAATGAACAGCCTACAATGATCTGTGTTTCGCCCCTGGTTGCTTGTGAGTGCCTCTGAACCGTGTGCATGCTACTTTATCATCCACAGGCAGGCACAGTGGTTTCTGCTATTGCTTTGTTGAGGTGCTGATGCTGAATGGTGCTCAGGGACCATTGGTGATGGCCAACAAGACGGACCCCTTCCAAAATAACATGTCCCTAGCCTAACGGAATAACACCTGGTTTCTGAGGCAAGTCAAGAACCTCCGTCTTCTTGTACATGTTTGAATTATCATGTTGACTTTCATTTTTACATTGTGTCAATTACAACATGAATACAATACATGAATTCTTGCAGTGTAAGAAGAATCCTACTTTTGTCTTTTCCCAGGAATTACAGGTTTTGATTGAAAAGGACCCATGTTATGCAGTGTCAGGCAAACAAGAAAAAGGGTCAGCAGCACCAGCAAGTCACACTGTTTGAAGCGATCCTGTTAAAAAAAAATCCAAATCGATGACCAGGACACCGCGTTCGATGTGTCTACAATAAACAAATATACCACACTTTCACTATAGTTTCAAAGAAAAGGAACTGTAGAAGACAATGGAACCCTGAGATATTCAATCTTTTGGTCGGGCTGCGAACCTCTGTCAAATGGCTGTGTGAATACTGGAGTGCCATTTCCAGGATCATGTTCATAATAGGGCACATAATGAAAAAAAGTTTTAAAACCTTTTGCAAAGACAAACTGAACATTTGGATGTCTTATTGTCCTGGTAGTCCCTCCCTGTTTCAGTCAGCTTGCTTCTGTTTGGTGCCTCATGGACATGACCCAGAGCTCTGAAAGAACAACCTTCCAGAGCCACAACTAAAGTAGCTAACAGCCACAGGTGGCTGGTTGCACGCTAATTTGGGAGGACGGTCTCATAGCAATGGCTGGAATGGAATAAATGGAACAGTATTAAACACAAACATGGTTTCCTTGTATTTGACAACATTCCATTATTTTAAATCTGTCCTCCCCTCACTAGCCTCCTGTGCCACAGGTTTAACCCGCTCTAGGGAATACCCGACTAATACAAATCACAGGTTGCAACCCTGACACTCCAGTAAAATAAAAACGTTCCCAATATAATCTCAAAGAACACATGGATTCCTCTTCGTGAGAGGAGTGGCTATGACTGTCTTAATAGGACAGGAGGAATCAAGGATTTGACAGAGTATACACTTCTGAGAAATAGCGTAAGTGTTATATAGAAATACAAATATAGCAACATGTTTTTTTTTTCCTTCCAAAAAATAGGTATTAAAGTATTAAATACAGATGGTTATGTTAATGACAATGTTGTTACATGGAGGTTTTGCCGTTGTCATGGTGGATTGGGAGAGTATGGCATGGCATGGTCTTAATAACCCCTTTCCCCCCCCTCATTTTTCCTATTTTTATTTCTCTGTGAGCGAGAGCTGCAATATCCTCTCCAGCTCCTCCACTTCCTCCTTCCTCCTCCTCTCCTCCTCGGCCTGGGCCCGGGCCGACAACTCCATGGCCATGCGGAGGTCCGTATCGGGGCTGGAGGCCGAGATGCCCGAGCTGGCCGGACTTGACGTGGTGTCTCCCAAGTCCACCAGCGCCCCCTCTGGGATGCTTCTGGAACAACAGTGGAGGAGGGATCGGGTGTTGGGATCAGAAAGAGAAGAAAGGCTTTGATGTTTGTTTCCCGGAAGACAGTTGTCCATCGTCAATAACTACTAACTGCCTTTCAAAAGCACCGATCCACATACTGCACACACGCCATAACTCGGAAAAGATGAGAAAATTATGCTTAGTTATTTGGACGTCCGTGGGTTTGATTCACAAAACACGAGCCCGTGAATATATTCTAAATATACGTGCTAATTGAAAGTCACTTTGGACAAAAGTAAATACCGTAGCCAATGATGTGCATGAATACTTTGTGAATACCTGCCATGAACTTAGTCACTGTTCTAGCCGGCTACCACCCCGTACTCTACCCTGACCTTTAGAGACTCCTGCCCTATATACAGAGTCATTGAACACTGGTCACTTTAGTAATGTTTACATACGGTTTTACCCACTTTATATGTATATACTGTATTCAATTGATGGCTCATCCTATTTAACTACTGCTGTACACACCTTTTCTATTCATATACTGTCTTTACACACAATTATACTCGCTCTCACACACACAAACACGACTCTGACATTGCTTGTTCTGTGTATTGTTAGTTATACGGCATTGTTGGAGCTAGAAACATAAGCATTTCACTGCACCGGTGATAACATTTGCAAAATATATGTACACGACCAATACAATTTGATTTACCTGTCACTCTGGCTACTGAGCATAGGGTCCTTGAGGTCCCCATTGGCATCTTCCCAGGTCACTTCCTAGAGGACAAAACAAAGGGTGGAGTAGGTGAGGTAAAATGCAATTCTACACAATCTGCTTTGTAACATTGTGGCCTCCTGAACAGACACAGACCTCATGTCAAAAATATGAGAAGTGAGGCGGAGGAGGCCGTGAGAGCAAGATGACCTGATGGGGAGTGAAGGAGATGAGTAGGGTGTGTGTGTGTGTGTGGCATCTCGGACCTGTTCCGGGTCTCCACCACCGGACTCCAGCAGACTCTGATGGATGGCGTACTGCAGTAGCTCCTCGTCGTGGTTGGATACGGGCATGTGGCGGCTGCCGCCTCTTCCTCCTCCTCCTGCTCCTCTGTGGTGGTAGTGTGCAGGCACCTCAAACACAGAGGGACACACCTGGAATAGAGGGGGAACTGAAGGGATCAGAAAGAGAGAATGTTGTTATTATTGGTAGGCTGTCAATATCGACATGTCCAATGAAATTGATATGGATACATTTACATCATTTAGCAGACGCCCTTATCCAGAGCAACTTACAGGAGCAATTAGGGTGCAATTAAGTGCCTTGCACAAGGAAACAGAGTTTTCACCTAGTCGGATTGGGGATTCCAACCAGCAACCTCTCGGTTACTGGTCCAACGCTCTTAACCGCTAGGCTACCTGCCGCCCCAAACAACTGTTGTTCAGCTGTCAGAAGCAACTGAATAAATTAAATTAGAGAAATGACTAAATGTGTAATTTATGTAACATGGGGACGAATGCCGCGGTCATCTGACCCGGGTCAGAGGCATGAGTGTGCCTACCTGCAGCTTCACCGCCCTCCTCCTCCGAGGGTGTGGGCGTGGCAGCAGAGGGTGGCGTATCCAGGGGTTCGCCCGTACTGCATTTGTTGACACCGCCAAATGAAACGCGGGCATTGAGCACGTGGAACAAGGGAATCTCTGTGTGAGGAAATAAAAACGGGTCATCTTTATGGATCCCGTTATTTAAAAGCAAACGCCTCTATGGTGAGCCTTTTATAGTGGTCCTTTGTGAGTATGTGTGTGAGTGTCATTTTTCTCAAATCAGGGGCCGTATTTATCAAGCGTGTCAGAGTAGGAGTGCTGATTTAGAGTCAGTTTTGCTTTATAGTTCACATAGAATAAGATTATATGGACGAGGGGCCTGATCCTAGATCAGCACTCCTCTGAGATGCTTGATAGTCGGCCCCAGGTCTTTAGTGCTTGAATGAGCGGCACAAGCATTGTGTAAACATTCTCATTTCGTCACCGTTTCCAGAGGTGTAACTGTACCTATTTTTACAGGGAACCCAGGAGGGAACTTGAGGGTGACAAAATCCCGTAGTCGGGCAAAGTGGGTGCTGGTCCGGGCCATGAGATCGATGATAGGCGTGACCTGCTCCACCAGGGAGAGAGGGTGTTCCTCGCTCATCCACAATGTGCCCTTGAACCTGGACACATCAGGGTCATATTCATTAGTGCACACTGTAGAAAAACATTTTGCATGCATTTCTTATTGGACAAGTTCAGGTAGTCTCTCCCTGTTTCAGTCCATTTTCTTCGGTTTGGTGCCTAATGAATACGACCCAGAACATACGGTCATCATGTTTGAGGGATCAGTTTGAGCAGAGGGAGGCAAAGGATCACTAATCTTAATCACATCATGAGTAGTTATTTGGGGTGCAGGGTGATGTGTAGATTCTGCGCAGTCCAACAACTGCAATCTAGTCCCATCTCAATACAACAACCCTTATACTAAAACCTAGACAACAACACCTTTACATGAACTGAGAAGGAAACCATTATAAAAACAATCAAGACTTCTGATGACATGAATATTGATGAGAAAACCTTGCTCTCTCGGGGGCTTTGGAGCATAATTTTCTTACTTCTGGGTTCGGATGGTGAGTTCAATGGGCCGGCCAATGTCTCTGTCTTCAAGGTCAAACTCGGGGTCAAAGTACTCCTCTGGTGTGATGGCGGTGGGGTTGGTGGCTGTTGCGTACTCCAGAGTGAGGTCCTATCCACAATATGAACAGAGTCGAGCGTCCTTATTGAACCCACTACAAACCAAGTTGAGTGTTCTTATTGAAGCCAATACGAACCAAGACGAAGCGTTCTTAATGAAGCCGTTACAAGTCAAAAAGGCAAGTACGATTCTGTTCATAAAACAATTAGATTAGATAATCCTCCATAACCTAAAATCCTGGTTTGTCTGATCTTACCCCCTGAGCACTTATCTGCTGTTCCACAGTCCCAAGAAGAGACTCCAGAACATTCCTCTCACCTAGAAGACCAAAAAGGAGACAAAATAGACGATGGGTTATGGTGTCATACACAGCGCTGGTCTTCAACAAGTCCCCTCCTAAACAGAGCCAGGCCATTTTGGTTCTGTGTACTCTCTCTGGGTTATTATAGCTGTGCAAGTGTCTCCTGGTGTAACACTGACTAAAGATGCTGCTTATTAAACATTGAGATGAGGACCATCTCTCGTAGACCAGAAGTAATGGACTATATAGGGAAAGGGTGCCATTTCAGACGCAAATTAAACGTTATGTCTCTCTACCTCCACCTTGAGGAATTATAGAGCGCTTACTTTTTATTCTAGCTTTCTCCTCATCGGTGAGATGCTCTGTCCTCGTCCGGATCACCACGTTTACATTGTTCACAGTGAAAACCTGCAAGGAAAAGAAAAACAACTCATGCAGTATACAGCATACTACTCTTCCCTTTACTGCTACTAAAAGGAAATAACACTACTGACCATTTAAAAAAAAAAAAGCTGGCAATCTACTGTTGTTATTGTCAAATTAAAAGGGGCAATCAGCAGTTGCTACGTCCAAATAACTAAGCATAATTTTAAAATTAATGATATGTACCCATTGATTGTTGAAAAATATAACTTCAAAATGACTTGTTTTACTCCAATGTTTAAATGTAAACAAACACTATATAGCCCCAAAACATAATTAAAACTATAATTTTGATACCATGGATGGTCAGTCCAACGCATCTATAGCTAGGTCTATGAATTCGAGATCGGTTACATTTCTCCAGCACCATCCCTCAGCCTTTTTCCAAAACAGGAGTGAAAGGGATTGTGTAAGGTCAACAAATCTAGACAAGCAACAAAATAATTAAATATTAAACAGGGCAAGAATGCTATAATAAATGCACAAACCTTAGCCTCGAAACCATTGACAACTTCCGTTTTGTCACACCTCCAACCCCACAACCCAGACTTATTTCTGTGGAATTTAGAGTTCTGTTACTATAAAATCCTGTACAAGTTTATTTGTCTTTCAACAAAGACTTATATGACACAATAGAAAAACAAGATAAGTGTTTGGATCTTGCCTCTCAAAAGCAATGTGCCTGGTGTCCAGAAAAGTGTTGACGATGGGCGTGGTTAGCCGTTTGGCCACTTCCTGTTCGGCAGGTTGCATGGAGTCCAGTGTTACATCCTCTATCTCCTGGGAGATGTCAAAGCGTTCCGTGTCCACCACCTCTTCGTCATGGTTCACCTCCAACAACTCAGTGCAGGTATCTGCCAAAGGGCACAACCACACACTGTGAAACATACGCCAACAAAGTAAAAGACGAGGTGGCCTGCTGAAACTCTGGTCAGTAGGATGCGGTTGTGTGCAAGCCTTACTCTGGGGGGAAAAAAGGGACTCACCATCTCCTCTGAAGATGTAGCTCCGACGACCTCTGATCCAAGTCATGTTCTCGAAGCCCAGCAGAGTGGCGTCCACGCGCAGGCTGGCTCCACTCTTCCAGATCCGACACACATCACTGGGACAAACCCGGGACACGAGGGGGACTGAGAACAGATGGGAAAGCAACATAAACAACAAAGTCTCAAACATCCGCACATGGCACATTCTAATGGGGGGGTGGGTTATCAACTAGAACTTACTCCAACTTGTGAACTCCCATTTCATTTCCATGTAGAAATCTGGGGACTGGGGGGAGGGATTGGAAAGAGGCACGAGTTTGCAGCTTCACATTTTTTTATTTTAATGTGATGAGTAAAAAAACATTTCAGAGAGGGGATCAAACAGAGAGAGTAAGAAGACCTGGCGGATCTTGCTCAGAAGCTCAGGCACTCCTCCCAGGGCTGTAGAGGCTTTGAGGTAGTCTCTTCGCTGGAGCACTAGCTGAACCATCTCTGGGTCGCCAGTGCTGACAGCCTCCTGCAGCACTAAACACAAACATGAAGTTATTTTTAACATAACACATTTCTGTGATGACAAATATATACAAAATAAATAATTGTTTTGGCCAGCATCAACTAGTAAGATGTTTGTGTAATAACAAGAGGTATTGTGTGAAGCACTGGAAAGAAATACTGTCTCACTTCAACTGGAATAGAGACACCTACCGATTCAGGCTTACATGTGTGAAATTGTTACTGAAACGCCTACTGTCCATGTCTGGAAGTGATTTTGAACACACAATTTAACAACCAACAAATATCAAATGTATTTATGAAGCCCTTTTTAAAATCAGCCGATGTCACAAAGTGCTATACAGAAACCCAGCCTAAAACCCCAAAACAGCAAGCAATGCAGATGTAGAAGCACGGTGGCATAGAAAGGCAAAATCTAGGAAGAAACCTAGAGAGGAACCAGGCTCTGAGGGGTGGCCAGTCCTCTTCTGGCTGTGCCGGGTGGAGATAACAATAATTAATGGTCATTAAGGCCAGTTCTTTAATAGACCTACACCAAGGTGTGTCAGATGAGGGCATAGCCATATACACTGCCTTCAGAAAATATTAATACGCCTTGACTTATTCCATTTTACAGCCGGAATTTAAAAATGGATTAAATAAAAACATTTCTCACCCATCTACACACAATACCCCATAATGACAAAGTGAAAACATGTTTTTTAAAATGTTTGCTAATTTATTGAAAATTAAATGCATAAATATGTAATTTACATAAGTATTTACACCCTTGAGTAAATACATGTTACAATCACCTTTGGCAGAGATAACAGCTGTGTCTTTCTGGGTAAGTCTAAGAGTTTTGCACATGTGGTATTGTGTGTGACCTAAATATATATTGAATGGCTTTCATCAAGCTGCTCACTCAATATATATATATATATTTTTTTTTTCAAACAGCACAGGAATTAAATAATCTACATGTATTGATCACATCTTTACTAATGCTGCAGAAATCTGCTCTAAAGCAGTATCCAAATCCATCGGCTGTAGTGATCACAACAGTAGCCATATCTAGGAAAACCAACGTTCCAAAGGCTGGGCCTAATATAGTGTATAAGAGGTCATACAATCATTTTTGTAGTGATTCCAATGTTGAAGATGTAAAGATTATTTGCTGGTCTGTGGTGTGTAATGAGGAGCAAACAGACGCTGCACTTTACACATTTATGAAATTGCTTATTCCAGTTACTAATAAGCATGCACCCATTAAGAAAATGACTAAACCTAAATCCTGGTGGATTGATGAGGAACTGAAAAGTGTTCTGGTTGAGAGGGATGAGGCAAAAGGAATGGAAAATAAGGTGAACGTACTGTAAATTGAGAAATCATGTGACTAAACTGAACTAAAAGAAGAAACTGTACTATGAAACAAAGAAAACTTACATAAAAGAACAAGAGTAAAAAGCTTTGGAGCACCTCACATGAAATTCTTGGCCAAAAAGGCAAACTCTGCTCAATAATTCATTCATTGAATAACAAAACCCACTGATATTACCAACTACTTTAAGGATTTCTTCCCATCGGCAAGATTGGCAAACTTAGGCATGACATGCCAACAACTTATTCTGAACCTACACATGCATAACTGACCAAATGATGAAAGACAAGCATTGTAATTTTGAAATCTGTAAAGTGAGTGTGGAAGAGGTGAATTCATTATTGTTGTCTATCAACAATGACAAGCCACTTGGGTCTGCCACTCCTATTCACCAGCTTTTCAATCTAAGCCTACAGGAAAGTATGTGCTCTCAGGCCTGGAGGGAAGCAAAAAGTCATTCCGCTACACAAGAAAAGCAAAGCACCCTTTACATTTTAGCATGCTTATAGGGAAGGACATTCAACAAGCCCAGCACTTACACAAATGACTGATGATTGTCTGAGAGAAATTGATAAAAAAAATTGCGGGAGCTGTTTTGTTAGACTTCAGTGCAGCTTTTGACATTATCGATAATCTGGTTGCTGGAAAAACGTATGTGTTATGGCTTTACATTCCCTCCTATATCGTGGGTCGAGAGTTACCTGACTAACAGAACACAGAGGGTGTTCTTTAATGGTAGTTTCTCTAATATAATCCAGGTAGACTTAGGCATTCCATAGGGAAGCTGTCTAGGCCCCTTACTTCTTTCACTCTTTACTAATGACCTTCCCTAGCACGGAGTAAAGCCTGTTTGTCTATGTATGCTGATCACTCAACACTATATACGTCAGCTACCACAGCAAGTGAAATCACTGCAACACTTAACAAAGAGCTGCAGTCAGTTTCAGAATGGGTGGCAAGAAAAAAAAAAGTTTGTCCTAAATATGTCAAAAACTAAAAGCATTGTATTTGGGACAAATCATTCATTCAATAAACCCTAAAGCTCAACTAAATCTTGTAATGAATAATGTGGAAATTGAGGAGACTAAACTGCTTGTAGTAACCCTGGATTGTAAACTGTCATGGTAAAAACATGTTGATACAACAGTAGCTAAGATGGGGAGTGGTCTGTCTATAATAAAGCGCTGCTCTGCCTTCTTAAAAGGACTGTCAACAAGGCAGGTCCTACAGGCCCTAGTTTTGTAGCACCTGGACTACTGTCCAGTCGTGTGGTCAGGTGCCACAGAGGGACTTAAATGGCTTAAATGTACACAAGCTAATATTAAAGTTAATCTCTCCTGGCTCAAAGTAGAGGAGAGATTGACTTAATCACTACTTGTATTTGTGAGAAGTATTGATATGTTGAATGCACCGAGCTCTGTTTAAACTACTAGCCCACAGCTCATGCATACCCCACAAGATGTCTCTTCACAATACCCAAGTCCAGAACAGACTATGGGAGACGCACAGTACTACATGGAGCCATGACTACATGGAACTCTATTCCACATCAAGTAACTCATGAAAGCAGTAAAATCTGATTAAAAAAAAAAAAAAAAAGATACAAAAATACACCTTATGGAACAGCAGGGACTGTGGAGACATACATGAAAGCATACGCACTATACACAGACATACACACGGATTGGTAGTAGAATAGTGGTCTGAGGGCACATTCTTAATGTGTTGTGAAATGCAATGTCATGTTTTTAATTTTACTGGTCCCCAGGAAGAGTAGCTGCCTTGTATTTGTATTTATTATTATCCATAATAAATACAAATACACCTGGATTGTATAATATTTGCACAGTATTCTTTAATACTGTACTGTTTTTACCCATCTACCAGTAGGTACCCTTATTTCCTAGGCATTGGAAAGCCTCCCTGGCCTTTGTGATTGCAGATCATTGTATGTGTGGAGTACAGAGTTGAGGTAGTCATTCAAAAATCATGTTAAACACTATTATTGCAGACAGAGTGAGTCCATGCAACTTATTATGTGACTTAAGCACATTTATACTCCTAAACTAATTTAGGCTTTCTGTAATAATAATAATAATAATAATAATAAAGTGGTGGAATACTTTTACTCAAGACATTTCAGCTTTTCATTTTGAATTACATTTGTAAAAATATAATTCCACTTTGACATTATGGGGTATTGTGTGTAGGCCAGTGACACACAACTCAGTTCAATCAATTTTAAATTTCAGGCTGTAACAACAAAATGTAGAAAAAGTCAAGTGGTGTAAATACTTTTTGAAGGCAGAATTCATAATATAACAAATAAAAAAATATTACATTTGAACAAATTGTAGTGTGTGATATAGCCTGCCTAACCTGTCCAATTCTTGGTGTTCTCTTTGGTAACTTCAGCGCCATGTCTCAGAAGCACTCTCACTGACTCCAGGTGTCCCAGCGACACAGCCAGGTGGAGCGGTGTCCTTCCCCTGGGATCCAAAGCTTCAATGTCATTCTGAAAGAAACAAACAAAGGAAAAGCCTTCAAATACAAAATAGCATAGGCTAGCTACCTAAAGGAGAATTGCACATCAAATCAACATTATACACACTGGAAGCCATAGAGATCCTATTAAATGATTAGCTTGTTTTCTCATTCCTAATTATATGCTTGAAGCTATAGCTACATTGCCTGTTAAAGACTCAACTGGCAACAAAAACAAACAATTCCAATGGAGTAAAACCCCTGTGTGTGTGTGTATATATATATATATATATATATATATATATATATATATATATGGGTTATGAACGCTTGAGGCGTTTCTATTCTTCAAGAATCAGATGGGTACCTGGGGTGTATTCAGTCGGTTGTAAAACTTTTTGCAACAGAAATTGTTTACTCTAAACTAGGGATGGGCACGGTTATTAGAATATCTGAATGGACATTAGTATACGATTACTTGAGAGTATTCATTTTGCGAAAAATAAAATAGGCCTATAATTGTATTGTAATTTTTAAAAGGCTTTGTCTAAAATTTTATATTATCTATGTGACATTGCTACATAGCTTACAAGGATAGACCATTACATTCAACATTTTAATAAAACAGCATTATGACCGTTTTTATGGAGTGAGCCTGTGTCGGTCAATCAAAGCGGCGCTACGGTCAGAGGCTCGCTATGTAGTGGGAGATTTCTAAACAATGCAAAATGAAATAAAAATTACATATTTAAGATGGCTAAATGAGGAGTAGGCTACAATGATCAACCAACAAGTAGGCTGTTGTTTCATATGAATGGAGGCTCATTGGAGGAGTTATAGGAGGTTGGGCTCATCATTGTAATAGCTGAAATGGAATAAATGGATTATCCATTCCTGTCCTCCTATATATCATCCCACCAGCCTCCACTGATTGAGTTGTTGTAGTAAAATAGCCTCAATAAGCTTTACTACTTTAGCTAGCTAGCTGGCTACTGTAGCTAACTAGCTTATTTACAATGAATTGTTGCAGTCAAGACATGCACTACCGGATGGTATGATAGAAAACCTATGCCAGCATCAAGTTTGTCTAAGTAGCGATTCAGTTTGGCTACTTTCTCTCGCTCTCTCCCTCTGTGCCACACACATACTGTCACACACACCGGCCCCGGTTCCTCTCCAGCCCCTCCCCCACCAGCACACCGACTATCTCTCGAGTTGTGTGAGCAAGTCTCCATTGAAGTTTACCCATGTATTTCGACTAGAAATAGAGTTTCTATTGATAGGGACGTCAAACGTTCAGGGTTGGTGTCAGGTTAAAGCAGTTTCTCCTTTCAGGGCTCTTTAGTGAACATTTTGATGTTCTTGCTAGAGCTTTGAGCAGGGCCTTTCATTTTCCACATTGAAGGTTTATATGGCAGCCATCTCAGCGTGTCATGTAGGGATTGACAGCTCTACCCAGGGGTCTCATTGTCTGGTGGTGCGGTTCCTGAATGGCGAGTGTAGGTTCAGACCAGTGTCTAAGCCTATGGCACCGACCTGGGACCTGGTTTTGGTCCTGGACGCTCTGTGTGAGCCTCCGATTGAACCATTAGTGGTCGGTGGACCTGAAGGTCCTTTCCTACAAGACTAGCAGGGGATCAGTACACCCTTATTGTTTGGAGTTCGGGCCTGGAAACTCCAAAGTAATGTTATGTCCTAATGCAGCTTTTGCTCCAGGAGGTTGTGTCTATGTCTTACAGGTCCCTGGCTTTCGAGCTGTTCCATTTCTCACCTCCTCCATTTGCTTCCAGTGAACAACGGAGGTTGCATGGCCTGTGTTCGGGGTGCGCCTTATGCACATATGGATAGGAGTAAAGATATCGTTTGTGACCATCTTGTCGTCTGTTTCGCATCTTCCTTATTGGATTGTGGAGGCTCTCCCTGGAATATGACAGCAAAGGACAAGGGTTGCCTAGCGGTGTGCGTGCTCACACTAGGGGTGTGACGGCTTTTTGGGCATTGTTCAGGGGCATGAGGATTGGTGACATGTATATGCAGCAGCGAATTGGGGTTCTCCACATACATTTGTGAGGTTTTATCGCTGGGATGTAACTGCTCCCAGTGTGGCTCATAGTGTTCTTATGGCTGGGTCCGGAGTGAGTGTTAGGCAGCGTGCAGGTTGCTCATTTATCCAGGTTACCATAGTTCCATGTGGGGTTAAGTCTTGGGCTGCGGCAGTGCGTAAAGTGTGTGTTATCAGGGTTACCACAGTTTCCTGTGGGTTTGAGCCTTGGCCTGTCATGGTTCATCCACTCTGGTCAATGTTATGCAGCGCGTGTGCACTTCAAGTCACGACAGATGTTCTGTTGTGTTGGACTTGCGGCTCTTTGTACGAGTTCTGACATTTCAGGCTCGCAAGGTAAGTATTGTTCTTGGAACCGTGGGGTCTACGGACTTGGGCTGCAGTAGCAGCGTGCATAGCCAGGTTGCAGCAGGTTCTATATGGGGCTCTGACAGTTCAGGTTTCTCAGGTAAGTATTATTGGGAGAAAAGGTGGCTTCTGTAAACCCTTTTTGGAGCCGGTGGAACCTGGTGCTTAGGCTGCTGTGGGCCTCCTAGTTTGGTACCCTCTGAACAGGTTTGGGGCGTGATTGTATGTCCCCATAGTACATTATACAGAGTGACCGACTGAATGGGAACGTACAGTTATGAATAGAACTACTGTTCCCTGAAGGAGGGAACGAGGTATAACATATTTTGTTCCCTTTTCCGTGAAGGCAGCCTCCCGAAATTAACATCAGATATTGAAAAATATAGATAAAAGCCTTCTCATCTACAAATTCTCATCTAACCAACTATGTATAGGTTATTCCAAGTTTACGTGTGGCCTTTGAATAGTGTTAGTTTAAACAGCGCTACACCCTAAACGTTTGCCCCATTCTATCGATTTCAACGTGATATTGAATGCCTTACCCTTACCGTATGGGTGACCCACTTGAATCAAAATGAAACACTTCAAAATGTAGCTAGCAGTCTTCTTCAAATTGTCCTCTAAGCAGTGATGTACATATTATTCCCAGATTCGGGAATAATATATACAAACAATATACAACCACCCTCTCACGCAATTGATTTGATAATCGATAGAAGTTATTGACAAAAGTGTTGAGTTTCTCGTTTTGGTAAAAATGCAACATTCCAAAATGTAGCTCATTGTGCTTTGCAGGTGGTCTTCTAAGCAGTGATGTAAAATAGTCTGTGTAGCTCAGATGGTAGAGCATGGCGCTTGCAACACCAGGGTTGTGGGTTCGATTCCCATGGAGGACCAGTACAAAGAAAGTATGAACATGTATGCACTAACTAAGTCGCTCTGGATAGGAGCGTCTGATAAATGACTAAGATGTAAATATACCTCCAGTTTCAAATTTTATTTTTTAGTTCTGGTAGTTTGGAACAGCTCATGATTACTAGTGTTCCACATGTAGTGTCTTCAGAAAGTATTCACACTCCTTGAATTTTTCCAGTTTGTTGTGTTACAGTCCAAATTTAAAATGGGTTAAATTCAGATTTGTTGTCACTGGCCTACACACAATACCCCATTATGGTTGACATTTTTACTAATTAATTAAAAATAAAAAGCTGAAATGACTTGAGTCAATAAGTATTCAACCCCTTTATGGCAAGCCTAAATAAGTTCAGGAGTAAAAACGTGCTTAAAAAGTGACATAATAAGTTGCATATACTCACTCAGGTGCAATAAGTGTTTAACATGATTTTTGAATGACTCTGTATCCCAAACATACAATTATATTTAATGTCCCTCAGTCGAACAGTGAATTTCAAAACAGATTCAACCGCAAAGACTAGGGAGGTTTTCCAATGCCTCGCAAAGAAGAACATTATTGGTAGATGGGCAAAAATATTTTAAAAAAGCAGACACAGAATATCCCTTTGAGCATGCTGAAGTTATTAATTACACTTTGGATGAAATATCAATACACCCATTCACTACAAAGATACAGGAGTCCTTCTTAACTCACAGGGTTCCCACACCATCTTAAACATCAAATTCAAGGACTTTTCAAAGACTTTCCAGGCCCAATTCCCTCAAATTCAAGGACCCAACATGGCATAGTTTGTAAGTTGAGCGATAGACAGAGACTTATTTACGAGTTGAGCTAAGTAACTCCTCATTTGTCGCAGAGCAAAAACATGACCTATTTTTTTTACCAAATGAATAGATAGATAAACAAAAACACATGACCATAAAATGTTTTGTAACAATCAATGATTAGATGAAAATGAATTGGATCAAAATAACTTGCTCATTGAGTAGTGTTTTGCACTTTCAACACTTGCTTTTTGCTGCTATGCCCCTTCATTTGGTTTTCAGTTCATTTGCTTTTTCGTTGAGTAGTGTTTCTATTTCAGCTATTTGTGCCCTTTTATCTTTAGCACCCTTTCTCAGGCTATTGGACTTGGCAATAAGAGTGAGGTTGCCTGTGCTCTCAGCTTTGAGTGCAAATTTGTCTGCGGAGGTCTCGAGAGTTTATGTAACCTGTCAGTCTTCTTTTCTGCCCTTTAAGTTCATCGAAGGTCTTTTCTCTTTCTTTGCTCATCGGTCTCTGTTCTTCTTGTTGTGTCACATACCTCTGCCTTGCAGATGCCACTGACATCAGCAGCGGTCTGTCAATGCACACATTATGTATGCCACCCACAGCTCTTATGTGGTCAACCATACATCTCTGTGCTACGTAGGAATCTTCCTTCAAGTTCTCCACTTCAATCTGCCGATTGATGAAGAATCCGCGCTCTACTGAGGCTTGCCCGTGTGACAGTAAGAGGAGTTGACGGCAAAGTCTCCATAGATTTCTGAGCTCTTTGTCCTTTGACATACTCATGTAAAAATGTGTCCACACTGTCTTGGACAGGATCAAAGTTAACAAACTATGTGTTGGGCCTGGACAATGTTTAGCAGTTAGAGCATTGGGCTAATAATCGAAAGGTCGCTGGTTCAAATTACCGAGCCGACAAGGTGAAAAAAAAAAAAAAAAACTTGTCGATGTGTCCTTGAGTAAGGCACTTAACACTAATTTGCTCCAGGGGCTGACCCTGTAGGTATGCCATCATTGTAAATAAGAATAGGGTTAGTTAAATAAAAGGTTAAAAAATTAATTATACAAATTGTGAGTATTGTCGAATGTCATCACAATCTTCTTCCTTCACTCAATGACTATTTGCAAGGTAGGTCAGGGCCTTTTCAATTTTGCTGTAGACAGCATCTTTCCACTTGTGCCTGCCATTTCCCTTGGATCCAAGAAAGAAATATGAAAGACCAGAGTGTACTTCAATGGAGATTTCTCAATGAGTTTGTTAACAGTCGGGAGCATACACTTCTTGCAAGTGATTTTGAAAACCTATTTTTTCCCTGCGGACAAGTCTCGCACAATTCTTTGAGTAACAAAGCCCACAACGACCTGTGAGGAGTCGATGTGATAGGATGACTGGCTCACCTCGACATCTAGAAGTTTGAGGGGTCTTCGCTTCTTTCATAAGGTCTGGCTTAATGAATCTGCTCATCAAGCTCTTAAGCAGCTTGAACAAGTCTATAGAGAGAAATGGCACCATGGGCTTATCGGTCTGGTAGTGTGTGAGGAATGGTGTCACTTCTTTGCTCACTGACAAGATGAAATTCAGTTTTGCTGTCATGAGAAGGACTTTGTGCCTGGATTTGGACATCTGTTCTCTACAGCCTTCACATGTTGCCATATGGGGTAAAACCTCTAAAGCTCTTTCAAGCACGGGCGCATTTTCAACCCACCGTGTCTTGCAAAACTTTAGTGGCATTGGGGGATCTGATGATCCAATGATGTTAAAGTAGTCCTCCCTGCGGGCTGGAGTATCCTTCAGAAGTTGGTACATAGCATGCAGTACGCTGTCGACTTTCAACTCTGTTTCTTCCACTCCCTTCTGAAATGCTCCATGTACAATATGGAGACCGCAACTGCCAATGTTTATAAGGTGTACATCAAAATCTAGGAGGGACTTCTCAACCTTTGAGTAAAATAACCAATTTACATTTGGTCCATCCATGGGGATCTGAACCATGTTTTTCTTTGGTAGATCTTCCGTGCTCTTCTCATAGACCGCTTTAAGGTCAAACGCAGTCGCATGTCCCATAAATTTAGCATCATAAAATCTTGTCACAACTTCGTCCTCATCCCATAAACAGACATGAACGTCACACTGCTTTGACTGTAGTACATATTCCTCCTCTCCAGCAGACAGTTTTTTTTTTTTTAGACAAGTGCTTGAAATGAGGAGCCAAGCCATGTGTACACACAAATTTCCCCCTCTGGATAAATAAAGTACCTATCTATGCGAAGGTCTTGGCTATTGCACTGTCTGGGAACATTGCTGAGAACTGCACACCTGAGTAATAAAAAAAAAAAAAAAAAAAAAAAAGATTGAAATCAAACACTTATTTTTGTTTCTAGCCTGTGTGTCACAAAGAGAGAATATGAAAACAAACATAACATGCTCGTAAAATGAATTTAATGCGTTCACTATAGTGAGACTCCATCATATTCAGACATCACAATGTCTCAGCCTGCAATGTGTCCTCTTTGGGAACGCGAGTTATGAAGGACTGTCTTGAGGTGGTAGTAGTTGTAGAATATTGTCTAGGTGGTGATGTAGATGATAACTTTTCCACATAGTTCAATAGAGTGGGAGCTGTAACAAAATAAGTGTCCAAGTCTGATGAATGACTAGGTAGCTGGCTAACGTTAGCTAGCATTAGTCATGAAACGTTGTCACCAAAAACTCTAGTGAACGTTCTTTAACTAAATGTAAAACGTTCAGCTAACGTTCGCAAACTGTCATTTATTTTAAATGTTCACTGTCCAGCTCTGCTTGCCGCAAGTTGGCTAACGTAAAGTTAACAACTTAGCTAACGTTAGCTAGATACCACTTTATCGGCAAGTGTGATTCTGTGGGAGAACTGACAGACGTATAGATAACGTTAGCAAACAATTTGACCGTATAATTATGTAACGTTACACAAGACGGATCTAGCTAACTAATTAACGTTAGTAACTAAGTATGGTTGTTGTACTCATTTCTACATGTTACCAGGGGTAGGACCTAGCTGCTTTTAACTTGCGGAGTGCTGTCCTGTGTGATGCTCCAGCAGCATGGCTCGTCACAGCTGCTTCGCCCATGCGGTGCAACGGTGGGAGACACATGCAGACAACGGAACGTAGCCTATTTCTGACGTTAAGTTAAACTTCAATTTCTATTATTGCACAAAATATATAAATTCAAGCACTTCCAATGACCCACGTCTATTTATGTACATTTTCAAAAACTTTCATGGCCTTGATTTTTTTCTCTCTCAAATTCACAAACTATAAAGGATTTCAAGGACCCGTGGGAACCCTGAACTCAGTTGCTGTTTGGAGCAAGCCACATTTTTTGCACGCAATTAACTTTTTGTCCTGGATACAAAGTGTTATGTTTGTGGCAAATCCAATACAACACATTACTGGCTGCATCATGTTATGGGTATGCTTGTAATAGTTCAGGACTGGGCAGTTTTTCCAGGAAAAAAATTGTTTCAGTCAGTTTTCCACCAGACACTGGGAGATTAATTCACCTTTCAGCAGAACAATAACCTATAACCTAAAACAAGGACAAATATACACTGGAGTTGCTTACCAAGAAGACAGTGAATGTTCCTGAGTGGCCGAGTTTCAGTTTTCACTTAAATCTGCATGAAAATCTATGGCAAGACTTGATAATGATTGTCTTGCAATGATTAACAACCAATTTGCTAGAGCTGGAATAATTTTTTAAATAATGGGCAAATATTGTACAATCCAGGTTTGCAAAACTTTTGGGGATTTACCCAGAAAGACTCACAGCTGTAATCCCTGACAAAGGTAATTTTAACATGTATTGACTCAGGATGTGAATACTTACAGTATGAATATGCCACAGCTGTCAGGTGGATGGATTATTTTGGCAAAGAAGAAATGCTCACTAAGTGGGATGTAAACAAATTTGTGCAAAACATTTGAGAGAAAGAAGCTTTTTGTGCATATAGAACTTCTCTGGGATCTTTAACTTCAGTTAATGAAACATGGGACCAACACTTTAGATGTTCCTTTTATATTTCAAAAAAATTATTACAATAATGGAGATGTATCCACCAATCCAAAGAAATGATAGGCCGACAGCCCACCATGCCGCTTTGTGGACAACGACTCCCATTGTTAGGGCAGAGAGACACGCATCTTGTCAGTATATACATAGTCTTTGGATCCTAAATGAAACTGTTTTCGATTAATGAACAGGCCCCTGGTGTCGGATCGAACAGCAAGACATAGCCCATGCAAAGTGAAACCAAAAAGTCAAACTTATTTGCTAACTGAGAAGGCTGACTAGTTAGTTATGTTAAAATAAATGTGTATCATCACGATCATTGATGCAACATGGCATTCCTTGAACGAATACAATTCCATACTTAGCCTGGGAATTACGCCAGTAAAATGGTATGGTTATTCTGCACGTCAGGCCAAGTAACTAACGCGCGTCAACTAGCAAGAAGTTAGCGTTGCCAAGTAGCTAACGTTGGTTTCAGCCATTATTAAGCAGATAGAGCTGTAGCTAGCTAAAGGCGGCCAAACAGGTGAGTCGTTATAGCTAGTTCAGTGTCCATATTTTGACATACCTTTGTTGACTCGTTTTCCAAATTCCTGTAATCATTTTCCCAGACCAAGGAATGTAGTGGAAACTTCACCCTAAAATCTTCGTTGACCGCGGATAACATCTTCCCCTAGTTCGAACTTCTCAATGTAGCTAGCGTATATTTACAGCCATGGACAACCTAAGCTAAACCTTCAAGTTGAAGAAATGCTCATTAAATCATCTCCATATTCCTACAGGATTCATGTCAAATTGTGCTAGCCAATTTATTCAAAATAAAACTTTCGAAAAACAAGGAAGTGTCAAGTTGAGACTATTGTGATAGGGGTGTTTGAAATAAACTATTTGTTCTACAAACTAATTTTGGCAGAGGATAAAGACTAATTTTGGACTATATTTCTGAATACATGTAAGTAAATGTATATATTTCTTAAATAAAGACAAGTTAAGTTCAATATCTACAAATAATACAGACCCCTTCTTGAAAAATGGATTGTTCCAAGCAAGGACGTGACCATTTACGCTATGGCCAGGGGAAGCAGGTCTTTACTAATTTATGCCAAATACGTTTTCGTAAATATAATTTGATGAAGTATGTTAAATATAGAAAGATGATTTAATACTGTAAGTGGTGCATATTGCGCAATTAAACTGCAAATCAATTACACAATTCCCCCAATCCCGTTTACCATCGACGTCACATCCCTTCCCCACAACAACAACTAACGTTAGCCTTCTTATTATAACTCAGTGTAGCTAGCACACACCTTTTTGGTAGAAGGCTAGCTAGTTTGCGCAATTTGTTTAATTAAAGGGATGTCAGTAGCTAGCTACCAAGCTAGTCGTTTGGCTGACCATTTGACATTATGTACTGTTAGTTCGCCCCGTAGCTACATCATCCACTAGTGGTTTGCGTTCTGTCAACCACCGAATTATACATCATTTTTACGTAGTGTATTGCTGCTGTCCACGTTGGATATATTCCGTAATTCCAGAGTGTACTTTGACAAGCTGGCTCGGCTAACGCAAAGACAATCTCGCCTCTTCCTCTCTGACTGTTACAGACTAGTGGCAAGAGAGTTTCCGTCCTGACAATCGCAGCTGCTTGTTGTGTGCAATCTGCTAACATAAGTAGCGGTAGAGTGGTTGGAGCAAGAAACTAAAAAGAGGAAACCCTATTTATTTGTACTTTCTATTTGCTCCTCGCCAATTAACTGATCTGTCTTTTTTCAACTACTGGTTTTATGTAATTCGCTTAGTTAAATTCTGTCACTACATCAAATGAGTATATAAACACTCATCAATTCCATTGACTTAAAAAAAAAAAAAATCTATGCAAAGGATGTCTAAACGATTAAGGAATAGTGAGGTTTGCGCGGATTGCAGTGTGCCAGGTAAGTCACTTATTTATCAAAGGTGAGTAGTTAGCTGTAGCTAACCAAACCTTACATAATCCAGGCAGAATACCTGTGTCAAGTATTAACATGGCTAATAGATTTAGCTATAACTAGCTGCATAGTTTGTTTTGGTTTCTGAAGCTAGCACGTATATGAGCTCAAATTAAGCATGAGATTAGGTTAGATAAACTAGGTAGCTAGTTAAGCTGTTGGCAGCTGTGGCCTTCAGTTTTGTTACAAGCAGTGTTTTCCTCCTATGTAGCCAACGTTGTCAACTACAGTGTAAAATGTAATTACTGCTGGTTCATTGGTTGTAAAATAATGCACCGAGCTATCTCCTGAGTCCGTACATGAGTCATGCAAGTCTTTGCATGATGTCATCATGTGAGGTTATTCCTATGCAGTGGTGTTTTTATTTTGCAGGCATAACCATTTCAAAGATAATTTCTTATCAAAGTGCTGCTACAATGACAATGTATTTGATGTGATTGTCAGTTGAAGTTATGTTCAGTGTCAGACAGACCATTCTCTTTAGTCTGTGTAAATTTGGGTATGCACATCTCTTTTTCTGATAATCTGCCAAGGTAAGTGTATGACATGGGATACACACAACAGTCAAGTGTCTCTTCTTTCAAATATCATAAGATACTGTTACAATGTGGTGTAGTTGTGTGTTCACCCTGGCTTTTATGCACACCAGGGGTGTGTTCATTGCACGGATTCTGTTGCAAAACGTTTCTTATGTTGCAAAATGTTTTGCAACGGAAACCGTTTACTCTAGGAACCAAAAGGAGAGGGGCCTTTATGAATTTGACCAATAGAAAGTCTTGTTTTTGTTGCAAACATTTTAAGTTTGAATTCACGTAATGAATACACCACAGACTGTGGGTGTTTTAGTCTTCCTGTGTCTGGCTGGCTGCAGACTTCTGAAGAATCATGCAGGAAGGATAACAAGGCAGGCCAGGCGGGCGGGCACTTTATTGATCCCTGAGGGGAAATTACTTTGTCAAGCAGCTACGAAAAACACAGGGCAGGAGCAAAATGCCCTGTGGTCATGGTTTTAGATTCTACTACCCTAGAGTAGGGTTTCCCCATAGCACTAAAGAGCTAATTCAAATAACCAACTCATCAAGCTTTGATTATTTTAATCAGCTGTGTAGTGCTAGGGCAAAAACCAAAATGTGCACCCAGGGTGGGCCCCAGGACCGAGTTTGTGAAACCCTGGATAGAGGTGCTTCCCTTTAATTGACCTCCGGAATGAGTTTTGACAACTTAAAGGTAGAGTCAGCAAAATGATGTTGCCACGAGCAGCACTGCAGCTATTGAGATGAGCGAGATGCAAGACTTTGCTCACACACAGTATCTGCGCACGTGGCTGGGTTTGCTTCACGCTGTGGGGGACCAAAACAGCGGAGAAGTTGAGCCTCGCGCTTCAACGTTCTTAGTTGTTGCGGAAGTTGACACACTATGCTGTTTATTTTCTGCATTTACGTCATATCGCTGAGTACCTTTTTTAATTTGTTAGAACTCCTAGTTACAATCTCTGCTGTTCATTTTGGGGGAAATTAACAGACTGTCAACCTGAGATTAAGAATGATGGCGTTGTCACTTCACTCAGAGGCTCTCTTTATTAGTGGTTAGTAAACAAAACAATCCACTACAAATACCATACATTGTTATCTTATAGAATAATTACAATATCCTATCAGTTGAGGATGCTTTCACACTTGGTCCCTTTCAGATAATTTTGGCTTTGCTACATTTTTTGTGCAGTGTGTGAGCTCTCAGATGCCTCACGCGAAGCGAGCCCATCTCGATGTTTACCATATCATATGGAGACAGCAACATAAACCTTTTACCTTATCATAAGTAGACATAATTGCAAATTATTAAACCCTTCCAATAGAAAAAAACAAAAACAATTTAGTTAAGAATTTAACTTTAATTAAATGAGTTGACTTCACATGGGATGATTTCACTGAACAACAAAAGAAAGGGATTATTGTATGATCCCCAATGATCCATCACATCTTCCAAAAACATCTGTAAAATGATAGTCTAGAAACTAAAGCTTTGGTTGTCTTCCTCTCAGGCTTCCATGTCTTCACCCTGGACCTCCTCAATGTCCACCTCTTGAACATCAGACTCTGAGGCCTCATCTTCACTGTCACTTTCCAACATTGTTGGCTCGTTGTCAGGCTCAAAAAGCCTCAAAGTTGGCAACATACACCAATTTAGACGTGTTGTGTCTATGTTGTGTTGTGTCTATGTTGTGTCTACGTTGAGGTGTTCTATGTTGTGGTCTTCTATGTTGTATGTTGTGTGTATGTTGTGTCTATGTTGCGTTGTGTCTATGTTGTGGTGTTGTATGCTGTGTGTATATTGTGTTGTGTCTATGTTGAGGTGTTGTATGTTGTGTCTATGTTATATTGTGTCTGTGTTGTATGTTGTGTCTATGTTGTGTTGTGTCTATGTTGTGGTGTTGTATGTTGTTTTTCAAACCTTGTATTGGTCAGCCTGTTGCGTGCTTTGGTGTGTGTGTTCCCAAACAAGGACCAGTTGCGCTCTGAGGCGGCTGATGTTGGTGGGATTTGGAAGATGATTGAGGCAACATGGGAAAGAGCCTCAGATCCACAAAGTCCCTTCCACCAGGTGGCTGATGAGATATGGCAGTCGTGTCAACATATTGCATCTCCATCCCAAAGCCCTTGCTCGGAAGTGTACTTCGCCAGACTGCCAAGAACCTTGCCCTCATCCAGGCCAAGGTGGCGAGACACGATAGTGATGACACCATAGGCCTTGTTGATCTCTGCACCAGAGAAGCTCACGCTTTTTTATCTATTTCAGAACTGCAGTTTCCTCCGCTTGGAGCAACAGTGAAGTGGGCAGGGCAATACGGATTTCTTCTCTTACATCTGCAAGCAGAGTCTGAACATCAGACAGGATGGCATTGTCTCCCTCAATCTGTGCAATGGCTACTGCTATAGGTTTCAGGCTGCTTACCACTCTCTCCCAAAGTACATCATCCAGGAGGATCCTCTTGATAAGGCTGTCCATATCGGCAGACTGTGATATGAATATTTCTTGGGGAGACTCCTTCCCCTCCAGGAGACTGTCAAACATGACAATACCACCCCAACGGGTGTTGCTGGGCAGCTTTAATGTGGTGCTCTTATTCTTCTCACTTTGCTTGGTGAGGTAGATTGCTGCTATAACTTGATGACCCTTCACATACCTAACCATTTCCTTGGCTCTCTTGTAGAGTGTATCCATTGTTTTCAGTGCCATGATGTCCTTGGGGAGTAGATTCAATGCATGAGCAGCACAGCCAATGGGTGTGATATGAGGGTAGGACTCCTCCACTTTTAGACCAAGCAGCCTTCATGTTCGCAGCATTATCTGTCACTAGTGCAAATACCTTCTATGGTTGATGACTGCCTTCAGCTCATCTGCAAAAGTAGAGACCGGTGTGTCTGTTGTCCCTTGTGTATGTGCTCTTGTAGAATACTGCTTGAGGGGTGGATATGATGTAGTTAATTATTCCTTGCCCACGAACATTCAACCACCCATCAGAGATGATTGAAATACAGTCTACTTTCTCTATGATTTGCTTGACCTTCACTTGAACTCTGTTGAACTCTGCATCCAGCAAATTAGTAGATAAAGCACGTCTGGTTGGAGGGGTGTATGCTGGGCGAAGAACATTCAGAAATCTCTTCCAATACACATTGCCTGTGAGCAGAGGTGAACCAGTTGCATACACAGCTCGAGCAATACATTCATCAGCATTTCTCTGACTACGTTCCTACATTGAGTCACAAAAACGTATGATTCCAGGAAGACCATCAGTTGCTATCGATAAGGTGTCTGATTCTCATTTTCACCTCAAATTGAAGTAGAGGGACTTTTGTCAGAGGTTGCTAGTTGTGAGCACTGAGGGAACTTTATGCACTTGGCCAGATGATTCTGCATCTTTGTTGCATTCTTCAAATGATTTGGCACATTATTTGCAAATGTACACAGCTTTTCCTTCTACATTAGCTTCAGTGAAATGTCTCTACACATCAGATAGTGCCTGTGGCATTTTCCTGTAAAGATTAGGAAAAAAAGTAAAAAAAAACAAATACAATTCCATGAACAGATAAATAGTTAAGCAGATAGATTAAACAACTCATTTGTAAGATAAATGTTTTAAAATGAAACATGTATGGAAACAGGTGAATTAACACTCCTCAGTTAGCAGGCTCAAGCAAGCTAAAACCCACGTGGTAGCAAAAACTAACTAGCAGAAATTGTTAACAACTTAGAAATGATTTAAACACACTTTGCTGTAGGCTACTATTTACTATTTAACAAAAAATCATGTATGTCATATAAAATATATTCACCCCACCCAGTATCATAATCAAAACTTACCAGAAAGCATGTAGTCCTTGGCTCAGACAGTGTAGTAGTGTGGGCTCAATAGAATCTCATTAGTGTGCAAGATCTTGAGAATGCACTGCACATGTGATGGAAGAATACACTGTGCATGCAGAGGGTTGCAATTCCATTGAATTGGGGATAGTTTAACCAAAATATGCCACAAGACCTAGAATTGCCTTATGTGTATCCGACAAAAAAGGTTTACTGTTATAAGCTAACTGTTTTGATGAATTTAAGCAAAATTCCCCAAATTCCAGGGCTTAACTTCTCATGGATAATTTACTGGAAAGTTTCCGATCCTTTGCAACCCTACTTGTCATTATTCCTGTACCACACTAGACTAATGAAACACCGTTTCCCCTGACATAACTCCTCACATTGGTGCCACAAACGAGAGAAGATGTGCAGGTTCGCAGAAAAAAACGTGTGCTGTTTTTGGATGCACCGAAATTAAAGTATTAGGAGTTTTAAGTTCAGAATTGTTTTCCATATTTGATGTATCGGCTAAGAGAGCTTCATAAAATGTTTATTTGATTGTGAGGTTTGAATAGTGTGAAGACGACAACATATTAGGTGAGAATCACAACAGGGTACAAAATGTATTCTATTCCTATTTTTTATGTTACCAATAATATTTACATGTTAATAGTATCTTCTGATTACAATTATTATGTAATCTTTTAATTAAATGTAATCTATGAACTTCCAAAATGTAAGTAGGTATCTAGCTGTCCGATAACACGTCCTGATGGAATGGCTTGTCAAGAGTTGAGTCCTCATTCAAAGGCAAGGGCTGTGTGAATACAAACAGAACAGAGTCCTTTGCTTATTTCTTTACCCCAGAGTTCTCTTTAAAGAGTACTGGGATTGGTTCTTTTGGAGGACTATATGTGAAAACACCCTTAGAGCTCATCCAAAATGGGTAGAAATCATGTACCGTGCTGTTTCTTTGTGAGACAGTCTATGGTTTCAATGCTGCGTTGTGAGGGCTGTTTTGCATAATGTTTAGTCCCTTTCGTACTGAAATGAAGTTGTGATGCTGTCCAATTAGTGCTGAAGGAAAAAACGGATGTTGAGTGAATTTACTAGATGCTGAGGATGTAGGGAGAATTGTGGCTATTGTATTTGACTTTTGTATCAAATGTTCCACATCTTTATTCTGATTCTTCCTCCACTGCTCTGATTTAAGTTATTCTATCAGTACATAGGAAGGGAGTTTTTAAATCTGTTTAGGCTTAAAGCATGTGCATGGTTAGAATAATATTGAAAAGCCTAGTTAGGAAATAAGCCTAATTATTGTGACAATAAGTAGGCCTAGCTGTATGTAATCTCGTCCTCCAGCCGGTTCTCTCTCAAGGCAATTGAATTTGGGGACGAGGTTAAGCTGTAGGGCTATTCCAGTTAAGCTGTAGGGCTATTCCACAGTAACAGAACTACGCTGAGACTTTGCATCTGCACTGTTCTTCAAAGACATGTGTTTTTGTAAAAAAAATTGTTGAAATTGTTCAAAGTAGTCCTTGTGCATAACTTTGTATGGTTTGTTTGACTTTGCAGTCATTGGTTTTTGTTTGACACACTTTTCAAGGTGAAAAATCTATTCTCTTATCGTGGTATTACCCTGTAGTAGACTAGAGCCATTCTGAAGTAGGCTAGCCCATACCCAATGTATCTTACCACACACTGCAGTTCATTATATCAATTTCAGCATATTCCTATATCCTATTCCCTGACAGTCCTACTGAAAATGTGTCAATGTCCCTCCCGCCCCTCTGTGGGGCTGTTACCAGTTGTTGTTGGGGTCTGAATATTTTTAGCGGGTACAGACGTGGGTTTTAATTTAGCAGCACTTTACACTTGTTGATGAAAGATTGGGCTTGTCAACCCCCAGCTCTCACTGGTCAGGAAGAGGAAGAGACGCAGAACTGTACACCAGGTGCCGGAGCCTGACTGGCCTGCAGCCCCAACACACACATTTCAGCTGTCGCCACAGAGAGTTTTGCAATTTGCTTGTCTGTTTATGAGTTGCAATTTTGTTTCTTTGTCAGTCAACTTATATGTTGATAGGTTTGTCAGTGAAATGCACCCATTTTTGATGTTTGGACACTCCCGTCAATAGTAAGTGAGTAATTCTAAGTTGGTTGGTAACGTGAGCTAGCACCATGCATCTCAATGGAATGAAGTGTTTAAGCTAACACACTGTCGACACCGATACTGTATTCAGACATTCATTGCAGTACTCGACTAAATTCTTCACCGAAGGTTCTGCATATATCTATTTCGAACCACAACGAAGTGAAGAGCAAGTCACACGGGGAGGTGAACATCTACTCTCAAGTCTCAACAAACTCAAACGTTAAAACAGGGGTTTAGAAGAAAACACAGCCTAGCCTATTTAGTTTTGACTCCAGGGCTCAGTTGTAGAAAACAGAGCGTTCTCTTAATGGAGATTATGATCAGCAGATCAGTTGATCACTTCTCTCCTTGTGCTTAACGGGTCACATGATGATGGAGGATGTTGGTTTCAATTGACCAAGTGGGTCTTGATTGGCCTATGTTTTGTAGGCATTTACGCCACGCCTTGAAATTAAACTGCTGAAAATACTTCAGCTTGGAAGTCAGAAAGCTAACAAGCAGCCCTTTAATACTGATTTTCTTGTGTTTTTAAAGAGACTAAAATTGAGCGATGTCTTGCGCCATGGTTTGTATACAGTCTGTCTCAGTAGGCCTACCCCCTCCCGCACTCTGGGTGTTTGCTGTTACTTTACCAGCAGCACGGCGTGCAAGTTAAAACAAGTTTCAGTTCTCTACAGGTTATTTTTGAAGCTCTGTGTGATTTACGATGAATCTCTCATGCTCAGTCCTTCTGTCATTATTTCCACTCAGACCCCCTTCAATACCCCCATCATGAGCCTAGAACAAGACTACCATCCCAATAAGCTGCTCGGTGGAGTGCACAGTCCTGTAATGTACACAGATTTTGTGGTTGTTTAGCTGGAAGTTAGCTAGTGAAAGAGGAAATGTCTCTTTTGCCCTCTCAGCCACATCCAATGATTGGCTACAACACATAAAAGCATGAGACTTTGGAGCAGTCTCTTTGACACTGTCCATATATGGAAGTGTGTGGTTCAACTTCCCCTTTGCACTCTGCATGGCTTCACTACCTTGAATGTAGCGAATTGGGGATTGGACAGTTTAGGGTAAAATGGAAAAAAAGAAAACGGGGCCTATAGGAGCTATTTCTTATATGACTTACTTTGTAATTATGTGACAGCTCTGAAAAAAGTATGTCAGTAGAAGTTAGTGCTATCAGAATAATGTGCCCTGAGGTTGGCTCCATGTTAGCCTCGATAGGGTTTCCTTTATCTACAGGCATCTGAGCAGGATCAGTTCAGGCGTATAGATTACAATGGTGTATCTGGGACGGCTGTCCCGTCAGTGTAGCCCAACTGGGATACCATAAGAATGGAGAGGCTGTGGCCAGAGTGAGTTTGCAGCTGAGTGAGAAAGTGAAGTGGCCTGGCTGCCAAAGGCAGCATGCCAGAGATCTGAATAATGAATGTGAGGAGCAGTGGAAAGGTCCAGTCATGAGGAAGGTGCCAGTAACCAAGGAAAGCTGTGTAAGTGTTAGCTTGATGATGGATTTCAACAGTGACTGCTGATGTAGAATCTAGATGATATGAAAAGTGGCAGTTGTTGCAATGAGTGATCATTAATTCAACTACATGGCATTACAAATGATTGAACAAAAGCCAAATGAGGCTTTGCAATTAAATGTATGAAATATTCAGATGAATGTCTATGTATTTATTTACTGTAGGTATGTATTTGTTTCCTTTATGCTTAGAGCCTCGCTGGGCCTCTGTGAACAGGGGCGTGCTAATCTGTGACGAGTGCTGTAGTGTTCATCGGAGTCTGGGCAGACATAGCTCTCAAGTGCGTCACCTGACTCACACACCATGGCCTCCTACACAGCTACAAGTAAGATCCCCAACACACACACACACACACACACAGACCTTTACTGTGGTCAAAGGTATCTGCTTTTGTGATAGAACATGTCTTTGTCTTTTAATCAGATGGTTCAGATGTTATACAACAACAGTTCAAATTCGATATGGGAGCACTCTCTACTGGACCCAGCGTCGGTGATGAGTGGGAAACGCAAGGCCAACCCTCAGGACAAAGTACAGTGAGTCATGAGTGTTTGATGGTTGCCTAGTGAGCCAGGAGTGTAGCCTTGTTCACAAGTGAAGGAGAGACATTTGGCCCAGTTGCACTACTAACTTTTTCACACTACTGAGCTGATACAAACCATGCTGAACTGCATTGGCCTGGTTACACATTCACCAAAGTGATGGTTTGAGTCAGCACGATAGTGTGACAAAGGTATGGGAACCTAGGAGTGAGTGTTGCTTGAAATTGAAGTGCTGGATATCCTCCCACGAGGCTCTTTGCTCCATTTCTCTGCTGTTTACACCCTCTTCTTTTTGTCGATCCCATAGCCCAAATAAGACCGAGTTCATAAAGGCCAAATACCAAATGCTGGCTTTTGTCCACCGGATGCCTTGTCGAGATGACGACAGCTTCACAGCCAAGGACTTAAGCAAGGTGAAATCTCGGCCACTCTGTGCTAATGGAGGTTTATACGGCTTGAATAAGCAATATTTTACTAATAGATGTTGATTTTGTTTTCCCTCAGCAACTTCACTCCAGTGTCCGCACTGGTAACCTGGAGACATGTCTGAGGTTACTTTCTCTGGGAGCCCAGGCCAACTTCTTTCACCCAGTAAGACTCTCTGATCACTCATCTAATATCCCCCATCCAGCTTCAAAACATATCCTTAATACAACATTGTTACTACCATAATTACTGTTTTGCTACACGGGTACGAGAGCAACTTAATAGAACACTGCTCGTGGAAAAAGAACATTACAAAAAGGAATCCTTTTCTTAGGTTTATTATTTAGTGGCGTAGTGTTAATGCCGCAAGCAGTGTGATCAGACCCTTACCCTTTCTCACACCCTATCTGTGTATTGAAGTCCCCCCCCCCCCCCCCCCACAGTTTTAATTGTTCACGTATGGGTGGTGTCTTCTCTCCAGGAAAAAGGGAATACGCCGCTGCATGTGGCTGCCAAGACAGGCCAGGTGTTTCAGGCTGAGCTGCTGACCGTCTACGGAGCCGACCCCGGCGCCCCCGACACCAGCGCCAAGACCCCCATTGACTATGCAAGGTACAGCAGCATCCAGCCTTTAAAGGGATAGTTCACCATTCAGAATATTTTACTTATTTTATCCAAGTCATTAAAAAATAAATTTGGGCTGTGCGACCAGGCTGGCTGTTATGGGCTTTATGGGCAAGAAGAGGCATAACTAATTTCTGTGTGTCTGTTTCTCAGGCAAGCTGGCTACCATGACCTGGCTGATAGGCTGGTGGAGATTCAGTATGAACTTACTGACAGACTGACTTTCTATCTCTGTGGCAGAAAGCCTGGTAAGTCAGTAGAATCCTTCGCCTTCTCAAACTAGACTGCAAGCCTTGCTTGTTCATTTTTCCTAACATCCCTCAGGAGCAGTTGAAACAAACCCACTGTAATCGATGATACATGCTACACCAGCCACAGAAGCAGCACGTCAGTGAAGCGAAGTTTGGGTCTCAAAGTTATTTTTATGCTTCAAGACTGTTTCTAGGGTAGTACATCTGTGAAGCATGCACAGAAGTGGCAGACACTTTAGATTTTTGTGATGGCATTGTTTTTTGCCTGCTAATACAACACCCTAGTTTCGGGGATTACTCAACATCACATACGGTACCTCCCATGAGGGTTCTAATCACAACAATCCATATTATGTCCATGCTTGCTTTCAGATCATAAAAATGGCAAACACTTCATCGTCCCACAGATGGCCGACAGGTAAGGAAGCATTGTGAGGCTCAATTCATAACATAGTATTCTGGTCCCAGACTGTTTGTGCTGTATAGCCAACCCCCAAATAATAATAACCATAGGAGTTGGCAAAAACACTTAAAGAGATCTGGGACCAGACTAATGAAATATCACTTTATGGGGATTGTTCTAGGATGATAAAATATATAATTAAGAAACCATGAGCTGTTTCTTTGACAGTGTAATCCAACTCTAGGGTCTTCCAGGACATGTTCTGTGCCCTTTTTGTAACAAGAATGAGAGGAAATGGGCCAAAGCAGTTGTTACATAGTTAAAACATCATTGTTGTAATAATAATAATACATATCTGAGCAAAATCTACCATTCTGGTCTTATTATAGTATTAACTTATTATAGCATAGTTCTGATAATTGAACTCAAATTAAGCTTATTCTCTTTTTTTTATTGCTCTCTTTTGATGGATAAGGAACATGTAAGTATTTCATCATAATGACGTTTGACCATTTTCCCTCCCATTCAAAATCCGAGGCTAAGCCTATTTCCTTTTTCCATCTATAGCAGTTTAGATTTATCAGAACTGGCAAAGGCAGCAAAGAAGAAACTCCAGTCTGTAAGTGTTCTTGTCATTTAGGTTTTGATTGCGTTATGTAATGTATGGTATTACAATCTAGACACCCATGTAATGTAACCAAAGCATATTCATAGAACTAGTTTTGGTTTGATTTCTCACAATTTCATTTCAGCTCAGTAATCATTTGTTTGAGGAGCTGGCAATGGACGTGTATGACGAGGTGGACAGACGGGAGACGGATGCAGGTAAGATGCACCGAGGGACAGACAGACAGTGATGCGAAGTAGTGGAGTAATGTCAATGGTGTTAATTAGGTACCAAACTGAGGAAAACGGACCGAAACTGGGAGGGACTACCTTGACTTATCCAATAAGAAACACACACTTTTTCTGTTTGCGTTTCCTAATGAACTTGGCCCTGATGCAACACTCCTATGTCCTGCACAGTATGGCTGGCGACGCAGAACCACAGCACGCTGGTGACAGAGACCACTGTTGTGCCTTTCCTTCCTGTGAACCCAGAGTACTCATCAACACGAAACCAGGCAAGCCTGCTGCATACAGTATACCACCCTCCCTAGTAAACACTTTGTTGCTTGATATAGCTTTAGTTACATATATTCCCCCGCTCTGTTTTTCTCTCTCCCTTTAAAAATGACCGATTTCTAGTTTCTGTCAGTTTCAATTTAAAGCTTATTGGTTGCGTACGCAGTTTAGCAGACGTTATAGCGCACGCAGCAAAATGCTTATGTTACTAGCTCCTAACAATGCATTAAGATGTCAAACAAGTAAACAAATAATACATAGAAAAATGTAAGTCAAGAAATGTAATCAGATGCAGGAGAGGATGCGTTATGCTTTTTTTTAATGCTTTTATTTCCAGGGACGGCAAAAGCTTGCGAGATTCAATGCACATGAATTTGCAACTCTTGTCATTGATATATTAAGTGACGCGAAGCGTCGACAGCTGGGGAACTCTACGACGAGTCCCAAAGGTAGAGTACTGGACCTACTACTTCACACACACTGCTTCCCTACATGTACATATTACCTCGACTAACTGGTGACCCCGCACATTGACCCTGTACCCCTGTACCCCTGTATATAGCCTCGCTATTGTTATTTTACTGCTGCTGTTTTATTATTTGTTACTTTTATATTTTCTGTTGACATTTTTGTCTTAACTTCTTAAAGTATTGTTAGCATTGTTAGCTTATAGGTAAGCATTTCACTGTAAGTCCTATACCGGTCATAATCCAAATTGCATGTGTTCTTTATACGAAATGAGAAAGGTGCCCCGTTTTGTGGTTACAGAAAACGTTGAACTTATCCTTAAAAGTGTGAGCATCCGGCGCGGCAGTGAGGGTCTGGACAACGACCAGCCGGACTACGACAGCGTCGCCTCTGACGAGGACACGGATCAGGAGCCACCCTCAGGCAAGGACCGGACCAAGGTAACTAACGTGATGGCGTTGCACACAAACCAAGTAAAGGATTTCAAGTACAGTACTATATGTAGTACTGAAAATGAGCACCTGCAGTCTGGCTTTTCAATCGCTGACTTTTTCCAGAGTCTGGATTCGGACCTGTCAGACGGGCCTGTCACGGTACAGGAGTTCCTGGAGGTGAAGCACGCCCTGTCGGCCTCGGAGGCCAAGATCAAGCAGCTGATGAAGGTCAACAGCAACCTGAGCGACGAACTGCGTCTGATGCAGAAAAAGGTACCACCCACTGCAGAGATCCACCAATCAGATCACTAACACCGCCCGGTCCGTCTGCCACTTGGCCAATGAGATGGAGGGCTGGACTAGGGGGGACACTGTGGTTGGTCAGCCGAGCTCTGGTCCTTCCCCCCACGGTAGCCTCCCCTCACACACTGGGGTTCTAATGAGGGTCCTAACCAGTAACCACCAGACTGCTCAGGAGGTTCTCCAGCAAGGCAAGACTACCCTCCCTCTTGCTCCACCGTTTGGGACAGCATGTTTCAGTCCATGTTCAGACAATCGCTTCTATAGCTTGACATATTTTTTTTTTTTTTTTTTTTTCTTACTTCTGTTAAAGAGATGCATTGTTGCTCCACTGCATTGTGGAAAACCATATCCCTCCGCCCCTGTATACAGTGTATGATGCAGCTGTGTTATTTCATATGGGACGACTAACAGGCATGCTCAAGTAATCAGCATGACATCACTCGCACTGTGAGTTTCCATCCCCTCGTCGTTTCTACGGTGACTAACATAGTGCGCATAGCATCGGTCATTTTTATTAAGAGAATTTAATTATTTTTTTTTTACACTTAAAAAAAAAAGTTAACTCATCAGAATACTGCTATAACACAGGTCTTACTTTTACAAGGGTGCAGCATTTTGTCAAACAAAACTGCTGCAGGGTTTACAGCCCAGGAGGGCCCAGTCACTTCCAGAGTTCAGCTCCACAGTGGGTGTTAACAGAATGTTTTGCTATGATTTTGCTGTGACCTGGAATCTTCCCTACCTTTATGACCCCAATAATTTATCATACTAAATCCCACAATCCGGAGTTTGTGTTTCAGCCCAACAGCAGCCCCAGCACTTGATTTGGAATAGACCAAACTATAATTTCCCCCAATCAACCGCCGCTGTTCAACCTAAAAAGCATAGATATTATGACAAACGGCCTTTGAAGGACCGATTTTGAGAAACCATAGAAATATGGGGCATGCCTTTACAAGGTGTTGAGCTGTTTTTGTTGTGGTTTGAATAGCTATTTTTCAAGCCATACAGACTCCGGATCGTGGCTTTGAACCCCTTTGCCCTGGGTCGTGAAAACTACTGTTCTATGGGACAAACAGTACAAGTCAAACTGGCATTCCTCAGTGGTGGACGTGTACAGTATATGATTTAGCTATGTGGGCTGGCATTGTTTTAACTGATTGGATACTCTTTCTTAGCTGTCAGAGAACTTCCCCCTTGCCCTCTATGAATGAAATAGCACACTTACCCTGCGTTGGACAGAGGGCGCACTTGCAAAAGCCTGTTTTGGAATAGGCAGCGCCATTGAGGGCTTACACGGTTTTAAACTAGTCAACTGGGTGGGACTTCCTATGGGTTAAAATGGATCACAGAATTCCATCCAGGTCAGTAGGAGGGATCAGCCAATGAATTATACTCCTGAGCAGTAAATCACCAAACTTGGGTTTATGCCCGTTCAGACTATATAAACTCCAGCACAGTAGGTGGTAGTATGCATCTTTTCATTTTGTTTACGAACCACTAGTAAACTCATAGAAGTAGAAGAATAAGAAATGTACTACTTTAAAATTGAGAGCCCTCTATAGACGGGTTGGTTGTTTAGCAACAATACCCACGCGTATGCAACTATGGGACAAAACAGATGGGGTTGGCTTAGACTGTTGACAACATTTAAGCTATATTTAGTCTCCAAATGAATATTGAAAACATAAATACATTTGCACAATGAGCACTTGTTGTCAAATACATTGTTACCGTTATTGGTTAGCTAGCTAGCGTCAAAACACCTCAAACAAGACATGGTATCACTAACAAGATACAAGCTGAAATGAGGCACCTATGATTCCCCACAAGGCAGCTTCTTGTCATTGTTGCTAGCTATCTGACCATTTAGAATCATCTGACCATTTAGAATCATCTGACCATTTAGAATCATCTGACCATTTAGAATCATCTGACCATTCAGAATCATCTGACCATTCAGAATCAAACAGTCGATGGTGCTCCTCGTGCTGTCACAGGATAAATAATGGAAAAGTGGGGGTGTGCCCTCTATCCAACTCTATGAACCAGATAATGCAATTGCATAAGGTGCAGAACACTGATGGGGGCATATCTCTTCCGCTTTTACTATCAAGATCTAAGAGGGTCTTTGTATTTTCTGGATGCCACTGCCTGGGCATCCCTGGCACACAATATTTGTACCTGGTACTCATATATCTTATCTATCAATCATCTCCGACAGAGACGGAAGCTCTCGGAACTGTCTGGCTGGCCTGCTGCTCTTTATGCTTGATCTTATCTCTTGCTGTGATTTTTGAGTGGAGTTTTTCGAATGCCTAGCATGAGTAACACCAGGGGGGACATGATTAACAAGAAGATTGATACAATTAACTCTGTTAATAAGCATGTTATAAAGACACAAGTAGTAGCCTATAACATTGGGCTTAGCTTAGTACAGATTGATGCTGACGGTTCCCAACACCTGAAGTAAGTTTCACATTTAGAGGTAGAGAAATGGAGGGCAAATCCTAACGTCCACTTTAGTCAAATTTTCACTTAGTCTCCCATTGACATCAATTCATGACAAGTGAAATTCAACTTAAATGAAAGTTAGGATTCACCCGTGGAGAATAAAGCATGCATTGAAGCTAGGAAACTGAAACGCATTGCCCGCTGATAAGAAAAGCGCCCTTTTAGTGTATTTGCTGACCCGTCTCTTCCAGCTGCATTCTCTGCAAAGCGAGAACACGTCTCTCAGGCGGCAGGGCCCAACCACCCATATCTATCAGGTCCCCATCAGCAGCGGGTCAGAGTACACTGACCCTCCTTCCTCCAGCCCCTCGGCCATGAAGCGCCGGCAGTCAGCGCAAGCCAGCCGGCCTATGTCCATGTCTATTTATGAGACTGGCTCGGGCCTGAAGCCCTACCTCCCCAAGGGGGAGACCCCCTACCCAGAGGAGGGTATCCCCACCCTGCAACCCTTCCTCCCACCTCATGTAAGTAAAAATCCTGCAACCAGCCTCCTTTGCCATTTGCTCTCCCATCTCCATCTTTTTGTAGTCTCTTCCACCTCAACCTTTTTTCTCATTCTATTCCTTTTTTCTTCTCTGTTCAGTTTCCTTCCTGCTTTTAATTTATGTTTCTGTTAATTGGTGTACTGTAGTCTTTGCTGGTAGCTGTTATTTAGCACCTGGAACCTGATAGGGATAATCAGCCAATACAGTGCCAAGCACACAGGTCACAGACAGCTAGTCTCAACTCTGTGTCTGCTCTGAATGGCTGCAGTCTCATACGATTCTTCTCAGGGCTGTTGGTTTCCACAGTGTTTCCTGGTCCGTGTTCCAAGACCTTTTAAAATGCATCCATCTTCTCCCTTCCTTAAAGTGATAGGTCACCAAAATTACAAAATTACATATTGATTTTCTTACCCTGTAAGCGGTCTATGGACAAGGAATGACTGCAATACATGCTTTGGTTTAGTTTCCCTGGCACTGTTTCCAAATGCTAATGTGTTAGCATTTGTGGCGGAAATCCCATTCAAGTCATGGTACCAATATTAGCATGTATTGTGCACCTTGTTGAAATCTATGAGCATCACAATACATTTTAGAATGCTTTTGGATGATTTGGACATGTGTGAAAAATATTAATATCGGTACCAGGACTTGAATAGGATTTGTGCCACAAATGCTAAAACGTTAGCATTTGGAAACCGTGTCAGGGAAATCAAGCCAAAGCATGGATTGCTGTCATACCTTATCCATAGACTGCTTACAAAGTAAGGAAACAAATTTGTCATTTTGTAATTTGATCAGATAATCACTGATCTATAAGTGAGTAGATATGTGAAAACATTAGCAACCAAATGCTTTCATCAATCTTACTATGTTTGATCAGTGAATTCCTCAAGGAAAGACTGAAGGATGGGTGCATTTTAAGGTATACGAACAGGGCCCTTGGAGTACTCTCTGTTCGAACATTGTCTCAGATAGACAAAAGGAACGATGTCAGAATCCCACTTGTTATTTTAGGTTGAATCTGAAATATTTGGAAGGTTTGTATGTAATTTCAAATAAACATTAACATCCCATTAAATATTTTTCAGAGTTTTTTTTGTTGTTGTTTGTTTTTATGTCTCCATGACAAACTAACACCGCATTTCCCAAACTTGGCTCGCGACCCCATGTGGTGATTTGGAAATGGGGTTGTGAGAGAAACTCGCGCTTGGTTGATAGACCCGGGTTTATATCAGGAACCTCCGGTAGTCGCTAGATGAGGTTGTAATAAACAGATCGGTTTCGGTTTCCTTCCTACAAATGTGGTTCTATCTTTTGAACTGTTTAAGCTACAGAATATTATGACCCCATCACTGAAATATAAAACGAATATATGTGTCTTCTGTTTCCCTTTACAATGCCCACAAGCTTTATTAAAACCGAGTGGACAAGACCAGGCACTAAATCAGACACAGAAGAGCATAAAAAATCATTGCCTAATGATCTTCTTAACTTCCCAATACCTTTCTGATGCATTTCAGTCACTTCAAACCGTACCTCTTTCAGCTTGAGATACTGTCAAAAGTACTGTCAGACTGATTTGTATTGGACTGTCATAGCCCCAATAATGATTTTTTTTAAACATTGGCCATTGGTTACATCACTTTATTTACATCGAAATGGTCGCGGGAAAAACATTTTTTGTGAATCCCTGAACTAACATATTTTATGGTTCTAAATCCTGTTTTATTTCAATGTATTTTTAAACAAAAGTAATTATGTGTTTTTGTAATTGAACTAATCTGTTAGTTCTGGTATTTCAAGAGGGCCATTCCGGGATTGGTACATGTACACCCATCTAATACCAGGTCGAACCCCCCTTTGCCTCCAGAACAGCTTCGGGGCATTCTACAAACTGTCTGAAACATTCCACGGGGATGTTGGCGCGATGGCATATTGGACGGTGGTACATTCATGCTGCGAACAGTCTGTTCCATCTCATCCAAAAAGATGCTATATTGGGTTGAGGACTGAGGACTGTGCAGGCCACTCAAGTAAACTGAACTCGTTGTCATGTTCCAGGCAATGTTTTTCCACTCCTCAATGTTGGTGATTGCGTGCCCACTGGAGCCGCTGCTTCTTGTTTTTAGCTGGTAGGAGTGGAACCCGGTGTTGGTCGTCTGCTTCAATAGCCCATCCGTGACAAGGTGCCGTTCTGCACACCTGTGTGTGTGTGTGTGTGTGTACACACACACAGGTGGTACCGGTACAGAGCCAATGTGCAGGGGCACCGGTTAGTCAGGCTAATTTAGGTAAAATGTAGGTATAATTAAAGTGACTATGCATAGATGGTGAACAGAGAGTAGCAGCAGCGTAAAAGAGAGGGGGGGGGGGGGGGACACATATTGCAAATCGTCCAGGTAGCCATTTGATCAGCTGTTCAGGAGTCTTATGGCTTGGGGGGTAAAAGCTGTTGAAGCCTTTTGGACCTAGACTTGGCGCTCCGGTACCGCTTACCATGCGGTAGCAGAGAGAACAGTCCATGACTGGGGTGGCTGGAGTCTTTGACAATTTTTAGGGCCTTCCTCTGATCTGGCCCTCGAAGCCAGTTCAACTGCTTTTTTTCCCCCATTCATCCCTTCTAATAAGGGACTGATTTAGACCTGGGACACCTGGTGGGTGCAATTTAATGTTTAGGTAAAACAGAAAACCAGCAGTACTCCAGACTTTGTAGGGTAAGATTTGAATACCCCTGCTGTAGCCTATAGCTTTAAAACATTGTTACAACTATACTTTTGACCTCATGGATGGTCTTTCCTTCTGTCTATGAATTTGAGAATGGTTGCATTTCTCCAGCCCCATCCCTCAGGTGTTTACCAAAACAAGTGGTGGAGTGACTGCCCTGTTGTTTTTAGAATCCCGGAATGACCCTTTCAATGTCTCTATGAAACAATCTTGTACTATGCAGTATCAAAGATATAATATGTTCATTGTCTAGATGTTTTAAATGTTCTAGGTATGGGATGAGGTCCAGTCTTCCCAGATCCAAAGAGGCAATGCTTGTAATGCAGTTAACCAAGTCAAATTTCATGTCATGCAGTCTCATTTATGATGGTTTTCTTAATTCTTACTTTGTTTTTGTTTTCTTGAAAGATGTTTTTTATTCAAATTGTATTTTAGTGCTGTTATTTGCATGAAGTCTTTGTTCTTGGGAGCATTACTTTTTTTATTTTTTTATCCATTTTTATTTTATTTCTTTAAAACATATTATTTGAACCCCTTTCTAGATGGGAAGGGGCACTTTTGTGACCTCTTCATCCCTCCCCTCCTTCCCATCCACCCTATCCTGGTCACAGGACGAAAGGGCTCAAAGGGTTAAGTACCTCCTCACTTGGTCCGTGCCTCTCGACGCAGCACATCCACTGGGAGCCCCTGTCCTCCCTCTTTTTGTCCTCCCTCCCTCCCCGTCCTGCTGCATGAGCCAAGCCACCACCCATGCATATCTCTATCACCTCCACCCATATATGTCTCCAGGGACGTCACCAGGACCTGGCTTTCAGGGTCCTGGTGACGTCTACGATGCAGCCTCCGCAGAAGTCAGAGCATTCCTGCTTCTTGCGTTTTGCAGAGCTGTTGTGATGTATCTTTACCACCACCAACCATACATTCACTACATGACCAACAGTATGTGGACACCTGTTTGTCGAACATCTCATTCCAAAATGATGGACATTCAGCCACAAGATCATTAGGGAGGTCAGGCACTGATGTTGGGCGATTAGGCCTGGCTCGCAGTCTACGTTCCAATTCCTCCCAAAGGGTTCAGTTCGGGGCCCTGTGCAGGCCAGTCAGGTTCTTACACACCGATCTCGACAAACCATTTCTGCATGGACCTCGCTTTGTGCATGGGGTCATTGTCATGCTGAAACAGGAAAGGGCCTTCCCCAAACTGTTACCACAAAGTTGGAAGCACAGAATCGTCTAGAATGTCATTAAGATTTCCCTTCACTGGAACTAAGGGACCTAGCCCGAACCATGAAAAACAGCTCCTCCACCAAACTTTACAGTTGGCACTATGCATTAGGCAAGTAGCGCTCTCCTGGCATCCACCAAACCCAGATTTGTCCGTCGGGCTGCCAGATGGTGAAGTGTGATTCATCACTCCAGAGAACGCGTTTCCACTGCTCCAGAGTCCAATGGCGGTGGGCTTTACACCACTCCAGCCAACACTTGGCATTGTGCTTGGTGATCTTAGGCTGTTCTTGTGCTGACTTTGCTTCCTGAGGCAGTTTGGAACTTGGTAGTGAGTGTTGCAACCGAGGACAGATGATTTTTACGCGCTTCAGCACTCGGCAGTCCCGTTCTGTGAGCTTGTGTAGCCTACTACTTCGCGGCTATGCCGTTGTTGCTCCTAGACGTTTCCACTTCACAATAACAGCACTTACAGTTGACCGGTGCAGCTCTAGCAGGGCAGAAATGTTAAGAACTGACTTGTTGGAAAGGTGGCATCCTATGACAGTGCCACGTTGAAAGTCACTGAGCTCTTCAGTAAGGCCATTCTACTGCCAATGTCTGTCTATGGAGATTGCATGGCTGTGTGCTCGACGGGTGTGGCTGAAATATCCGAATCCACTAATTTGAAGGGGTGTCCACATACTTTTGTATATATAGTGCATATCCTCCACCACCACCCATACATATCTCCAACACCACTGCCCTCATCCTCATGCCTGTTACAATCAGCTAGGTGTTCAATGAAGCAGCGCTATGCGCCAAGATAACACACCCATCTCAATGCAAAGGTTTGCCAACCCTCCGTGAGACCAGTCAGCCTATTGAGAATTTTTACATTTTCCCAAATTCCTCATTCCTAATGCAAATTCCTTCCACCTCCCAAGCCAACATTTTGCTATACTTTTAAACTTGATGACCTCTTTTCTTCATCTCTAACCAGCACACGGCCGTTGCCCAGTAAGCTTCATCCAGCATGCCCTCCCTCCCTCGCCTCTAGTAACACCTAAACTCACTGGTTATCCAGGAGTCTGTCACGCACTAAGAGGTGGAACCTGTTCAGAAGCAAACAACCCTTAGCCCCTACCGCCTAGACACTTGTGGAGATCTTGTGAAGGTTTAAGCAATATGTTAACAATTCTACCTAACCTTTCAGTGGGCAAGTGGGAGCTCTCAGATCTCCACAAGTGTGTAGGGGCTAGGGGTTGTTTCTGGACAGGGCATTTGACTGACCAATGCGCACAACTGCAAACCCCAGTGGTAAAGAAATTGACAAAACACTTGTACAAGCTAATCCCACTTTCAGCAGTTTGCTGTATAGTGTTTGTGTGGGGCGTGGCATCTTGCCCTGCAGACAGGAAGAGGATGTTTGTTGAGCGAGTCTATTGGGCTAGGCTGGAAAGGGTATGTAACTACGGTATGTGGCCTGTGTCCCCCTTTGGGTGTTTGTCACTGCTCTTTTCTTTGAAACGCATCTCTTCTACATAGTTTCTCTTCTCTGCTGAAAGAACGAAGGATGTGCATGAACTCGACAGTGCAGGATCAATGCTGTGCGCCCAAGCTTCCCATCTGATACTAGAGCAAAGCTTTTATCCTCCAGTCTTGTGATGCAGTGCACACAATTCTTACAGGCTGGATGGAGCACGTAGTATGGCATATTGAGCACAGCTCAATACACATTTGTTAACCAGTATCTCCATCAGCGTTCCAGATTCAGTGCTTCTCCCCTCCCCCCTAGACTTGTGCAGTGTAAGCTTTTGACCCGAATTAATCAGAACCTTGATTCCATGATGTCATGAAAGTTATTATGACTCTTAATGAAAGTCTTGGATCCGAGCTCTGGAAAAGGATGGGTCATGGTTCTGATGTAATTTATTGGAGGTTGTTTTCTCTGTGTCTGATAGCTATCCAGTCATTTCTCTCTCCTCAAACATGCCTGACTTCATCTGTCTTGGCATGTGCATTTAAAAAGGGGATTCAGCTAGCGCGGCAGTCAGTGTTTTGAAGCTTTTCCTGGACTGTATTTGGCCCTTCATTCGCCACCATGGTGTAGGCTACTACTGTGTTTTTAATATTGTCTACGAGTCTCTATCTTTTACACGTAGGAGTTCTAAGGTTTTCATAGACATTGGGCAAGCCTAGCATCCCAACTTTGGCATGTTACCAATCAATCAACATTCCATTTGTCCAGTGTGGTTTCAATTATAGTAGCCTATCGACGTTGAATTTTTCAAATGTTACCAATTATTGCAGTTGTTTCGTATTGAGGGCAAAAAAACTAAAACAGTTTGAACCCCAGATAACCTCTTTTTACTAACCCTGGCAATGAAATTCAAAAGGCTTCACTATGATTCTCTGTTTTGCTTCCAGGCTTTCATTGTTGACTTCATGCATTATTGTCTCTGCGTTTCTTTCCCATGGTTTTAGTTCATTCAATTTGTCAATGCCATACATACTATACTGTAAGTTGTTAGTGAAATTGTTTGAGAAAATGTCTGTCAAAGCTTATGCTTAGGCCTTAGGTATGATGTAATTGTTTGTGCTATACCGCTAGAAACGATTTTGTATGTTGTGAGTATGATTCATTGCATTGGCATTTCCTGCTTGCATTTTCATTGGCATTTGTCACAGTGACAATTTGTTTTACTCTCCTTTCTCTCCCTCTCATGTTAGGCCTCCAAGATGGAGAAACCGAGCAGCATGTCAGACGGTGACTATGACAACACAACCAATGACTCTGAGTTGGAGGACTCAGGGTAGGAACACGCACACACACACTTCTGTGTGCACGGACAGCTAAGTCACTGATACAAACCACACAAAGCAAAGTCACACTGTCAGATTGGAAATCTTCACTTCAAAGTTGCCACTGCTTTCAGTGTTGCATATCAGGTGGTGAAAGTTAGATTGTAGTAACATCCTTAATTTCCCCGGCAGTGTGGGCAGGAGGGGGAGGCTGAGGAGCAGTGGCTGGCTCGGGGACGGCAGCTCCATCCCTGAGCTGGACGATATGGAAGCCGAGCCGGACCCTGCGCTCCCCAGCACCGAGGATGTCATTCGCAAGACAGAGCAGATCACCAAGAACATCCAGGAGCTGCTCCGCGCCGCGCAGGAGAACAAGCACGACAGGTGAGGAAGAAGTGTCAGGCCACGAGCTCGACACTGAAAAAAAAAAATACAGCTCCTATGTTGTAATTATCTCTATTGAGATAAAACTAGCCATTTTCTGTCTGTTTCCTGAAAAGTTCCAGATAGTCATCCCCCTTTTTGTTTAACATAATTCATTATCACAGCTTCACCTTTTTCCTTTTGTGTATTCATCAATGTACCTCCACTTCCTATATTCTTCTAGAGTTCCCCTGCTGTCACTGATGTGTTTACTGGAGCTCTGCTTTTTACTGGAGCTCTCTGCATGTTGGATGTTCTTTATTTTATTATTCCCTCTATGATTTCACCTCTTCGTCTTTTTCTGTTCTTTCTGTGTCCTCTCCTCCCCGTGTCCTCTCCTACCCGTGTCCTCTCCTCCCCATGTTCCCTCCTCCCCTTCTCCTCTCCTCCCTGTGTCCTCTCCGGCGTTGTGGTCCTGTGGTTCCTCCCCCTCTATTCCTATAAGCAGACCTTATGAGGGTGTGCGCCGGCTCAGGCACAGTTTAGGCTGTTTCAGCAGCCTGGTGCCCTGGGCCGAGAAGGCCCCCTCTCCCCTGCAGCCCCTCAACCTGCGCTCCCCCGATCCTGCCGCCTGGTACTTTACTGGCCTCTGTCCCTGCCTCCCAGGCACAGTGCCTCATCTCTCTCCCACACACCTTCTCTCCCACACACCTTCTCACTCACTCACTCACTCACCTCTCTCTCAATTCAATTTAAGGGCTTTATTGGCATGGGAAACATATGTTTACATGGTCAAAGCAAGTGAATAGATAAACAATAAAAAATTAACAGTAAACATTACACTCACAAGTTCCAAAAGAATAAAGACATTTCAAATGTCATATTATGTGTGTGTGTGTGTGTATATATATATATATATATATATATATATATATATATATATATATATATATATATATATATATATATATATATATATATATATATATATATATATATATATATATATATATATATATATATACATACAGAGAGTAATAATGATGTGCAAATAGTTAAAGTACAAAAACAAAAAAACATTTAAAAAAATATAGGTTGTTCTTCACTTGTTGCCCTTTTCTTGTGGCAACAGGTCACAAATCTTGCTGCTGTGATGGCACACTGTGGTATTTCACCCAATAGATATGGGAGTTTATCCTAATTGGATTTGTTTTCTAATTCTTTGTGGATCTGTGTAATCTGAGGGAAATATGTGTCTCTAATATGGTCTGCCTACAGCAGCCTTTCTCAATAGCGATCTCTCTGGCTCTCTCTCTCTCACCTTCTCTCTCTCACCTTCTCTCACCTCTCTCTCTCTCACACAGTCTCTGTCTTGTCCCTCTGTTGCCCAATTCTGATGACTGATTCCCTCCCTTTGCTATGTGTGGCCTGCTAGGCGTTAGCATGAAAGGCTGATGCTAAAGAACTCACTCACCTACTCTCTTACTGTATCACAACCGGCCGTGATTGGGAGTCCCATAGGGCGGCGCACAATTGGCCCAGCGTCCTCCAAGTCAATTGGCCCAGCATCATCCAAAGTAGATGATGACAAGTGAGCTAATAAACTTTATACAATTAAATAAGTAAGAGTAGAGTGCCTTGTAGTGTAATATCCAAATGAGCAATTATTATTTATATTTTCTTGTTTTGTCATAGCTGATAGTTCATCACACATGATCAGCTCTGATCTCTCACTCCTGTCTATATTACCCATGATTTATAGCCTGGGTCCCAATCGGTTTCTGCTCTCTTGCCAACTCCTCAGTGCAGAAGCAGATTGGCACCCTGGCTACATGAATTATGGCAGCTGCAGTTTGACCGTGTCAGAATGCAATATTTGGAATAGCATAATAGATTAGCCAAGCACTAAGAACGGACTGCAATTTATTTTTCAGCATGTAGCTCTGTGAGTGTTGAATTGTGTTTTGCCTCCCCTTCTCATCTAAAAACTCAATTCTGACTTGTTTTGTTTTGAATAGTGTTGTTTTGGAATTGCAAAACATTTTAATGTAAGTTTTTATTTTTTGTCCTTGAAATAATGACATGAAAAGTCTCTCTTATTAACCTCTCTCCCCGTGATGCTTTCCTCTTAAAGCTTTATACCCTGCTCCGAACGAATACATGCGGCTGTGACGGAAATGGCTGCCCTCTTTCCCATGGTAAGCTCACAGAATGCTCCATGGTAAGCTCACAGAATGCTCCATGGTCAGCTCACAGAACACTTCATGGTAAGCTCACAGAACGCTTCATGGTACCACCATCACACCCACGAAGGCCTTTTAACCATTTTTCCCCCCTCACCTTTTTATTATTTTATTTGTTCATCACTTTGAATCTCATCCTCTGTAAGAAATGTGGTATAGAAATAAAGTTTGATTGAACCCAGGTCAGATGTGTTGAACCCCTTATTGGTTACCTGTAACCTCATCTCACCTTTCAGAGACCACGTTCGGAGACAGTGCGAGGCCCCCTGCGCCTGTTGACATCCAGCGCCTTCCGGCTCCAGGGCGAGTGTCGGAAGGCAGTGCCCCCTGAGGGAGGTCCAGAGCCCGACATGCAGCTGGTCACCCAGCAGGTTATCCAGTGTGCCTATGACATCGCCAAGGCCGCCAAGCAGCTTGTCACCATAACCACCAAGGAGAACAGCAACTGACCATCATAACCACCACCACCCGTCGCAGGCCTTTTTAGATATCTGAAGGCCTGAAACACTCCACGTATCGTTCATCCTTTAACTTTTATTTTTACAAATATATTTTTTCCTGTTTTTTTAATCAGTGTTGGTCATATTTGCATGTCATTTTTGTATTTAAAGAAAAATGTACAAAATGATAGTGTTAAAGTTAAAGAAAACATTAGGACAAAAAGACTGAACTTCAGCTATGGGAAAGTGTCCGGAGCTCTACTAACTGGAAGGGAGAGGCTGTACTAGTAGATTTGTTTATATGGACTTGGTTTGTCGTGAGCTACTACAGGAATCCACAGTACAGCCAAATACTGACAAGATGATTGTGGAGTTCCAGGGAGATCCTTCGTCGCTAATGTGCAGTTTCTAAACCGCACTTCTTGATCGTTTTTTTCGGTTCTAGATAAGTCACCCTCGCCCACAAAGACATGTTGTTTTACTCACAACTATACCCTCTGACCATCCACTCAACAAAGAAATCGTCCTGCAGCTGAATCTAGTTGATCCCTGCTGTAACCTAACTATGGAATTCTTATGTATAATTTAATACAATGCCAGCAAGTGTAGGAAGGAATGTTGGGAGATTTGGAACTGATGTTGAACCATCTCATCCGTGCATCCCTGCAATGCCAATGTGCCTCCCCTGTCCAAGTGTTATTGCTTCCATTTCTAAATGCATCTACAGCTATCTATGCCTACTATTGCATATCAACTCTTTTTCCGGGGGGCAAATTATGTTCTTCACCAGCGATATGTTGTTTGTGTTGAATTCTAGTCATGTATCTTTTTTGAACAATCTAAGATGCTAGATCCGGTTCTGTATTTGCTTGTGTGCTAGTGCTGTGAGCGTAGCTAGATTTGCAGCTTATGAATCATTTTCCCTCTTCCGTGTGTTTTTGTAATGCTGCTAAGTTTTTATTAAATGTGCAACTAATTGGATAGGATTGTAGATATCCCCTCTACAATTCTGCAAGCGGATAGTTGTCATTATTAGCAGATGGTTCAGAGCTGTGTTATACTTGAAATGTCCCTCTGTGCTTCTCTTGTTCTGAATGGACTTCCAACAGGTGTCAGTCCTGCAGTTATCATAGCTGCAGTGGAGGGTAAAAATAAAATAAAATCTTTTAATAAATGTAATTTATAATGAACCTTCTCATGTATTGGTAATAATGTAATTGTCTATTAATGACCAAGTCATTGTTTGATTTTATATTCTTGTGATGTTGGGCTTTGTCCATGAGTGCAGAAAAATGTGCAAAGAAAGTAGCAGTGATTATTTTAATGAAAAAATTATTCACAATTCAAAGAATCATATAAACATAACAGCCCCAAGATTGTAACGCTATCCCTCACACCATTTTGTAACAAACTCTACAACCACCACTTTCTGCAACTGAAGAGCATGGTGTTGGAATACTTGATCAATTTTAAACTCATTAAGAAGTATTTAAGATGAACTCTTTGTACAAATGTGTATAAAAAAACATGTGATTGCGCATTGTCTTTTTTGGCCTCACAAGATCGTCATGTCCAGGCTGATCGGGGTCTGCTACGAATCTACGAGAGGAAGAATGAGTATGAGCATGGGACAAAACTAATCAAGTGCTTTTTGCTCAATTAAGAGCAAACATGGTAAGATATCAATCCAAATCAACCGCAATAGGCTTATACACTGAACAAAAATATAAATGCAACATGTAAAGTGTTGGTCCCATGTTTCATCAGCTGAAATAAAAGATCCCAGAAATGTTCCATATGCACAAAAAGTATATTTCTCTCAAATCGTGCACAAATTTGTTTACATCCCTGTTAGTGTGCATTTCTCCTTTGCCAAGATAATCCATCCACCTGACGGGTGTGGCATATCAAGAAGATGATTAAACAGCATGATATTTACATAAGTGCACCTTGTGCTGGGGACAAATGTGGTTGTCACAATGCCACAGATGTCTCAAGTTGAGTGAGTGTGGAATTATGCTGACTTCAGGAATGTCCACCAGAGCTGTGGCCAGAGGATTTAATGTCAATTTCTCTACCATAAGCCGCCTCCAACATTCTTGTTTAAGAGAATTTGACAGTACGTCCAACCGGCCTCACAACAGCAGACCACGTGTATAGCGTCGTGTGGGTGAGCGGTTTGCTGATGTCAACGTTGTGAACAGTGTCCCATGGTGGCGGTGGGGTTATGCTATGGACAGGCATAAACTACGGACAACGAACACAATTGCATTTTATCGATGGCAATTTGAACGTACAGAAGATACTTTGTATGACAGGGTGTTCCAGTTCCCGCCAATATCCAGCAATTTCGCAAAGCCATTGAAATGGAGTGGGACAACATTCCACAGGCCACAATCAACAGCCTGATCAACTCTATGTAAAGGAGATGTCGCGCTGCATGAGGCATATGGTGATCACACCAGATACGGACTGGTTTTCTGATCCACGCCTATCATTTTTTTTTAATGGTACTGTATCTGAATTCCCAGTCATGTGAAATCCATAGATTAGGGCCTAATTAATTTATTTCAAATTACTGATTTCCTTATTGGAACTGTAACTCAGTAAAATCTTTGAAATTGTTGCATGTTGCGTTTATATTTTTGTTCAGTATATTTGCCAAATGGATTGTTATCTATATAGCTGTCAGGTAAAAATGTTGACATTGTGTGCCCAAATTAACAAGACCATGGTTCAGTACCTTATCCTGGTAGCCCTGCTGGGCCATCCTATGGGTCTCCAGCCTCAGCTCCTCCTCCTGCAGGTTCAGGGCCTCCCTCTCCTCCTGCTCCATCTGCTCCCTCCGTTGATGTTCCTCCCACTGCTCCCGACGCCGCTGCTCCACCTGCAGGAGAGAGAGAGAGAACAATGAGCTCCATCAGATGGCTCCATCATCTGACCCAGATCAACAGCTGACCCAGGTCAACACAGGATGTTCACAGCCTTTCACAGGCCCCGGCCAACCTGTGCATTGATCTCCTGCATCCGAGCCGTCCTGTGACCCTCATCCTCCTCCCTCTCTTGGCGTCTGGTCTGCCGCTCCAGCTCGAGCTCTTCGATCAGCTCCTCGCGCCTCCTCAGAGATTCCTCCTGAGCCTGACGGTTCTCCTGCATCTTGACCTCCAGCTGCTGCTGTCTCCCAGCCAGAACCTTCCAGGGAGTAAAGGAGAGAGACGATTGGATTCTCTAGTCTTCTGTAGATACAAAGACGCAAGCTTGGCACTCCTTGGTGTGTTGCTCATGTCCTACCCTCCCTTCCCCTCTCCTCAGGCCCACTCACCTCCTGCATGAGCCTCTCCCTGGCTCTCCTCTCCTTCTCCCACTCTGCCTCCCGCTTCTCCCAAACACGTTGGGCCTCTTCTCTGACAGGACAGGACAAGACCATTAATTTAACTTTGCAATACAAACGCAGATCTCCACCCCATAGTCAGACCTAGACTGGCAGGGGGTCATGATAGTAGTGGTTCTACTGACCGGTACAGGACGTCAAACTCTGCCTCCCTCTCCCTCTCCAGCTGGAGCTGCTCCTCGATGACGTGCTTCATCCAGGCGGCATCCGCCACTGCCCTCTCCCGCCGCACGCTTTCCAGCAGCTGGTCTTCCTGCTCTCCCTCCAACAGGGCTGCCAGAATCTTGCGGTCTGCCTCCTGGTGGACGACACAGGTATTGCAAGCAGTCGTCAATGGTGAAGGGAGATTATCTCATCGTGTCAATTCACATGCAGCTGAGCAATTTAAAAAACAAGCGGACATACCAGCTCCTCCTGCACCTGCTGGGCTCTCCTCTTCAGTTGGGCGCGGTACTGGCGGATCAAGAATCGCCTGAGTAAGAAAACAGTTTGATCAAACACCAAGAACAACAACTACTGGCCATGAGGCAGTTTAAGTCCAGCTGGTTTATGTATAGTTATCATGCTTGACTGAATCCTTCCAATGGGAGAGTCACTTACCCCATTTCAGATTTCTTGCGGCACTCCTCCACCTTCCTTCTCTCCTCCTCCAGCTTCTCCACTTCCCAGCGCTGGGACAGCAGGGCCTCCTGCTCCTTCTTCAGACACCTGGCCTGAAAAACAGAGATAGCATAGGGGGTCAGTCACACTACCAGCATTTACAATTCCAAATGAGGCTTACAGTGCCTTCGGAAAGTATTCAGACCCCTTGATTATTTCCACATTTTGTTACGTTACAACCTTATTCTAAAATGGATTAAAAAAAAAATATCCTCAAACTACACACAATACCCCATGATGACAAAGCGAAAACATTTTTGCAAATTTATAAAAATGTCAAAACTGAAGTATTCAGACTCTTGCTATGAGACTCGAAATTCAGCTCAGGTGCATCCTGCTTCCATTGATCATCCTTGAGATGATTCTACAACTTCATTGTCTATATAAGGTCCCATAGTTGACAGTGCATGCCAGAGCAAAAACCAAGCCATGAGGTCGAAGGAATTGTCCATACAGATCCAAATAGGATTATGTTGAGGCACAGATCTGGGGAACGGTACCGAAACATTTATGCAGCATTGAAGGTCCCCAAGAACACAGTGGCCTCCATCATTCTTAAATGGAAGAAGTTTGGAACCACCAAGACTTTCTAGAGCTTGCTGCCCGGCCAAACTGAGCAATCGGGGGGAAAAGGGCCTTGGTCAGGGAGGTGACCAAAGAACCCGAAGGTCACACTGACAGAGCTCCAGGGATACAGATGTCATGTACACAAAACCGCCAGAGCCCAAAAATAATTTGGCCCCACAGTATCGGACAATTAAACAAATAACTGCCTGCCACCCCCATGAATCTGAAATGTATGAAATCTTGCTTGCCCCATGGACTGTATCCACGTGTTGTTTTTGTTGTATGATTTTTATTGTTGTATGTATGCCGTATATTGTTTTTTTTCACCTTTATTTAACCAGGTAGGCCAGTTGAGAACAAGGTCAACAACTGACCCAGGTCAACAACTTATTTACAACTGCGACCTGGCCAAGATAAAGCATAGCAGTGCGACAAATACAACAACACAGAGTTACACATGGGATAAACAAACGTACAGTCAATAACACAATAGAAAAACTATGTACAGTGTGTGCAAATGTAGTAAGATTAGGAAGGTAAGGCAATAAATAGGCCATAGTGGCGAAATTATTACAATTTAGCATTAACACTGGAGTGTTATTTACAGAAGGGCTGTATACAGGTGCAGTGATCGGTAAGCTGCTCTGACAGCTGATGCTTAAAGTTATTGAGGGAGATGGTAACTTCAATGATTTTTGCAATTGGAGGCTATTTTGTAAATGACATCGCCGAAGTCAAGGATCGGTAGGATAGTCAGTTTTACAAGGGCAAGTTTGGCAGCATGAGTGAAGGAGGCTTGGAAAGAGAGTTTACAGTCTAACCAGACACCTAGGTATTTGTAGGTGTCCACATATTCTAAGTCAGACCCATTGAGAGTAGTGATGATAGTCCGGTGGGCGGGTGCGGGCAACGTTCTATTGAAGAGCATGCATTTAGTCTTACTAGTATTTAAGAGCAGTTGGAGGCCATGGAAGGAGTGTTGTATGGCATTGAAGCTTGTTTCGAGGTTTGTTAACACAGTGTCAAAAGAAGGGCCAGATATACTAATGGTGTCGTCTGCGTAGAGATGGATCAGAGTCACCAGCATCAAGAGCGACATCATTGATATATACAGAGAATAAAGTCGGCCCGAGAATTTAACCCTGTGGCACCCCATAGAGACTGCCAGAGGACTGGACAACAGAGGACACTGAACTCTATCTGAGAAGTAGTTGGTAAACCAGGCGAGGCAGTCATTTGAGAAACCAAGGCTATTGAGTCTGCCGATAAGAATGCGGTGATTGACAGAGTCGAAAGCCTTGGCCAGGTCGATGAAGACGGCTGCACAGTACTGTCTTTTATCGATGGCGGTTATGATATTGTTAAGGACAGTGAGCGTGGCTGAGGTGAACCCATGACCAGCTTGGAAACCAGATTGCATAGCAGAGAAGGTACGGTGGGATTCGAAATGGTCTGTGATCTGTTTGTTAACTTGGCTTTCAAAGACTTAAGAAAGGCAGGGCAGGATGGATATAGGTCTGTAACAGTTTGGGTCTAGTGTCCACCCGGCAGCTTTCCAATCTCTAGGGATCTCAGACGATACGAAAGAGGTTGAACAGCCTAGTAATAGGGGTTGCAACAATTGCGGTGGATAATTTTAGAAAGAAAGGGTCCAGATTGTCTAGCCCAGCAGATTTGTAAGGGTCCAGATTTTGCAGCTCTTTCATATGTGGTAATGCTGTACTGTGGAGTTTGAAATGCAAGACACATTTTCAGAAACGAACAAATTATTATTAATATGTTGTCTGACTGTTCTCCATAGTCTTGCTTTACTCAGTGCACTACACCGTGTATGGTGCTTCTTCTTATGGTTTGTAACAGTACCATTATCCTCCTCTGCAGAACTACAGTGTCCAGAGACTGAACGACAGCTGGTTGCTTACCTCTTCCTCCCGGAGCTTGAGCTCTTCCATCTGTTTGCGGAGCTCCTCGGCTCTCTCCCTGTCCTCTGCTCTTCTTCTCTCCTCCGCCTGCTTCATCCTCTCCAGCGCCTCCCGTCGACTCCTCTCGTATTCATTCTCAAAGCGCCTCTTCTCCTCCTGGGCTGCCTCCTCGTGCTGCAGATTTCAAAGCAGGGATTACTACTTCATTGTCTTTCTATGATAGAGAATCAGTTTATGATACCTCTGCATTATTAGTCTTATTTTTTTTAACACATTGTGGATATCCACACATTTTAAGGAAGGTCTTATTTTGCACCCTGAGAAAAGATTAGTCTAACTGGAGTTTATTTTCAGTAATAGAATACTGTACTCACAGATTAAAGAATGCTCTTTAAATACTAATGACCATCTTGAAATTAAATACTCAACCCTGAGTTAAAGCGCACTAACTGAGAAGTGAACTAAACCCTGTGGCAGAAAGGTAATATTGGCTGTAGAGCGCATACCTGTTTTTTCTCCAAGGTCTGTGTCTGCCATTGGCTCACCACATGATCTTTATGTAAGGTTGACTCGACCTGTAGACACAAACAGTTCAATCAGGATTTGATACACAGACGAGACATTGGCACTAATAAACTTGACCTTAAAGGGAAGGGATACCATGGGGTTTATTTTATACTCTGAGATCAATCCAGGAATCAGGTTCACAGAAAGACATAGAACAATTGCATCACAAGCCCTATTGGGTTCCAGATCAAGTCTACTTGACCCAAAAAAAAAAACAGATGTACCAGACAGCACTTAGTCACCAGTGTTGTGTTCATTAGGCACCAAATGGACAGAAACAGGGAGGACTTGTCCAATAAGAAACACTCATTGTTGTGACGAACTGGGAAGGGCTATACATGGCATCCCTAAACATCCGGTTCTCATTAAAAGACAGATACAATCGGCCACTAACCTTCCTCAACTCAGGGTTGTTCTTCTTCCAGTGCTCCTTCAACAGCTCTTCTGCTAGCTGTGTGGTGGAATAGTAAAACAGCAAAAATCATGCGTTCTACCAGTTCAGTGCTTGTGTATCTTATGTGTTTTTGAAAAATAAACCGGATGAGGTTGATGCCTCTATACCTTCTTCCTTCGTTCCTCTCGGGCTGAGCGGAGGTCTTCGGTCTTGTCCACCAGTTGCCTAGTCAGTGTGCTCCTGTCAGGGACAACATCCCGTAACTCAGCCTCAAGCTTGTCCCGCTCCTCCTGGAGCAGGGTCCTGAGACGCTCCCTGCGCTGCTCCAGACTCGCCACCTTCTCCTCTTTCAGTCTCTCTTTGTGGTATGCTGACATACTGATGGATGGGTGAGAAAGGAGACAAGCCATTAACGAGTGATAATGGTTTCAAGTATCATCTATTAGATCTATTGATGGTGTTATGTTATAATTGATGAACTGTTGCCGCTACAAGAAAAGTTGGATCAATACTAGTTAGGACTGGAGAATCAGCAAATTTTTTAAGTATGAAATTAGTTATAACATAGCCTAGTTCCCATCATAGTATCTCAGTCAATTATCAGTTTCCGAAGTACAATCAAAACAGTGGAAGGACAATACAGCCCTTGTGAATTAGGCCTACCTCTGCTGGTATGATTGACGAGAACTCCAGTGTGCCTGCTTACTGCTTACAACGTTCTGTTGTCTGTAGTACTTCGAGTGCATCTCCCATTGCTGCCGCCAACGTGCCTCCTGTTCCCGCTGCCGGGAATGCCGCACCATCTGGCTTTCCAGAGAACGAACTCTACTCGGCCAGTGGGCCGAGAGGGTTGGTAGAGCCATATATATATATCTAGATGGAAAAACTCTATAGTTAGCTATTTAGAAACGGACAAAACTGCTTCTGTTAGACAATCGCAATGGACAAAGCCGTTACTTGCTAATACAGTAACGTTAGTAACGTAGCTAGCTAGATTCAAAATATGATGACGCCATCAGTGAAGTCCTAACAAACGTTAGCTAGCGTAAAGTGCAAACCGACATTTGTCTTTAAAAAAATATTTTTCAAATTGTTTACCAGTCAAAATATAATTTCAAAGTCATGTTAGTTTGCAGCTGGAGAAATTCCTTGGATTTATTCTTCCCGTATCGCTTAGTAACCATTCACTTCCTAGTTACACTGTAGCGCTTCACAAGGGTCAAACAGCGCGACGAGTAGGGCGTTGTGATGATTGGCAATTGATGAATGTATGAAATCGTTTCTGTAGTTAGAAACAGATTATCAATCCTGAAACATTATTTTGTTGAAATGTAATTTGATCTCTGAGAATTTAATTGAACCCAAATTGGCCTTTTTAATTGTATAGAATTCATATAATCTTCAATAAATACAGTACCTCCGATGTGCACAATAATTCTTCCTAACAATGAGTAAGACATAAGGAATTAAATAAAATGGTCAAAAGCCACCCCCCACACCAGCCCAAAACTTTGATGGAAAAATGGGCTAATGACAAAAATGTTGAGACAACCCTAATAATAACAATACAATTATAAACCATTGCATGGGAGTCGTATGTTTTTCAATACAATTATTAGAAAGCATCTCTATATGTATTGTGATTAGTGGCATTTACCATTAAACCCAACCCAGCCCAATACCATTACCCTTGCAAAACACTATACAGTGTGTGTTTGGGACTTTTACCATTGAAGACCATTAGAACTACTGTAGCCTAATGGTTTGCCAGGAATGGTCTAACTAATTCATACCTTTTTTGAAGGGAATAAATTAGGCTTGAGCGATATACCGTATATACTGGGGTATTTAGACATACTGATGGCCCAGCATATCCCAATTTAGGAGCACGTTCAAAGGACAAGCTCTCTGAAGACAAGGGCAGGCAGTGTGTACACTTATGAGTACAACAGGTATGGCGTTGGACTGACAGTAGCAGTGACCTGGGTTCAAGTCACGGCTGCGGCAACCCATCCGAACATGCCACAGTACATTTACTGGAGTATGCAAATCCTTTCTTGGCCCACTGCACCTTGTTGTGATTCCTCATTGCATAAAGAAAGGGCATCAGGAACAGGCCTAGGCATAAAGTGGAGACACATCGTTGCCTGATAAATTATTGATACATGGCTAAATCTTTAATTGTGACCAGATCATCATAGGCGTTTGTCATCTGTATCTGCTAAATCAAGGGTTTAGAAAAACATTTACCAGAAGAAGCCTACAAGGTTTTATCTTCCTTTCTCTAAGAAAAGTCACGGAGTGCACAATGAGTTCAATTTGATTATAGTATCCAAATTGTATTGTTGATCGCTAGACAATTGCATGTATCCCTTTACTTCACTTTCACAAGTCCCTTTCGATAGCCACAAGAGCAAGTGTCAATCATCTTCTGACACCAATGCAGCAACCACGGGGGTGAGCCTCACTAAAGCTTTCTTGGGAGATAGTACCCAACCATCTGATAAATTCAGCAATTAAAATGGCAGCCTTTAACAGTTAATGTACACGTTTGAAATGTTGTGCTTATATAAAGTGCTGTTAGATTAGCCTACCTGTGAAAAATGCCATGCAGTGTTTTGTCCTGCCTCTGTCACATGATTGGTGCACCGATACTCACCTGTTGAAATGGGCAAAACAGACAAAACGTTTTGCAACGGAATCCGACTAATGAATACACCCCAGATACGTTTGCTCCCGTTTAGTAGGTGTGGTTGGGAATCCCATAGGGCAGCGCACAATTGCCCCAGCGTCGTCCGGTGTAGGCCGTCATTGTATATAATAATTTGTTCTTAATTGACTTGCCTAGTTAAATAAGAGGTTAAATAAAATAAATAAAACAGTGGCAAGCTGTGGCCTGATCAATATCGGTGTACCATTTGAAATCTCAAAACTCGTGCAGCACACTATACTGTAATCGCCCTCTGGGCCACTATAATCGCAAAGTTTTTAAACTGGTAACCAGCTAGGGTAAATTCATTAGGAAACCGTTTACTACTTAAGAATCAAACGGAAGCAAACAGAGCCAAACGAGAGTTTATATGATTCACATTTAGGTAGGTCCCTCTCCGTTTCATTTGCTTCCGTTAAGAAACGTTTTGCAACATAATTGAATTCCATTGAATTCAACGTTGCCTACCGTTCTGCCATACTGAACGCACCCCTGGTAAGCCGCTGCGCTTTCCAGGCAATTTTCAGACCAGTGGTGGGAGACGCTCAAGAGCTCACGCCGGTGACAGTTCCGGGTTTTATAATACAAATCACTTCACCAGTCGCTGTTGTTGTCAGAGGGTTTGTGTAGCCTATAGTGTTGACCATGGCTGTTCTTATCGAGCACCAATTTAAACAGCTTCCAGCCGATAAACAAGTGGAAACTAGATCATTCTTGGAGTCGGTGTCATATCTTCCGCCATTCTTTGGTAAGTAGTTGGCCAACTATGATTTTACCATGCTACATTCTAGCCGCTGCCTAGCCCTTGATCATGACTCAGTTCCATTACACATAAGTCATTGGACGAATGCGTCTTCTGTAGGGGGAGTTTTGTTATTAAGAGCCACGCTCTACTCGGTTAACACACATCGCTTGCTTGCTTTGGAAGCAAAAGGACCGTATCTATAATATCGGCGAGAAAAATAAACTCTTGGAGGATAGGCCTGAAATACAATCTTTGTTTTTCCACCACCCTTAACTCAGTTCTATATTTCCATATTATGTTATAATTCAAAGATAATACAGTTGATGACCTCCACTTTCATTACATAGCCTGGCCCTTCCAAAGCACAAAACCGTTATGTATAAGCAATTGAGAGAAAAGGATTTCGTTGTATGGGGTAAAAACTGAGAGATGGGCATCTTTGGTGAATGGAGAAGGGTACGTAGAGCTTCTCTGTAACTATCCTGCAGGTTCATACTCTACAACATTCGCAGAGTACGACCCTACCTTACACAGAAAGTGGCACAGGTCCTAATCCAGGCACTTGTCATCTCGTCTGGATTACTGCAACTCGTTGTTGGCTGGGCTCCCTGCCTGCGCTATTAAACCCCTACAATTTATCCAGAACGCTGCAGCCCGTCTGGTGTTCAACCTTCACTTTAAGCCATGTGGCTGGAATGTCTACACGGAACTACTGGCCAGGCCTAGCCAAGCCCCCTATTATGTAGTTACAGTGCCTTCGGAAAGTATTCAGATCCCTTGAATTTTTCCATATTGTCATGTTGCAGCCTTTTTCTAAAATTGATTAAATTGTGTCCCCCCCCCCCCCCCCTCAATCTACACAGAATACCCCATAACGACAAAGCAAAAACAGGTTTTTAGTGTCTATCAAATAATATAAAACCGATACCTTTTACAGGAGCACACCTGTATTTTGGGAGTTTCTCCCATTCTTCTCTGCAGACCCTCTAATGTGCTGTCAGGTTGGATGGGGAGTGACACTGCACAGCTATTTTCAGGTCTCTCCAGAGGCCACTCATGGACATTCATGGACATTCAGAGACTTATCCTTAAGTCACTCCTATGTTGTCTTGGCTGTGTGCTTAGGGTCATGGTAGAAATAGTTTTAGTTACTCAGCTCCGTGGTCCTGGAATTCTCTCTCTCTATCACATAGCTAAGAAAATTAGGCCCATCATTGACCCTAGGCCTCTGCAACCGGAAAAGGAAATACAGTGTAAAAAAACATTAGGAACAGCTTCCTAATATTGAGTTGCACCCCCTTTTTCCCTCAGAAGAGCCTCAATTCGTTGGGGTATGGACAAGGTGTCGAAAGCGTTCCAAAGAGATGCTGGCCCATGTTCACACAACTGTGGGAAGCATTGGAGTCAGGTTGGCTGGATGTCCTTTGGGTGGTGGACCATTCTTGATACACATGAAAAACCCAGCAGTGTTAGAGCTCTTGCCACACACAAACTGGTGTGCTTGGCACCTGCTACCATACCCCGTTCAAAGGCACTTAAATATTATGTCTTGCCCATTCACCCTCTGAATGGCTGTCAATTGTGTAGGTGGAGAGACCAATTCGCAGCCCATTCATGGTAGTTCGACATGTTTTAAATTAAAATAGATAATTTCAAAACAATGACGAACTATACAAAATAAACACGATGCAAACAAAACGCCTAACCCCTCTCTGTCTGTCTCTCTAACCCCTCTCTCGTATTCTCTTGGGAATGTAGACACATTTAATGTCATTTGTAAATCTCTCTACAGACTGCCTTGGCTCTACTGTTTTTGCTCCAGTTAAAGCTGACATTGCAGGGAACATCACAGTAAGTAGCCTACAGCAATGTTTTCATATGGTCAAAGTGCAAACTGGTAACCTTGGAGCCATAAAGAAACGAACAACAATACTACTGTACTATCCCTGTTTAGAAAATTAAGGCGGTTTATGACAGCAACCCTAGCAGGTTCAATACCCTTCAACAAATCCTGGAGGTAGAGAAGGAGATGCATGGAGCAGACTGGCCCAAAGTGGGAGCCACCCTGGCACTTATGTGGCTAAAGAGGTCAGACAAATGTTTTATTTTTGGAGCTTGAGTCGGTAACACTTTAGGATGCTGTTATAATGCATAATAAGACATGTCATGAGCATACACACCTCTTATAACATCTCGTTAGCATCTCATAATGAGCTTGATTAAGCACCAGGCATTTTGATTTAGTTATAATTTCAATACAGAGGGACATTTACAGTATATCATCCTTATTATAAGACATTATAAAGCCTCATACCTGCTTATAACGGGTAATAAAGCAATCTACTGGAAGGCTTTAACTGTTACCGTTGAGTCTGTGTACAGCTGTATCCACTGTATGATATGTGTTTTGTATGTTTCCTTGTTCTTCATTGACCAGGGGTCTCCGGTTCATCCAGGTCCTGCTGCAGAGTCTGGTAGACGGGGAGACGGATGAAAACAACCCCAACCTCATCCGGGTCAATTACACCAAAGCCTATGAGCTGGCCCTGAAGAAGTACCATGGTTGGCTAGTGCAGAAGGTCTTCAAGGTAAGCGTCTCACCATAGTATAATTGCTTTAGGTTACTGCTTTGATTACACCGCGTCTCCATTGCCAGTTTATTATCATATTATCTGAAACTGTGATAGTTTAGCCGATTTGAAATCGCTTGGTAATTAGCTGTGCTAGTGGCGGCCATCGTTCAAGTGATGTCACCGTCCCTTCGATCTAAAAGTCAACTTTATTTATGATTATGACAAGTCTGCCTTTTTGTACGGAGGTGACTTCAATATCTTCCACTGTAGGCAGCTGTGTTCGCAGCTCCCTACAAGGCGGATTTCCTAAAGGCACTGTCCAAGGGGCAGGAGGTCATGGAAGAGGACTGCCGGGACAAAATCGGACTATTTCTAGTCAACTTCACTGCCACTAATGATGCCATCTATGAGATGTACACCAAGATGAATGCCGAGCTAGATTACACCGTGTGACTACGGCAGATAACTCCGCATCTCCTCAAGGATCTGCCCCCCCCCATTGGGACAATTCCAAGCAGTGATAATTGAGATCTCTATGTTTTTTCTTCTGGGGGAGTTGTGTGTGCGATCCGGTGTTGTCACACATCCAGTTTGTGCTCTTTTAAGATCTCCTTTGACTGCCTTTGCTTGCCTCTCTTAATCAGTATGTTTCTATGACAACTGTATTGTGGCTCAAACTTTCTTACAAGGAATAGCTTTCAATAGGACCCGAGTCTTTTACGATTTGTGTTTGATTGTTACCAAGGTCGTGGTCATTAGGCAGCAATGTGTAACTCTGTGTTGTTTTTTTGTCACACTGCCTTGCTTTGTCTTGGCCAGGTCACAGTTGCAAATGAGAACTTGTTCTCAACTGACCTACCTGGTTAAATAAAGGTGAAATAAAATAAAAAAATTGGGGAAAAAACAGGGAGGAACTACCTGGACTTATCCAATGAGAAATGCTCATTTTAGTTTTCTGACCTGTTGCTAAATGTTTTTTGGTAATTGTTTGCAGTCACATCAGTAACCTATGCACTTTGAGGAAGTTTAGAAGATTGTGGTAAATGAATAATAAAAAATATGTGTTATTTATCATTATGTATTTTCTCATTATATCTGAATAATATTATACAAATAGTTACATTTTATATTGATTAAACGTCTTATGTAATTAATTGAAAGCATCTACTTGATAATATATTTTTATTTTTTATATCTTATAAATCTCAGACTTGATAATGCAACTGTGTATCATTAGGTAAGGAAATTATCATTTTTTCATGTTATTTGTTTTTGGTTAAGTCCCCATCCTAAGATCTAATTCCATTGGTACATCAATGTGATTTCTGAGTGATTGTATGTTATCAAAGATGTCTTATCATTGTTGTAATCATACAAATATGATCTCACATAATCAAAATGTACAAAGTCAAAACCAAATCTCTCTTGCGGAAACAGTCATACAGTCAAAGCAGCTGCAAGAGTAAACTGTCAAGTCAGTGGATGATTTGTTTTAAAAGATTCAAAGATTCAAATAAGTGAGTCTTTTAAAGGGTTGTATATCAAAAGAAATGTGTTGGAAAAGGAAATGTTTTAGAACCATTACTTGTTGTGACATTAAAATCAATCCACTAGATGGTGACATTTCATTTTAAGCTGTTTCATAAATATTGTGGCGAGCTCAGCCAGAAGAAGATGGCAAGAGACAGAGATTGATTTTACTGGAGAGTTCCTGTGCCCCATACACCGCACGACTCCAGGAACGTCACCCTTTATTTTCTTACCTCCTTCAACGATCAACAAAGAACACATCCTCCGGCCATGCAAGGCTCGGTCACGGTAGGCATTTTAACATTCCCCCATAACCTGAACTACGACAACTTAAAGAAACATAAACACATAACATTAGCTTAACTACTGAAACGTAAAGGCATACCACAACATTTTTAGAACCGGGACATGAGCTACCCACAATCCCTAGCGCTCTTCGCTGCCACGCAACGTGTGGCTAGCGTATGCCGGGCAGATCGCTACATAGCCCCCACCAGAGGGGTCAGTCGCCCCCGACGACCCAATCTCTCAACACAAAGTCCCTCAAGTGTTCAGGACGCCTCCGCCGTGCAGTCTCGGCCCGGCATGCGCACCCTGTACCCACCCCCGATAGTCGGCCCAAGATCTCCCCGGGCCCCTGCCAATGACTGCAGAGCTTGGGAGAAACACCCTTTTGGGGCATCGTAGGTCTGCTTCTGTCTCGCCCCGGAGTTGGCCTGGGCTGGAGCTCCCTGGCTCTCGTCACCCAAGTATGGGGGGTAGCGTGGTCACGGGCTGGGCCCCTCCTACGGGGGTACCGCCTGTAGCGGTTCCGGCCAGCGGCATACTTGCTCCCCTGGACTGAAACACCCGCTGGGCCGGTCACATTGGCTGCCTCTGCTCCCTTTTCCCCTTCAATCACATCAAACTCCACAGTTTCTCCATCTCCAACACTGCGGAGGTATTTCCTGGGGTTGTTTTTCTTTATGGCGGTCTGGTGGACAAAGACGTCTTCTTTTGTGTCATTTCTGTTGATGAAACCGTAGCCATTTCGGACGTTGAACCATTTGACCGTCCCCAAGACCTTAGTTGGTTGTGTTTCGGCCTCCTCTCGTCTTTCTGTCGTCTCGGCGGAGGGAAGGGCAGCAGACACAGTGGTTGGGGCTGAAGCGGCCTGATGCTGGTTGGGCCCACGGGCAGTGGAAGGCCGTTTGGGCTGTCTGGTCGCTGCTCGACAACTGGCTCGCCTGTCTTTGGGCCAGTCCTTCTCTTTACCAGACTGGAGCGCCACGGTCTCCGTGCCAAGAGTGATAGATGTCCCTGACACATTAACACGGGCGCCCCAACGACTCAGCAGGTCCAGGCCAATGATGCATGCGTCACGGATGTCGGCAAGCCAGAACCCGTGCTCCAGCTCCTGGTCTCCAACCTGGACTTTTACTGGCTTCTTCCCTCTCATGCCAACCTCTTCTCCCGTCACTGTGACCATCTGCGTGGTGGTTGGCGACCAAGCCTTGGAAGGTGGCCCGGTGGTATTCGGAAGGACGCCAGGTCGCACCAAGGAAATGGTTGACCCCGTGTCTACCAGTGCTCTACAAGGTCGGCCGTCCAGTCGACATTGCAAGTACAGTCCCTTGGTGTGGCCGAGGCGTCCGACCACAGTGCATCGGCCCTGGAGGGGGGATGGAGACCGGAGTGGTGAACCCCTCGTTAGACCACTCCTCCGTCGTTTCCCCCAAACGGAGAAGCTCTGGCTTTTGGCGCTGGTGCTGGGCAGTCGCGGGCCGTGTGCCCAGGTTCGTCGCATCTGTAACACCGGTCTGTAGACCAGGGGGGGCGTCGCCTGGGTGGTGGAGTCTGGTGCTGGGATCGTCGTAGCGGAGGCCGAACTTGACAGACCTCTTCTGTCGTTTCCCCCTCGTCGTAGTCGGCCACCCGGACACATGGTTGGCGTGATGTGACCCTCTGCTGGGTGGGCCACCTGGAGAGTACCCCTTCGGCTTGTTCGGCCTCGTGGAGTGCCTCACTGAGAGTCTTAGGCCTGGCGAGGCAGACATGTTGCCGCAGCTTCTCTGGTGCGAGCCCCCGCAGGAAAGCGTGGAGGGCCAGCTCCTCTTGTGCAGCTATTTGGAATTCGGGGTAGCCCTGTCGAGTGTGTAGCCGCACATCTGCAGCGAAGGTGCCCAGGTTCTCTTCTCCTTGGCGATGGCGGCTGGCCAGTTGCTCCCTGCTCTGGTCCGCGAAGAGTCTCCGCCCAAACCTCATTTCCAGCGCCCTGGTCAAGGCTTGGAGGTCCCGTTGTTCCGCTGGGGCTAGGTCGAGAAGCACCTGTACTGCGTTCCCCTCTAACGCTAGTGCCAGGTGAGTAGCGGCTTCCTCACTGCTCCAGTCGCTGTGTCGGACCGCCAGGTGGACTTGGGCGAGGTAGGGCTCTAGCTGCGTCGTCCCGTTGTACTTGGGCAGCTTGGCGGATGATCTTGGCACCCCTGCAGAACGTGGTAGGCTGGGCGTGCCGAGGAGGGGTTGTTGCAGCTCTGGACTGGTAGGTAGCATGACGTTGCTGGTTGTAGCCACGGGTTGTGGGCGTGGTCTTGCAGTACCCTGCTGGGGTAGCCGTGGGACACTGGCACCGTCGGGGCATGCCATGTAGCCACCACCTCTGGCAGACTCCATCTTCTGCCGCAGTAGGCTCGTTAGGTGCCCCTGGGTCTGTGCGAGTGTCCTCTCCAGCTCGTCAATCTCTCTCTCCATCTTCTTCTGCTCGCTAATCCCACTTCTGACACCAATGTGGCGAGCTCAGCCAGAAGAAGATGGCAAGAGACAGAGATTGATTTTACTGGAGAGTTCCTGTGCCCCATACACCGCACGACTCCAGGAACGTCACCCTTTATTTTCTTACCTCCTTCAACGATCAACAAAGAACACATCCTCCGGCCATGCAAGGCTCGGTCACGGTAGGCATTTTAACATTCCCCCATAACCTGAACTACGACAACTTAAAGAAACATAAACACATAACATTAGCTTAACTACTGAAACGTAAAGGCATACCACAACATTTTTAGAACCGGGACATGAGCTACCCACAATCCCTAGCGCTCTTCGCTGCCACGCAACGTGTGGCTAGCGTATGCCGGGCAGATCGCTACAATATGTTTGATTGTAAATTACATTATGATGCAGTGTTCAATATGAAAAACAAACCAGATTTATTTTTGTGTAATTATATTGGCTGAATCAAGCCATGCGAGTATAGAGATATGCCCCTCTAAAATTGTTAACCTAACTGTGCCTTCTGCTAGTGATTCAGGGGAGAGGGTGGACTCTCACTAGCTTTGTCTTTGTCCAACAGTGCAACTTTACAGGATGCCTGCCTCTTGAGTTGAGTGATTTTCATAAGACATCAAATGGAAAGAAATGCTTGTTTTCCTTTACTGTTTCCAAACATATTACGGCGTGCCCTAAAGAACACACCCCTGTGGTTTATTGTAGAGAGTTTTATCTTGCTCCATTACGGTTCTCGTCATGTCTTTCCTTGGTATTCCTCATTTTAATTTCGGAATGACTTTCTAATACTGACTCTGGTGCTTCCAGATAATGGTTCCTTGGATGTATTTGCACATTGACATACTGTAATCTTAAAAGATGTCCATGCCCCTGCCCTATATGAATTCCTATTGGTGTGGTGGCCTGTATGTCAAAGAATGTAAGGAAAACACTGGAATTATAGCATATTTCAAGCAACCATTAAATGCACTGAAAATTGATTGCTTGTCAGTGATTTGTTTATATTTTCTGGTTATGAACGTGTATGTATCACTTGATAGTCATGAACAATTCATATGAAAACGATTTAAATGCAGTGCATAGAATCTGCAAGATATTAATTAATTAATACATCTAATATTGCAAACAGATATTTTCATTTTCATTGGCCTGTTTAGGTCGATGTTCTCTCCAGCCTTGCTTGCATAAACAATAAAGGAGCAATATAGTTGAACAAAGAAAAGCCCCCGTTCGTCCGTTACCTATTGAGTTCTGCCTTTTAAAAAAACAGTAAATAAGGTGAAAAAGAGACTAGTGGCACTTTAAGAGCAGTCCCTGAACCGGTTAGTCCGGTTAGTCCCCACCCAAATACGAGCGTTCCTTGTATGAACATGGAAACTAGTTGGTGGAAACCAGAGGACCGGGGCTTTTGTAGTGTAACTGGGCACAATGCCTGGAGGGCTGAATAATTATTGGACTAGGCTACACGCGAAATCAGAACTTATTCTCACAAATACTTTAAGAAAGAAGTAGCTAGCGTAGTAGCCTACTAAAGTCGAGTGGAAGTCAATCCAAATGTTTTGTCCATTAACTTTTTTGAACTTTTCCTATTGTTAAGAATGAACAACTACACTGCACAAAAGGTCCATTGATTATAGGACAAGGTAAGCATAACAAGTATTACCTCATTTAGGGTTCACTTATTTTCATCAGGGAGTAGGCTATTTTGTGTTTTTTTTTTTTTTTAACTATTTGAAGAACACTTTATGAAGATGTTTATCCTATTGTGCCAATTTTCGCGTTGACATTTCTAGAAACCAATCTGAATTTAGATCAAATCAATATTTTTTGACAAAAGAGCAATTTTTCAGTCGAATTTAATTTTGAAAAATATTTAAGGTCTTGCTGGAATATATGCAACACAATCGTTTAATTTCTTATTAGAACTGTTTTATTAAAAGTTGGGCAAAGAAGCTAACATATAACATTAAGACATTGAGGTTGTGAACATCTTCTCAGCTCATTCATCTATTGTTCTGATGAAACCTGACAGTAAGGCAGGCATCCATTGGAATGTGAAACCTATTGTTAAATTGGGGGCTGTGGTTGAAACAACAGTGGCTAACTCCCGTTTTCCCACAACCATTTTCACCCGGACTGACCCCCTTGCCTTCTGGGTCATATCCGGCCTGTTCACCCCGCTATCATCCAGAAGGCGAGATCAGTATAGGTGCATCAAAGCTTGGACTGAGAGACTGAAAAACAGCTTCCATCTCAAGGCCATCAGACTGTTAAATATATATCACTAGCCGGCCTCCACCCAGTACCCTGCCCTGAACTTAGTCACTGTCACTAGCCAGTTACCGCCTGGTTACTCAACCCTGCACCTTAGAGCCTTCTGCCCTATGTCCATAGACTTAGAACACAGGTCACTTTAATAATGGAACACTGGTCACTTTAATGTTTACATACTGTTTTACACATTTCATATGTACATTATATACTGTATTCTAGTCAAGGCCTATCCTATTTAACTATTGCTGTACATATTCTATTCTATCCTACGTATTCTACAGATATACTACATATTCTATCCACATACTGTCCATGTCTATACATCCTATCACATGCAGTACCAGTCAAAAGTTTGGACACCTACTCATTCAAGGGTTTTTCTTTATTTGTACTATTTTCTACATTGTAGAATAATAGTGAAGGCATCAACACTATGAAATAACACATATAAAATCATGTAGTAACCAAAAAAGTGTTAAACAAATCAAAATACATTTAATATGAGATTCTTCAAAGTAGCCACCCTTTGCCTTGATGACAGCTTTGCACACTCTTGGCATGCTTTCAACCAGCTTCACCTGGAATGCTTTTCCAATAGCCTTGAAGGAGTTCCCACATACAGCGGGTGAAATAAGTATTGAACACGTCACCATTTTTCTCAGTAAATATATTTCCAAAGGTGCTATTGACATGACATTTTCACCAGATGTTGGTAACAACCCAAGTAATCCATACATACAAAGAAACCAAAACAAGTTCCAAAATAAGTTCAGAAATTAAGTTATGTGTAATAATGTGAAATGACACAGAGAAAAAGTATTGAACACACTTACTGATATTTATTTAATACTTTGTACAAAAGCCTTTGTTGGTAATGACAGCTTCAAGACACCTCCTGTATGGAGAAACTAGTCGCATGCATTGCTCTGGTGTGATTTTAGCCCATTCTTCCACACAAACAGTCTTCAAATCTTGATGGTTCCGTGGGCCTCTTCTATGAATCTTGATCTTCAGTTCTTTCCATAGATTTTCAATGGGATTTAAGTCAGGTGGGCCATTCTAGCAGCTTTATTTTCTTTCTTTGAAACCAATTGAGAGTTTCCTTGGCTGTGTGTTTGGGATCATTGTCTTGCTGAAATGTCCACCCTCGTTTCATCTTCATCCTCCTGGTAGATGGCAGCAGATTTTTGTCAAGAATGTATCGGTAAATTTGCCCATTCATCCTTCCTTCAGTTATGTGAAGTTTGCCAGTACCATTTGCTGAAAAGCAGCCCCACACCATGATGTTCCCACCTCCAAACTTCACTGTTGGTATGGTGTTTTTAGGGTGATGTGCAGTGCCATTGTATTATGACATCCAAACAGTTCAATTTTGCTCTCATCTGACCACACTATATTCTCCCAGTATTTCACTGGCTTTTATCCAAATGTTGTGCAGCAAACTTTAAACGAGCTTCAACATGCTTATTTTTCAGCAATGGAGTCTTGCGTGGTGAGCGTGCATACAGGCCATGGCGGTGGAGTGCATTACTTACTGTTTTCTTTGAGACAACAGTACCTGCTAATTGCAGGTCTTTTTGAAGCTCTCCACAAGTGGTCCTCGGCTCTTGGACAACTCTTCTGATTATTCTTTTCACTCCTCTGTCAGAAATCTTGCGAGGAGCACCTGGTCGAGGCAAATTTATGGTGAAATGATTGTCTTTCCACTTCCGTATTATGGCCCCAACAGTGCTCACTGGAACATTCAGAAGCTTAGAAATGCACCTATAACCAATGCCATCATTATGTTTTGCAACAATTAGGTTGCGAAGGTCTTGAGAGAGCTCTTTGCTTTTACCCATCATGAGATGTGTCTTGTGTGACACCTTGGCAATGAGACCTTTTTGTAGGCCATCAGTTGGGACTGAACCAGCTGATATTAATTTGCACTGACAGGGGGCTGGATTGCTTTTTAATTACTGATAGTTTTCAGCTGTTGTCTTGGCTTTCCATGCCTTTTTGCACCTCCCTTTCTTCATGTGTTCAATACCTTTTTCCCTGTGTCATTTCACATTATTACACATAACGTAATTTCTGAACTTATTTGTTTTGGTTTCTTTGTATGTATGGATTACTTTGGTTGTTACCAACATCTGGTGAAAATTTCATGGAAAAATGGTGACGTGTTCAATACTTATTTCACCCGCTGTATGCTGAGCTTGTTGGCTGCTTTTCCTTCACTCTGCGGTCCAACTCATCCCAAACCATCTTAATTGGGTTGAGGTCGTGTAATTGTGGAGACCAGGTCATCTGATGCAGCACTCCATCACTCTCAAATAGCCCTTACACAGCCTGGAGGTGTGTTCGGTCATTGTCCTGATGAAAAACAAATGATAGTCCCATTACTAAGTGCAAACCAGATGGGATGGTGTATTGCTGCAGAATGCTGTGGTAGCCATGCTGGTTCAGTGCACCTTGAATTCTAAATAAATCACAGATAGTGTCACCAGCAAAGCAGCCCCACACCATCACACCTCCTCCTCCATGCTTCACGGTGGGAACCACACATACAGAGTTAATCCGTTCAACGTCTCTGCTTCTCCCAAAGACACGGTGGTTGGAAAAATCTAAAATTTGTACTCCAGACCAAAGGACAGATTTCCACCGGTCTAATGTCCATTGCTCATGTTTCTTGGCCCAAGCAAGTCTATACTTCTTATCGGTGTCCTTTAGTAGTGGTTTCTTGCAACAATTCGACCATGAAGGCCTGGTTCCTGCAGTCTCCTCTGAACAGTTGAATTTGAGATGTGTCTGTTACTTGAACTCTGAAGCATTTATTTGAGCTGCAATCGGAGGTGCAGTTAACTCTAATGAGTTTATCCTCTGCAGCAGAGGTAACTCTGTCACTTCCTTTCCTGTGGTGGTCCTCATGAGAGCTAGTTTCATCATAGAGCTTTATGTTTTTTGTTAAAAGTTCTTGACATTTTCTGGATTGACGGACCTTCAGGTCTTAAAGTAATGATGGACTGTTATTTCTCTTTGCTTATTAAAGCTGTTCTTTCCATAATATGGACTTGGTCTTTTACTAAATAGGGCTATCTTCTGTACACCACCCCTACCTTGTCACAACACAACTGATATAGCAAGTGGCCTGGATTTGTGTGTATTGTTGTGAATTGTTAGGTATTACTGCACTTTTGGAGCTAGAAACGCAAGCATTTCGCTACTCCCACTATAACAACTGCTAAAAATGTGTATGCGACATTTGATTTGTTTTCGACCCTTGGAGGTAAATAGCCTATCCACAGGGGGTACTTGAGAAGACTCATTAGAACACTAGTAAAATGCACATGAGGGGGTAATTCAAGGGTACTCTTGACAGAGCAAAATGTTCTTGGTGGTACAGTAACCAAAAAAGGTTGGGAAGTCCATGGTTTTAAGGAGATCATTTTCCTCAGTCTGACCCAGATGACATGTCATCACAAATCATTCACCATTACTATTACCAATAAGTTTGTTTGTGTGAAAAAGTGGAGGCTGTTGAAGGGAGGACGGCTCATAGTAATGGCGGGAATGGAATGAATGGAACTATATGCATTATGTGTTTGATACAATACCATTGCATTAATGAGCCAGTCCTCTGATTTAAAGTGACACCAGCCTCCAATGGTGTGAACACGAGTATTAGCCTGTTTTCGGACTCATTCTTCATTTGAACTCCAGAGAATGGTCTCAAATGCCTGGTGGATGACTCATTCAACTGTCACCCCTCTCTTTAGAGAGTTTATCAACAAAAGCCTCTCTTCGTCCTGTTGTCTTTTTTACCCTCCACAGTAGAAGTCCATTGGAGTGGAGAAGCCTGATAATCCTGTGTTGGAGTGGCCTGGAGGCACTCCTCTGTTTTCCCTGACGACCCCAGTCTCTCTGTTTGTGTTGCTCCTCTCGGAGGAAGAGTCTGGCTTTGCTTAGTTTACATGTCAACCCAACGTGCTGTCAGAGAGACAACATTCTACTACCAAGGATATGCTACAGTTTGTTTTTAGTTTATGCCAAGGATGTACAGTTAACAGCCAAAATAACGGAAACGCTTGAGTAAATGAAGGCTACAAAATATATTGAAAGCAGGTGCTTCCACACAGTTCCTGAGTTAATTAAGCAATTAACATCCCATCATGCTTAGGATAACGTATGCCCAGTTGCCCATTATTTTGGCTACCATGGCTAGAAGAAGAGATCTCAGTGACTTTGAAAGAGGGTCTCAAAGAAGCATAGGAGGTTTAAAGGGTGTGTGTGTATATCTCAGTCAACAGATCTCAACCCAAATGAACGATTATGGGAGACAGCGTTTTCCACCACCATCAACAAAACACCAAATTATGGAATTGCTGGTAGGATAATGGTGTTGCATCTTTCCAATAGAGTTCCAGACAGTAGAATCTATACCAAGATGCATTGAAGCTGTTCTGGCGTCTCGTGGTGGCCCAACGCCCTAGCAGGCCTAAGACTTTATGTTGGTGTTTCCTTTATTTTGGCAGTTACCTGTATAACACACTGTTAAAGGACATGCCTAGACAAGGTGACTACATTCCGGAGAATCCAGAATGATGACATAGCATTGCTGTCGTGTGTGTGTGTGTGTGTGTGTGTGTGTGTGTATGTGTGTGTTAGTGGTGCATGGGTCAGCTGTTTGTTTATCCACACCCGCCCGCAATTGCTAATAACCAATCTGAATTTAGATCAAATCAAATTTGATTTGTCACATGCGCCGAATACAACAGGTGTAGACCTTACCATGAAATGGTTACTTACAAGCCCTTAAGCAACAATGCAGTTTTAAGAAAATAGAGTTAAGATATGTTTCTGCTTATAATTTACAACATTTTGGAAGGCTATTTGTTAGTCAACTTGTCTAATTATATACATGCCCTAGAAGAATAAGTAAACCCTTGCTCAGCAGAATAATGTCATAAATGATTGAATGAATGCTTCAATCTAGTCGACATATGTAGTTTTTTCTGTCCTCTGTGCTTCATTCGCAGAGCAAAGATGTTTAGGGACCGGGGAGAAAATGCCATAACAAAACATTTTTTTTGAAAGATTTTCTGATGAGTTTGATTGGTTGTAAGGAAATACGGTTGTGAGGAAATACGATTGTAAGGAAATAGAAAGCTGTGAAAACAACCCAACATGTTTCTGATACAATTTCAGATCAGCTTGGGCTAATAACTCACTAACTAGCAAAGGAATATGAACAAAATGTACACACGTGGTGTCACGTTGCATATGGAGGACCTGAGGCACTGAGAAGTAACACCTTTTAATAAAAGCAACAAAAGGCAAGCACACAAACATGAACTGCTGTGCAAAAAAAGGTGCACACAAATACCTACACCCAGGTGGCAAACCACTCAACTTAAATAGGCTTCCCAATCAGAAGCAATGCCGCACAGCTGCGTCTAATTGGGGAGCAACTACAAAGTCCACATAGAGTTATCCAGAGAGGTCTCTGGACACTAAAACCTGAACACCAGAGACCTCTCTGAACATAGATCATTACACAAGGCTAATTGCAGCTCTCGCTTTGATTTCAAAACAAGCGCATCTACTCACGACCGCTCATGCTGTAAACACAGTCCAGTTCAAAGTAAATGGCACAGATCCATATACTGTATGCCAATGGTCTCTTTGCATATAGGTCTAGTGCAGCTCTGATTGTTTATGCTACACTGGTCTGTGTAGAGTACAGGCTGAGTAGTGCATGTCAATGCAATAGAATTCTACTCCGATGCGTTCTGCCCACAACAAAATCTCTTGCATAGTTTGTTTTGTTTCGGTATGTTGCATTGACAGTGGCTAATATTGCATTGATTTGATCACAATTGCCACAGTAAAGGGAAACGTTGATAGTGTTAACACGGAAAAACAGTGGTCACCAACCTTTTCTGAGTCAAGATCACTTTGAGTCAAAATGCAAGCTGAGATCTACTGCTCATATTTTAAAAAAACGCAAGCCTATGCAACATTAACCAATTACAAACATTACTGTATCAATGAGGTTTGTGCAGTTAGCTATAGGCCCAATACATTATCACTGCATATTGGCTGTGCTTGAATTGCCCTGCCAATTCATTGTTGTGTGGTCATTTGCAAAAAAATATATTTAAAAAAATTAGGTAGGCTATATGATCACACCAGTAACAGATCCGTTGTTGTATTACTTGTGAAGCACAGCTGAGTGAGCATACACTTAAATAATTTGCTTTTTATTTTTATTTTACCTGTGCTGATGGTGCCTGCATCTGATGGTCAGTCTCAGCCGAGGGAGAGAGCAGCAGACTGAGGGTCCGCCTCTCAATATCCTTCCACTCTCCCTTTCCTCCACACTGACCAAAAAGGGACAAAGTCTTCCGGCATTATTTCTGACTCATGTACAAATTCATGTTGTTACACCTATGAACGGAAAAAGTGAAATATTCCTTGATATTAACAACGCAACCCTATAGATACACTTCCCTACTCATTCATTACTGCTGCAGTGCTTGTTTTAGCTCTGAGTGGAAATAGGAAGAACACACATTCTATGGCTTATACAAGTATTGAATACAAAGTGTTAAAAGTGCTGAGTAAGAACTTAAACATGAACTGACTCATACAGCATCTCTTTGCTGTATTCCTTGACAGTCTCTCTCTAGTCATGGTTTTATAAGATTGGAAATCTCACAGTATCGACTTGTAGCTTTCTTTTATGCCTGCTACGTTACTGCAGACACCGTCATCTAAACCATCCGCACTCGTGCAGCTTAGAGGGAACATTGGGCCTAGATATAAATTGCACTCAATTATACATTTTTTCTTTATTTATTCTTTTATTCAACCCTACCGTCACCCACCCGCCCTTCATCCACACAATATTTAATGACCCCAAACCGGACTGCGGGCTATGAGTCAACCCGAGCATCACTAGTGTGTGTGTGTGTGTGTGTGTGTGTGTGTGTGTATATATGTGCGGGCATGCCTTCACACGTACATGTGTCTGAAAAGAAAAGGTGCTGTGTCATAGTAAAGGCCTGATACAGAAGACATTCCCTCGAGGAATGGCAAGACCTGCAGCTGTATGGTAGATTTTGGCTGAAGACCTTAACTGGGGTTTCCAATGATTCCACACAGGATAAAGCTTGTTTTGTCCACAGCAATGTTTGGTAACCAGAACATCAACCACAATACACATTTCACCCATAGTGGCAAATTGAGAAATCCATGGAGTGACTGTGGACCAAAACCTCTACTAGCTGTGACACCCTACTCGTTCATCAGTTTGCCCTATCATGCTCTCCTGCAAGTCAACCAGTCTGTATTAATGCCAGTTGCCCTCTGCTAGTTTTTGGTCTAACAGAAAGTTTGTTTTTAGCTCACACAAGACCCCCAAATTCTCCAGCGTCACTTCCAGTTTCCCCTGAAGAAGAGAACAGCACCGCAGTGTGACATAAGTGATGAATGTGGTACGGAGGGGTTAAGTGTCCATCTGAATAGATCCCAGGACCCCAAGAGAACAGACATTGGTATTCCCTTCATTGAAGAGGCATAGGTCTTCACCAGCTTTCTGTTTCTATCATCTCCTTGTCGCCCTGAGTAGAACATGCACTCTTTGGGGTGTAGGGGGGAAGAGAAAGGGGGGATACTAGTCAGTTGTACAACTGAATGCATTCAACTGAAATGTGTCTTCTGCATTTAACCCAACCCTTCTGAATCAGACTTTGTTGGGTGTATCCTTTCAGACTTTGTTAGGTGCAGCCATACAGACTTTGTTAGGTGTAGCCATACAGACTTTGTTAGGTGTAGCCATACAGACTTTGTTAGGTGCAGTCATACAGACTTTGTTAGGTGCAGCCATACAGACTTTGTTAGGTGTAGCCATACAGACTTTGTTAGGTGTAGTCATACAGACTTTGTTAGGTGCAGCCATACAGACTTTGTTAGGTGTAGCCATACAGACTTTGTTAGGTGCAGCCATACAGACTTTGTTAGGTGCAGCCATACAGATTTTGTTAGGTGCAGCCATACAGACTTTGTTGGGTGTAGCCATACAGAGCCATTTAGACTTTGTTAGGTGCAGCCATACAGACTTTGTTAGGTACAGACTTTGTTAGGTGTAGCCATACAGACTTTGTTAGGTGTAGCCATACAGACTTTGTTAGGTGCAGCCATACAGCCTTTGTTAGGTGCAGCCATACAGACTTTGTTAGGTGTAGCCATACAGAGCCATACAAACTTTGTTAGGTGTAGCCATACAGACTTTGTTAGGTGCAGCCATACAGACTTTGTTAGGTACTGCCATACAGACTTTGTTAGGTGTACCCATACAGACTTTGTTAGGTGGTGATTATTTGTTTCCCCGCTTGGAAAATCATCTTGGACATATTCATTAAAATGTTTTCCAATAGAAAACTAAAATGAGTGTTTCTTATTGGACCAGTCCAGGTAGTCCCTTCCTGTTTCAGTCAGGATTCTTTCTTTCTATTGGTGACTAATGAACACAACTGTTTTTATTATCATCTGCAACAAAGAGGAAGAGTAATGTTACTTAACTTCTCTGTCTGGGCAGTAAGCTGTTCTCTGTCTGGGCAGTAAGCTGTTCTCTGTCTGGTCAGTAAGATGTTCTCTGTCTGGTCAGTAAGCTCTTTTCTGTCTGGTCAGTAACCTGTTCTCTGTCTGGTAGGGTTGGGTAGGTTATTTTCTAAATGTAATCTGTTACAGTTACTAGTTACCTGTCCAAAAATGGAATCAGTAACGTAACTTTGGACTACCCAAACTCAGTAATGTAATGTCATTACTTTCAGCTACTTTTAGATTACTTTCCCCTTAAGAGGCACTCTAAGAAAACAAAAAAATCCATCAAATGCATTTGTTGTGCCATCATAGTGGTCTCTGACTTGTGGAACAAACTTAAACGTGCACCTTTTTTCAATGCTGAATTGAGAAAACAGAAAGGTGTCATAATGTTTTTTTACGCAAACATTCCTTTTGAATTTAAAAGTAATCCAAGAAGTAATCATCTAGTTTTTCTAAAGTACAGCGTCTGCTATCTAATTAAAATATGTTTGCTGGTTACGTTACTGATTACAGGTAGAGGTTTTTTGTAATCAGATTACATGTAACTGATACATGTAATCAGTTACTCACCAACCCTGCTGTCTGGTCAATAAACAATTATCTGTCTGGTCAGTAAGCTGTTCTCTGTCTGGTCAGTAAGCTGTTCTCTGTCTGGTCAGTAAGCTGTTCTCTGTCTGGTCAGTAAGCTGTTCTATGTCTGGTCAGTAAGCTGTTCTCTGTCTGGTCAGTAAACTGTTCTATGTCTGGTCAGTAAGCTGTTCTCTGTCTGGTCAGTAAGCTGTTATCTGTCTGGTCAGTAAGTTGTTCTTTGTCTGGTCAGTAAGTTGTTCTTTGTCTGGTCTGAAACTGTTATCTGTCTGGTCAGTATGCTTTTCGCTGTCTGGTCAATAAGATGTTCTCTGTTTGGTCTGTAAGCTGTTCTCTGTTTGGTCAATAATGTTTTCTGTCTGGTCAGTAAGCTGTTCTCTCTTGTCAGTAATCTCTTCTGTCTGGTCAGTAACCCCAAATTGAAAATTCCGGCACCACTTCCTTCACACAGGCTTTGGGCCAGGAAGTGTCAGGCAATACATTGCTCAGTATTTACAGATGATGTTCTCAGGCTGCAGCTGTGGTCAAAGGCTTATTTTATTCAAGTGACAGTTTTTTGTGTAATTAGGGATAGTTGTTCAGGGTTGTGTTCATAAAGCACCAGATGGAAGAAAACGGACTGAAACAGGGAGGGACTAACTGGACCTTCTTGTTACTTTTCTATGGCGACCTAGGTCGTGCCCTAATGTTCACGACCCAGGTAATTCACAGTTGAGTGAGACCAAATGCAAGGGATATGTTTTGATCACTGTTTCTCTCCCATTTCTTTGACTTTTAACTTGGGTGGAGTTATAACCTGCGTGTTGATGTGTTTTAGGGCCGCTCCCCTGCCACTCTACTGAGAAGGTATCACGCCGCCATGACGGAGAAGGACATGCCTCCCTCGGCTGCGACCAAGGCTGCCCCATCCTTGGGCTCAGAGGAGGGAGGAGGAGGAGGTGGAGTTGGAGAGGGACAGCCTAATTCCAATAGTACCTACTCTGATCTATCGGCACTGGCCAACCTGTTTGAGAGTGAGGAAGGCTCCCAGTCAACTCCGGACCCACCCAATGACCCGGCTCAGGATCTAGCCCGGCCAGGCCAGCTGCAGCCAGGTGACGCCCGACCGAACCGCCGCATGAAGTTCCATGATGCCTTTATGAAGGGCATCTCCAACCCCATGGACTTGCTGGAGTCTACCATCTATGAGTCACCCGTGGTGCCCGGCCCAAAGAAAGCTCCCATGGACTCACTCTTTGACTATGGCACCTACAGTCACACCAACAAGAAGACACGCATGAATAAGCTCCTACGAGGGTGAGGAGGTACCTCTGTTTCTGTTTGAAAATGCAACTTATTTGTTATGGTGGCCACAGGGGTTCATGAGCATATGCAGAGGCATAGATTGTTAAATAACATGTAGAGTTAGGAGGAGCATAGTAGATCACTTCCGTGGTGCAGATGTGACCTACTGGGTTTGAACCCGGGTCTCCTGCACACCACAAAACTGTGTTAGCCCTCTGAGCTTAAAGTCTATATATCGGCTCAGGGAGCGAATGCAAGTCTTCAGGTGTCAGGCAAGGTTGTTCCTCATACAAATGTCATTCACCTAACTATACACTGAGTGTACAAAACATTTAGGACACCTTCCTAATATTGAGTTTCCCTCAGCCTTAATTCATCGGGGCATGGACTCTACAAGGTGTCGGAAGCATTCTACAGGGATGCCGGCTCTTATTGACTCCAATGTTTCTAAGGTTTTGTACACTCAGTGTACATAAACACCTAAAGTATGTGTTTTACAGTATGTACCGTTGAAGTCGGAAGTTTACATACACCTTAGCCAAATACATTTAAACTCAGTTTTTCACAATTCCTGACATTTAATGCTAGTACAAATGCCCTGTCTTAGGTCAGTTAGCATCACCACTTTATTTTAAGAATGTGAAACGTCAGAATAATAGTAGAGAGAATGATTTATTTCAGCTTTTATTTCTTTCATCACATTCCCAGTGGGTCAGAAGTTTACATACACTCAATTAGTATTTGGTATTGGTATTAACTTGGGTGAAACGTTTTGGGTAGCCTTCCACAAGCTTCCCACAATAAGTTGGGTGAATTTTGGCCCATTTTTGGCCCATACTCAGTATAACTGAGTAAGGTTTGTAGGCCTCCTTGCTCACACACGCTTTTTCAGTTCTGCCCACACATTTTCTATAGGATTGAGGTCAGGGCTTTGTGATGGCTACTCCAATACCTTGACTTTGTTGTCCTTAAGCCATTTTGCCACAACTTTGGAAGTATGCTTGGGGTCATTGTCCATTTGGAAGACCCATTTGCGAACAAGCTTTAACTTCCTTACTGATGTCTTGAGATGTTGCTTCAATATATCCACATAATTTTCCTTCCTCATAATGCCACCTATTTTGTGAAGTGCACCAGTCCCTTCTGCAGCAAAGCACCCCCACAACATGATGCTGCCACCCCCGTGCTTCACGATTGGTATGGTGTTCTTTGGCTTGCAAGCCTTCCCCTTTCTCCTCCAAACATAACGATGGTCATTATGGCCAAACAGTTCTATTTTTGTTTCATCAGACCAGAGGACATTTCTCCAAAAAGTACAATTTTTGTCCCCATGTGCAGTTGCAAACCGTAGTCTGGCTTCTTTATGGCGGTTTTGGAGCAGTGGCTTCTTCCTTGCTGAGCGGACTTTCAGGTTAAGTCGATATAGGACTCGTTTTACTGTGGATATAGATACTTTTACCTGTTTCCTCAAGCATCTTCCCAAGGTCCTTTGCTGTAGTTCTGGGATTGATTTGCACATTTCGCACCAAAGCATGTTAATCTCTAGGAGACAGAATGTGCCTCCTTCCTGAGCGGTATAACGGCTCCGTGGTCCCTTGGTGTTTATACTTGCGTACTATTGTTTGTACAGATGAACGTGGTACCTTCAGGCGTTTGGAAATTGCTCCCAAGTAAGAACCAGACTTGTGGAGGTCTACAATAGTTTTTCTGTGGTCTTGGCTGATTTCTTTTGATTTTCCCATGATGTCGAGCAAAGAGGCATGGAGTTTGAAGGTAGGCCTTGAAATACATCCACAGGTACACCTCCAATTGACTCAACGTATGTCAATTAGCCTATCAGAAGCTTTTAAAGCCATGACATCATTTTCTGGAATTTTCCAAGCTGTTTAAAGGCAGTCAACTTAGTGTATGTAAACTTCTGACCCACTGGAATTGTGATATAGTGAATTATAAGTGAAATAATATGTCTGTAAACTATTTTTGGTAGATGTCCTAACCAACTTGCCAAAACTATAGTTTGTTAACATTAAATCTTTGGAGTGATTGAAAAATGTTTTTTAATGACTTCAACCTAAGTGCATGTAAACTTCCGACAACAGTATGTCTATGTTCCCTACACAGTAATACTGCGATGTCCTGCGATGAAGGTGTGGATCCTCAGGGCTCAGATCCACCCAAGGTGATTAAAGTGTTTAACCGCACGCTGCTCTTTGATGGCGTGTCACAGGCCGACCCAGAAGCCCTCTCAGGCCTGCTGGAGTACCTGCAGGGTCACGACAAGAGGCTCACCGATGAGGAGTTCAAAGGTGAGATGATCCCAGTGGTGGTGTGTTGGGTGGAGCCCTCTGGTGCCAAATATCTCCTGTCTCAAATGAGCCTATGTCAGCTTTCACAGCCAAAGGCAGAATGGTCGGAGGTAAAGAGAGAGTATGTGTGTGTGTGTGTGCGCTGAAGGGGAAGTGGGGCTTAAGGTGTCCTTTTCTAGCTACTAAAATAGCATACTAAAATAGCATATGAACTTTGTCTCAAACATTTCACCTCTTTTACAATCGCCTTATTCAAGGGGAAGTCTTACCTTTTAGTCCACTTAGCCCTGTGACTAACACCTTCAGTTATTGTGTCATCCTGGAGTTTTGTCATGACTTTATATAGTGACACTAGGTACAGATGTCTAAACAGACCTCCTCTTTCTGCCCCTAGGGGTTCAACTCTGTCCTCTGACTCGGTTATCTATCTCTGACCTATCAATATCCCCCCTCCTCTCTTCCCTGGTGTTATCCAAACAGTAGAGAGAAGGAAGCTACTGTGAGCTACTCAGAGCCTTTGTCCTGCCGGAGGCGTGTCCAAGGACAGCTTCATGTCAGTTGTGTGTGTGGATGGGGTGGGACTTTATAACAGAGAGCTTAGAGAAGTCACAGCAAACTGTCTCCTTGGTAAAGAGAAAATAACTAAAGTGGGCTTGACAGACTAGCTAAAAAACTCCCAGACCTACAATAAAAGCAGACAACTTACAGTACCTCAACGTTCGGTTTGGCTGTTCTGTTCTCTAAATACACCTGTCTTTACTTTCTCTATTTCTGTGTTTTCTGTGTCCCTAATCTCTTCCCCTTTGCTCAACTGGGAACCAGAACCATGTATTTAGAGAGTTGGGGCAATGTGGTTTCTGCATTATGACACATTTACATGACTCTTCAACATCTATGGCAGCCATGTTAGCTCCCCAATAACATTACATGGGGAATATTTAAACAATGCTATGTTGCTGAATGTCTAGAGTTATTATATTCAAAATTGAAAAGGTTGGCCTAACTCTCTAAATATATGCATCTGCTGTGTTTCTGTCTATGTACAATTCTGTGCATCATAAAGTTTACCTGTACTGCAGCACAGTAAAAAAAAAACATTTCCTTCAAAGTGGATGTTACTGCTCAGTCAGGGGTATATTTCAGAAATGGTTTATTAGCTGATTGCTTGTGATCTTGGCACTTGGTGTCACCCTGGTTGCAAGATGCAAGGCATTTCGAATTTCTTTTTTTTTTTCATTAATGCCCAGAACTGTAAATGTCCACTCTGAGTATCCCTTCACCCATACGTTTTTGGGTTTTATTTTCTTCCAGAACCTTCTACAGGTAAGACATGCCTGCCCAAAGCCCTCCTGAACCTGTACAACGCTCAGAATGACACCATCCCCCTGCTGATGAACATCGCAGAGCAGACAGCCAACCTTCATGATTTCATCAACACGCCCTTCAGAGATGTCTACTACAGAGGTGAGCTCTCTACTAGTGATGGGAAGTTTGTGAACTGCACATCACCAGTCTCTACTCATGTTAGCGCTTCACTAAAAACAGGGTCCTGATCATTAGGCACCAAATGAACTGATACAGGGAAGTAGAAAAACATGTTGGCTCACCCTACTTGTAGAGAAACGCCAATGCCATCCTCCTCTCTTTCATGTTGACGAAACTCTCTATCACTCCGTCATACAGTACACGCTTTTATTTCTTGTTGTCCTAGGCTACCTGGCTAAAATGCTTTCTTGCTAGCCTAACTTCCATTCATGGGAAGCTAGTTAACATTAGCCTTCTACATCTAGCTACATATTGAACTTCCATCCTCTCAGGCCAGGGTCACAATGTATGAATGTATGGTTGGATCAGAATTGCCGTTATAATCATTGTCCAATACAGAGAATTAAGTAAAACCACAAGTCCAAATCCCTCCATCCATGGCTAATTTAGTAAAGGGGCCACATTTAGCACAACGAGATGCAACAATTCAAGTTTTTCTGTCAATGACGTATGTTCTCAATGGGATTTGATAGGATTGACTCAAAATCCAAGCTGGCTTCCCATTACACTTTTTTTTGGTGTGCCAGGACCATTCACAGTTAAGCTCGCTCAGTTTAGCTCAACGCTGATAGGCACATTTTTTTATATTGACATTTTCTTGTCAAGGGATGCCAGATGCTCGCTGGCTTCCCTTGTCTTCAATACTACAGGCGGCAACAATGTCATACTCGTTTGTACCAGACAGCATCAGATATATGGCCAACACGTAGAGAGACAGAGGGGCGCTGTATCGCTCGCTCGGATTCTCTCTCCTGTGAGATACAATCAGCCTATTGCGAATTGAAGAAAAATTATAAAACACAGCGAGACGAAAGATAAATAATTTTATGTTTAAAAATGTTTTTATTGGTACATTTTTGGGGGAAGCTTGGCTTCCCTTGGCATCCATGAATACACGGCACTGGTGTTGACTGACTGATTTGTGTGTTGCCAGGCCAGACGGCGCTCCACATCGCCATCGAGAGGCGCTGTAAGCAGTATGTGGAGCTGCTGGTGGAGAAAGGGGCGGACGTCCACGCCCAGGCCCGGGGACGCTTCTTCCAACCCAGGGAGGAGGGGGGCTACTTCTACTTTGGTAAGACACCACAACGATAGAATCAGATCTGGTCCAGTCTACAGAAACTCGTGGTTCGTGGTTCTCATCACACTATGTAAGAGTCAGATTCAATAGGTAATAATTTATTACCATACCAAGAACCAAACTCATCAGTCAGCAGGAGCTTAATCAAATCAAATCATGCTTTATTTATATAGCACATTTCAGACATTGAATGCATCACAATGCCCCCAAAAAAATATTTGAAAATAAAACAGAAATATTTAATTCACAACAAATATAACAATAACAACTGAACGACTAAAAAGCAGCCTAAGGAATAGTGAAGATAAAAATATGTATTTTAAGATCTCTTTTAAATATGCTTAAAGTGACAGTACAGTGCAGGAGTATGGTTTAATCACATCATGAGACTTCTTAGGTATCATATGGTGCTATGTATAATAACATTCATGCCCTCCTAGTCTATTATTGAACTTTGGCAGTATTTCAATACTAGTGAAAATATATTCAATTCCTTGTGGTTTTCAATTATATGTCTGTTGTTTTACATGGCAGGGGGACCTTGGTTCCCCACACCGTGAGATCATGTCAGTGTGTCTTTTAAGTAGTACACTTGAAAAGTGTTTTTTCCAGCTGTATCAGTGTGCCTATATTGTACATGCCCAATGGTTTGGGCTATAAAGACTGGATTGCTGCACAGTTGCCATGATAAAATTAACTGACATTTGAGCCCACCCTTCCCTTTTTACGTTGTCATTTTGGGCTTGGCATACACAGTCAGGATAGTTCAATGGGCCAATGATAAACTCCTATAACCAACCAAAACTAGTCTGAAGTCATATCATCAGAAATAGCATTATTAGCAGTCATCTCCCAATTTTTTTTTTTTTAAACATGTCAAGTTCAACAAGTATTTCTGAGCAGTATGGTGAAAGGCATCTGTATCTTGCTGCTGAAGAAAAGCAACCATACTCACTCCACTTCAGATGAGTGGGCTGCCCCTGCTTTGCTGACCAAGAGTACATTGACAGAAAGCCTCCAAATAAAACTTGTCACTCCATACTGCCCTCTGCTGATTGGACAGTATCCCTGAAACTCTCAACCCTGAACCCAACATTCCGCTATATCCAGAGTAAACTAGCCTACATCCCATTCACCTCAACAAGACCTTCCAGACTCAAGTTCAACAAACAAATGCACTGTGCTGGCTCGGATATGTTACCTTGACATTGTCCTTTCCAGCACTGTGTCGGTAACTATGGTGGATGCGTAGCCAGGCCAGTGCAGTACCCTACAGCTCGGCTTGGCTCAGGAATGTGAAAGGGCTATAAAGGAGATGGAGGGAGAGGCAGAGAAAGAGATACAGGTAGAACGAGAGAAGAGTTTAGTACACAAATGTATCCCCAAAATACTCTCTACTGTCATTGTTAATGTATCAATGCGTTCAATTCCATGCTCATCACCAGAGGGATGATTTCCAGTTGCACTAAGTGTGACTGCCATTCCCACTTCATTCCCAAATCATTCCCAAATCCCAGCATGTCTGTGGCACAGTACGAGTCATTCGCTCCGGAGCTTTGTGCTGAGGTGAACAGGAAACCTGGCAGAGAGGCGATAGCTAATGTGATTTAGCGCTATGCTAACACTCTACGAGCACCCGTGCAAATCCATGAAGAGGAGCTTTTCCCATGCGAGGTGACAGGATAATCTGTCACCCATGGCAACGGCTCGTTTTCAGCAGCTGCTTTTGGCACACTGGTTTCAGTACATGGGCACCTCCCTCAGACAAGTAGTACTAATTGTGCTCTTTCGTTGCAAGAATTTAAGTCACATTTTTTTTATCCATGTATAGGGAGCCTTGCAAAGACATATGCTTAAGGTGGTTTGCTGTTCCACATGAACTTGCATCAATTCCTAGAGTGGAAATAGACTGCCAGGTCGGCGGGGTTTGAACATTTTGGGACTTTTCTATTTGTTCCTTTGTAAAAGGGGATCATTTTGATGTATGTGCTTGTTGCTGTGTGTCTCTGACGTTATCTCTGTGGCCAGGCGAGCTGCCTCTGTCTCTGGCAGCGTGCACCAACCAGCCAAACATGGTACACTACCTGACCGAGAACGCCCACAAGAAGGCTGACCTTCGACGGCAGGACTCACGCGGCAACACGGTGCTGCACGCCCTGGTGCACATCGCCGACAACACTCGGGACAACACCCGCTTCCTCACCAAGATGTATGACCTGCTGCTGACCAAGTGTGCCAAGCTCTACCCAGAAGGAAGCCTGGAGGACGTGCTCAACCACGACGGCATGTCGCCCCTCATGATGGCGGCCAAACTGGGAAAAATTGGGGTGAGGTTGATAACGAACACATACATCACGTGTATGTGGAACTATAATCTTAAAGGATGTTTTGAGTAACATTAGCAATGCCAATGGAAATGCTATTGTGTGGCGCTTTGAGGGGTTTGGTATTGTATTATTGACAGAAAAAATATAATCAAATCCGTTATTAAACAGACAAAGGTCAACTTCGTTATTATAATTTTCCCCCAGGTTTTCCAGCACATCATTCGCAGAGAGATCAAGAACGAGGAGGCGCGTCACCTCTCGCGGAAGTTTAAGGACTGGGCTTACGGCCCTGTGTACTCCTCCCTGTACGACCTCTCCTCTCTGGATACCTGTGGAGAGGAGGTGTCCGTGCTAGAGATTCTGGTCTACAACAGCCGCATTGAGGTGTGTGATAGCCGGCTGAGCTAAAGCCTGGGCTTTAAAGCTCTGGGAGCTAACTCAAGTCTTCAGTTCATGTTTTGTGGCTAAGCATATGAGATGGGGCATGACAGACAGGGGCTTTTTTATTTCTACCTGTAATAGATGTTTTTTTGAGATAACGAGAGAGCCTTTATAGTTCTAGGAAAGATGGAAGATGGGAGGGGTTGAGTGGAGCTGAAGGATGGGACACAAAAACAAAAAAAAGAAGATAACTATTGTAAACAATACTGTGTCCGTAAAATGTATTACTTATGTATAAGCTGGAAGTAGAAGCCTAATAGTTGTTGTCCGTTACTTTACTTTATGGTAGGGTTAGGGGAAAATAATTATAAAGGAAAATATATTTAACAATATATATATTTTATATACGGGGGATTGGAAATGACGCAGACAATTACATTGATAGAAGCCACAATCTATCTCCAATGTTAAAGCTGATCTAGACCCCCCCCCCCCCCCCCCACAACAATTAATAAAAGACGATGTCTCTTTCACACCATACTCTCTTCTTATCATTAATGCATGTCTTCCTGTACTGTCCACAGAATCGCCATGAGATGCTGGCTGTGGAGCCCATCAACGAGCTGTTGAGAGCCAAGTGGCAGAAGTTTGCTGCTGTCACCTTCTACATCAGTGTTGTGTCCTACCTGGTGACCATGATCATCTTCACCCTGGTGGCCTACTATCGCCCATCCCATGGAACGGTATGTATGTTCCCAACAACTCACAAACAAATACAAAAAATATATACAACGTCGCTTTGAATTATTATTATATTACTATACGTATACTGTGAAAACAGTATGGGGGTCACCACCAGCAAAGCTTTAACTCTGTTTGTCCCTGCCCAGCCTCCGTACCCCTATATCACCTCCACAGACTACCTGCGTCTTGTAGGGGAGATTGTCACCCTGTGCTCTGGAGTCTTCTTCTTCCTCACCAACGTGAGTTTTTTCTTCCAGTTGAAGCATCCAATCAGAGTCAGACAGCTTTGAATGTTGACTCTACAATAAACAACTTCTTTCAAAGATGCCTCGAAATGTGTACACAAACACACACTTTTGCTATAAATCTTAGATCTCCCCTGTAAATGTATCTTGTGTCTTTTCTGACAGTCATTGAATCAATAATCTACTCTTCTCTCTCTCTCTCTCTCTCCCCCCCTGCTTTGAAGATTAAAGACCTCTTACTGAAGAAATGCCCTGCGGTGAACTCCATATTTGTCAATGGATCCTTTCAACTGCTCTAGTAAGACTCCAGCTCACCACCCCAACCCACCTCCTCTGTAGCTCCCTCTGACTTGTACACAAGGCTTATTTCTCATCCTCTTTTAATTGAGTCGTCTAATTAGTTCCACATTAAAGCCCCACTTTCCCTGGTACGTTTTATAGTTGACATCTTCTTTAATTAAACCTACGATCCCAACAAACAGCGGAGGATGTCGAGCGCCGCTCCAAAGCACGTTTGTTTTCATCATTAGCGCTGCGTCTGCGTGGTGCCCGTTAAATGCCAAATGGCACTCCCGTGTACGTGGAAAGTTCTTGTATATGTCACGTAGGTAGGAGAATGGTTATTGCTGTTTCCTGGAATATTCATTAGGGTACAACATGTTTCTAATTGGACAAGTTTAGATAGTACCTCCCCATTTCGGTCTGTTTTCTTCCGTTCGGTGCAAATTAACATTTTTTTAGCTTCATCTACTCTGTGCTGGTGATAGTGACTGCGGCCCTCTACATGTTGGGTATCGATGCCTATGTGGCTGTGATGGTGTTTGCGTTGGTCCTGGGCTGGATGAACACTCTATACTTCACCAGAGGCCTGAAGCTCACCGGCACCTACAGCATCATGATTCAGAAGGTATCAACTCTCACTCTTTCATCCATCACATTGAGTTTGAAATGAATATGGCCTATTTGGACACTAGACGGCAGATCATAATTTATCTTTCTTCTTTGGCTCTCAGATTCTCTTCAAAGATCTGTTCCGGTTTCTGCTGGTCTACCTGCTCTTCATGATTGGATACTCGTCAGGTACGGTGTCCTCTACTTAGCACTTCTCTTTCTCAGCAGTCTGTTGACCAGTTGAAACAGAAGAGAACCTCCCTCATCATCTCCTCATGTCTCCCATCTCCTCCCCAGCTCTGGTGTCCCTCCTGGTGGTGTGCCCCGGGCCGGAAGAGGTGTGTCCGGAGAAAGGCGGCTGCCCCACATACCCCCAGTGCCGGGACACAAACACCTTCAGCAAATTCCTGCTGGACCTGTTCAAACTGACCATCGGGATGGGCGATCTGGACATGGTCAGCAGTACTCAGTACCCGGCTGTCTTCCTCATCCTGTTGGTCACCTACATCATCCTCACCTTCGTTCTACTGCTCAACATGTTGATCGCTCTGATGGGAGAGACGGTGAGCCAGGTGTCCAAGGAGAGCAAGAAGATCTGGAAGCTGCAGGTGAGTGAGGAGGACAGCTGATGGACATCTAGGTTCCCTAATGAATGCCTGGGTTGTATTCATTAGGGCACATTGTAGAAAAGGTTTTACAACAGAAAACAAAATACAAGCATTTCTTATTGGACAGAAAGTGTAGCAAATTTGTTTTCTTTTTGGTGCCTAATGAACACAACCTTGTTATCCTCTGTTGATGGCCTTATGCACAGTGCATCATCTAGGCAGAGCCAGATTAAGTAGGTCTACGTTATGAAAAACACTACTACATGTTGGTTGACGTTATGTTTTAACGGCAGTGGGCTACGACCATCCTGGACATTGAGCGCTCCTTCCCTGTGTGTCTGCGGAAGTCCTTTCGGTCCGGGGAGATGGTGACGGTGGGGAAGAACTGGGACGGCACCCCTGACTGCCGCTGGTGCTTCAGGTACACATAGTTGTTTCTCTGGACTCACCCCTCTCTGCACTAGAGAAACATGTCTGATTGGTCAAAAAGACATCCCAGTGTCTTCTTTATAGAGTACTGTTTGTGATATGCTATATTTTGTGAAAAATATTAATTCCGGGGGCCTCCAGAGTGGCGCAAGCACTGCATTGCCGTGCTTTAGGCGTCACTACAGACCCGGATTCGATCCCAGGCTGTGTCATAATCTGCCGTGACCGGGAGTCCCATAGGGCAGCACACAATTGGCCCAGCGTCTTCCGGGTTAGGGGAGGGTTTGGCCAAGGGGGCTTTACTTGGTTCATCGCCCTATAGCGACTCCTTGTTGCGGGCCGAACGCTTGCAGGCTGATTTCGGTCGTCAGTTGAACGGTGTTTCCTCCGACACATTGGTGCGGCTGGCTTCCGGGTTAAGCGGATGGGTGTTAAAGTAAAGCCCCCGTGCTTCTACATCTGCATTGCTTGCTCTTTGGGGTTTTAGGCTGGGTTTCTGTATAGCACTTTGTGACATCGGCTGATGTAAAAAGCGCTTTATAAATAAATTTGATTGATTGATTTGATTGATTGAATTTGATTAAGGAGCGAGGTTTGGCAGGTCATGTTTCGGAGGGCGCATGACTCAACCTTCGCCTCTCCTGAGCCCATTGGGGAGTTTCAGCGATGAGACAAGATTGTAATTGGATCGCAAACGGATATCACTTAGAAGGGAGTAAAATACCCCCAAAAAGATAACTTCCACAAAATGCAAACATCTTCTGTGGTCACACAGGGTGGATGAGGTCAACTGGTGCCACTGGAATCAAAACCTGGCAATAATCAACGAAGACCCGGGCAAGAACATAACAGAGACCCTCCAAAGCTCCAGTACAGTGCATCAAACCGTCCGTGGCCTGAGGAGAGGTGAGAGTCTTATACTTTGGTTTCTAATAAATGCTCACCTACACTGTCTACAAAGACAAATATACAGTACAGTGTATAAAGGAAAGGTAAATCACATTGGCCAACCTTTGACCTTTGTTCCCCAACCTCCTGTAGATCGTTGGTCCACGCAGAATAAAGGGCACCAACCGCGGGACCTAGTACTGGAAATGGAGCCACTGACCTCCAGACACTAACCCTGTGCAGAGGGCTAGAGCCCAGCACCCCAGGAAGGGCCAATGGGGGGCCCTGGGTCCTTAAGAATACCCTGCAGATTGGAGGTCATCATACTCAGACTGAAAAAAAAAAGTGTTGGGCCACAAAGTTTACCACTTTGCACAAAACTATGTATATACAAAGCCAACCATTAATTTCTCTGATGACCAGTCTCCTCTATCTGAGGATACTACTTGCTGGTTTTAACCCAGGGGGAAGTTGCGACTAGGTGAACAATCTGTTGATGTGCCCTTGAGCAAGGCACTTGTGTGTATGTATGTATGTACAGTATGTACTAAATCTGTACTAGATGACACAACTATAGTTATTGTTATACAGTGCCTTCGGAATGTATTCAGACCCCTTGACTTTTTCCACATTTTGTTAAGTTACAGCCTTATTCTAAAATTGATTAAAAAAATGTTTCCCCTCATCATTCTACACACAATACCCCATAATGACAAAGCGAAAACAGGTTTTTAGAAAATTTTGCAAAAAAACCCAGAAATACCTTATTTACATAAGTATTCAGACCCTTTGCTATGAGACTCGAAATTGGGCGAAGGTTCACCTTTCATCAACAGGACAACGACCCTAAGCACACAGCCAAGACAACGCAGGAGTTGTTTTGGGACAAGTTTCTGAATGTCCATGAGTGGCTCAGCCAAAGCCCGGACTTGAACCCGATCAAACTTCTCTGTAGAGACCTGAAAATAGCTGGGCAGCAACGCTCCCCATTCAACCTGACAGAGCTTGAGAGGATCTTCAGAGAAGAATGGGAGAAACTCCCCAAATACCAGTGTGCCAAGCTTGTAGCATCATACCCAAGAAGACTCAAGGCTGTAATCGCTGCCAAAGGTGTTTCAACAAAGTACTGAGTTCAAAACCAGGCTGTATCACAACCGGCCGTAATTGGGAGTCCCATAGGGCGGCGCACAATTGGCCTAGCGTCGTACATGTTTGGCTGGTGTAGTCCGTCATTGTAAATAAGAATTTGTTCTTAACTGACTTGCCTAGTTAAATAAAGGTTCAATAAAACATTTAAATAAATTCTGGCAACTGTTTTTTATTGGGGCCATTATGGGAAATTGTGTGTAGATTGATGAGGAAAAAAAACGATTTAATCAATTTTAGAATAAGGCTGTAACGTAACAAAATGTGGAAAAAGTCAAGGGGTCTGAATACTTTCCGAATGCACTGTATAATGGCCCATGGTTAATTTCCATCAATCTAATCGTGTTGAAGGTCAGAGGTAAGTATATTATTATTCATGCTTCGATTAGATTGCTTTGGTCATAACTGCATGTTTTACTTGTTTTATTAAGCATGTATATTTCATTGCAAAGTATTTGCATTAACACTCCTCAATGTATTTAGACGCTAAAACGTTTAATTTGGCTTTATACTCCAGCATTTTGGATTTAAAATCAAATGTTTCATATGAGGCAACAGTACAGAATGTCACCTTTTCATTTTATGGTATTTTCATACATATCTGTTTTACAGTTTAGAAATGAAGCACTGTATGTATCTAGTCCCCCCATTTGAAGGTGGCATAAACATTGGACACATTCACTTGGTCCCATATTCCTAGCACGCAATGACTACATCAAGCGTGTGACTCTACAAACTTGTAGGATGCATTTGCAGTTTGTTTTGGTTGGGTTTCGGATTATGTTGTATCTAATAGAAAATAATGGTAAATAATGTATTTTATTCTAAATAAGAATATAATATACAGTCATGTGAAAAAGTTAAAGTACAGCCCCTGGAAAGTTCTCTTATTTTTAAAATTTGTTTTACTTATATGGACAGATGGATATGTAATCTTCACTTCAACACTATCGGCAGATTAAGGTTACCCAATTTAACAAATCACACACAAAAAAAAAACATTGAAAATGTTATGCAATTAAAATAAACAAAAATGCCTTTTCCTTATGGGGAAAAAGTTTGTAAACCCCTACCTTTACCACCTTTTCTTTGTGTGTGATTTGTTCAATTGGGTAACCTTAATCTGTCAATAGTGTTGAAGAGAAGATTACATATCCATCTGTCCAAATATGTAAAAAAATTAAAAAACAAAAGAAGAGAACTTTGCAGGGTGTTTTAAATACTTTTTCACATGACTGTATATATGTTTCTGAACACTTCTACATTAATGTGAATGCCACCATGATTACAGCTAATTATAAATTAATCTTCAATAATGATGAGTGAGAAAGTTAGAGCAAGTTAGAGCACAAAGATCGTCCCCCCAAAACATGCTGACCTTTCATCATACCAATAACATGATGACCTCCCACCATAACCAATAACATGATGACCTCTCACCATAACCAATAACATGATGACCTCCCACCATAACCAATAACATGATGACCTCTCACCATAAACAATAACATGATGACCTCTCACCATAACCAATAACATGATGACCTCCCACCATAACCAATAACATGATGACCTCCCACCATAACCAATAACATGATGACCTCCCACCATAACCAATAACATGCTGACCTCCCACCATAACCAATAACATGCTGACCTCTCACCATAACCAATAACATGCTGACCTCTCACCATAACTAATAACATGCTGACCTCTCACCATAAGTAATACCATGCTGACCTCTCACCATAACTAATAACATGCTGACCTCTCACCATAACCAATAACATGCTGACCTCTCACCATTTTTTGGGGGGTATGATATTTATGCCTTTCTAAACATATTCTATTCTTATTTACAATAAAAAATACATTATTTAGCAGTAATTTCTATTGTAGAGTCACTGACTGGATGTAGCTTTTGCCTGCTAGGAATATGGAACCAAATACTATACTTTTTACTCAATTTAATACACTAAGTGAATTTGTCCAAATACGTATAACACCTTCAAATGGGGGGACTAGATACATAATGTGCTTTCATTTCTAAATGGTAAAACAGATTTATGCAAATACACTATATTTAAAGGTAACATTCTGTGCTGTCGGCTCATATAAAACATTTGATCTCAAATCCAAAAAGCTGGAGTATAGAGACAAATGCATGTGTTAGCGTCACTGTCCAAATAAAGACATTGGGGAGTGTAGATGTGTTTTTTTTTTTAAAGGTATGGTTTTTCTACCAAAATGAAAATATACCTTAATTTAAGACTGAAACATTTGCTACTGATCCAATATCACCCAGGGAATGGTTTTGAAGATTGAGGCATTGCTATTGCAGTGAGGAATATGTTATGTAAATTGAAGATTGTTTTTCCATCGTGTTTTGTTGAGGCCTTTTTGGGACATTATTGGATGAATATCTTCCTATGTATTTCAATGTTTTTATTTTTATTTTATACAATTCTTTATACATTTTGCAAGAAAGTTAACTCCTGGTCCTTTGTGCCTTTTTATGATTTAATCAAATTACATACTATCAAATTGAAGGAGCTATATGATTTCTTGCTGTTCCGAATCTGCAATCAACAGTAATCCTTATGTTGGCCAGCAGATGGAAGCAGAGGTCTAAAGTCCTAAATACACTCAGAGGCCACACTTCCCTACAGCACAAAGGTTGTATTCATTAGGCACCAAACGGAAGAAAACAAACTGAAATAGTAAAAGGACCACCTGAAATTGTTCAATAAGATATATTATTTTTCCGCTGCAAAATGTTTTGCTACGATGTGCCCAAATGAATACGACCCTGACCAATTACTTCTCCAATCTAAAGACACATTCTCCAACAAAAGTTAAAGCCTTACTACCTTCCAAAGCACCTTCTCCTTTATCCATCCACCTTGCTCCTATGTCTTCTCTTGTTGTCTGGTTAAACAGTCATATGTCTCAGATAGGTTGTAGGCAGCAGGGCCTGTATTCACAATAAGGGGTGCTGATATAGGATCATCCCTGTCCATGTCATCTTTCATTATGATCTAAAAGGGAAATCTGACCTGTAGCTGCACTTTGTGAATATGGACCCTGAGCCTCATCTATCACTTTCCCATCTCCTTCCCCAATTTTTATTCTCCCTCCCTCCCTCCCTCCCTCCCTCCCTCCCTCCCTCCCTCCCTCCCTCCCTCCCTCCCTCCCTCCCTCCCTCCCTCCCTCCCTCCCTCCCTCCCTCCCTCCCTCCCTAGCCTTGCTGAAGGACACAGGGAATCTCTTGCTACCTCACAGGAGGAGAGGCTAATCCTCTTTGCCCTAACTTTAACTGGGGCACTAATCCTCCAGGTTTATCTAAGCAGTGTGAGCACCTAGCTAGCTCTGCTGACAACTTGGCCTGCCCTTCTCCCTCCCTGCATCCTCTTATTATCTAGGACAGGAACAGGGCTTGCTAGTGTCACCGTCAACAACCCTCTTTGGAACCGCACACTTGCACAGGAAGCCGTTAAGCAAGTGGTTTTCTCTCATATGCTGTACTAGCCTCGCGTCAGCGTATGTGTCACTGTTTCTATGACGCAATACCACAAGGGGCAGATAAGTGGGGTCCGTCCCTTTGTGGGGCCTGTAATTGGTTGACTGTCTAACATAGTGTTTACCGGCATTATAGGGCCATTCTTATACAACTGAGCTGTAGCTTGGGCAGCACACCTTGTCCAGATATTGCCACCTAGCCATTAAGGCCATTAGAATTAGAGCCTGATGATGATATCACAGAGTTCCTAAACCCAGAGGCCCAACATCGCAAGTCTTCCGGGAACACTTGAGAAGCAGCCTTTGTCAGACCAGACCGGGGTTTGGGGTTTGAAAAGTTAATGAGAGAAGTGAAATTGTCTACCTAGTTGTTAATTTTCTTGAAATCTAAAGGAACAGCCTAGATTCGAGGCAATGTCTTAAGTAGTTGAACATGTTTTTTCTCCAACCACGTGAAGTGACAAACTGACACGTTTCCATTTTTGAAAAAAAACAGCTTTATATCGAATGTGCCTTTGATTTGACGGCCTGTACATGGGCAGTTTGGCGGGAGATGACCGTTAGACCCGATGACGTGGTTCTGTGCATAAGTTTAGCTAGCCAACATCGCCATGACATCGACTACAATCGTGATCAGGGATTTCAATTGGATAAGGGGCTTCAGTCTTGCTCAGTCCACTCCACTCATGCTTGCCTTTCTCATCACTGCTGCTTTTCTTGTGTTTTGGTTTGCGTACATTATGATATTGACAGCATCCAACTCCGATCAAGTGTCCAGCCCGTTGGGTCACTCATTACTTTTTCAATATTGAATATCAGTCAGAAATTGCCCCAAAATATTTATTATTAAAGACACTTAACGGTAAATGAAAGATCTCAACATCAGGCTGTGCTTTAAAGGCATCAACTCAGCTCTAACACAACATATCCACAGATGCTGATCAGAATGAGGAAGAAATGAGAGCTGTAATTCTTTCATCAATGAAATGAGCCATGGCTAACTTGATATTTACCACATCCCTCATAGCCATTTAAAGACACACTCCAGCTATTTTGGAACGTTCCCTGTTGAAAAACTATATCCCACATAGAAATACAGTAATGTATGTACACCAAGATATTCTCTGGTACTTTTGTATACTATGTAGTTCAGCAGTTCTGAAAGTAGCGCCCACGACCCAAAAGTAGTCACAAATGTGTCATTGCTCTCTCTGCATCTTGCTAGATGCCACTCAAATGGCAAGGGGCTGAAGGTCATTGGCTGAAACTCAAATTGGTAAGGGGCTGGCTCATGTGGAGGTAAATGTATGGACATTTGCGCGGCACAGCTTCCAGACAACAGTCGCTTTCAAACTAGGGATTTTGTGGCTAATTGAAGTAAGAAAGTTATTCTGCTCATAGATTATGCATATATGAACTACACATTGACACATCCAGCTCAAAGTGGGAGGTTTAAAAAATACTTACTAGTTGCCAAAGTAACGGAGCATCTATCTTTAAAGGTAGATGGATAGATGGTAGAGTCCAGAAAGTAGATCCTTTTAGAGCCACGCCGACATGTTTATTTCAGGATGACTCATTATCCCTTAGACATATTATTTTGCCAAACGTAATTAGTCTTTCCTTTGAAGTAATTCCCTGAAAAGCTTTTCGTATGCACTTGTAAAATACCTCACCCGGGTCAGACATTTCTGAATGAATCTAGCCTATGGGAGAGTTAGGAACAGGGACCAGGGCTGTATTCCTTAAGGTTCACCGTGGCAAAAGGCCTTGCAACGGAAAACAGACTGAACGTTTGTTATTGGACTAGTTCAGATAGTCCCTCCCTGTTTCAGTCGGTTTTCTTTACAATTTTTTTTGGGGGGCAACTTTTACTTCCCTACATTCCTAAAGAAAATGATGTACTTTTTACTCCATACATTTTCCCTGACACCCAAAAGAACATTTTGAATGCTCAGCAGGACAGGAAAATTGCCTAATTTACATCAAGAGAACATCCCTGGTCATCCCTACTGCCTCTGATCTGGCAGACTCACTAAACACATGCTTCGTTTGTAAATTATGTCTGAGGGTTGGAGTGTGCCCCTGGCTATCCGTAAAAAAAAAAAAAGAAATGATGCCGTCTGGTTTGCATAATATAAGGAATTTGAAATAGTTTAGACTTTTACTTTTGATTAATTGCTAAAGTATATTTTAGCAATTCCATTTACTTTTGACAATTAAGTATATTTAAAGCCAAATACTTTTTAGACTTTTACTCAAGTAGTATTTTACTCGGTGACTTTCACTTTTGTATGACAATTGGGTACTTTTTCCACCACTGGTCCCAGGTATCATGGGGGAATGTGGCTGGTGAGATGACCTTTCGGAATCTGAGAAGGACCAAATTTGGGATGATTCAGAGTGTCTAAATGGCAGGTTTGACAGTGCAGTGACAGCAGAGCTACAGCAGCCCATTGGCTCATGCTATGGGCGTTTGTCCTCTTAATTTCTTGTGAAATTGCCATGTAGCGTGCAGGTGGATGAGTTTTGCTAATAAGAGAAGCATTTCTGCTCCACAGATCCCCTGTTTTCTGTGTGAGTGAGCGTGCATGAAATCAGTGTGCAGTTGAGTCTCCCAGCTCCACACGCTCTGGTGGAGGCGGCTGCCTGTGCCTGCCTCATCAGCATGGGAGCTTATCAGAGGGTTTAGGTGGGTGGAGTGGAGTGTAGTGGTGGTGGGGAGGATGGAATGGAGAAAAACAACCACAGCTCAACTTTCGGGGTTGGCGGTGCCAGTGTCATTAAACATTTAACTGGAGTGCTTGTAGTTTGAGGCCAGTATTCAATCCAAGGTGCGTTTATAGAGCAGTACACTGGACAGCCAGACAATGAGCCGTTTAAAGGCATTTTCCTCAACGTTTGATGATATCGCATTCACTGTAAACGCTGCGCATGTCGGCTCAAGCGTAAAGTATAGCTCAGTTGGTAGCTCAGCTGGTAGAGCATGTAGCTTGCAATGCCAAGATAGTGGGTTCAGGCATGACGTGCCACGACACAGCCCTTATCCGTGGTATATTGGTCATATATCACAAACCCCTGAGGTGCCTTGTTGCTATTATAAACTAGTTACCAATGTAATTAGAGCAGTAAATATAAAAACAAAAGTAGAAGAAAGGGAAATTATAACATGGTCACTCAGATAAACTTGATCCAATCAAACTATGGTATTTTATCACCTGACAGCCAAATAAAATAAAATAAAAATGTATTTGTCACATGCGCCTAATACAACAGGTCTAAACCTTACCGTTAAATGCTTACTTACGAGCCCTTAACCAACAATGCTGTTCAAGAAATAGAGTTAAGAGAATATTTACAAAATAAACTAAAGTTTAAAAAAATCGAATCAAAAAGTACCGGTACAGAGTCAACGTGTGGGGGTACAGGTTAGTCGAGGTAATTTGTTCAATGTAAATAGTCCGGGTGGCCATTTGATTAATTGTTCAGCTGGCTTGGGGGTAGAAGCTGTTAAGGAGCGTTTTGGACCTAGACTTGGCGCTCCGGTACCGTTTGCCGTGCAGTAGTAGAGAGAACAGTCTATGACTTGGGTGACTGGAGTCATTGACAATTTTTGGGGCCTTCCGCTGACACCACTTAGTATATACCATTGAAGTCGGAAGTTTACATACACCTTAGCCAAATACTTTTGAACTCAGTTTTTCACAATTCCTGACATTTAATCCTAGTAAAAATTCCCCGTCTTAGGTCAGTTAGGATCACCACTTTATTTTAAGAATGTGAAATGTCAGAATAATAGTAGAGAGTGATTTATTTCAGCTTTTATTTCTTTCATCACATTCCCAGTGGGTCAGAAGTTTACATACATTAAATTAGTATTTGGTAGCATTGCCTTTAAATTGTTTAACTTGGGTCAAATGTTTCAGGTAGCCTTCCACAAGTTTCCCACAATACATTTGGTGAATTTTGGCCCATTCCTCCTGACAGAACTGGTGTCAGGTTTGTAGGCCTCCTTGCTCGCACACGCTTTTTCAGTTCTGCCCACAAATTTTCTATAGGGTTGAGGTCAGGGCTTTGTAATGGCCACTTCAATACCTTGCTTTGTTGTCCTTAAGCCATTTTTCCACAACTTTGGAAGTATGCTTGGGGTCATTGTCCATTTGGAAGACCCATTTGCGAACAAGCTTTAACTTCCTGACTGATGTCTTGAGATGTTGCTTCAATATATCCACATAATTCCATCTATTTTGTGAAGTGCACCAGTCCCTCCTGCAGCAAAGCACCGCCACAACATGATGCTGCCACCCCCGTGCTTCACGGTTGAGATGGTGTTCTTTGGCTTGCAAGCCTCCCCCTTTTTCCTCCAAACATAACAATGGTCATTATGGCCAAACAGTTCTATTTTTGTTTCATCAGACCAGAGGACATTTCTCCAAAAAGTACAATCTTTGTCCCCATGTGCAGTTGCAAACCGTAGTCTGGCTTTTTTATGGCGGTTTTGGAGCAGAGGCTTCTTCCTTGCTGAGCGGCCTTTCAGATTATGTCGATATAGGACTTGTTTTACTGTGGATATAGATACTTTTGTACCGGTTTCCTCAAGCATCTTCACAAGGTCCTTTGCTGTTGTTCTGGGATTGATTTGCACTTTTCGCACCAAAGTATGTTCCTCTCTAGGAGACAGAATGTGCCTCCTTCCTGAGCGGTATGACGGCTGCATGGTCCCATGGTGTTTATACTTGCATACTATTGTTTGTACAGATGAATGTGGTACCTTCAGGCGTTTGGAAATTGCTCCCAAGGATGAACCAGACTTGTGGATGTCTTTGCTGGATGTCTCTTTCTTTTGATTTTCCCATGATGTCGAGCAAAGAGGCACTGAGTTTGAAGGTAGGCCTTGAAATACATCCACAGGTACACCTTCAAGTGACTCAAATTATGTCAATTAGCCTATCAGAAGCTTCTAAAGCCAATATTTCAAGCTGTTTAAAGGCACCAGTCCCTCCTGCAGCAAAGCACCCCCACTTAGTCTATGTAAACTTTTGACCCACTGGAATTGTGATATAAGTGAATTATAAGTTAAATGATCTGTCTGTAAACAATTGTTAGAAGAATTACTTGTGTCATGCACAAAGTAGATGTCCTAACCGACTTGCCAAAACTATAGTTTGTTAACATGAAATCTTTGGAGTGGTTGAATAATTATTTTTAATGACTTCAACCTAAGTGTATGTAAACTTCCGACTTCAACTGTAGGTCCTGGATGGCAGGAAACTGGGCTGTATGCACTACCCTCTGTAGTGCCTTACGGTCAGATTCCGAGCAGTTGCCATACCAGACTTTGGTGCAACCGGTCAGGATGCTCTCGATGGTGCAGCTGTATAACTTTTTGAGGATCTGGTGGACCCATGCCAAATCTTTTCAGTCTCCTGAGGGGGAAAAGGTGTTGTCGTGCCCTCTTCACGAGGTTGTTATCCTTGCGCCAAGTCGCTGACCTCCTCCCTATAGGCTGTCTCATCATTGTCGGTGATCAGGCCTACCACTGTTGTGTCGTCAGTAAACTTAATGATGGTGTTGGAGTTGTGCTTGGCCACGCAGTCGTGTGTGAACAGGGAGTACAGGAGGGGAATAAGTATGCACCCCTGAGGGGCCCCAGTGTTGAGGATCAGTGTGGTAGATGTGTTGTTGCCTACCCTTACCACCTGGGGGCGGCCCGTCAGGAAGTCCAGGATCCAGTTGCAGAGGGAGGTGTTTAGAGTGGAGTGGGTCTAGGGTTACCAGCATGATGGTGTTGATGTGAGCCAAGACCAGCCTTTCAAAGCACTTCATGGCTACCGACGTGAGTGCTACGGGCCGGTAATCATTTAGGCAGGTTACCTTCGCTTTCTTGGGCACAAGGACTATGGTGGTCTGTTTGAAACATGTAGGTATTACAGACTCGGTCAGGGAGAGGTTGAACATGTCAGTGAAGACACTTGCCAGTTGGTCAGCGCATGCTTTGAGTACACGTCCTGGTAATCTGTCTGGCCCCGCGGCTTTGTGAATGTTGACCTGTTTTAAAGGTCTTGCTCACATCAGCTACGAAGAGCGTGATCACACAGTTGTCCGGAACAGCTGGTGCTCTCATGCATGCTTCAGTGTTGCTTGCCTCGAAGCGAGCATAAACGGCATTTAGCTCATCTGGTAGGCTTGCGTCACTGGGCAGCTCGCAGCTGGGTTTCCCTTTGTAGTCCGTAATAGTTTGCAAGCCCTGCCACATCCGACGAGCATCAGAGTCTGTGTGGAGGGATAATAAACACGCGTGTAGAATTCTGTACAACTCAAATCCTAGGAACACGTACAAGAGTGAACACACATACATTTTACTTTGTTTACTGTAAGCTACTTTATAGTATGAGCGAGGGCGAGAGGAGGCGAGGGGAGAGAGAGTCAATGGATTTCAATTGACCTCTAACTAAGCAGGGTCATTCACTGTTTGGAGAAACCTCTGCCACCCCTCCCCCATCATGTACTGTATAATCAGCTGTTATAGGATACCTCAATTTGGCTAGCTTGCTAAATTGAGTGTTAAGAGAGTTTAATCCAAAGCTTGCTTTATCTCACCCTCTCTTTATCTAAGCCCATCTTTAGACGTTCCCCGATCATTTGGTTCCCTCTCCCTTTAAATCCCCACCTAGGAAAGAATGTTATCCCATTACACAATAAAAAAGGTACCCCTCCCCACTTCATTTTTTGTCCTCCCTTTGTAACCACATCACTACTATATAAAACTCCTGCTTTCTTGCTTCCCCCTTTTCACCTCAAACCACTGCAGGATTTTTCTCCAGTGGTGGAAAAAGTACCAAATTGTCATAGTTGAGAAAAAGTAAAGATACCTTCATAGAAAATGATTAAAGTAAAAGTGAAAGTCACCCAGTAAAATACTATTTGAGTAAAAGTCTAAAAGTATTTGGTTTTAAATATACTTAAGTATCAAAAGTAAATGTAATTGCTCAAATATACTTAAGTACAAAAGTAAAAGTATAAATGATTTGTAATTTCTTATATTAAGCAAACCAGGTGACACCATTTTATTTTAATTTTAGTTTTTGGTTAGCCAGGGGCACACTCCGAATCTCAGACATAATTTACAAACGAAGCATGAGTGTTTAGTGAATCCCACAGATCAGAGGCAGTAGGGATGACCAGGGATGTTCTCTTGATAAGTGTGTGAAAATTCAAAATATAATGAGTACTTTTGGATGTAAGGGAAAATTTATGGAATAAAAAGCAGTGGTGTAAAGTACTTATGTAAAAATACTTTAAAGTACTACTTAAGTAGTTTTTTAGGGTATCTTTACTATTTATATTTTTGACAACTTTTACTTTTACTTACATTCTTAAAGAAACTATTGTACTTTTTACTCCATACATTTTCCATGACAACCAAAAGTACAAATTGTACTTGTACGTATTGTGAAATTCAAGAGAACACATGGTCATCCCTACTGCCTATGGTCTGGCGGACTCACTAAACACAAATGCATCTTTTGTAAATAACGTTGGAGTGTGACCCTGGCTATCCGTACATTTTAAAAACAAGAAAATGTCTGTTTTGCTTGATATAAGGAATTTGAAATTATTTATACTTTTACTTTTGATACTTAAGTATATTTTAGCAATTACATTTACTTTTGATATTTAAGTATATTTAAAACCAAATACTTTTAGACTTTTACTCAAGTACTATTTTACTAGGTGACTTTCACTTTTACTTGAGAAACTTTCTATTAAGGTATCTACTACTTATATATTTATATTATATAAAGTATGAAAATGTGCTACTTTTTCCACCACTGGTAAAAAGTACATTATTTTCTTTAGGAATGTAGTGAAGTAAAAGCAAAAGTTGTCAAAAAATATAAATAGTAAGGTAAAGTACAGATACTCTATAAAACTACTTAAGTAGTACTTTAAAGTATTTTTACTTAAGCACTTTACACCACTGCTTTCCTCCTCACGTGGGGCACCAAGGTTAATGATGCAATAGTAATGGTCATACTATGGATGACAGAGAGAAGCAGTAGATAGTACCAAAGTCACCCAAATGCTGCCTGCCTGCAAACAGCAACGTTCTGTCCCTCAGGTGTAGTTGCAGACTATCAGGTGAAAAGGCCACAGTGGATTGCAGAGGACAGCAGACTACAGTATGCGATCATATTACCGTTAGGACAGGGGTGGGCAAGAATTTTGTCTCGAGGGCCACATCAGGATTTTTAAATTCAGCGGAGGGCTGCATATATTTTTCGCCGGAACGATTTTTCCGTCAAAAGCAATTTGCGGGCCAGATTGAATTAGCTTGCGGGCCGGATCCGTATGTTGCCCACCCTTGAGTAGGAACTGATGGGAGAGACAAGGAGCTTAGGGAGAGAGGGAGGGAGGGAGGGAGGGAGGGAAGGAGGTTACATGTGTGTATTTTATATATTCAAATGAGTAGGCCTACATTGCAGTGAAATCAAATTATCATAACATAGCCTTCTACCCACTGTGAGAGGAAAAACAACCAAAGCCGTGGACATAGAAGCCATCATCCACTTTATTTACTTCATGTCAAACAATATTTCAGAACAGAGGACAGAATAAATTAACCATCTACATCTACAAATTAAAGACATTTCTGTCCTGAGATTGAAAAAAAAGCAGGGAACAGTAATAATTAGATGATCCACTATGCTACCTGGGCTGGGGGGGGGGGATCAAATTGAATTGTGAGTTAGGGAGGGGGCACACAGTGGCAGTCTCAGCAGATTGGATGTGTTAGAGGTAGGGTGGGGAGGGGAGGGGGGCTGTTGGTGCGATTAGGGGGAGATTGTAAATGTGGGCTGGGATGGGGGGGGGGGGGTAAGCAATCACAGGGATGCTTTGCTGTAGGCACATTCAAAAGTTTAAAATGGATTTTACAGCTTTTAAATGTTTTTGAATTCAGAACATTTTATTCAAAATCCAAGATTCATATACACTGAGCAAAAGTATAAAAGCAAATGTAAAGTGTTGGTCCCATGTTTCATGTTTCATGAGCAAAAAGCATATTTCTCTTCAATTTTGTGCACAAATGGGTTTATATCCCTGTTAGTGAGCAAGGGGTCTGAATACATTCCGAATGCACTGTATATTAATTCCTCAAGGTTGTGGCACCCTCAGACTTTGGCAGCATTGGAGATCATTCTAGAATCTGTCCTGTTTGTCTACAGGAATCACACAAAGTGCCACATGAACAATAAATAGATACAATTACAACAAACAAACAAAACAATCCTCAGACTTTTTAGATTGGATACAGAAATATAGCCACCCCATGAAATAGATGAGAGATTTGGGGGGCCTTCTAGAATGAATTTATGTTATGTTGTTACGTACAGTTGTAACATTGAGGAAAGTGCTACTTGTAGGCGCCTGAAAATTGTGCATAGCTGCACTCTGTTGGCAGAGAAGGGTTTCTAAGCTGTACGTCACGGACAAGGGCATCCCCCTGATTATACTTATTTGATCTTTGATCTGTGCTATACGTTTATTTTCGGATGCTTTTATTGCTTTTTGATGATTTAAAGAAAGAATGCTAAAATCAACAATACTGTACATTCAAACAACATTTTCACATGCCAATCTTTCAATTGTATCACCAGTGCCAATGAGAGGTAACTGTAAACACTCTGCTCCAAATCTGTGGGCGGTTCGATCCCCAATATAGATATCGTCCAACTTGTGTACAAGGTCACCTAAACAAGCCTTCTCAAGAAAAACGAAATACTACAAGGTGCAGTAGTTTGCATGTACACAGCAGTACACAAGGTGCAGTAGTTTGCATGTACACAAGGTGAAAGACACCATGGACTTGATGCCAGGGGGTGGGGGCTGGGGGGGGGATTTTCTGAGAGATTGGCTGTTAAGATCTATCACAGTCAATCCCTCTTCACCTCTCCCCCATTGGCCTCACACTTAGTATCTGCCCTCTGCCAGTGTCACGGTGCCCTTCAGATGCGTGAGATGCAGAGCACTGGAGGAATGCATCAATTGACATTCTGTGAAATGAACTTTTCTCTATATCCACTGGCCACAGTTAGACAGCAAAAGGGATGTGAAGGTCATTCGCTCTGTAGTAAAAGAGTAGGTGGTTGTTATACATCCACTGACCTCTGCCCTTCCAGGAACAACTGGCAGGTGATAAACAAGAACATACTATTTATACTTCATACAAATGGAAACCTTTCAATACCCCTCACTGAAGAATGTCCTAGACAGGGATTCAAACACACTGCACTTGACTAATAAAGGTCCTTTACGCTTAAGCAGACATCTGCAGCATTTACCAGTGGCATTTACCAGTGGCATTTACCAGTGGCATTTACCAGTGACATTTACCAGTGAAAAGACAGTTAGATATTGGTGCACAGTAGTGTGATTTGTTGGAATCCTGGCCAGAGATCTTGATAGATTGGCAAAAGGGGTTTGATGTGAGTAACCAGTGTGCATCATAACACCCCCAGAGACACACACTACTGTTTCTCAAAGCATATGAGAATATGGGAGAACAGTCACCGGTTGGGAGGCTGAAACCAGCAGCAGCCGCAACGTGGCAATTATCCTGATTACTAAATGCTTCAGGGGCCTGCTCTGACACCCACTGCCTCTCCATCTCTCTCTCTCTCGGTTTGTGAGATCTGTCACAGAGAGCAGGCAGGGACCCTCAGCCAGCCAGCTAGGACCAGGTCATGCATAATCTAACAGAAAACAAATCCCCCTGAATCATCAAAAACAGTAAGCCATCTTTCAAAGGAGCCTTCGCCGCCTCGGAGCCCAGGGTGTTGTGGAAGGCCCTCCGAGACGACGCTGCAGTGGCTGTGTTTCAGTGACTCCTGCCCCCCTTATACTGCCCCATCACTTCAGTCCTCATAACATTGGGTTTATTTAAGCACTGGTGAACTCTGTTGGCCCTGGATGAGGGCGAGGGAGGGAGGGCTAGGGCTTAGATAATGACATGCCATATGCCACCCTACCTCTGCAACTGAGAGAGGCCCTGCACGGATGGACCCATGGATGGACACATATAAGTGAAAATGTAAAATGTAATTCCATTATCCTAATATAGGCTGAGCATTCGTTGTCCCAAGTGGGGAGCCTAGAAATCCTAGAAAGGGGCCAGTGTGACAGAGGGTAAGGTATATTACATCAACAGTAACCCACATTAATCTTGGACAGTTTGGAGGCTGTGTGTGAGCACAAAATAAAGCCTCATAACCCACCCAATGAAGCATGAGATATACATTGTAATAATTCTACTGTATGAAAACAATCTAAAACAATCACCTTTATTGACCAAGGGAAATGCTCTCGATTTTTATCAATGGAATGGAACGATAAGAGACCTTCTTTTGGAATGTCTAACTCAAAACACACTATTATTGGAAAAACAGAGTTGCAAATGGACATTAAATAAATCAACCGTCTACAGGACTAGAGTTTGAGAGGATAGTGCCCATTGTGGAGTGCAGAGCTTTATATTTGGATATAATATAATATAAGCCTAGTTTGGGGTCACTTCGAAATGTCCTTGTTTTATATGAAAACATACATGAAATGAGTTGCAAAATGAATAGGAAATATAGTCAAGACGTTGACAAGGTTATAAATAATGATTTTTAATGAAATAATCATCCTTCAAACTTTGCTTTCGTCAAAGAATCCTCCATTTGCAGCAATTACAGCCTTGCAGACCTTTGGCATTCTAGTTGTAAATTTGTTGAGGTAATCTGAAGCGATTTCACCCCATGCTTCCTGAAGCACCTCCCACAAGTTGGATTGGCTTGATGGGCACTTCTTACGTACCATACGGTCAAGCTGCTCCCACAACTGCTCAATAGGGTTGCGATCCGGTGACTGTGCTGGTCACTCCATTATAGACAGAATACCAGCTGACTGCTTCTTCCCTAAATAGTTCTTGCATAGTTTGGAGCTGTGCTTTGGGTCATTGTCCTGTTTTAAGAGGATATTGGCTCAAATTAAGTGCCGCCCATAGGGTATGGCATGGCGTTGCAAAATGGAGTGATAGCCGTCCTTCTTCAAGATCCCTTTTACCCTGTACAAATCTCCCACTCTACCACCAACAAAGCACCCCCAGACCATCACATTGCCTCCACCATGCTTGAGAGATGGTGTCAAGCACTCCTCCAGCATATTTTCATTTGGTCTGCATCTCACGAATGTTCTTCTTTGTGATCTGAACACCTCAAACTTAGATTTGTCTGTCCATAACACTTTTTTCCAATCTTCCTCTGTCCAGTGTCTGTGTTATTTTGCCCATCTTAATATTTTATTTTTATTGGCCAGTCTGATATATGGCTTTTTCTTTGCAACTCTGCCTTGAAGGCCAGCATCCCGGAGTCGCCTCTTCACTGTTGACGTTGAGCCTGGTGTTTTGCTGGCACTATTTAATGAAGCTGCCAGTTGAGGACTTGTGAGGCTTCTGTTTCTCAAACTAGACACTAATGTACGTGTCCTCTTGCTCAGTTGTGCACCGGGGCCTCCCACTCCTCTTTCTATTCTGGTTAGAGCCAGTTTGCGCTGTTCTGTGAAGGGAGTAGTACACAGCGTTGTACGAAATCTTCAGTTTCTTGGCAATTTCTCGCATGGAATAGCCTTCATTTCTCAGAACAAGAATAGACTGATTAGTTTCAGAAGAAAGTTATTTGTTTCTGGCCATTTTGAGCCTGTAATCGAACCCACAAATGCTGATGCTCCAGATACTCAACTAGTATCTGGAGCATCAGTTTTATTGCTTCTTTAATCAACAGTTTTCATAATAACATAATTGCAAAAGGGTTTTCTAATGATCAATTAGCCTTTTAAAAACGATAAACTTGGATTAGCTAACACAACGTGCCATTGGAACACAGGAGTGATGGTTGCTGATAATGGTCCTCTGTACGCCTGTTGTAGCTGTTTCCAGCTACAAGTCATTTACAACATTAACAATGTCTACACTATTTCTGATCAATTTTATGTTATTTTAATGGACAAAAAATTTGCTTTTCTTTCAAAAACAAGGACATTTCTAAGTGACCCACATTTTTTTAAGGATAGTGTGGAGTCAGGAGAGAGGAAGAGAGCTGAGGAGTAAAGTCCTGCATATCCACTGTTTCAAAAGCACGTTGACGATCTGCGTTTCAGCGCACAACAATAACCTCCCAAAAGGGACAGACAGAAGACGACACGCCTGGCCCGAAGAGATACCCGTCTGGAAGGGTGCTCTGAGACGTCCCTTTTGTTGTGACAACGATCTGACAGACACTACCAAAAGAAAGACAATCCGTCAGCATGCCAAGTCCCCAGGGGCTCATGTGGTCTTGAGTGTCTGCCACAGTGACGTCGGAGGGCAGAGGGGGAGTGAGCTCATAGTTCAGATGTTTATTTCTAAAATATCCTTTCAATTCAAGGAAAACAAATGTAGATTTGGTTGCATTTTGTAATTCTCAAAAAAATGAAAACTTGAGAAGAAATACAAATGGGATAATAAAATATGGATAAAGGGTTTATGGATTATTCTGTCCCTCAAGATAATCAGGGTAATAGTGCATTACAATCCTGTGGTCAAATTCACCACACTGCCACAGTTCGTCACCCAGGCGTTATCCAATACTCCCATTAGATGGGAGGCCCATCACCACTAACGTTTCCTTGTGGGAAAACGCTGACACCAACTGCTCCACACACTGCCTGAAGTCTCACTAGCCCTCCTCCAACATCATGTGACATGGTTTAATGCATGAGTGCAGAAGCCAAAGGGAAGGGGATTTGGGATCTGATGCATCTTCTGTAAATCTGTAAAAATATTTTGACAAGACTGAATAAAACGATGCCAGAAACAGAACTGTGGCGGGGGTACTAAGCTGTTGAAACAACATGAAAATATTTCACTGTGGATTGTTAAAGGCCCATTGCAATCAAAAACATGTGTTGTTTTATATACGCATTTCCAAACTATGAGGTTGGAATAATACTGTAAAATTGTGAAATTATAATGCCCTTTAAGCATAAGAGCTGTTTGAAAAGAACGCCTGAAATGTAACCCTGTTTTGGTGGGATGACATTTTGGCCTTCCATGGTGACATCACCATGTTGTAAATTAGTTAATACACCAATAAGAAAGAACGTTCTAAACCTCTCTACCAATAACGAATGTTCAGTTTTCCCCTCCCCACTGAGACCACTCTGAGAGTTCTAACAAAATTCTTACTTGAGAAATGTTTGTTTCTTTTTGACGATTTTAATTGAAAACAATCACGGTAAGGTACTTAAATTGTTACCCAGAAATTATTTGATAATGAGATAAAAACTGCTGAATTGGACCTTTAAGGAGGCTTATTTACACTACTAATGCAAGTTCAGATACTCTTTGGTCTAAGAGCTTTCCTTTGTCAGCCTTCCAAGAGCTTCCACAAACATTATTAGCGTATTCATTAAGACTCATGGTTCTGATTAAAAGAGCGAGTTATCTTGAGGGGAAAATGCAAATTACGTTTGCTGATGCGTTGAGGTGCAAAATGATCATAAAGTCACAGTTTCACCGTTCGTTGTCTCCTTTTTGTGGCTCTAGTAAATCTAGGGATATGGAGATGGAATTTCTTCAAATTCTGGGATAGAAAGGCTTTAGGTCGATAATTGTTATTTTTCAGTGTATGTGAACAATGGATGCAACTCATACTAGGCTATTTGAACACGTGGCAAATTTGAAAGAGCAATTCCTTATGTAAAGGCTAGTTTGGGTTCTGTAATGAACACAAAAGCATTTATGAAGCCTTTTTATACACACATTCCACACACACAAAGCTTAAATATAGCCACACTTTCCACTTGCCAAAAACACAATTATCTCCAGAATCATGGATATTTGACTTGAGAAACTTTTTTTTTTTTTTTTTTTTTGACAAAAAAATGACAATTCTCACAGCCAAGATTTGGCTTCTGAATATATTCTCAAATGAGATTTATTTTACACCTGAAAACAGAAAAGGATGGGGATTGGGGAACATTGGGAATGTATTCACAACTGTAGTTTACATTTTTTGGTGTAAGCTCAGAGAAACGTTAATACAGTCATAATAATTGCACTTCATAAATCTCCACTGTTGCCAGCATTTCCCCGTGACAAAGCCCAGCTCTCTCCAGTTAATAAATTAAATTTACCAGTGAAATTTGACTGACAAAGGAAATGCTAATTTAGGACCAGAGGATTGCTACACTGCTGCACTGATCCAATTTGTATTTTTTCTCGGTTCAGTCGAGTCCCAAAAGGCATTAGACATCTCAGTAATTTAAGTGCAGCACATTCAAGGGAAATTCATAGTCATAATAAATATTTAAAATGTTCTGAATCCTAAAGTCAATGAATGACCCGGGCTCAACTCATCTCAACCATGGACTGAAACGTACTAGGAAAAAGCAGTGAACCGTGTCTCATCTAAAATCACCAGAGAGGACAGGGCATGATTGTTTCACTTTGTTCTTGTTTTTCGGGGTATGGGGCACATCGGTGTACCCTGGACTGACTCCCCTTTGGTCCCGGCTCGCACTCCTTCTATATGATAGGGCCCACTTCTACCATACTTATTTATAAAAGTGAGGCAAGAGAGGAATAGCACTGTAACGGAATTAAGTAAAAAGCCCTCTCATAAGAAAAAGCTGATTCATCCTCATTTTCAGATTCCTAAACTGGGGGTTTCTTTGTTGGGGGCGTGGGGTGGGGTGGGGGGTTAGTCTAGGGGACAAAAATAAACTAACACACACAAGAGGTCATAGTGGACAACCTCTCAATCATAATCTTCAATAGTGACATTTTACTCATCTTTTTTTTTCTTTTTTTTTGCAACATGTTTTGTTTTCAAGATGTACTGTAGATTCCAGTGTTGGTTAGAGAAGAGAGCTCTGTGACTAGGTTCTTATAGAACCAGAGCAGCGACTATGCCTTACACCAGGACATCCGAAACTGCACGTCAGCTTGAGGAGGAAAGACAAAATAAACCAATAAACCCCAAATGAAACAATAAAAAGGATTGAGAAACTTTCCCCCATAGCAGCCAATGCATATAATATACCCACAAATATAGAAAACAACAAAAATAGGTTCAAGTTTTCAAGTTTCTTAAATATATCATATCCAAACTACCCAATTCAAAACTCCAAAGTTTAGGGTTTTAAACTCCAAGCAGTGCAATTTATAGTATTAATTATAACAATAATTACTAATAATAATATTTTTCATTCAAAATTGTGATTCTTGCACATCATACCAAAGTATTGATTCCATGTTTTTCTTTTACCTTCTTAGTATATCGTGCTTTGTTTGTTTGTGTGTGTGTGTGTGTGTGTGTGTGTGTGTGTGTGTGTGTGTGTGTGTGTGTGTGTGTGTTCATGTGTATGAATGTGTGTGTGTGCGTATTTCTTTTGGAGTTTAGAAATCAGCCCTACACCTTGGCCATTTGGGTCCTTCTATGTGACTACAGCGCCCCACTGGCTTTGTATTTGGATGGGGGAACAACAGACGTGGCTGTATGCACTTCATATCAAGCTATGATTCTCACCAAAAAGTTTAGTCAACTAAACAACAAAACAAGAAAAGAAAAAAGATAAAATATCAACCCCAAATTCCTGTTGGCAAACCAAACCATGGAACATCTGGAGAATCTTCTATACGGGCAAAAACCAAAACCACTGAAATCCCTTTTCTCCCCCACTGATAAATAGCCACTCTGGGATGTGAGAAACCCCCCCCCCCCCCCCCCCAGCCTGTCATCAAACACAGGATCCAGTCTAAAACCATCGCTTCCCTCCCTGGAGCCCCCTGAGCTGCTTCAAGCAGTGCCAGTCTCAACAGACTTGTACATCCCCAGGAAATCCAGATCTTCTCCTCTGTCCCTAACCTTTGACATTGATCCAGATTTCGCATCATTCATTAATTCTTGAGCCACGGCGTTCGCCCTCTCCTCCCCCGCTCTATCTGTAAACCGGGAGGCGGATGTGGGCATGCTGATGGTCCAACAGCCGCGGCACCGACACAGTTTCGTAGCCTTTGCCCAGCATCTGCTCTTTGATGCAGGGTGGGTGGATGTCGTTGACCAGGTACTCCAGAGACTGCAGGCTGCTGCTCAGCACCGATGTGTTGCACAGCTGGTTCTTACTGGGCAGGCTGCAGCACAGGCCTCCCCCGCTCCCGCTCTCTATGGCGGGGTAGTGGTGATGGTGGGGGTGGTGTGGGTAGCCAATCTCCCTGTGGCCCCCCGTAGCTGGCCCTCCTGTGGTGGTTCTCAGGAGCTCCTGGTGGGGGTTGTAACAGTCACTGTCAGGGGTGACAAGCACGCTGTTCCAGGGCGGGGCAAAGTACTGGCCCACAGAGAAGTTGCCATGCATCCCCATGCAGTTCAGAGGGGACGAGCTGACCTTGTCCAGGCCCCCCCCGCTGCCAACGCCCCCCGTCAGGTGGTAGGGTCTGGAGGAGGAGGATGACAACACCTGGGCCATAATCCCCCCTCCCCCTGGGGCACCACAGCTTTCAGGGGACTTACTGATGGCCCCTCCTCCCCCACTGCCCCCGCTGTACATGCGAAGCACAGCCTGCTGTTGTTGTTGCTGTTGTTGTTTCTGCCACAGGATGTAGTCCATACTGTCCGAGTACACCCCAGCCTTCATGGCCTCGCCACTGTGGGCCGCCAGCGGCAGCCCCGCCCCGGTGTACACCAGGTTAGGCTGGGGCGCCATGCTGCCCACGTAGCCGCCCCCTGAGGAGCCGGAGGAGATCCCCATGACACCACCCGCACCCTGCTTGGAGGGGCTGGGGTTGGTGGAGGTTGCGGTGGAGGAGGTGGCCCCCTGGCACACCTGCTGCAGAGCCTGGGCCTGGCAGTGCTGGTTTATCTGATAGATGATGCTCTGGATGGAGGGAAGATTGGACTGGGAGAGGGGCTGGGCCAGGCCTCGCCCCCCTGTCACGGGGATCATAGAGCCGGCCACAGTGACATTAGGGGGCACCGAGCGGGAGAGGGCAGGGGCTTCAGGGGGCTTCGAGGGCCCTGTGTGGTACACCATCTGGCTGTGGCCATTGGCTAAAGTGCTACTGCTAGGGGGTGGGTACGGGGGCACAGCTATTTGGGCTGGGGAGAGCTTAGTCCGTCTGCCTTCCGAGTTCTTGATGATACCCTTAGTGGCGGTGAAAGGGGAGGATGAGGAGGAGGCATTGACAATAGCCAGGAGGCCTGTGTAGCCTCCGGTGTGGAGGTGTGGGTAGGGGCTGTAGCGCTGGCTACCTGTAGTGTCAAAGCCGTTCACAGTCCTGTTAAGGTGCTTGTGCTGGGGGACCCTGATGTTGGTGGGGAAGATCTTGATGGACAGCGGGCTGCTCTGAATCTTTTGGGCATAGGCATCCAGCTCAGCCACGCTGGGGTAGCGGGGAGAATGCATGGGAACCACCGGCTCACCTGCAAGGCAACGAGAGAGAGAGAGACACATGGGAGTGAGCACAAGTTACTGAGCTAACCAACATGTGACCAAGAAATACGTCAGCACAGGTAACATCAAATGAATATGCCAGCACAGGTATTTATATTTATGTATTTAACATTTATTTAACTAGGCAAGTCAGTTAAGAACTAATTATTATTTACAATGACGGCCTACACCGGCCAAACCCGGACGACGCTGGGCCAATTGTGCGCCGCCCTACGGGACTCCCAATCACGGCCGGTTTGATTCGAACCACGGTGTCTGTAGTGACACCTCTAGCACTGAGATGCAATGGCTTAGACTGCTGCAAGCGCTAGTAATATCAAACTAGCACGCCAGCACAGGTAACAAACTAATACATCAGCACAGGTAACGCCACACTACTACGTCAGCACAGGCAACATCAAACTAATACGTCACCACAGGTAATTTAAAACAAAAATGCCAGCACAGGTGACATATTGCATAACTACAATGGCTCACTATTTTTTATATATTTTAATGAGACCATGTTGAATAACTAGAGATAACTGTGCCGACTGCTGACATTAAAGCAGATAAACTGCTGATAAACTTCTGGCCTTTACTCAGGTAGCAAGAGCTTAACAGACATGAGTAGTGTTTGCAAGTGGCAAAATGTCTATACAAAAAAAAATTGTTTTGTCAGTGGTACCAAGGTTTGGGGGGCCATGGAGAGATTGGATTCAAACAACATTATTCAGGCAATTTCATGGCTACTTAACTACGTCCGACAAAAAGGGGTGTCGCAACCCCTTCAAAAATGTCATTTTTATGCAAAAGATAACAAGAAATGCACAAAAATCAGACGCCAAAGAACTGTGCCAGTCAGCCAATGTCGTGGCAACCTGAGGAGTTGAGGGTAGGGGCTGTGCGAGCGGGACTTACTCCATTTCATTTCCTATCACAAAGTCATTTTAAAGAGACTCCACAGCTAAGCAGTCACAATTCAAATTTCTCCACTCCCATTACTGATACCATGGGGAGTTCATTTCTACTATCCAATGGGCCTTCAACTGTGAAAATGATTCAATATACAAGATCCCTATCATAAAGGAAATAAATTGGGAGTTAAAAAGCAGGGGGGGGGGGATAGCATTAGTGTCTGTGAATTTTACACGCCAAATGGAAGACACTTTTTAAGCGCAGTCCCTTTGCTCCAACTACAAGACAAGAGGAGCCTATTAAATACTGTATGTCGAAGTAAAATATATTGATGGTTCAAGACAAATATATTAGGCCTATATATCACAACCTTTTCAATAGTCGGTCTCCAGCATCATAAGTAAAAAAAGACAATCCTTTGTTTATGGCTGTGAACTGATCAATATTTTTAACCTTTCTTTAAACTAGGCAAGTCAGTTAAGAACAAATTCTTATTTACAATGACGGCCTACCCCGGCCAAACCTGGACGACGTTGGGCCAATTGTGCGCCGCCCTATGGGACTTTACGGCCGGATGTGATACAATGTAATGGGTTGGAAGTGTCATACACTGAGTGCACAAAACATTAAGAACACCTTCCTAATATTAAGTTGCAGGTGTTCTTAATGTTTTGTGTATGTGTATGACTAACACCAAGGATGTATTAGTGTCCTGATAAGGACACTGTACATATGTATGAATGTCCAAATATAGACACCGTACATATAACAAGGGCACTGTACATACGTATGGATGTCCTAATATAGACACGGTACAGATTACAAGGACACTGTACATACGTATGGATGTCCTAATATAGACACCGTACATATTACAAGGACACTGTACATACGTATGGATGTCCTAATATAGACACCGTACATATTACAAGGACACTGTACACCGTACATGTGAGAATATGGACTTGTACAAAAAAGGACCATAGGCATCCAGATCAGTAGGCAGCAGGACCAGGGCTGCCTGACTGGGGCACAACTGTCCCAACCCAAACCTCCCTGGTGACAGCAGTGGTGGCACCACGCTTTGATGTTCCCACAGGCAGGGGAAACTGATAGAAGTCATATTTCATTTTCTCCAAAGAGGAAACAACATGCTAATGGAACAGCGGCAGTTATTTTTCTGATCTTCTTTACAACATGGGATAAAAAAATAAAAAAAACATCTTTGATCATCACATGGTTTAAATGAGATGAGATACTCAGCTTTGGCATATCAAGGACCTGTGCCGCCCCTAGAACCACCATCATTCCTCCTAATTACTGCCACATGAAAAAAAAAATACTACAAAAAAACCTGCCAGAAACAGACAGGAAATTAATTAAAAGGGTGGCTAATTCCCATTCCTTTCCGGTGACAGGGTGCATATTTTCCACACCTGACTGCTATGCAGTCTTTTTCCTTCCTGCAGAAACCTGGACTCAGTCTATGAGACCAAGCTGGCCGCAGAGAAACACCCCACTAATCCCTGCCTCCCTCCAGAGTCTCCCTCCATCTCTCCCCAGCTCACCCGTTGTTTGTCAACAGGCAGAACCCATCTCATCCCCACAAAGGCGGAGGAGTAGAAGGCTGAGGAAGGAGTAGGAGGAGGAGTAGAAGGATGAAGAGGAGTAGAAGGATGAGGAGGAGTAGAAGGATGAGGAGGAGTAGAAGGCTGAGGAGGAGTAGAAGGAAGAAGAGGAGTAGAAGGATGAAGATGAGTAGAAGGATGAAGAGGAGTAGAAGGATGATGAGGAGTAGGATGAGGAGTAGAAGGATGAAGAGGAGTAGAAGGATGAGGTAAATTAGTGTCTGTGCTCTTTCTGATTCTAGTTGTCTACAATAATTTATTTGTTGCAGAGTTTGTGACACACACACACACACACACACATCTCTGCGTCATTCTCCCTGTTTCTCACTCTCGTTTGTACACACACACACACACACACACACACACACACACACACACACACACACACACACACACACACACACACACACACACACACACACACACACACACACACACACACACACACACACGCCCACACACACGCTTTGATGTGGGGTTTAATATGCATCGGTCTTGTCCCAGGAGGAGCAGTATGTCAGGATAAGTAAACTAAGGGCATGGAGGTGGAGGAAGGAGAGCGCCTGGCGGTGTTCAGGCCAGCGCTGCGGGACTTATTGGCTCTGGCTGCAGTAGATCACAGTGCTGAGCAGCAGAGTACAGATGGTTCTGGCTGATAAACACCCTCTGAGGCACCCATCCACTGCATCCTCTCCCCTACCGCCCCCCCACAGGGCTAGGGGTTTCCTGCACATACACAAGCTCCAGCTGTGATTGTGTTTCACTTGCAATCACTGGAGCATGATGCTATCTTATGCTTTGTGCTCTCTGCTGAAATGTAGGGCATGGACAACAGGTGCCTGGGCGGGCGACAGCCTGCAATGCCTCCTGGGCTAAATGCTTCACACTCGCTTCATTTCAACATGCGACAGCCCTGTACGGATTAATTATTTCCCCTGGGGATGGAAGAACACACTTTTTTTTCTTCTCCAGAGTGAGGCATGAGGAGACGACATGAGGAGACGACCGGCACTGTCACGTGTACATCTGAAACAGCGTCACTGAACAGGGAAAAAACTGGAACGACCAACACGGCTTTATAGCAAAATGCTACGACTACCACTCTCCAAACCCTCACTTCAACGACTATCTAACCCCCATACCACAAGATTAAACTACCTGAAGTGAAGAGAAAAGTACGTTGCCGGGTGCAGCTAGTGTTGATGAGAGCTGGGCTGGGCTGGGCCAGGGTGAGGTGATGGCAGGGAGGCAATTAACAGGCTGACCTTCGCCCTTAAAAATCACCCAGCGCCTGGCACACAATGCCCATGTGTCAGAACGGGCACATCTCTAAATGCCATCACTGATTAGCGCCAAGCACCAGAGTAAGAGAGGCTATGTGTGTGATTGTTAGTGTGTCTGCTGATGTAAAAAGGGGTTTAAAAACACATTTATTTGATTGATTGATGCACAGGTTGATTCCTAATCCGCAGTCCCCATGGTTATATCCGCGGGCCGGGCGGGTTTATGGTCATTAAATATTGTGTAGATTAAGGGAAAATGGGTGACGGGCAGGTTGAATAAAGAGAAAACAATACCTTCAAAAAAATCCATAAATGTATAATTATTGTGCAATTTACACAAAACAAGAACACTTGCTCTTTCCATGCCAGACTGAACAGGTGAAAGTGATGATCCCTTATTGATGTCACTTGTTAAATTAACTTTATTTATTTTTAAGCCCTGGGACAATTGAGACATTAATTTTGTATGTGTGCCATTCAGAGGGTGAATGGGCAAGACAATGAATGACCAGGGTATGGTAGTAGGTGCCAGGCGCACCAGTTTGAGTGTGTCAAAAACTGCAACGCTGCTGGGTTTTTCAAGCTCAACAGTTTCCTGTGTATGTCAAGAATGGTCCACCACCCAAAGGACATCCAGCCAACTTGACACAACAGTGGGAAGCATTGCAGTAAACATGGGCCAGCATGCCTGTGGAACCCTTTCAACACCTTGTAGAGTCCATGCCCCGACAAACTGAGGCTGTTCTGAGGGCAAAAGGGAGTACAACTCAATATTAGGAAGGTGTTTCTAATGTTTTGTACACTCAGTGTATATCTATAGGCTACATTGAGGTTTTTCCCTCGCCAAATAGCCTATCCCCGAATAATCAAATATTTTTTCGAAAGGGCAGAAAAAGTTAGTCGATCCACAAGGCAAAAAGGACAATGTTGGAGTTTAATTCTCCCCAATTTCGTGATATCCAATTTGTAGTTAGTCTACGTTTTTTGTGGAGCAATATGATTTGTTTCTTTCAGCAACTTCAGAGAATGCGAATGCGCAGTTAGGTACACTACATGACCAAATGTATGTGGACACCTGCTCGTCGAACATCTCATTCTGAAATCATGAGTTGATCCCCCCTTTGCTGCTATAACAGCCTCCACTCTTCTGGGTTGGCTTTCCACTAGATGTTGGAACATTGTTGCAGGGACTTGCTTCCAAATCAGCCACAACAGCATTAGTGAGGTCAGACACTGATGTTGGGCGATTAGGCCTGGCTAGCAGTCGGCGTTCCAAATCATCCCAATGGTGTTCAATGGGGTTGAGGTCAGGGCTCTGTCCAGACCAGTCAAGTTCTTCCACAAAGATCTCGACAAACCATTTCTGTATGGACCTCACTTTGTGCACAGGGGTATTGTCAAGCTGAAACAAGAAAGGGCCTTCCTAAACTGTTGCTACGTCTAGAATGTCATTGTATGTTGTAGCATTGCGCATATATAATTAGACAAGTTGACTAACAAATAGCTTACCAAAATGTTGGAAATTATAAGAAATATCTCAAAATCAGGCTAAAACAATTACCTCTGACTGTAGCCTACAGTGCATTTTCTATATTAGCAGGTCAGGGTCGGGTGGGGGCCTCAGATTTTCACTTTATCACAGTCGGGCGGTTTCGGATGGGTTATTAGCAATTGCAGGCGGGTGCAGGTGAACAAACAGCTGACCCGCACACCACTAGTGTCTGTGTGTACCACTACTGTAAACACAGAGAGAGAGAGAGAGCGAGATGGCAGCAGTAGGGATAAACTACAGCATGGTAAGATGGAATTTAAGTGAACAGGACTGAACAGCAGAGGGCATTTCTCAACAGGGCCTTTAATAACACAAAGCAGAGATGGCGGCTGTAACCGTTCTTCCTTCCATCGGTTTTAGTGGTTCTGTGTGTGTGTGTCGCCCAATCCTGAACAGTCAATTAACACTCCTTTAATTAGACAGCGGTACTCTGAATTCTGATGTATTCATTTTCTGTGTGGGGGTGGAGGAGGGAAGGGTGTAGGAGAAAAGGTGGGAGGAGGAGGGAAGGATGGGGGGAAAGTGGGAGGGGTGTGATGAGGTCCACTGGGTACAAAACAGAAAGAGAGAGAGAACTGGGAACGGGATTAGACTGTAAAAAAAATCCTGGTGCACTTCTTCCATGTGAGGGGTCAAATTATGTTGATCACAAGAAGCAGTGGTAGACAGATTGAGCAGGACAGCATGGAGTTAGGTGAGTTAGAGGCGAGGGAGGGATGGAGGGAAGAAAGATAGGAGAGGAGAAAAAGGAGAGAGACGGGGAGTCAGAGAGAGAGTGCCGTATCAAATTCAGAGCAGCATAAAACTGCTTGGCATTCTAATTAGTGGATTAATTGAATATTCACAGGAATAAACCGGAAAGAACTGGCTGAAATACTCTCCTTCATTGCTTCCATTTATTAGAGCTCCAAACGTTCTAAAATCATGAGCAGGTTAGGGACATTTCTAGTTATTATGAGAAGCCAACGGGTGTCACATCACATGAGAGCATCCAGAATTTTCTCACTCTCAGCCACAAGCCAGTATCAATGTGGTTCTTACTTTACACATCCATCCCCTCTTTTATTCTACACCAACAAAGCCAAAGAAGCCAAGATGTCCTTGTTTAAAAAAAAAAAAAAAAAAAAAAAGAAAAGAGGGGAAAAATACCATGTGGTTGGGCTGTTTGCAATTATGTCTTCACAGAACGATGAACACATAACATGCATTAGCTTTAACCAAATCAAAAGAGGCTGTGAGGACAAGAGGGTTAGGGCAATTACAACAGAAGCTGATTTGTAGGTAGGTACTGTAGGTAGGTACTGTAGGTAGGTAGGTAGGTGAGAGGGAGAGAAAGATGAAAGAAAACACAGGGTCAGCCACAGTGCAACATCCACCAGGTTCACCGGCGGGAACCTGTTCTCCAGAGACAAGTCGCTGCTGTTAAATGTGCATAAGCTGTCAGCACCATTGAGGGCCACAGAGGACATTAGCCGCTGCAGCCCCAGCCCTGTCACCCTATAAAGCACAATGCTTTTAGGCCAAGACATGCTAATCTACTTTTTTCCCCATTTCCACCATGCTGCTGCATATTCAATCTGTCCTCCCTCCCTCCGTGGAGCGAGCAAGCAACGCTTTGCCCTTTCCACCTCATTGTTATGGAGCTATTCAAGTTAATAATTCATGTCTAGAACGGCCTTCGAATCCCTCATACCCGAATCACTTACTTTGGAAAAAGTTTAACTTGTTCAAACGTTTTGCCATTCGGGAATGGACAGATTTGAAAAAGCATTGTTGTGAGGGGACACCCTTGACCCGTGTCTATTGTTGGGTCCTCGGCTAGATAGAATCAGGGTCTGAAATCCTCCCCTCCAACGCCAGACAAAAGTGGGGCTGTGAAAGGTAGCGCAGGCCGGGGGATGGGATGGAGGGTGGAGCCAGAGGCGGCTTGCTGGCTGAACAATATCTGCCTTGTGCTAATGGAGGTGTTATCTGGCACATGGCTGATTAGTCAACGATTACAGGCCGGTTCTCGATTGCCGTGACAACTGCTGCAATGCACAATGGGCCCTGATAGAGCCAGCTGTTAGGTCCTCTGCAATTAACCCTGCATCCCTGTCATCTCCGGCGGTGCGCCACCTCTAATTGACTATTGGGCACACAAAGCAGGAGCTGTCGGGCAGACACCCCCCCACCCCCTTCCTTGCCAGAGGTAAAAACTATAATAAGAGCTGTCCTGCCGACTCGGCCGGCAGTCAATCAAAAGTCTGGCTCCCCTGCAGGAGCTTAGGGAGGAGAGAGATGGAGAGAGAGTAAGCGGAATGAAAAAGCATGCGTGAGCCAGCAATCAACAGGGTATAGTTGCCTGGCGGGGTGGGGGGAGACATGTAGAATATGCCCTCAGCCAGGGAAACTAATCAATTCAAGTGCATGTGGGTGGGGGGAAATGAGAGTCCCGCTGCTTGCTCTGCATCAGGAAAAAGGAAAAACCAGGTACAATCAACTATCTCAGTACATCACAAGGTTGATTATTATACTGAACAAAAATATAAACACAACATGTAAAGTGTAGGTCCCATGTTTCATGAACTGAAACAAAAGATCCCAGAAATGTTTCATGAACTGAAACAAAAGATCCCAGAAATGTTTCATGTGCACTAAAAGCTTATTTCTGACATTTTGTGCAGAAATTTGTTTACATCCCTGTTAGTGAGAATTTCTCCTTTTCCAAGATAATACATCCAGCTGACAGGTGTGGCATATCAAGAAGCTGATTAAACAGCATGATCATTACACAGGTGCACCTTGTGCTGGGGACAATAAAAGGCCACTCTAAGATGTGCAATAGACGTCTCAAGTTTTGAAGGGAACGTACAATTTGTATGCCGACTGCAGGAATGTCCACCAGAGCTGTTGCCAGAGAATTTAATGTTAATTTATCTACCATAAGCTGCTTCCAACGTCATTTTTAGAGAATTTGGCAGTACGCCAAACTGGCCTCACAATCGCAGACCACATGTAACCACGTCAGCCGTGGACCTCCACATCTGGCTTCTGAGACCAGCCAACCAGACAGCTGATTTAACTGAGGAGTATTTCTGTCTGTAATAAAGCACTTTTGTGGGGAAAAACAAATTCTGATTGGTTGGGCCTCCTAAGTGGGTAGGACTAAGCCCTCACAGGACCACCCATGGCTGTGCCCCTGCTCAGTCATGTGAAATCCATAGATTAGGGCCTAATTAATTTTAAAAGAATTGCCTGATTTCCTTATATGAACTGTAACTCAGTAAAATTGACATTTTTGCATTTATATTTTTGTTTAAGGCGTAGACCAGCTTTAATATTGCATATAGATTGTGGCTTCTATCAACATAATTGTCTGCATAATTTCCAATCCCCATATATATATATATTTTTAAATAAAATAAAATTCCCTCAATCTACACACAATACCCCAATAATGACAAAGTGAAAACAGGTTTAGAAAAACATAATAGAAATACCTTAGTTACATAAGTATCTGACCCTTTGCTATGAGACCATTGATTTCCATTGATCATCATTGAGATTTTTCTACAACTTGATAGGAGTCCACATGTGGTAAATTCAATTGATTGGACATGATTTGGAAAGGCACACCTGTCTATATAAGGTCCCACAGTTGACAGTGCATGTCAGAGCAAAAACCAAGCCATGAGGTCGAAGTATATGTCCGTAGAGCTCCGAGACAGGATTGTGTCGAGGCACATATATGGGGAAGGGTACCAAAAAATGTCTGCAGCATTGAAGGTCCCCAAGAACACAGTGGCCTCCATCATTCTTAAATGGAAGAAGTTTGGAACCACTAAGACTCATCCTAGAGCTGGCCGCCCGGCCAAACTGAGCAATCAGGGGAGAAGGGCCTTGGTCAGGGAGGTGACCAAGAACCTGGTGTTCACTCTGACAGAACTCCAGAGTTCCTCTGTGGAGATGGGAGAACCTTCCAGAAGGACAACCATCTCTGCACTACTCCACCAATCAGGTAGAATGGCCAGCCGGAAGCCACTCCTCGGTAAAAGGCACATGACAGCCCGCTTGGAGTTTGCCAAAAGGCACCTAAAAGACTCTCAGACCATGAGAAACAAGATATCTCTGGTCTGATGAAACCAAGATTGAAATCTTGGCCTGAATGCCAAGCGTTACCGTGGACGAAACCTAGCACCATCCTTACGGTGAAGTATGGGGGTGGCAGTATCATGCTGTGGGGATGTTTTTCAGGGACTGGGAGACTAGTCAGGATCGAAGGAAATATAAATGGTGCAAAGTACAGAGAGATCCTTGATGAAAACCTGCTCCAGACCTCAGACTGGGGCAAAGGTTCTTCTTTCAACAGGACAACGACCCTAAGCACACAGCCCAGACAATGCAGGAGTGGCTTCAGGACAAGTCTCTGAATGTCCTTGAATGGCCCAGCCAGAGCCGGACTTGAACCCGATCGGACATCTCTGGAAAGACCTGAATGCCAAGAGTGTGCAAAGCTGCCATCAAGGCAAAGGGTGGCTACTTTGAAGAATCTCAAATATAAAATATATTTTGATTTGTTTAATACTTTCTTGGTTACTACATGATTTCATGTGTTTTTTAATCATTTTTATGTTTTCACTATTATTGTACAATGTAGAACATAGTAAAAATAAAGAAAAAAATTGAATGAGTAGGTGTGTCCAAACTTTCGACTGGTACTGTATATAGCGACATAGTTACGTCCATTGTTTTTAATTTTCTATTTGGGATTTATCTATATGTTACTGAATCAACTATCACAACTAATTTGTTGGTTTGATGTAGCAACCTGCCTTTTACTGGCTGTAGGGGAAATGACTGAGGATTGATTGATTCTGAAGGAGTTCCCTGTGCAGAGGGCCACACACCATCCTGTTTAGAACAGACCATCCAAACCTCTACTCTCCAATTTAACCTCACATCCTCTAGTAGCTAACACTGTGCATCATTTTAGAAGATCTCTCCTCTCCTCCTCCCTCCGCCCCTCCCAGAGTAAGTGAGTTCCATTGGGGCTGCTCTGAGTGAAATCACCTTTGGGCGAACACTTTATTATCTGTAGTCAAAGCGTCACCACAAATACCATTCTACACACACAAGTGTCACTTTCCATTTGTCTGCGCTCGGGATGCATTAGGCCAGCCCAGCCATGCCCAGAGCAGAGCCCCAGCCAAAACCAGAGCAGAGCCTCGTCTCAAACGAAGCCGGCAGAGGAAAAGCAACAGCGTGGGAAAGCACACATCCTCCAGCATTCCTGCCCCTGCAGACACCGCTGCTTCAGCTACAGTACTCAAGTGTTACCCTTATCATTATTGGGATAATTCTTTGACGGAGGAGTAGTCCTAGTAACGCTAGTGGTCTTGTCATGATGGTACCTATATAGTGATTTTGTTATCCAGAGAGAGTTTCCATACGTCCCCACGACACAATTCCAATGGCCGAATATTCAATGAAGCTTTCTTGATAAATATTCATGGGTATTTCTTGTTGTTGGTCGTCTTAGCTTAATGTTGTTTATGCAGCATATGTCATGGACAGACTGTATAGAGGATAGACAGAGGTGTGTCTGAAACGGCACCCTATTCCATATGGGCCCTAGTCAAAAGTATGCCACCATAGAGGAAAAAGGGTGCAATAGCGCTCTGGTCAAAGGTAGTGCACTATATAGGGAATAAGGTGCTATTTCACATGCAGCCAAATAGTAAAAAAAAACTTCTTGCAATACTATTCAACAGTGATTCTAGTTCTACATCTCCTTGGTTGAGCAGATAACTGGACCAACAGAGAAAGACAGAGAGCTGGACCAACAGAGAGAGACAGAGAGCTGGACCAACAGAGAGAGACAGAGAGCGACAGATAACTAGACCAACAGAGAGAGACCGAGAGCGACAGAGAGCCGGACCAACAGAGAGAGACAGAGAGCGACAGATAACTAGACCAACAGAGAGAGACAGAGAGCTGGACCAACAGAGAGAGACAGAGAGCGACAGATAACTAGACCAACAGAGAGAGACAGAGAGCGACAGATAACTAGACCAACAGAGAGAGACAGAGAGCGACAGATAACTAGACCAACAGAGAGAGACAGAGAGCGACAGATAACTAGACCAACAGAGAGAGACAGAGAGCGACAGATAACTAGACCAACAGAGAGAGACAGAGAGCGACAGATAACTAGACCAACAGAGAGAGACAGAGAGCGACAGATAACTAGACCAACAGAGAGAGACAGAGAGCGACAGATAACTAGACCAACAGAGAGAGACAGAGAGCGACAGATAACTAGACCAACAGAGAGAGACAGAGAGCGACAGATAACTAGACCAACAGAGAGAGACAGAGAGCGACAGATAATTAGACCAACAGAGAGCGACAGATAGCTAGACCAACAGAGAGAGACAGATAACTGGACCGACAGAGAGCTGGACCAACAGAGAGAGACAGAGAGCTGGACCAACAGAGAGAGACAGAGAGCTGGACCAACAGAGAGAGACAGAGAGCTGGACCAACAGAGAGAGACAGAGAGCTGGACCAACAGAGAGAGACAGAGAGCTGGACCAACAGAGAGAGACAGAGAGCTGGACCAACAGAGAGAGACAGAGAGCTGGACCAACAGAGAGAGACAGATAGCTAGACCAACAGAGAGAGACAGAGAGCTAGACCAACAGAGAGAGACAGAGAGCTGGCAAATCCAGTCCCCCTGTGTTGGCTGGGGAGGAGAAATGCAGACTGTCAGCAGTAGCCATGTCTATTGTCGGGATGGAGGACCGTGTACCAAACAAACACCAAATCTGGGGCATGTTTACCCCCACACTTCACGTGACGCCCGACAAACAAAACAGGCCAAACAAAAAACTCACGCCGCCGGCAAAGTCCGTAGCCCCAGTCCGTAGCCCCAGGGGAGCCTGGGCCTGGTACAGTGCATGGTTCTGGGGGGGGGTATGGCATGACGGTATAGCTGTGACGAGCCTGGCCCTCTCTATGGGGCGAGCCTGGGCTACCCTCATTGTACACACAGCATGGTCTAGAAAGCAGAGCTTTATCAGCAAATACCAGAGTCAGCAGCACCAGTGAGTGGGGGGGTTATGCGTTGCGACTGACATACCAGCCGATATTGTCATGTGTGATTAGGCCTGTGCTCACGAGCCTGTGAACTCATTCCTGTGGCATCAGAGTAAACCCAGCCCCCTGATCTCTCCCACCCTGTCTGTCCTTTTTCTCTCCCACTCCACCCCCGGCCCCCTCCAACACAATGTGCCCCCATTGCCCTGTGTTAGAAGCTGCACTCCAGTGCCAAGGGATACAGAGCCAACATTCAACATCAACCCAGACTGGGTTTCATTTCCAAAACCATAGTAATGTCCTTTTTATACGCTAATGATTGCTGATCCCACATGCATACACCCACCCACAGCCAGCCAGCCAACGGATGGACCAGCATGCACTGGGGCACTTGTTTCATCACAACACACCTCTCCAGATGATTGCCCTGATAAAAGAGGGACAAAAGGAGGCTCTGTGTAAAGACACACAACAGCTATATCATCTATGATGACAACAAGGCACCTCTCCTGTCCTGGCTGCTGTCTTTCAATAGTATCTGCCACTGTGCTACACTATTTCCTCTCACAGAAGGGGAGCAGAGAGCCGGCGGCATGCACACACACACACACACACACACACAACACCCCTCCTCCACATATACAAATAACCCAGAGTTTGAGTACGGGACCTGAGGACTGGAGATTGTAGGAGCACACCGAGCCAGAGATAAGAGAAGAGGTAGGCAGGCAGAGCAGCAGAGGGAGAGGAGGGGAGGCTGGAGGGCGGCTCTGGGCAGGCCTGGGCTGTCAGGCTAGAGAAGGCGCTGGGCTGTCAGGCTGGAGAAGGCGCTGGCGCGCGGGCCGGCCTGGGCTGTCAGGCTGGAGAAGGCGCTGGCGCGCGGGCCGGCCTGGGCTGTCAGGCTGGAGAAGGCGCTGGTGTGCGGGCCTGCAGGTAAATGTGAGAAGAAAGGCGCCCGCAGGCTGCCTCAGGCAAAAGCCCGGGCCCTTCTGTTCTATCATTTAGGAGACAAGTTCTCCACTGATTCCCAATTAATATTTAACGCTGCACAGACAACAAGGCCCTCCACTCTCTGCACTACACCAGCAGCCAGGGAGAGAGAACAGACTGGGAGAGACAGAGACAGAGACTGGGAGAGAGAGAGACAGAGAGTGGGAGAGAGAGAGAGAGAGAGAGAGAGAGAGAGAGAGAGAGAGAGAGAGAGACACAGAGAGAGAGAGAGACACAGAGAGAGAGAGAGACACAGAGAGAGAGAGAGAGAGAGAGAGAGAGAGAGAGAGAGAGAGAGAGAGAGAGAGACAGAGACAGAGAGAGAGACACACAGAGAGAGAGACACAGAGAGAGAGAGAGACACAGAGAGAGAGAGAGAGAGAGACACAGAGAGAGTGAGAGAGAGAGACAGACAGCGAGAGAGCGAGAGACACACACACTCAGGGAGAGACAGACACGCACACACAGAGAGAAAGAGCGACACGCACACACACACACAGAGAGAAAGAGCGACACATACAGACAGACAAGAGTGAGGCAGCGAGACATAAAGAGGCAGACATACTTTTAATGACTCAATGCTGGTCAGAAAAGAAACTGGATGGATAGTCGTCTGGATAAATGAGTAAGGAGAGATTCATGAGTGTTTTCTTTACATAAATCCTTCTGTCACTTAAAAGCTCAATGTGGTTTGGATGGATGACTCATTTTAGCCCTCAGGGATCCCCAGAGCAGTAGTTTTAGCCAGGGTCGGCAAAAACACTCACATCTGACACAGCTTCTGTACACTGCTGTAGTGCTGATACCTCAGATGGCCACACACATTGCAGTGAAGTAAGAGTATTACAGCATTGTTAAAATGACCCACATTTTGATGAAGAAAGAGTCCTACCCTTGGCAGTGATAGGCTGCCATATCTCTGCAACAACAGAATCTTACAGCCAGATCACGGCGATAGAATGTGTTACTGCCGTGCCCTTGCGATGCCCAATTGCCATCTAGCTGGGAACGGGGAGCCTACAGTACTTTTCCAAACAAAGTCCAAAACTAGAGTGGTGGCCTCCTTCCTGGAGCCTCACTACCCAATGAAAAAACAATACTCCACAACAACCCACCCCCACACACCATAAACAGACAGCAGAGCGAAGAGGCATGGCACTGTGGGATGCGGCCCGCCGGAAATTATCCTCCGAGTGCCAGCGCTGAGATGCCCGCCACCATCCTGGCACAACGGAGAGCCAGTAGGCAGGAGACCGGCTGCTGGTGCGTGTACTGTATGCCCAGACTGCGTTTGTCCACCAAACCACAGACCCAGGTTCAAATAGTAGTTTTCTTTCAAACATATTTGAGCGCTTGATCTCGGTTTGCAGTTTTGGAACTATTCCATTAGTTCCATGGCGCCAGGCAAGCTTAATCGAGGGCAGGTGAAGAAGTTACTTCATAATTTTTATTTTATGTGAGTGTCTGTTACACAGTGATTCTGAGGGAGGGGAGGGACAAGAGTATATAAGGAAGTGGGGAGAGGGGGTGTGGCATGGAACGCTTGGCTGCCAATCATCTTTCACTTTGAGAAAAGGACACTTTCTGACAACTGTCTCTGTTCCCTAACGCGGAACAAGTAGGATAATTATGGCGGCCGGCCATGTGCAGTGAGTCTGTGGAATTCCAAACGGGAGACGGAAGAGGCAGTTCAATCAGTGGGGAAAGGTCAAGTGCATGCAGATTCTCCCCGGGTCCACCGCTCCTTCCCTCTCTCCCTCTCTCTCCTCTCTACATCTCCACTCCAGTCCTCTCTCCCTCCGGGCTCAAAGGCAATCAGGGAAAAGGTTGTCATTTCTACTGCCACTCGTGACCACATTTAAATATTCTACAGAAAACCTTTCCCTTTTCTCCCCATAACAGGCTGTGGAGGTACAGTGCTCCGATTGGATATGGAAGGGTAATTCTACTGTCATGTTTACCTCTGGCTCAAACACCGGAGAGATAGTGGTAGATGGGTTGTGTCTGAAAAATAACACTATTCCCTATATAGGGCACTACTTTTTGACTGGGGCCCATAGAATATCAGCATAATAGCTTTCCATTAATTTATTTCCTGTTCTAGTCATTCTATGTCTATGGATACCAGGCACGTAGTGAACCTAGGATAGAAATAGATGACTAGAACGGACATTCCCATTCATTTTGACCTGTTATAGTCATTCTATTTCTACTGATGCCATAGAAACCCTCTGTGGACATTCGTCTCCATGCACCTCCATGACTGGCTCTCGAGGCCTGCAGGATGATGATGTCAGCGTGCCTTCTGGACTTGGGGTTTAGAGCCAGGGCCTGCTGTTGGCTGGAGGCACGACACAGATTGAGCCGAAAGTCTGATCCAATCAGGGGACAGAGCCTGAGGTCTGATCCAATCACGGGGCAGACACAGGAGCGTCTGTGACATGTGCGGTCTAACGAGGGCAGGACCTACGGCGGACCGACCGGGGATAGAAGAACCCACGATGTGCAGAACCAGATTTGACAGGGCTGTCACAAACACGCCATATGGATAGCCACGAGCGTCATGGTCACTCCCGCTGATCTTGCCGACATCAAACAGACCATATGATGAAATAAGAGAAGAAAATGACCCGGACAGTGAACACATTCTTAAATTATCACAATTGTTACATCATTATGTAGGTGAGATGAGATGTTGACCTGCTGTAGAGAGTACAGTAGCCTCTGTCTGGGACTATAAATAGGTGCATATCCTCTCCTCCAAATGAATGGCTGCTGAGCTGTGGTCCCTCCTGCCCAGCCCCCTTAAGGGCCCTACACACCCTTGCAAACAGAGTGATGGAGAGTCATATACAGTGAGTTTGAGTAAAGTGTGCAGCTGCCTTTAAATTGGGACACTCTTAGGCCTCAGCCCTAACTCAAACCTCAACACCCTTCTCTGTCCACACCTCACTATAGAGAGGCCGGTTTCACAGCCCCAAAGGGGTAGGGACCTAAAGGCTGAGGGGGTGAGAGAGGAACAAGCAAGGGGGCCTGGGGACTGGGAACTAGGGTCAGTGGCATCCCTACAGGCCCAGGGCCTTCCCTCTCTCTCCTCTGACTGGTCCGGGTGCCCTCTCTCTGGGGGAAAACAGCCTGAAGAGAGACCCTGGCTCCACGGCCGTGTCCTCCCCTGCCTCTCACGAATCCATCTAGTGCAGCGTATAGTTGCAGACATGGGGGGAGGACGGGAGGGTCATAAATGTCACCAATAAGGGGAGATTTAATTAAAAATGACAGGTCCTGGTGCAGGGAGAGTGCAGCGCCATACGCAGGGAATTTGGGCACGCTGAAAGCAAATGCCTATGATTTATAATTTAAGTAATGCCTCCCCACTCTTAATTCCACGGCTAGAGAGCAAGAGAAGAGCTAAAAATGTTTTTCTAAAAGGCCGCCCCAGTGAGACTAATCCAATAGGATATTTTTAAAAGGTCCAGTGCAGTCAAAAACGTGATATTTCTTTATTTAATATCCCCCCCACTACGAGGTTGGAATAATACTGTGAAAATGATGATAATGCCTTTTTAGTTTAAGAGCTGCTTGAAAAGACCGCCTGAAACTTTTTTAGTGGGATGGAGTTTTGGCCTTCCATGGTGACACCACCATTCGGTAAATTAGTTAATAGACCAATAATAAAAGGGAGTTTCAAACCAATAACAGCTACATTTCAGTTTTCCCCTTCCCACTTCTTTTGTTCATTTTAGACCATTTTAACCGAAAACAAATCACAGTAAGGTACTTAATTGTTACCCAGAAATAATTTGATATCTAGTTAAAAACGGCTCCATTGGACCTTTAAGGGCAGGGAGTCAATGGCTTTTTGAAAAGCCAGTCTCTCTCTTCCAACCCCCTCCTTCGCTCTCCCACTCCCCATCTATTTCTTTCTCTACAGCCCTCTCTCCATCTCGCTCTCCCGCTTCCCCTTTCTTTCTCTCCCTCATCTCCCTCTCTTCATCTCTCTCTCCTGGCCCAGACGCAGAGCAGACTGTGATAATGGAAACATCCCTCTCTTTCCGCCTCCTGTTTCTCCCACTAAGCTCTATGCGCTCGGGGGAAATTGATTGTCTGGCGAGCCGATCTGAACTCTTCCCGCCGATGGCGAAGCCAGTTAAGTCCTTTTTTATTGAGGGTATGAGGGATTTTTAATGGGAGTCGCATCAATGAACTCGGCATGCGTGGGAGGGGGGGTTATAATACCCTCGCTGCCCCTCTCACCCTCCTATCCACCACCACCACCACCACCACCACCGCCTCCTCCTTCTCCATCTCCTCCTCCTCCTCGTCCCCCCACTCATTGCTTTTCTGCAAAGGACAGCAGATGCAAATGGCAAAGCATCTCACCACTCCTGCCAATGCCAGGTAATAATCTCCCTCACATCCTCTTTCTCTCTGTGAGGGGGTGGTGTCTGGCAGACAGGCAGAGACAGGCATCAGCAGGCTACTAAGAGCCAGGGTCACCTTACCCCACAACCCCCACTCCTCTTCCCTCAGCTCAAACTGGGCCACGGGTGATCAATTGACGGGGACCTAGCTTTGCACGAAGGAGCCCAGTGTGTGTGCCCATGCTCCCTCGGCCAAAGCTGACATCTGCCTCTCCGCACCCCTTTTGAGCCTGGCTGAACAATCCCCTCTCTCATTGAAGGGTCAGTGGCTGTAGAGTACAGTACAATGCTGAAATCCAACACTCAGTCTCACCTCCGCGGGACAGAAAGGAGGCCATTCTTCTCAAATCCACTCATTATGAACCTCAATATGGCCACAGTGGTAATCTTTCAATCAAAGGGTTTAACAGGTGGACTGAGAAAGAGAGAGAGACAGAGGTGGGGGAAGGGCAAGGAGAAACTGTTATTTTTCTCTATTGATTCCAGCTCTGACTCCCACTGGCTGCTCTTCAATAAGAGGCCTGAGGAGGAAGTGGGCTAATCCTGTCCAAATTGGAGGGAGAGGGAATCGATTAAGACAACCCTTGAGGCCTTGAGGCCTCTCTCACTCTCCATTTCCCCCCTCTTCCCTTTTCTCACTGTCTCCCCCACACTTCTTTCTCTATATCTCTTGCTCGCTCTCTGGAAGCTCATTAGGGACCCTGGCCGGACCTCACACCACTATATAAAGTACCTGCTACATCCCCGTCGAACCAGGACACAAACACCTTTGCTCTCAAACTTGGCTCACACTTGAAAAACGTACACACGTAGATCTGAACAAAAGCAACTGTGACCTTGTCCTGTCTTTCCCATTTGACAGTTGAACCAATCATGTGTGGTACACAGGAATGTGACACTTATCCCTCAGGCTGAAGTGTCCCACTTGCATCGCCTCACTAGCTAGGTTTGGCAGAGGTCCCGGGTTCACGCCAGGCATGTTGGAATTTATATACTGTGTTGAACATGTATGTTTATAATTATATCTCTGAAGCTAGCTGGTTGTTGTACTCCTATCTTGAATCTCGGCTCACATTAATGTAAAATAAAAAATGGGTTCTCGTGATATTTATTCTATGTAAAACTATTCGATCACGTTGTGTTATTATAGCCATATTTACCATTTAATTTATGATTCTGGCGAAGACAGAGCTGGAAGAATGCAAATTCATAATTGTTTGATTCTAACTTGAACACCTAAATTGTGTGCTTTATTGCCAGACTACAATAAAACAGGGCACTCTCCTGAACCCGTTAATCCTGTGTATACGTGTGTAGCAACAGGAAGGGGGTTTACACGTGAAACAGGAAGATGTGCATATAAGCGGGCCAGACCCACTAGTCGCGGTTAAATAGCGGATGTCCAAAAGTATGTTTGTGGAATTTTGTGGAATTTTTTGTTTTACTACTAGTGATATGTTATTGACAATTAGGGCTATTAGCAAGTGGAACTGTAACATGTAGCTCGTTTAAGCTTTCGTAAGCTGAGGTTGAAAATGCTAGGTTAACTCCTTCTCTCCATCCGCCTTCCCTTATAAAGCGGCTTGTGAGGTAGTAGGACTGCCATGCAAACATATGCCACTAAAGACTCTGGGAGCGTTCTATAAACGGAACACCCCACCACCGACACACACACACACACGCACACGCACACGCACACGCACACGCACACGCACACGCACACACACACACACACACACACACACACACACACACACACACACACAGGACAGTCTCGTTCCACTAAAGGACTAATCCTGAGGCTTCAGGGAAATTAGGCAGAAAGTCACCTTCCAGGGGAATACGGCAGCTTTCTTTAATCCTTTGCTGGTCCAAACTAGTTTCTTTCCCCTTCCGTTTTCCATAACAACTTCCCATGGCCAGTCCCTTTATATACAGTATTTTATGAGAGGGACGTTGGAGGTTTGTGTTCTGGGCTCAAACAGAGCAGCTGTGGTGCTTTACAGCCAGCCCACTGGGCGGCTGAGGCAGGGGCCACACACTGTAAATGTTTACACACTCGCACACATTATGTTTTTCGTGGGGACCTAACAGTTATTTCCATTCAAAATCCTATTTTCCCTAACCCCTAAACCTAACCACTTACCCTAATTGTAGTCCTAACCCCTAAGTTTAAAACAGCCTTTGTCCTCATGGGGACGTGGGAAATGTCCCCAAGAGTGAGAATTTTCTTTGTTTTATTATCCTTCTGGGGACTTTTGGGACCCCACAATGATAGAAGAACACGAACACACACACACACACACACACACACACACACACACACACACACACACACACACACACACACACACACACACACACACACACACACACACACACACACACCCAGGGCCAGGGCCAGGGAGGCATGTTAAACACTGCACAGTCAGCACAGCTAAACATTCCCTCTATTCACAATGAGCAACATCATAACAACACGACAACCCCAAGGTCTCTCTACCAAATCAAATACATTGGGAAACAACAACGCCAACCTTACAAAACTCCTGACCCTTCTGTAATGTCGTGGACTCACATTTTCGGTTGAGGGCTTGAGGCGGCTCCAGGGCCTTGCTGGCACACAGGGGGTGCTGGGAGGATGGGATTGGAGGGTTCTGCCTCCTCTGCAGGCAGGCCAGCATGGCGGGGGGGCGGACAGACAACTACACCTTGGGGACTGCCAAGGCCAACCTGGGGTAGAGATAGAAAGAGAGAGGGAGTTGACAAAAGAATGTGAGAAAAGCAGGATTTAGAAGAAGCAAAGCTCCATGGGCATGGAGGTCTGTGAAGTTCAGTGGCGGACTGGGACTGGCTCTATGCCACCTACAACTGCCTGCCTAGCAACTGGGACTGGCTCTATGCCACCTACAACTGTCTGCCTAGCAACTGGGACTGGCTCTATGCCACCTACAACTGTCTGCCTGCCTAGCAACTGGGACTGGGACTGGGACTGGCTCTATGCCACCTACAACTGTCTGCCTACCTAGCAACTGGGACTGGCTCTATGCCACCTACTGCGTTGGTCTGGGGGCAGCAGAGTTTAGACAGGTTAGGAGGAGTAGAGTCCAAACTCTGCCACTTACAAATAGGACATCTGCTCTAGTCTGACTTCAGTCTATGATATATATACACACACACCTCTGTCTAACTAACACATGCAGTACATACATGTACAGTACCAGTGAAAAGTTTGTACACCTACTCATTCAAGGGTTTTTCTTTATTTTTACAATTTTCTAAGGCCCTCCCCCGCCCTCCATTCGGCAAATCAGACCACGATTCCATCTTGCTCCTCCCTCCTATATAGGCAGAAACTCAAACAGGATGTACCCGTGGTTAGGTCTATTCAACGCTGGTCTGACGGAATCCACACTTCAAGATTGTTTTGATCACGTGGACTGGGACATGTTCAGGGTAGCTTCAGATAATAATGATAATAATAATAATAGACACATATGCAGACACGGTGAACGAGTTTAGAAATAAGTGCATAGGAGATGTTGTTTTAGGATAATACAGTGGTTAGAGTGTTGGGCCCGTAACCGAAAGGTTGCCGGATCGAATCCCTGAGCTGACAAGGTAAAAAATCTGTAATTCTGCCCCTGAACAAGGCAGTTAACCAACTGTTCCTAGGCTGTCATTGTAAATAAGAATGTGTCCTTAACTGACTTGCTTAGTAAAATAAATTTAAAAAAACAACGCGGCCCGCTACCAAGGAATGTGGGCTCTCCTCAGTGGCCGACGGGAGTAAGACATTTAAGCGTGTTAACCGTTGCAGGCTGCTGGCCCAGATGATATCCCTAGCCGCGTCCTCAGAGCATGCGCAGACCAGCTGGCTGTTGTGTTTACAGATATACTCAATCTCTCTCTATCCCAGTCTGCTGTCCCAACATGCTTCAAGATGGCCACCATTGTCCCTGTACCTAAGAGAGCAAAGGTAACTGAACTAAATTACTATCGCCCAGTAGAACTCATCTCTGTCATCATGAAGTGCTTTGAGAGACTAGTCAAGGATCATATTACCTCCACCTTACCTCCCACCCTAGACCCACTCCAATTTTCTTACCGTCCCAATAGATCCACAGATGATGCAATCGCCACCACATTACACAATGCCCTATCCCATCTGGATAAGAGGCATACCTATGTAAAGTGCTGTTCATTGACTATAGCTCAGCATTCAACACCATAGTACCCTCCAAGCTTATCATCAAGTTCGAGGACCTGTGTCTGAACCCCGCCCTGTGCAACTGGGTACTGGACTTCCTGACGGGTCGCCCCCAGGTGGTGAAGGTAGGAAACAACACCACCTCCTCGCTGATCCTCAACACTGGGGAGTGCGTGCTCAGTCCCCTCCTGTACTCCCTGTTCACCCAAGCACGCCTCCAACTCAATCATTAAGTTTGCAGATGATACAACAGTAGTAGACTTGATTACCAACAACGATGAGACAGCCTACAGGGAGGAGGTGAGGGCTCTGGGAGTGTGGTGCCAGGAAAATAACTTCTCACTCAACGTCAACAAAACTAAGGAGATGATCGTGGACTTCAGGAAACAGCAGAGGGAGCACCCCCCCGATCCACATCGATGGGACTGCAGTGGAGAAGGTGGAAAGCTTCAAGTTCCTCGGCGTACACATCACTGACAAACTGAAATGGTCCACCCACACAGACAGTGTGGTGAACAAGGAGCAACAGCACCTCTTCAACCTCAGGAGGCTAAAGAAATTTGGCTTACAAATGCACAATTGAAAGCATCCTGTCGGGCTGCATCACAGCCTGGTATGGCAACTGCACCGCCCATAACCGCAAAGCTCTCCAGAGGGTTGTGCGGTCTGCCCAACGCATTACTGGGGGCAAACTTCCCGCCCTCCTGGACATCTAGAGCACCTGATGCCACAGGAAGGCCAAAAAGATCATCAACCACCCGAGCCAATGTCTGTTCACCCCGCTATTATCCAGAAGACAAGGTCAGTACAGGAGCATCAAAGCTGGGACAGAGAGACTGAAAAACAGCATCTATCTCAAGGCCATCAGACTGCTAATCAGCCATCACTAACACACCAGAGGTGGCTGCCTATAGACATTGATTAGAAATCACTGGCCACTTTAAGGAATACAACAATAGCCACTTTAATAATGTATCCGTATCTGCATCACTCATCTCTATGTATAAACTGCACTCTACACTATTCTACGGTATCTTAGTCACTAATTATGTGTACATATTGCATCACCCATCTCATATGTATATACTGTATACTACGCCACTGACTGCTAAACAGCCATCTCTAGCACATCAGACTGCTGCCTATAGACATGGATTCGAAATCAACGGCCAGTTTAAGGGAATGAAACACTAGTCACTTGAATGTTTCCGTATCTTGCACTACTCATCTTATATGTATAAACTGTACGCTATACTATTCTTTGGTATCTTAGTTACTTAATCGTGTTTACATACTGCATCACCAATCTCTTATGTGTATACTGTATACTATAAAAGCTTACTATGCCACTGTATCCTAGTCCAATGCTGCCCTGATATATGTATATATTCTCAATCCATTCCTTACTTAGATTTATGTGTATTTGGGTATATGTTGTGAAACTGTTAGATAATACTTGTTAGATATTATTGCACTGTCGGAGCTAGAAGCACAAGCATTTCACTACACCCGCAATAACATCTGCTAACCACATGTATGTGACCAATAACATTTTATTTGAAGACATCAAAACTATGAAATAACACATATGGAATCACGTAGTAAACCAAAAAAGTGTTAAACAAATCAAAATATATTTTAGATTCTTCAAATAGCCACCCTTTGCCACGATGACAGCTTTGCACACTCTTGGCACTCAACCAGCTTCACCTAGAATGCTTTTCCAACAGTCTTGAAGGAGTTCCCACATATGCTGAGCACTTGTTGGCTGCTTTTTCTTCACTCTGTGGTCCAACTGGGTTGAGGTCGGGTGATTGTGGAGGCCAGGTCATCTGATGCATGACTTCATCACTCTCCTTCTTGGTCAAATAGCCCTTAAACAGTGTGGAGGTGTGTTGGGTCATTGTACTGTTGATAAACAAATGATAGTCCCACTAAGCACAAACCAGATGGGGTGGCGTATTGATGCAGAATGCTGTGGTAGCCATGCTGGTTAAGTGTGCCTTGAATTCTAAATAAATCACAGACAGGGTCACCAGCAAAGCACCCTCACACTATCACACCTTCTCCTCCATGCTTCATGGTGGGAACCACACATGCGGAGATCATCCGTTCACCTACTTGGTGTCTCACAAAGACACGGCGGTTGGAACCAAAAATCTCAAATTTCAGACCAAAAAGGACAGATATCCACCCGTCTAATGTCCATTGCTTGTGTTTCTTGGCCCATGCAAGCCTCTTCTTATTGGTGTCCTTTTGCAGTGCTATTTTTGTAGCAATTCGACCATGAAGGCCTGATTCACGCATTCTCCTCTGAACAGTTGATGTTGAGAAGTGTCTGTTACTTGAACTCTGTGAAGCATTTATTCGGCCTGCATTTTCTGAGGCTGGTAACTCTACTGCAGAGGATAAGGTCATTAGAGGTAACTCTGGGTCTTCCTTTCCTGTGGCGGTCCTCATGAGCCAGTTTCATCATAGCACTTGATTGTTTTTGCGACTGCACTTGAAGAAATGTTCAACGTTCTTGACATTCTCCGGATTGACTGACCTTCATGTCTTAAATTAATGATGGACTGTCATTTCTCTTTGCTTATTTGAGCTGTTCTTGGCATAATATGGACTTATCTTCTGTATACCACAACTGATTGGCTCAAACGCATTAAGGAAACTTTTAACAAGGCACACCAGTTAATTGAAATGCATTCCAGGTGACTACCTCATGAAGCTGGTTGAGAGAATACCAAGAGTGTGCAAAGCTGTCATCAAGGCAAAGGGTGGCTACTTTGAAGAATCTCAAATATAAAATATATTTGTTTAACACTTTTTTGGCTACTACATGATTCCATGTGTTATTTCATAGTGATTATGTCTTTACTATTATTCTACAATATAGAAAATAGTACAAATAAAAGAAAAACCCTGGAATGAGTGGGTGCTCCCAAACTTTTGACTGGTACTCTACATGTACACACTCCTTCCGGAGCAGTGCGTAGCATGTGCCGGGGTGACTGATAGCATTATCTATAGACTTTATCTATAAACGGTAATGCTGAGAAAACAGCAGTCTACCAATTTAACATGGGACCACACTGGGAGAATGTCAGCAAAGGCCCGGTGGACCAAGATGTGTCTGTATGTGTGTGCCATATTGCACTCATGAGAGTGCGTGTGTGCGTTTGTTGGCTCTTCTATCCTTGTAGGGACATAAAATCCCCAAAAGTCCCCACAGTAAAACAAGGAACATTCTCCCTCTTGGGAGAAAATATGATTTTGAATGGAAATACATTTTAGGTCCCCACAAGGGTAGAAGAGCAAAATGTGTGTGTGTGGTGTGTGTGCAAATGGGTTGGGAGTGCCAACAGTGCATCAGGTCCAGTGACGGCAATAATCAATCTCCCCCTAGGCTAGAAATCTCCAGCTCTGCCCCCCCCCCCCCCACTCTAGAGGAACAGAGCCTCTCAAAAAGACTTATGTGTCCTGTGTTTCCACACACACACACACACACACACACACACACACACACACACACAATCTCCTCAGTCAAGGCCTATACACAGACCTGCAGCGCAGCCTCATCCACAGACGGGGTTAGATCGAATTAATCAGTGATATATCACTATTACAAAACACTATGAGGGATTACACAATGGTGAGTGATTACAAGCACTGTGGGCTGAATTAATGGCCATAAAAAAGCAAAACTGCATCTTCTCATTAGACGCAGACTAACACACTGCACATCTCTTTTAAGGTTCCGAACGATGTAAAAAGTGGGTCAGAACCTCAAGCACACCTAAAACAGTATTGTCTATGATGTTTAAAGCTATTTCTCGCCTCTGTCTGACTATGTATGTGCTGCTGGAGTGACCTGACGGCAATGCATGGATATGAAACAGTATCATTTCCATCAGGGCCAGTCTCTCATATGAAAACAAAAAGCGCAGGCAAATATTTCACCGGGGCTGTCAACGCCGCCGTCTCCCGCCGTGATGCACAGCGGATTATTGAACAATTATTTCTCACGCGCCTGTCAAATGCCTGTACCCATTATTCATTTTGCCGGTGAATCACTAGATGAACATTTAGCCACCTTCGCTCCAGTACTTAGTTTTATAGATTCTAATTGTAATATGTAATAAAGGAATTAAAATGACTAGTGTTAACTCTTTAGAACCCATAGTGACCGTTAAAGGCCTTTCTTTAAATTACTATAGCCGTGGCTTACAATAATATCTGTGTCAATATTGCAACATTTACTCTACCTGGTGTACTCACATGGCTGTTGTCTACCATAAACCAGAAACATGGTTCACTTCTTTAATCAAAATGATTGTGTCGAATCGGACACAACTTTTAACTGTGAAAGGGGCTGTATCTGTGTTTGTTGGTAATACGGATATGTCCTTGTAATTTCAAAAGCTATGATGTCGAGGTCAGTGAAATAAGTAAACAGTACATACATACATACATACATACATACATATATATATACATACATACACATATATACATACATACACATATATACAGTGGGGAGAACAAGTATTTGATACACTGCCGATTTTGCAGGTTTTCCCACTTGCAAAGCATGTAGAAGTCTGTAATTTTTATCATAGGTACACTTCAACTGTGAGTGAAGCAATCTAAAACAAAAATCCAGAAAATCACATTGTATGATTTTTAAGTAATTAATTTGCATTTTATTGCATGAAATAAGTATTTGATACATCAGAAAAGCAGAACTTAATATTTGGTACAGAAACCTTTGTTTGCAATTACAGAGATCATACGTTTCCTGTAGTTCTTGACCAGGTTTGCACACACTGCAGCAGGGATTTTGGCCCACTCCTCCATACAGATCCTTCAGGTTTCGGGGCTGTCGCTGGGCAATACAGACTTTCAGCTCCCTCCAAAGATTTTCTATTGGGTTCAGGTCTGGAGACTGGCTAGGCCACTCCAGGACTTTGAGATGCTTCTTACGGAGCCACTCCTTAGTTGCCCTGGCTGTGTGTTTCGGGTCGTTGTCATGCTGGAAGACCCAGCCACGACCCATCTTCAATGCTCTTACTGAGGGAAGGAGGTTGTTGGCCAAGATCTCGCGATACATGGCCCCATCCATCCTCCCCTCAATACGGTGCAGTCGTCCTGTCCCCTTTGCAGAAAAGCATCCCCAAAGAATGATGTTTCCACCTCCATGCTTCACGGTTGGGATGGTGTTCTTGGAGTTGTACACATCCTTCTTCTTCCTCCAAACACGGCGAGTGGAGTTTAGACCAAAAAGCTCTATTTTTGTCTCATCAGACCACATGACCTTCTCCCATTCCTCCTCTGGATCATCCAGATGGTCATTGGCAAACTTCAGACGGGCCTGGACATGCGCTGGCTTGAGCAGGGGGACCTTGCGTGCGCTGCAGGATTTTAATCCATGACGGCGTAGTGTGTTACTAATGGTTTTCTTTGAGACTATGGTCCCAGCTCTCTTCAGGTCATTGACCAGGTCCTGCCGTGTAGTTCTGGGCTGATCCCTCACCTTCCTCATGATCATTGATGCCCCACGAGGTGAGATCTTGCATGGTGCCCCAGACCGAGGGAGATTGACCGTCATCTTGAACTTCTTCCATTTTCTAATAATTGCGCCAACAGTTGTTGCCTTCTCACCAAGCTGCTTGCCTATTGTCCTGTAGCCCATCCCAGCCTTATGCAATTTTATCCCTGATGTCCTTACACAGCTCTCTGGTCTTGGCCATTGTGGAGAGGTCGGAGTCTGTTTGATTGAGTGTGTGAACAGGTGTCTTTATACAGGTAACGAGTTCAAACAGGTGCAGTTAATATAGGTAATGAGTGGAGAACAGGAGGGCTTCTTAAAGAAAAACTAACAGGTCTGTGAGAGCCGGAATTCTTACTGGTTGGTAGGTGATCAAATACTTATGTCATGCAATAAAATGCAAATAAATTATTTAAAAATCATACAATGTGTTTTTCTGGATTTTTGTTTTAGATTCCGTCTCTCACAGTTGAAGTGTACCTATGATAAAAATTACAGACCTCTACATGCTTTGTAAGTAGGAAAACCTGCAAAATCGGCAGTGTATCAAATACTTGTTCTCCCCACTGTATATACATGTTTGGTGTTGTCAATGTTTGAGGCTGTAGAATTTGAGGAATGGCTCTCAGATTAGCAAATCCTGTCATGATAACTTGGTTGGTACAGGCGAGCACATCAGCGGTGGAGCTCAAATAATTTTTTATTTATTTGTATTTAGCATTTATTTAACTAGGCAAGTCAGATAAGAACAAATTCTTATTTATAATGACGGCCTACCCCGGCCTCCCCTAACCCGGACGACGCTGGGTCAATTGTGCGCCGCCCTATGGGTTCCCGATCACGGCCAGTTGTGATACAGCCCGGGATCGAACCTGGGTCTGCAGTGATGCCTCTAGCACTGAGATGCAGTGCCTTAGACCGCTGCGCCATTCGGGAGCTCCTAAATGATTGCCCTCGGTCTGAAATAGTTGCAGTGTGGGTTTAGCTGTATATAGTCAGCTAACTAGTTGGTTGTTTTGTCTTGTTTCTACTGATGTAATTCATATGGAAAGCCCAAGCTGCTTGCTATAGCTAGCCAGCTAGTCTGTCATGCAAGAAAAGTTAAGTGTAACGGTAAATATGGGCTGCACTCGCGAAGCATCAACCTCAGCAGTCACTTTCACTAGCTAGCCATACATACTACCATCTAACTAGCCACCGAAATGAAGGCTAGAGTAATTTGTGTTTATTTGTTGGGCTTAGGTTATGGTTTGTCATGTTTGCAAAAATGCATAGGCTAGACATAGCCTTGTTTCCCTATTATTTGACAGTTTAGCTGTGGTGTTAGGGTAGACGCCCACGCAGTGGAGCTCATATGATGAGTTGGATATTTGTTAGCCAGCAAACAAGATGCTTGTTTTGTCCTGTTTCTCCCGATGCAATTCATTTGGAAACTGTCCCAGCTTTGTAACTAATCAGCTAACATTGGCGAACTCTGTAGTTAGTTGGTCAGGCAAGAAAGCAAGAATTGATTGGAGAGTTGATTGGCGAGAGAGAGAGAGCAAGAGACAGAGACTTCATGACACAATTTATTATGGAAACCCCTTATTAGGAAGAGAGTATGTGTATGGTTGAGAAAAAGAAGAGGAAGGAAGAGAGTGTGAGAGGGAGAGATTATGTTCCTGACCACAATTCTATCCTATTTGTTGCTCCTCTCCTCTCCCTCTGTTCCTCTGTTCCTCTAGGTCAGTGAAAGAGAAGGAAGTGATGTGGAGAGTCAGGGCTTAGCAGCAAAAGACAGGGAGGAAGAGGAGTTAGAGATGATTGGATGGATAGAGATGTGGAGCGAGGAGTGGAGCGAGAGTAGAGTGGAGGAAGAGGAGAGTGAAGAGGGAGAAGAACATGAAGAGGAAGCAGAGGGAGGGGAAGAGGGAGAGCACACCCGAGAAGGAAGCCAACGTTTCCATGGAGTGTGTCTGCCCCATGCACCACAATTCACCCTTGTACTACACAACCTAGGACTAAAGTGACATTGGCGGGGGGGGGGGGGGGGGGGTTGAAATTGTTTTAAAAGTGGTAGGAACTTATACCTGTTCCAGAGCTTGTACTGGATTACAACAAGAAAATGGGCAGGGTTGACCATCTTCACCTAGTGAGGAGCTATTGCAATGTTGGACGCACAGGCAGAACATGGTGGAAGAGAGGCTGTGAAGTGTGGGAGATGTGTAGAAACCTCCTGTGGGTGCTCTAATGCAAACACTAAAGTGACCGTGTGAAATATGAATTATTTGAGGGAAATTGCGTAATTTTAAAAACAATTGTCTCTTGTTGCATTCACTGAATTGTTGTCAAAATATGCTACTATTTCTAGATTTTGTGTCAGGCCTGGTCTGTACTAAATCTTATTGAGACAGGTTATCTACATTTTGAAAAAGTCTGATAGTTGTTTGCATTTTTACATTGTTATAGAAGAAAGAATCGTTGAAATACTTTCTGAATATTGTCCTCTGGTCACATTTTGTAATATTTATGTAAATAATATTTCTAATATATTATACTTGGTCCATTTTGAGTGAGTCATTTAGTCAAATGTAGGGTTTTTGTGTTGTGTTAAAATTTTTGGGAAGGTGAGTGTCTTTACACAATGGAAGACAAAATTAGTGTTATTCCTATTGACATGAATGTGGTTTCATATTAAAGAAGAGGTTGTGCTCTTTAAAAACTAAGTTAACATGTAATTGTCATTTGTCTCAAGAGGAAATAAGTCCCAGACTTTGTCCTCAATGATTCTCCTCATGTGCATTTATGGCTTTTCATGTTTTATGAGTGCTTGTTTTTTTTAACTTAATAAACTCAACTAAAGTTCTTTGTTTTTGAGCCATGTCTGTTTGTTTGAAATGTATGAGAAAATGTAGAAAATCCTCAGTAATCTACAGCAGCATTCTAGAATTATATTGGGGGTCTAACGTTAAGAGCAAATATATATTTTAAAATGCGCAGATTGAAAGACCAAAATAAAGAATGTTCTGAAAATACTCAGTCCAACCAACCAAATGAATTGATATTTCAAATGGATCTTTACTGGGGATCTGTTAGACAAATAGTGTACCAACTGAAGCCAAATGTGTGCATGTGCTGTATGCATAGTCAAAGAAGACCTATTGATTTTTATTTTTTTTGCCAGGTGCCCCTGAAAAGCCCAGTAGTGTGCAGTGCCATTTCCGCTCACACACAGAGGCAGGCCTGGCCCAAACACACAGGCACTTTGAGCTCATTACTGGCCATTCACAGGATAAAAGCCTCTCTCTGTGAGGATACTAATTTCACAACAAGACCTCCCTCACAGCCCATTTGTTAAAGGCTAGTAGTTCAGGGGGATTTTAGGGTGTGGGGGGAAGCATAGATAGAGAATTTCCCTCTCGCTCTCTCTCTCTCTCTCTCTCTCTCTCTCTCTCGCCCTCTCCCTCCCTCCCTCCCTCCCTCTCCCTCCCTCCCTCCCTCCCTCCCTCCCTCCCTCTCGCCCTCACTCACCCTCCCTCTCTCTCGCCCGCCCTCACCCTCCCTCACTCACCCTCCCTCTCTCTCGCCCGCCCTCACTCACCCTCCCTCTCTCTCGCCCGCCCTCTCGCTCTCCCGCCCTCCCTCCCTCCCTCCCTCCCTCCCTCCCTCCCTCCCTCTCTCGCCCGCCCTCCCTCGCTCTCCCCGCCCTCCCTCCCTCCCTCTCGCTCTCCCGCCCTCCCTCTCTCGCCCTCCCTCTCTCGCCCTCCCTCGCCCCCTCCCTCTCGCTCTCCCGCCCGCCCTCTCTCCCGCCCTCCCTCCCTCCCTCTCTCTCCCGCCCTCCCTCCCTCTCCCTCCCTCCCTCCCTCCCTCTCTCGCCCGCCCTCCCTCCCTCGCCCGCCCTCCCTCCCTCTCTCGCCCGCCCTCGCCCGCCCTCTCTCGCCCACCCTCGCCCTCCCTCCCTCCCTCCCTCTCGCTCTCCCTCCCTCCCTCTCGCTCTCCCGCCCTCCCTCTCTCGCCCGCCCTCGCCCTCCCTCTCTCGCCCGCCCTCGCCCTCCCTCCCTCCCTCTCGCTCTCCCGCCCTCCCTCTCTCGCCCGCCCTCCCTCTCTCTCGCTCTCCCTCTCTCGCCCGCCCTCGCCCTCCCTCTCTCTCTCTCGCCCGCCCTCGCCCTCCCTCTCTCGCCCGCCCTCGCCCTCCCTCTCGCTCTCCCGCCCTCCCTTCCTCTCGCTCTCCCGCCCTCCCTCCCTCTCGCTCTCCCGCCCTCCCTCTCTCGCCCGCCCTCGCCCTCCCTCTCGCTCTCCCGCCCTCGCCCTCCCTCTCTCGCCCGCCCTCGCCCTCCCTCTCTCTCGCTCTCCCGCCCTCGCCCTCCCTCGCACGCCCTCACCCTCCCTCTCCCTCTCCCCCTCTCTCTCTCTCCCCCTCTCTCTCTCGCCCTCTCTCTCTCGCCCTCTCTCTCTCGCCCTCTCTCTCTTTCTGAAAGACAATTGTGTAACTACCCCTCCATTATTCTCCATTTGCTCCTTGCCAAATGTATTCCCAGTCATTATCTGGCTCTCAAAAGAAACCGCTTTCCTCTTCCATTCCATTTCAGGAACCAATTTTCTCCTATTACTGCCTTAACGAGGAGAGGAGAAGAGAGGAGGGAGTCGGACTTGTTTGTAACGCGCCCTGTCCACCCCCCCCGTCCATCCCCTCCTCTTCACCTATTCTAATCCTAAACAGATGTCGATCAGTGGCAGGAAATTAAATTGAACAAAAACCCCAAACAAATCTATGCACTCACAATGACCCATCCTTTAACAACCTCAAAACAGATTGTCTCTGCATGGGAGAAAGTTTGGATTAACCACTCCTAAAGGTACTGCTAGTTCGCGCACACACACACACACTCCCCCAGAAAACACCTGCACCCTGTTCACTAATCAAGTCCACACACAGTTATTTTATTACACCAAGTCCAAAGCCAGGAGTATCAGCCCCCACCCTCCTTCTGCTAACTCCACTGCCACAGGGTTAGGAATGGGGGCGGAAGATCCATCTCTGGAGAGGACGGAAAAAGCTGGAATAAAGAGACTGTGGGCTGGTGAAAAGGGGGGTATTCTCTCAGTTTAAAGGTTGTTAAATTGGAGCATTGACCACAGGAGATTCCTCCCCCTGTCTAGGTGGGGAGATAAATCAGAAAAAGAGCCGTTCACGCTCCAAAAGTGGAAGCCATAGTAGGAATGTATGAGTAGTGTGTGTGTGCGCATGCATGCGTGCAGCCCTGGTGGTGACCCCCCCCCTCCTCATCCACCATAGCAGGCCTGGTCAGGGAGCCTGGGCCTGCTTAGTGAACATGGCGGGCCTTTGGCCCAATTGAATGGTGGGATGCCCCATGCAACGCTTTTAACAAGATGCTGTGTCTCCCCTGTTAATCAGCCCAAACAAGTTAATCCAATAGACACACTAAAAGTCTCTCCCTCTCCCTCTCCCTCTCCCTCTCCCTCAATTTCAATTCACTTTATTGGCATGACGCAACAATGTACATATTGCCAAAGTGTCATACATCAATTAATTTTTATATTTTTTTATAATTACAGTGGGGAGAACAAGTATTTGATACACTGCCGATTTTGCAGGTTTTCCCACTTACAAAGCATGTAGAAGTCTGTAATTTTTATCATAGGTACTCTTCAACTGTGAGTGACAGAATCTAAAACAAAAATCCAGAAAATCACATTGTATGATTTTTAAGTAATTAATTTGCATTTTATTGCATGACATAAGTATTTGATACATCAGAAAAGCAGAACTTAATATTTGGTACAGAAACCTTTGTTTGCAATTACAGAGATCATACGTTTCCTGTAGTTCTTGACCAGGTTTGCACACACTGCAGCAGGGATTTTGGCCCACTCCTCCATACAGATCCTTCAGGTTTCGGGGCTGTCGCTGGGCAAAACGGACTTTCAGCTCCCTCCAAAGATTTTCTATTGGGTTCAGGTCTGGAGACTGGCTAGGCCACTCCAGGACCTTGAGATGCTTCTTACGGAGCCACTCCTTAGTTGCCCTGGCTGTGTGTTTCGGGTCATTGTCATGCTGGAAGACCCAGCCACGACCCATCTTCAATGCTCCTACTGAGGGAAGGAGGTTGTTGGCCAAGATCTCGCGATACATGGCCCCATCCATCCTCCCCTCAATACGGTGCAGTCGTCCTGTCCCCTTTGCAGAAAAGCATCCCCAAAGAATGATGTTTCCACCTCCATGCTTCACAGTTGGGATGGTGTTCTTGGGGTTGTACTCATCCTTCTTCTTCCTCCAAACACGGCGAGTGGAGGTTAGACCAAAAAGCTCTATTTTTGTCTCATCAGACCACATGACCTTCTCCCATTTTTCCTCTGGATCATCCAGATGGTCATTGGCAAACTTCAGACGGGCCTGGACATGCGCTGGCTTGAGCAGGGGGACCTTGCGTGCGCTGCAGGATTTTAATCCATGACGGCGTAGTGTGTTACTAATGGTTTTCTTTGAGACTGTGGTCCCAGCTCTCTTCAGGTCATTGACAAGGTCCTACCGTGTAGTTCTGGGCTGATCCCTCACCTTCCTCATGACCATTGATGCCCCACGAGGTGAGATCTTGCATGGTGCCCCAGACCGAGGGAGATTGACCGTCATCTTGAACTTCTTCCATTTTCTAATAATTGCGCCAACAGTTGTTGTCTTCTCACCAAGCTGCTTGCCTATTGTTCTGTAGCCCATCCCAGCCTTGTGCAGGTCTACAATTTTATCCCTGATGTCCTTACACAGCTCTCTGGTCTTTGCCATTGTAGAGAGGTTGGAGTCTATTTGATTGAGTGTGTGGACAGGTGTCTTTTATACAGGTAACGAGTTCAAACAGGTGCAGATAATACAGGTAATGAGTGGAGAACAGGAGGGCTTCTTAAAGAAAAACTAACAGGTCTGTGAGCCGGAATTCTTACTGGTTGGTAGGTGATCAAATACTTATGTCATGCAATAAAATGCAAATTCATTATTTAAAAATCATACAATGTGATTTTCTGGATTTTTGTTGTAAATTCCGTCACTCACAGTTGAAGTGTACCTATGATAAAAATTACAGACTTCTACATGCTTTGTAAGTGGGAAAATCGGCAAAATCGGCAGTGTATCAAATACTTGTTCTCCCCACTGTACATCAGGGAAAAAAGGCATTAAATATGTCAGGCACTGTCCCTCAACTTGTGGCAGGCAGCAACATAGCATGCTGCCAGCGCACAGCTGTCCATGTCTTCCCCCAAAAGGATTGGCAGTCTTTCTATTTCAGAGAGGTCCTCAAAGCCCTGGATTACTTGTTCGAATTTGGGGAAGTGACTCTCTCTGATAGTTTTATATTTTTTACATTTTGTCAGGAAATGCAGCTCTGTCTCTGGTTCTGCTGTGGTGCAGTGGTTGCACAGCCTTTCCTCTACAGGGAGCCAGGTTTTCCTGTGTCTACCCTTCTCAATAGCAAGGCTGTGCTCGCTGTACTTTGTCAAGGTTTTCCAGAGGTTTTGATCAGTCACCATGGTCAGATAGTTTGCCATGGTGTACTGTCGATTTAGGGCCAAATAGCACTGCATTTTGCTTTGTGCTTGTGTTTTCCAATAGGTAATGTAGTTTTGTTTTAGATGTTTTGTAATTTGGTTAATTCTGATTGATTGGATGTTCTGGTCCTGAGGCTTCAGTGTGTTAGTGGAACAAGTTTGTGAACTCAGCCCCCGGACCAGTTGGATGAAGGGACTCTTATCTTTGCTCAACTCTTGGTATTGCAGGGCTTGGTAATGATATGAGAGGGGGTCACTGTGTTTTAGGTGTTTCCTAAACTTAATTGCTCTTTTTTGAGTTTTTAATATTAGTGGATATTGGCCTAATTCTGCCCTGCATGCATTGTTTGTCGTTTCTCTGGACATGTAAGAGAATCTTACAAAGTTCCGCGTGCAAGGTCTCAATGGGATGTTTGTCCCAGTGGGTAAAATCTTGTTTTGTAAGTGTACCCCACACCTCGCTGCCATAGAGTGTGCTTGGTTCAATCACGCATTTAATTCGTTTTTGCCAAATTGTAATAGGTATTTCAATTTGGATTTGTTTTTTTTAATGGCGTAGAATGCCCTGCGTGTCTCTCAGTTCATTCACTGCATTATTTAGGTGTCCAGTCAAACTTATTTTTCAACCTAAATAGTTGTATTGTGTGCAATACTCTATATGTTTTGCACCAACTTTGGTTTTATTACTTGGGATCTGGAATTTGTCTGGAAAATCATTATTTTGGACCTGCTAGAGCAGTACTGTCAGACCTGGGCCCTGACAGTACTGCTCTAGCAGGTCCAAGCTCTGCTGTAGGCCATGTGCTGTGGGTGAAAGCAGGCACAGGTCATCTGCAAAGAGCAGGCATCTAACACCAGGGGCTGAGGACTTTTCTAGAATATTGGCCAATTCATTGATGTAAATGTTAAATAGCACAGGGCTGAGATTGCAATACTGGCGGAGGCTCTGCCCTGGGTTAAATGATTCAGTTTGTTTCTTGCCAATTGTTATGCTACACATGTCATATGTTTTACCCCCTACACCACTTTCAATTACTTTGTAGAACAGTCCTGTATGCCAGATAGAATCAAATGCTTTTTGGAAGTCAATAAAGCAAGAATAGAGTTTTGTCTTATTTTTGTGGACGTTTTTTATCTATTAGGGTGTGTAGGGTGTAAATATGATCTGTTGTTCTATGTTTTGGTATAAATCCAATTTGGCTTTTACTCAGGATATTGTGCTTATTAAGGAAGTTTAGGACTTTCATAATACTACAGAAAACCTTCCCCAGGTTACTGTTCACACAAATCCCTCTGTAATTGTTAGGGTCAGATTTGTCTCCGTTTTTAACCTACACTCAGGATCAAGTTACACAATTTAATATAGCCAATTGATATTTTTCACTAGTGAATTTGAGCATCTCATTTAGGATCCCATCAGGTCCGCATGCTTTTTTTGATTTGAGGGCTTGAAGTTTTTTTAAGGAGCTCCTGCTCAGTAATTGGGGAGTCTAAAGGATTTTGGTAGTCCTTTATAGATTTTTCCAGTTTGTTGAACTTTTCATAAATTTGTCACTGTTCAGTATTACCCTGAATGTCAACAGTGTTGTAGAGTGCTTTAAAGTGTTTTGTCTAAATGTCACCATTTTGTATCGCTAATTCCTGTTGTTTGGGTTTGTTTAGGTTTTTCCAATTTTGCCAGAAGTTGTTTTTATTTATGGACTCCTCAATTAGTGTCAGTTGCTTTCTGTTGTTCTGTTGTACTCTCTCGCTCTCTCTCTATCGCCACACGAACGGAGGAAGAAGGAAAGGCCCCATTAGGAGCCTGGCAGTAAACCCTGCTACCCCTCAACACACACCTCTATGGTGGATAGAACACACAATAGGACAGCTACAGACCAACACAAAAGGGAGAGACTCCCACATATCGCAGACACACACAAGTATAAACACACAAATCCTGTGAGGACATTTGCTGACAGGCAGGCACGCTGGGACATTAAATAAAGCATTGTTAACAAACCCCCACAGCTCCACAAACAAGAGACCTTATAACAACAGTCTATACCCAACAGTCCTGCACAGCCCAACACACCAGCAGAACCAATCCCTAGACCAACAGAAGGCCATTGTGTTCTAAAGCCTACAGGAACCATTTGGAAGTTGACATTATTTTCTCTAACATACAGAGATGGTGCAGCAGGATGCATTAACTTCACTGTTAGTATTGATGGTAATACAGAATGATAATAATTAGAAAACCTTACCTCTGAGGTAAGTATGCCTACCAGAAAGTAGCCATTGTCGCCACATAGCCTAGTTTGTTAGTTAATGCCATGTTAAGTACCAGCTAAAACTGGGCTGTCAAATAAAATAAAGTGGTACCCCTTTTGGTTCCATATTACAGTCAGCTTCAGTTTATCAGTGATGAGAGGCTGTCAGTCCAATGGCAGAGAGTAGACACACCTGCATAGACTAATCTAATGTCAACCATGTCAAAGCAATTCAGTTCTGGGCCAACTGCTGTATCAGTGCAGGGCTAGTGGTCATTAACGCCCAATGAAAGGCCACCCAAATGAGTCAACCGTGACACTCTGACCAAGCAACAAGCCCTGTATCACAGTATATGTATGACAAATAAATACAGTTATCGGCGCTGCTGTTGGCCTGTGGGAAATGAAAGCAAAAGTGGAGTCTGTCAGAGGAAACAGGAGCAAGTCTGCATTTAGTCTCTGTGGTCCACCGCAAAGAAGTGACTATCCTGTAACGGCCATGATGTCTCCAGGTCTTGACATGTCAGTGAGCCAATGGGTCGCTCTATAGCCTACACCGCTAACTAACGGCATGCTAAGACAGATGCTCCTGAAGTAGGACTTAACATCCATTTATTTTTGTCATATTTCATTAAAGTGTATTTTTTGTTGCTGTTAGACTTAGTTATAGAACTGATTATCTTTCAGTAAAACCCTATCATACTGTTCTCAAGGCCTGGTCTCCAAACCTGGTCTTAAAAAGCCCAGAGTGTATCCCAGGGTCACACTCAAATTGTGTCACAGATAGATCTATTCATGGATTAACACAACAACAACACAACTATCTATTCTACTGCCCCTCCCCCACGCTGCTCCATTTGAATATTCAAACAGAGCGTTGTCTTTCGACGTTTTGTTCATTGTTTGTTGGTGCCGTCGTTTCTCAGCTTGGCTCCAACAGATCAAAGAGAAGCCAACGTAATTTTAGGAAGAACTCAAACGCAGATGAACAGAGGGCAACAGAAAGAGCAAACACTTTACAAACACACACACACGCACGCGCGCACACACACACACACACACACACACACACACACCGCACACACACACGTACACACACACGTACAGAAAATGCTCCAGTCAAAATATGTATGTCTGAAAATGTGTGTGTGTGCTGGTCAATAAATCAATGGAACATAATTAAAAACAAACAATGTGATGCCTTTTCTGCTCCTACATGTTTAAATATGAACAAAACAACTGTGTTAGTACTAAGGTGACCCCAATTCCCATTGGTGCAAAGCACAAGTGCAGGGTTTCTGATTGGAGGGAGTAAGAGATCAAATGTTCAGTGGTGCAGGGATGAGGCCCTCTTCGGGATAATCAAACAGTCCACAGTTTAAATATTGACACGGAGCACATTCAATAAAACTGACAGATGACAGAGATTGACTTTTGTGTTGTTGGATTTCAGGTGGCAATGAGCAAAACACAGTCAGAAACCTAGCAGGTGTTTTCCTCCACACACACAGTCACGTTTTCAGACCCGAGGATCTCAACAGTCCTCCCTCTAGCCTGTAATGCTCAAGTGTCCAACTGTTGTAATCATGCTCCTTCTCAAAGCTGGCCCCGACCGAGCAAAGCCGAGCTGCTTGCGCCACGAGAGACAATCCTATTGGACGGTGAGGGAGGGGAGACCCAATGCACGTTTATCTTAATCACCTGCTGGCTACAGACAGCATGGAAATGCCACCAAGATGTTCCCATGGAACCAGGAGATATGGAACCAATATGACCGGTAGCCACAAAACACTGAGATCTAAGACAAATCAAAGTGAACGAGTGTGCGGTAAGATGAACCGTTGGGATAAGTAATCGTGGAGTGAAAACGGCTGGGGATGACTGATTATTAGTCCATCTCTTCCTTCTCAAGGATTTAGAGACATTTTGTTCCCCGCGGAGAGGGGGACATGTCAGATTAGAACAGAGTTTGCCTCTTTCTTTGAGATAGATGGAGGGGAGAGAGAGATGGAGGAGAGAGAGAGAGAGAGCGAGAGAGAGAGAGCGCGCGCGCGAGAGAAGGAACTAGGATGAAGTCATCCTCTTTATTGATGTTGCTCCTGAAGTTCAAGGTAGTCGGTGTTCCCGGAGCATCAAAAAAATTAGTGAAAAAGCCCCAAGACATCTTTTCTTCCTGTGGCCACCTCTCCATCAGAATAGTGGCTGCTACTCCAGGCTGAAGCCCTGTGCGTTCCAGCTCTGCACGCAGGTTAGTCCTTCACTGGAGATAGGTAGTGCTGCCAACACCCAGTAATTAGGGCAGATGGAGACTAATACTCTTTTCCCCTCCCAGCAGAAATGGCAAGGGAGTGAACTCTATCAATTCTGGCATATTAATTCAATTTCAAACCACTCCTGAGTCTGACACCTTGCTGGAGGGTGGTAGATAAAAAGGAAAGGGTGAGTGGCAGTTTCTCTGACGCATGACCTCCACTCTGAACATTGAAGTCTTTGACATCACATACACACACACACACCAAAACACTATGGACAACCTATAGCTTTTCGCTCTACGAAACAAAACAAACCTTCGCTCCTGATTCCTGACCCTAGGCATTACAATTGGGACCCTATTCATAGTTAAACAGCTAAAAACCCATTTTAGCTAGGTCGGTCGTTCCTGCACCACCATGCTTCCCTCCCCCCATTTTTTCTTCAATTTTAATTTTTTTTTCCTTTTTTTGGAAGATCTAGTTGGAGATCCCATTAGCATGAGAAAGCAGACTGGTAATTGTTTTCACCCCACTGAGTCATCCCTGGGTAGAGGATTAGCTAGAGCGAGCCCTGATTCGACTGCACAGATGCTGCTGCCTCCTACCCACCACCAACTCCACATTAGATAAACGCCCAGGATGAAGCCAAGTGACCCGTAACTTCAAACAATATTAAATTAAACACCCGGGAAGGAAGTTGAAAATGTATTTTCACCCCGACACCATTGCAACACCATTGCAACACAAGTGTTGACCCCATCAGCTTTTTCTAACTGTCCCCTTTATAAAAATACAAAAAATATCAACTCGCTAATATGCTTATCTGTTGAAAAAGGGGATCGAACTATAGGCAGCTTAAACTTGTTTTGCCTCTTCCTCTCTGTGATGATATATGTAATGTATTTAGAGCTGGATCTGCCTAAAATCGACCCCATGGGCCACCCTTTCCGCCTCTAACCCGCTTGTCAACGCCTGGCCTACTCATATGGAGGTGTCACATTTTCTGGCTCGTTTCTTTCTGGGAAAAAGCACTTCAAAACATGGCCGTAAAATGGCCATCTCTTCTCCTGACCTTTCCAAGGAGATGATCGATTAAGCCCAATTGGATTGAATCCCCATAATTGAGGCAACACACAATGTTGCCTCAATTATTGGTTCAGATAGTTCCTCCCTGTTTCCCCTAGTTTTTCGACCGTTTATTTGCATTTCTTCCCTAGCATCGCCGTGCGACTCCCAAATTTTATAACAATGTGTATGGCTCCGCATTGACATGATTAGTTGACGGTTGGTGGGGGCGGTACGTCCTGTATAAAACACAATCTTCCTTGACAACTTCCTTCACAACAGCTCTGCAAAGTATGAATGCCCTGACTTCTGCATAGGCCGCAGTAAATGCTGTACAGCCAATGCAGATGCCAGAATGACCATAAATAGTCTTTCACTCTATGCTAATCACATACTATTTGAATAATGAGGAGATAGCACCCCGCCCTCCCGCCTGCCCAGTCCCTCTGCATCCCTCACTGGAGTCTTTGATAGACACTCATTCTAGTTTAATCTATAAAGTCCCTCTGCTTCCTTCACTGGATTCTTTGATAGACACTCATTCTAGTTTCATCTATAAAGCTCCTCTCATGCATTTATTATAGAATCTATTACTTTAGGATTAAATTATAAAAAAGACTATCCTGCTTAAATTTTTTTATAGTTTGCATAATTGGTATCAGGGTGGTTTGTACAGGACTGAGGTCCGGAACAATCTAGACCAAGCCTACAGAGCACGGTCTGTACACAAACAAACACACACAAAATCTTGTCTACTGTGCCCCAACACTTTGAGAGAGCGGGCGAGAGAGAGAGAGAGAGGGCGGGCGAGAGAGAGAGAGAGGGCGGGCGAGAGAGAGAGAGCGTGCAAGAGAGAGCGTGCGAGAGAGAGCGTGCGAGAGAGAGCGAGAGAGAGCGGGCGAGAGAGAGCGAGAGAGAGCGGGCGAGAGAGCGAGAGAGAGAGCGGGCAAGAGAGAGCGAGAGAGAGAGCGGGCAAGAGAGAGCGAGAGAGAGAGCGGGCAAGAGAGAGCGAGAGAGAGAGCGGGCAAGAGAGAGCGGGCAAGAGAGAGCGAGAGAGAGAGCGGGCAAGAGAGAGCGAGAGAGAGAGCGGGCAAGAGAGAGCGAGAGAGAGAGCGGGCAAGGGAGAGAGAGAGCGGGCAAGAGAGAGCGAGAGAGAGAGCGGGCAAGGGAGAGAGAGAGCGGGCAAGAGAGAGCGAGAGAGCGGGCGAGAGAGAGAGAGAGAGAGAGAGAGAGGGCAAGAGAGAGAGAGAGAGAGAGAGAGAGAGAGAGAGAGAGAGAGAGAGAGAGAGAGAGAGAGAGCGGGCAAGAGAGAGAGAGAGAGAGAGAGAGAGAGCGGGCAAGAGAGCGAGCAAGAGAGCGAGAGAGAGTGGGCAAGAGAGAGAGAGAGAGAGGGCAAGAGAGAGAGAGAGAGGGTGAGAGAGAGAGAGAGAGGGTGAGAGAGAGAGAGAGAGAGAGAGAGAGAGAGAGGATGGCGGTAGGAAACTGCAGTAGTTCTGTGTTAGCCTGTTTTTACCAGGTGACCTCCTCTCCTGCCCCCTGGCTGCCTCCTGCGCTTTCTGATACAGTCTCTCCCTCATCCTCCCGCAACCCAGCATAAGGCTACTCATGCCCCACGGAAGAGACAAAACAAATTTCAATAGATCCTCAAATCGGCAGTGAAAAGACAGAGTGACATCATCGGTTTTGTAAGACTAAGCGCTAACTAAGACCAGTTTGAACTGCAGATCAGTTTGGAGTGTTTCCTCCTCACATCTCAGATGTCCTTTGAAAGCTTGATCCAGACAGCCTGAGCTGAATAGGCTGTGATGTTAAAGGGAGAGATGCTAGATAAATGTGCATACAGCCAAGGCAAATTGACCCCTTCCTGATGACACACACACACACACACACACACACACACACACACACACACACACACACACACAATGCCACTGAGGGCAGTGTTTGTTTGGGGGACAAGGTGACCCTGTTGCTCGGGGGGCTCTGTGAACAGACAATGAAGGCCTCTCATCCTCCACACACACACACACATACACACACACACACACATACACACACAGCGTCAGTTGTGGCCTGCGACAGGACAAGGGGGGATGACAACGCCCCACCACAGCCGCCTTAAACCCCTATTCAGAGACAGAGAGCCCCCCGAGATCGGCTCAAATCCCCGCTCGCGACGCCCAGGCATGCAGCCGACAGATGGGGCGGCTATTGAGTGGCGGAGGGGCTCCTCCATCCATCCCCAGTGGAAACAATGGGGCGGCAGGACAAGAGTGCTGCCTCAATGGGGAGGGGAGGTCAGGAGAGACGGGGAGGTCAGGAGAGACGGGGAGGTGGAAGATGCCTCTACACACACACACACACACACACACACACACACACACACACACACACACACACACACACACACACACACACACACACCTCTTGAGCTATGCATAGCAAACCCTTTGAAAGTGAAAGAACAGAGAATATTTTCGGGTCGAGGGGAACATGTGGATCACGCGCATTGTGAGTGTTCTACTGGTGCTGGCTACTGCGGCTCGCAGAACACAATCTGGGACAGCAGTGTTTGTATTGAACCTTATCGACTGCAAACAGACAAACAAAAGGAGGTCCCTTCACCACACACTAACACATTTTCACATAGGTATACATTCTCTCACACACACACACACACACACACGGTTCAACAGAAATACTGCTGTCCAGATTCAGCGTTCACACAGCCTCTCTTCAGTCTACCAATGTCTGCGAGCCACCGCCAGTAGAACGAGTGTGTGGGTGTGTGTGTTATTATTATACACACGTGCGCACTAAGCATTTCAATTTGCATTAACTGTCCATAAGAATCTAGAAGTCATGGAATAACCAATAGGCAATATGACTTTCCAGGAGGAGAGGACCAAACAATTATTACAACATTGTAACAACTCTACATTCTGTTAATCTACCATGGGTATTTGTGTAGATCAAGCCCGGCCTAGCCCTGGGTGTCTCAGTGAGCTCAGCCAGGCTGATTGGAACTGAGCTTTCCCGGTCTGATCAGGTTTCCATGAGACTACCACCAGGGAGTACCCGACACAACTGGCCTGGAGGGGATAGGGGAGTGTAGAGAGCAGGGGAGACAAGTACCCTGATAGCATACTAGAGCCACCATATCTGATAAAAGAGCATAACTCTTGCTGCTGTATATTTTCACACCATCCATACTTAAATTAAGTGGGGCCTTAGTAGCAGTGCACACAGAGGCTTTCATGACAAAATGAAGGTGTTAAGAAGGCTTTTCCTTGACACGGGCAGTGATTGTGACTCAGAGAACAGTTTTCCCACTGTTAGGGAAATTAACACCAATTGCATGTAATGGTAACAATTTAACACAAATGAGACCGAACCCTGCCACAAATGAGACCGAACCCAGCCCTGTTTCCCCTCTTGTTCTCTTTTCAGTGCGGTCTCTGAACGAGCTCATCTCAGTTCTCGGCAAACAATACTGCTTCTTTGCTCTTCTTTAAAAGATTAATAGGATGCTGTCGTTGTGGCAGAAACGCAATTGGAGGGGTTTCTGTGAAAGCAGGAAAAGTGTGAAAACAAGACAACGAGAGACCATTGTCACGTTTACCAACTGGCTGCCTCCGTCGCCACCACTCGATTGTCCTTTCAGGTCCAGCTGCCAATCAAAGTGGAGGAGCATCAACGGAAGACATTTGAATGCTAAAACCATAGGTCAGGAGCAGACTATTTCGTTGTCATCGAGGGGCTGGGTGGGGAGTGTGGAGAATGGGGGCTGGAGGAAGGGAAGAGAGGTTTCACCACTACACATCCATATGGAATGTTGAAATGCCGGATTCGCCCCTCAATCACGGCACAATGACGCGTAATCACCAAATGTCTTCCTCACAATCCCCTGGTACAATTGGCAGTACGGTGTCCTCACCGTAGATGGAGATCAAAATTTAAATGGGACTGGAGACAAGCCTTAAGTGACAATTGGAGACATCCAGGCATTCTCTCTCTCAGCTCCAGTCAATGGTATCCTTCAAACTTTGTTTAATCCCATCGCAGTTTAAGCAGCAGCTGTCTGTCTAAATGGAGACAACCAGCAGTCTATGCCTGAAAAACCTGTTTTCAAAATAGTACATTCACTACTTCTGGCTCCTAACAAAAACAGTCCAAGTCAAGGAAGGTAAATGGCAGAGTCATGACACTCCTAAAACATACCTCTTCTCAATTAGTCCATATAGAATTGTGTTATAGATGTACAGATGTAGGATCTTAATTTGATCATCCTGTTGCAGGTGAACCTAAAACGTGTAGTGTATTTGAGGTTTAAAATGTTTTCTGAAGTGTAATTTCCACATTTCAGATTTGATTTTCCCATTAATTATAATCCACATTTCCCGTTGCCTCAGGATAAATTTTCCTGCTGTAAAAACTGGCTCAAATTAAGATTCTACATCTGTACAAGATTTCCCTCTTCCATGTGCCATTGCACCAACAGCATGAACGAAGCTAAAGATGGACAGCATGAGAGAGAGGGGGAGAGGAAAAAGCAAGCGAGGCGGTGAAAGAAAGAAAATACAGAAAAAAAAGCCTGGTGAGCAGCTGCTTTCCTCCCTTTCTCCCAGGCTCATCCCAGGAGGAAGTTCCATGTGCGCTCTCCCTCTAAGATCCTGCTTTGTGGCTGACAGACGGGACTGCCACTCGGCGCTTTCCCCACTGAGAAGGCTTTGTGGGCCTCCTCGTCCTCACTCCCTCTCTCCATGTTGCCATGAGGTTGGGAGCGAGGGAGGGGAGAGGGGCTACACGAAGGAGAGGATCTCCCAGTGGGTTCTTGTCAGTTCCAGGCCATTACACCTCGCTCGCTGGGACTTTGTTTACACACACAAACGCATGTGCACGCGAACACACACACACACACACACACACACACAGACAGACAGAGGTTGAGAATTGTTAGGAGGGATGCCGCTTGGAATGTGAACAGAAAGAGCTGCAGACAGAGTTAACGCTTGAGGAATTTGACAATGTCAAAAACTGGGATCTCGCACACACACACACACACACACACACACACACACACACACACACACACACACACACACACACACACACACACACACACACACACACACACACACCAGATACAGAACACATAATACATGCACTAGGCACTTCAAAAAAAAAGTTGGCTTTTTGCATGACTTAACCAAAATGATAGGTTCACATATCCATTCTATTTTTCAATTTTGGTGGTTTAATGCTGTACAGAATGGATGTAGGCGTCGCCAAACAAGGGTTGGTGTATTCCAGTGGTAATGTATAGTCTAACAGCATATGTCAATATGTCAAGACCATGTCAACCATATTGCGTGTACCCATGAGGGTGCAGTCAAATAGCTTTTGTCTAAGGTGCTTTTCACCCTTCTAGTAAATCTATTTCTATGGTCAGTAGTCAACTCTACTGACTCAGTACAGTAGTCAAGTAGGGTGAACATGCTTAACACACTTCCGTGGTCTTCAGACACTAGAGTAGGGGCACGGTGCCCCTTGCGTGTTCAGCCTCTACAGATGTTGCCTGGCTCGGATAGCGGCTGACTGGCTGGCTGACTGGCTGTGGTGACAGCTGGACAGCTGTTCCTTCCCGGAGACGCAGTCACAGAACCATACCACACGGGGGGGTAGGCTGTTTCATATGTCTCTATGAAGTTTCCCGGATGAGGGAAGCTGTCAAAACATAGCAACGGACGTAGTAACGGTTTCTTGAGTGTTTCTCTAACGTCTCTCTGAAACCAGACTGATTGAAGCAGCTCACAGTTGAGCGAACGCCAGACATACGTGGATGAGATGCCCCCACCCCCAAAATAAGAAAATACTTCAAGAAGTAATTGTTCATCCAAATTTGTGCTTTAAAAAGCAACACCAACTGCCTATACATTTACATGTGTAATTTATAAGACGCTCTTATTCAGAGCCCATGAGCTCATGTTGCGCAAACATTTCAATAGGCTATGCAACTGCGCGAGAACAGAGTGAAAAGAGGATATAGGCTAGGACTACTATATTTATTTTTCAAAATGTCCTAATATTAAGCACATTGCTTATATTCATAACAGGAGTATAGCCTACCTGGCTGGCATGAAAATAAACCACAGGGAAAAGCGTCCTCCATTCGCTATTTAAGTGCATAGATGACATGTATCTTTTTTCCTGCTGCCCCTGTTTCGATATGGGTGTATGATAATGGCCCATTCTAAATCAAAACAAATTTCACACATTATTTAGTATATGTAAAGACAATATTAAATCAAGAAAAGTCTGATGGATGACAATATTAGCTTATCACTGCTGATTTACATATTATCACTTGTGAATGATGCCCAGAATAAGAAACAATGCCTTTTTTTTGCAACTTTTTCAAATCACCGTCACACCTCAGGTAGCCTAGCCCATAGGCCTATAAGTTTTAATAAGGTTTGTGGCCAAATAACTTCTTAACATTTAGCACATGAATCTGCTTTACAAGGGGTGTAGAGCCTAACTGGCATACATAAGCAGCTTGTGAGTTTCAAGTTTGGGGAAGATCATTTTTCACCATAAAAAAATGCACCTTCATTATAGAAGCATTACATGCAAAATTGCATTTGCAGTCACTTTTGAGAATGGTGTTTTCCGCTAATGGATCATTTGCGCTTATAGTCTACTACCATGTGCGCATTGCTGCGCTTATAAAAAAAAGGTGAAGAAATAAACTTAGGCTATCAACATTTTAAGCTAAACGTTCTGATCTGTTGCGTCAGCCACACTGCGTAAAAACGCGTTTTTGATGCTAGTGGTTGTATTCATTTGAGATCTATCGCATCCCACAACTGTCCCAGACTATGTTTGTAATATTTATTTTTCGCATAGAATAGAATAGGTTGTCCTTTGTACTATGGGGAATAGTAGATTGACAAAGTGCTTTTGTTGTTCGTTAGGCCTACTCATCTTGTTGGCTGACGAAAAGTAAGTGTGGACAGTTCTTGCAATATCTTCAATATGCAACCTCTGAATTGAATAATTTCAGGGTCTTTTGGAAGATAGCCAGGGACTCTGCTGTCCTAGCTTCAGGGGGAAGCTGATTCTACTTGCTGCTCCGTAGGTAAGCACCATGGTCTTGTAGTGGATGCGAACTTCGACTGGAAGACAGTGGCGTGTGCGGAGGAGCGGGGTGAGATATTGAACTTGGGAAGGTTGAAAACCTTCCTGTGTGAGGTAAGGGAAAACGGAAAGGGAAAGGGGATACTAGTCAGTTGTACTACAATGCATTCAACTGAAATGTGTCTTCCGCATTTAATCCAACCCCTCTGAATCAGAGGTGCAGGGGGGCTGCCTTAATCAACATCCACATCTTAGGCGCCTGGGGAACAGTGGGTTAACTGCCTTGTTCAGGGGCAGAACGACAGATTTTTACCTTGTCAGCTCGGGGATTCGATTCGGCAACATTTTGGTTACTGACCCAACGCTCCTACCCTCCAGGCCACCTGCCGCCCTAGGGTCGTACTCTACGGATGTTGTAGAGTATGAACCTGCAGGAGCGAGTCACTGCTTTGATGTTTGCAGAGAATGACAGGGTATTGTCCAGGGTCACGCCAAGGTTCTTTGCACTCTGGGAGGGCCACACTGTGGAGTTGTCAACCGTGATGGAGAGTTTACCTTTTCCCCCCGGAAAAGTATTAACATGTAGCAAAAGAGTGAAACAACTGAAGTTACCTCAAATTGACAAAGCAAAAATCTTGGGTTAAAAAAGCTTGTGCCAGTCATTTCTGCCAAGCAGAGCAGGCAATTCATTATGCCACCAAGGGTCAGCAATTCCTTCAACTCAATAAAAATGTTAATAAAACTAAGAGCCTACAAAACTGAGCTCTGATCCCATTTGGTCTCTGAAGAGAGAAAGCAAGAGAAATAAAAAGAGAGAAAGAAAGAAAACAAGAAAGAGAGATGATACCCAGCACAGCTATCTCACGCGGAGAATGGCATTCAGCCAGTAGAATAATCCTGGTCAAACTCCACCAACTGCTGACCACCAAGTAGATCATGCTTCAGCGGATATACGACAGCAGGCAGTTTGAACTTATATATAGGGAAAAGGATCAACACACTGAACACGGTTGTTACGTCACTCTGTAATCTAGGAAAACCAATAGAGCGCCAACCCGCACCCAAATCTCAAATTCCATATCCACCCCCACTCACCTAAATAAATGAAAAGACCCATTAGGCAGATTTCCGATGATGGCGATGGGCTTATAATTATACATGACATCTCTGAGAGATAAAAAGTGATTACTCTGGATGCCAGTCGGGCCGGGTGGGGGGGGATTGCTTAGCAACTAGTCATTATCCTCGGGAGTGGAGTGAGGTGACCGGCCATCCGTCTAACTCTGGTGGCTCGCCTGGCTCCACTGCCCCCCCCCCCCCTCGTTGTCGTCTCTCCATCAGAATACAAACAGAGATAAAGAATGCGGCAATCGCTCTCGACACACAAATAGGTTAACAAAATAAAGCCGGCTTTGCCTGGCTTAGTCGGGGGAGGAAAGCAATTCCAGCAGCAGGGAGGAGGTAATAAAACAGGCGCTAGGAGAGAAAGGGAGAGTGTGTGTGTGTGTCCATACGTGTCCTCATGACAGTGTTTCTATGTGAGTAGAAGCAGGCGTAGAGAAGCCAGGAGGCCTGAGGGTCTAATATCACAAGGATTTCCAACCCTGTCTTGACACAAGCAATAACACAGGAGAAAATGACGGAAATTCCTGTCTACTCCTCTGCTCAGATCAGGGAAACAGTGGGTTTATGCTAAAATGTATGTCAAACAAAAATCAATGATTACAAAGTTAAACCATACAACTCGATGCACAAGGACTACTTTTAACAATTTCCACTGAATATTTTACAAAAACACATTTAGTTGAAGAACTGTGCAGATGCAAAGTTTGGTAACAGAATGACGGCACAAACAGCACCAACCGTCATTCTGTTACCAAACTTTGCACCTGCACACTTCAAGTAAATGTTTGTGTAAAATTTGCAGTGGAAATGGTTCAAAGTCGAAGTGCCCATATACCAACTGCACCACCACACCCTCCTTGCATGCCCTACTACAAATCAGTCTCTAGCTTGGTTTAAATTCAACAGGTAAAATTGAATGAGTTTTATCTGTGTACTGCTCGGCTTTCCATTCTGTTTCGCCACTGCTAGGCCCAGCAATAAAAGATCCAAATCTCCAGAGTTTTATTAAATGGTGTTGCATTCACGCTTAGCTGGGGAAACGAAGAGGGGTGTTTTCTCCAATTACCATGCCGACCAGACAACATTGTTTTCTCCAGTCAGTGGAAATGTCATTACCTTTACAGCAATGCCATCAGAATGGGGTAACAGCCTCTTTTTTTGTCATAACAGCCACTCTGTCACCCCCGTATAAGTAGTATCCATTGGCAACAATAAAGTAATGTTCCCATTGTCACACACACTTCCAAAGCCAGGCAAGTATACACAATGCCTATTGTTTTCAATGATAAATAATAACAGAATTGGATGAGCAAAATTGTCATAGCCTGAAACGACTGCATTCTAACTGCAAATTAATCCACGAGACATCCATACAGCTGAAGCCTATCTACAGCACAGGACATAGGGCCTCCATCCTGTGTAAAACTGCCAATACGTAAAGAGCACTGGGCTCCCATAGTCAGAGCTACATAATCATTAAGGAAATTAATTCAAAATGGCAGAAGAAAGTTCAACCATTTAGGTCATAGAGCTATTCGCAACTTTGTCAATCATTGACCCTGTTAATTCGAGCTGACATCTCCTTCAGCCAGGTAATGAACCAACTAGCGGAGCTGTAAAGTGCTGGCTAATGTCAACCGAGAATTAATGACCAAAACATAAAGAAAAAGCATCTTTATCTTCCTGATGTATTTCCTGCTTTTACAGAAACAGTACAAAGCCCCAAGGGAGGGTAGCCGACCAGCAGAGAAGGAGATTAGGATGATGTGCAGTTCCTTGTTCCACTAAAGCTTGATCTTCCTCAATAGGCGGGGAGAATTAGATAGCGCCCATTCAAGATTAAAGTACAAAAGCATTGGGGGAGAAGAGAGATTAATCAGACGCTGGCAAAAGATTTAAAAAATAATACAAATAAAATTTTTTAAAACACATCCCTTGCTGCTTCTGCCATGGAGGAAACAAGTGGCAATAAAGACTTCGGGAGATAATAAGAAACACGGGAAAGCACAACAGCGAATCAAACGGCAAAAGCTTCCACAACAACTAAAAACTTCCTTCATTCAGAATTGTTGATGAGGCCATAATACACACACAGGAGTGTGTATCATATCCAAAGCCTTAAGGTACTACTGAGGGTTTGGGGACCCCTTTAGGCTCAAGAGCATCCCCAGAGGTAGGTTTTTCATTTTTTTTTTTTTTTTTTTTTTTTTTAATAGGTCTCTCCCCCCCACTATATTTATCTTCGCTGCGCAATCCTGAAACCTTATAGGATTCACATAGTTATCTTCAATGGGGACAAGGTCCTCTTGGAGATGCCATCTTGTATCTCAAATGCATAACTGCATTTTAAACATTCCGTATGATGGGGTTGTATATTAACCTCTTTGGAAACTGGTTAGCCCATCACTGAGGAGGAATGGAGTGTTTTAACTTAGCCTGTTCGCATGCTGTAGGCAACTCTTCAATCGTTGCCTTGCCACACATATTATGAGACATAGAACAATAGAAGAGATGGCTAACACACCTACCGTAGTAGCCAGGCTAGGGGACCAGGCTAAGTTCCACTGATGAAAAGCCCACTGCCTGCCATCACTTTGGGTTTCAGTGGATGAACGCCTGCTAGGACACAGCACATCCCCACTTTGTCCTCACAGCCCAAGGCAAGGAAATCATGTCTGATGATTACCTCAAAGTACAGAAATATTACGGCTTTGAGAACAAAACCAGCACCACACAGGAGCCGCCTAATTCACTGCAGGGGGGCATACACAATCAAGACTGGACTAATTTTCTCTGCACTCTTAAATAAAATAAAAAGATCCAATGTTTCTCACAAGATTTCTACAATAAAATAAATAATAAATGTGTGTGCCATCAAACAGAGGCAGAAACAGAGTAGTAAGGAGAGGGTTGGTATCAGTGACCAAAAAAGGAGGCAATATTAGGGTTGACAGACCGCCTGGTGGGTTAAAGAAAAACCTACATTTAAAAGAATATCAATGAAATAGAAATCTTATTTTGATCTAGTAATGTACATCATTCTTGTCCAAAAACGACCTCATCTTTTACCAACAATAATTAAAGCAGTGGTTCTGAAAACTCTCTCCTCAGGGACCCCCAGCCGGTTCATGTATTTGATCTATTCCAGAACTAGCGCACCTGATTCAACTTTTCAACTAATAATCAAGCCCTTGATTAGGTGAATCAGTCCAGAGCTAAAACCAAATTGTGAAAAGTCTGGGGGTCCCCGAAGAGAGGTTTGAGAACCACTGCATTCAAGACCTAAGGAATGTCAAAGCGTGCATGTCTGAAACAGAAGCTAAGTAAACTGACATATGCGTGTTCCTTGCCTTTACAAGAGTGGGTTAAACAAACCACACCTGTTTTTTTGTCCTCACATTTTTTTTGTCCTGTTTGAATATACAACCAGCAACAACGATTGATCCAGTTCCTCTTTAAGCTGTGTTGTGCTAAGGCAACAGGATCAGGTGACTGGTGTCACTGAAGAAAGAGCAGGGGTATTCAACTCTTACCCTACGAGGTCCGGATCCTGCTGCTTTTCTGTTCTACCTCCTCGCAACACAATACAGGACTGCTCGCAAAACAATACAGGAATGTTTGAAAAACAAAGAAATGTTTAAGTGAACATCTTTCTTTAAAATGTATATTTGTTCATATGTACATTGTTAACACAAATAATGGTACCCACTGTAGTCGGAGCAAATACATACAGAGCATAAACTTTCCTGCAAGAGGAACTCTTTGATAAATATCTAATGAGATGCTGTTTGGACGCCCTTGAGAGAAAAGATTCATGTCACTCCATTGTTTGCCTAAACGTGTTTCCTGGAAAGAAAGAAGCAACTTTTAATATTGTCAGTGGTTGTGGAAGCTGAGCCACAATATAGGATCACTGCTTTCCATTCCTTATACTTGAATGAAAAGAGATCCTATACAGAATAAACTAAATGCCTCTATCTGAAAACAAAATGTGCTATTACATTTCTGTAAATATATTTTTTAATCACATATAATCAAGCTGGCACAGTATGCTTAGAAATTAATGTCTATTGAAGATAAAAAAGTATATACATAATCCAAGGTATGTTTGCAGTGGCATTGCGCACACACCGTAGTTGGGTATTGTTGCCTCTGGGTCTGCATTAAGACAATCAAACCGTTTTGGAATTTGAAAAATACTAATACATAGAGCAGGAAATTAAAGTTGAGCTATTATGAAGATATTCATGAGCGAACCTTACTTATTCACTCAAGGCTGCAGTTTTAATAAGCAAAGAGTACAGTGCATTCACCCCAATGCTATCAATCAATCAAATTGAAATAGGATTTCAGTGTTGGAAATTGATATAGTGCCTGGGCTTGCTTAGTATATTACTTCTGTTTTAATATCTTATAGCCAAAATTAAATCTGTCCTTCAACCAATACTCTTTGCACATTAAGAACGATACTTGATGAAAGTTCAGGCAACGGTATCAAATTTGTTCTGCTTTTCAGATTGTTTTGGGAGGCGATTAACCAAAGAAGGAGTATGAAAAATAGGCTAGTATTATCGCATTCACCCAACATAATCTTGAGTTTGGATGGCACCGCCTTTAGTTTTAACAAAAACCTTGCTTTAATAATTTCCAGTACGGATTCAGAATCCTGCAAATGAGGCGACCAAAATAATAAAATCAGATAGTATATTTATTTTTGTTTTGAATGAAAACTGTCAGGCTACTTAGGCCTACATTGCATTAAAATCCCAAGTAAAACATACTCAGCTCTCAGAGAGGCAGTATGTGTCACAATCTTTATTTATTTATTTTTTTAAAGGGTCGAAACTAAATCCAAGAGGTAATTCAACGGTCTACATATTAGGCTGTCCTGCTAGCTCCAGTAGCTAACCCCATCCTCCCGAACCATAATGTTGAGTTAAGGCACCCATTATACTAGAGAGACTATTTGTTTAGGTGAGGAGCAGTCTCAGAGCTAATATGAGCACAATTTGCTCAGCAGGTCATAGGGCCGAGTGTAGGAAGTGTAATGAGGCGGCTCTGCCCCCTCGGGTGAAGCCTCATACATCACCCAATGTTTTATTCAATACTAGAAAGCAGGCACTGTGGTATGCTATGGCAGGTGCTGTACAGGGCTGGCGACTCCAGGAGCCTGGCCCTGGATGTAGAGGGGTCCCATGTAAGATTATCAATGAGCAAGTGAGGGTCCAGGGTAAAGTCCACTGTGCTCAACTGTACTGTACTCCACTATCCAGCCACTGAAACAATGCAGAGATACGTTAAGCAGAGGCGTGGCCTGAAGTGGTCTATGAATAAGTGGATTATTGAGGCCTGTTAGCTAGGCACCAACTCCAGGATTGTCACACAGGAAAAAAAAACGAAACCCCTTTGCTTATCAGTGTGTGTGTGTTTGTGTCTTCTGGTCACTGAAGATGTGTTGCCTAAAAGGTCCCCATGTTATCAGGTCAGCACATTTACAGTAGCGTGTGTGTGTGCTTAATGGCTACATAGAACATAGGCTATGACACCGAGCTCCAACTGGAAAGTTCTGAGGAATTACGCACTGGTGATGTTCGTTCATTTGAGGAAGATAACATCTAAGAGCGTCCTTAATCAACATCAGTGAATGTCATGAACTATTTAAAGAAACTGAGCCAGTTACACTTGAGGGTGAAAATCATTAATTGCCGCTGAAACGATTTACCCACCGCTCATTAAAAATAATATGACGCATGGGGGCATACAGAAAATAATTCCTTGGGTAGAATACCTCTGACAATACACTTAATTGCTCCCCATCCCTGAAAATAACAAATACTACATGTCAAAGCAGATCCTTAAACCATTAAGTAACTGACATCGATTTTGCAACATGTCCTTTATTGTAGGTTAGCCTAGGCTACGCATGAAAACAGAGGTTTTATAGCCTGTCCTACACCAGAGTCATTTTAACATAGACCCAGCATTTTACATCCTCATTCTATTTTCACACAAAACAACCCATCAATTGTTATACAATGTGCCAGCTTTCTTTCACTCTATCCATCAATTATGATATGCTGACATGTCGCCGAACGACCCCGGAGATGCCATTAGCTGCAACAAAATCCCCAGATTACGCATGCGATGAATTTACGACTATAGTTTTGATACCTGAAGATAAAATAGTATATTTACCATAAATTGTTTCGTAGTGCAGATTAGAATTCCATGCAGGTTAGCTGGCGTTGAGTAGTCTGCTCAGAGCGTTGCGGTCCAGAGATAAATCAGAAAGGTTTCGTTCCACTCTCCAAAATCCCCAAAACACCCGTTTTTGATCAACAGCAAAACAGTTTATTCTCCCCTTTTCAATGTGATGCACATTTTCAGACAGTGAATCAGATTCCAAATGGGAAAACCCAATGGTTAAGATAATTGCTCTTCCCGTCAATGAACAATATTGTAACTGATGTGTTTCGTTTCATTGGCTGAATGAAGGTGAATTCAAACACCGATAAATAACAGTTTGGCAAATCCAGGAGTGTTGCGTGTCAATCTCTCCCGTTAAACTGTGGTCTCACCTAACGCATATTATACTCAACCTATCGCCCTCCGAAACAGCTATCGTGTTCTTTCTTCTCCTCGTTTCCCCGAGAATATCTCCACAAAAGGTTTGTCACAAAACGGAATTCTCAATCCAAAAGAATTGATGGATGCGAATGACTCCCCAAAGCAATTACACATATAGGTCAAAGTGGTTCGGCTATTTGGTCTAATGAATCTGCATTTGTCCAGTGGACAAAATGTTTCAACGTTTTCTATGCCACCGAGTAACCGTGCAGATCCCAAGACTTTGAAACACATACAGTTGTGAGAAATAAATTAATAGGTGCTATTTAATCCTGGCGATGAAGCCCGGTTGGTCTACACTTTCTCCGGTGATATCTGGTCTACAGCCTCTAGGAAACGTCTTTCCTCCCGATTATAGACTCCGATTTCCAATTGAGGTGACAAAACCAGTTCCAAAACATTCCTTTGCGTTGTTCCTCTCTTTGAATGAAATACCAAGCCACATTGATAAACAGACAAATATGTATTCGGATATTAAGGCAGCTCACTGCGCTTCGGGATGCGTTCCTCTCCCTGTGCAGTGCTGCCGAAACTGACAATAACCCGGAACGATGCAGACTCTAACCGCTCCTTAGACCGCCCACCAACCAATCATTGTACTGAGGGAATTGAAACGTTCCCACGGGTTAGCCAATCACTGATAATTGAGGATTGTTACCACGGTGACGCTGTCAGCGTCCAGGCGTCAAGTTTGAAACCACATTGTTTATTCGCGGAAAAAATAAAGGTCTATCCTACTCACTGACATAAGTAGTTGCCTAGAAAGCAGAGAGTTTCAGTACAGCCGACGCAACTGAACATTGTACTATAAGTAAGAAATGTCAAGCCGTTTATTATAGGCCCTATAATAACACGGAAAACATGGATAAAACGGAAAACAGGGACTCCTAATTTTGTATCCAGTAGCAAGCTACATTACAGTGCCTTGTATAGTCAGTGGTGTAAAGTACTTAAGGGAAATAACTTTAAATTACAACCTACCTTTTTGGGGGGAAATGTTAAAAAAGTTTGACAACTTTTACATGTACTTCACTACATTCCTAAATAAAATAATGTATTTTTTACTCCATACATTTTCCCTGACACATTTTTAACGCTAAGCAGGACATGAAAATTGTCCAATTTATGCACTTATCAAGAGAACATCCCTGGTCATCCCTACTGCCTCTGATCTAGTGGACTCACTAAACACACATGCTCCATTTCTAAATGAGTGTTGGAGTGTGCCCCTAGCTATCCATAAAATAAAATAAAATAAAAAATGGTGCCATCTGGTTTGCTTAATATAAGGAATTTTAAATTATTTATACTTTTGAAACTGAAGTATATTGTAGCAATTACATTTACTTTTGATACTTAAGTATATTTAAAAGCAAATACTTTTAGACTTTTACTCAATTAGTATTTTACTGGATGAGTTTCACTTTAGTCATTTTTTACTCAAGTATGGCAATTTTGTACATTTTCCACCACTGTCTCATGGTGTTCACAATTTGTCAAACAAATGCTAGAGACTGCTGCTGTGAGCACCATATAGGTAAATCCTGACGAAATGGGACAGAGCAACCCAGCCTACAATTAAGAACACTCTGTTGACCTTTCCCTTCTCAGCAATACTTTAATTAAGACATCTTACTACATATATCCACAATAAAGATGGACATTAAATAACCAACTGTATTTTTGAACTTCTACTCCTGACCCAAACACCTTCTAGTCTATCCATAATTCGATTTCTGCTTGTAAAAAAAATGCATTCCACATTGATTGCAGGGAGCTCCATGGAGTTTGCAATGAGTGACATGAGGCCATCTCCACAAGCACCAGCCCACTCTGTCCAGCCAGTCCGGCACACACACAGACAGACCCTGATGGAACACACAAAAGCAGTACAAGGCAATCACATCATGGCCTCATAATAAGCTGACACTGGGAAGTGGGTGATGCAGCACTCAGCTTATGCCAGTGCCGATAAGAGCCTGAAAGTATTACCTCGCTCTGGCAGTCCGCTCTCCCAGAAATCCATCCGGAGCCAGGTCATCAATTCTGCCCTATCTGATCGCTCACCAATCCTCCTACTACTGGTAGCTCCATGTTATGTCGCTGGCTCTCCTGGCTCTTCCCTTTGAAAATACTCTGTATGACTTTCACTTTTATGCTAGCCTCTTAAAAGCACAGTACGCCTATTCTGAGAATCCTCTAGTTAAATACTCATAGTTCCTCCCTTCTAGTCAGCCTCCAGTTGTCATACTGTTTCCTTTATCGAAGTACCTGACTGGGTTGTGAGAGAAAATCCTAATCTCAACTAACTGTCCATTGAATCCAGCCAGTCAATCAGCAGCAGCCTGCCCATTAGGGCGTTGTGGGTGGCACCCCACTTGTGACTGGTCCCCCCAAAAATATATTTTTTATTTATAGAAAAGAAAAAAAACATATCTTATATAATGGATTATGTTATAAATGTTCATAAAAGTGTGGTAAATGTGTATATTTTTCTGTTTCAAAAGGAAATTGTTCAAAACAAGCTGTTCAGTTACTTACTACTTTGCCCCTCAGTGACTGCCAGCACCGCAGCTCCGCCTCCATGGGTGCATAGGCCGTGCAAACATTGCTTGGATTGTTTTGACAGGTATTTTCTATGAGGAGGCACTGCCCCAATGAAATCGCAGGATTTCATAGCAATAATGATAACAGCACAAAGTAAAAGGAGCATCCTGGGGCCCTCAAATGTGCGTCCTTTCAGTCAGAACTTCTGAGTCTTCTCTAGTATTCCTCTCACTGATGAATCTCTAGCGCCAGACGGCTTACTTCCCCACGTGAGACTAGATCTGCTCTATCAGGTACAGATGGCACTAAAGAAAAATGTGAATTAATTTGTAAATAAATAGTCATGGGAGCTTGGGACCTGATAAACCAGACAACACATCCAATAAGAGTCGGACAGTGGGATACACTAGATAGATAGATAGATAGATAGATAGATAGATAGATAGATAGATAGATAGATAGATAGATAGATAGATAGATAGATAGATAGATAGATAGATAGATAGATAGATAGATAGATAGATAGATAGATAGATAGATAGATAGATAGATAGATAGATAGATAGATAGATAGATAGATAGATAGATAGATAGATAGATACTTTATTGATCCCTGAGGGGGAAATTTCTTCCAGAGGGTAGAACCTTCTCATCGCGGATCTGGTAGGACAAAAAAGCATGGCCAATTTTCATTGTTTCCCCCCCATGTTGTTCATCAGGTTCTACTGTAGGTCACAGGGCGACATGTGTGGACTTAAACAGCTTAAAACCGGGTGTATCACAAACAGTGCCAATTTTAGCATTTAAATCTTGGTGGGGCAAACAAAAAAAGTATTTATTTTGGGGATGCATGCCAGCAAAGCCTCAACATAACACAACAACACTAAACGATACATTAATTAAACTATAACTGACAAACAGTGCCCACAAACTGTTAGGGCCTACATAAAGCTGTCCCAACACCTTACCACTGCTACACCTGGCTATCAGCGGAGCCTTGTCTGGCAGGGAAAGTTTATTCAGCCTTACTTACTGCCTTTTAAAAAACACAGCTGATATGGCTGACTTGCTTAAAAAAAAAATTTAAAAGTGTTTCTACTGACAATTGAGATATAAAATTTAGAGCGAGCTAGGACGGATGTAGCCAATACAACTATTAATTTGTTCAGCACTTTTGAAATGTACAGCGACAGAATTCAGAACATGGGCCGTTTTGACAGTGTTCTCCCTGTACACCAAGTCAGAACAGTAGGATAAATAAAGGGGGCATATAAGCAGACAATGAAAGCTCTTACAATATTCAATGATTACATTTCTCTAAAACAGGTTATAGTCTACATATGCATCACCAAGTCAGAACAGTAGGCACAATTAAGAGGGGAAAACAGACCAAATTATTAGAGGCACATGGGCTACTAACAGCTCACTGCACAACATACATTACTTTCTTAGCTACGGAATACATATCTCCCTGGCATATTTTATAATTTATGCAGCAGCATACAAGCCATTTTTGGACCTTGTTGTGCTGTGCTCACTTGAACAGGAAGGTGGCGTGGCAATCCTTCGTGGCCATCAAACTTTGTCATCAAAGTCTGGCATTCTCTGAATACATGGAGCTTTCAAGACAACTGGGAACACTGGAAAAAAACATGGTTGAATCATGATGACATCAATGATCTTCAGGTTGGCACTCTAGAAAGAGGCCTGAGTTCCCGACTTACAATTCCGAGATGGATGACCGTTCATAACTTATTTTCCCAGTCAGAGCTCATTTTGTCCCGAGTTCCCAGTTGTCTTGAACTCACTGAAGTCAGATTTCCCAGTTCTGAGTTAAGTTGTTTTGAGCGCGGCAGAAATCATGCTGGATTGACAGCATAGCCAATGTTGAATGTTTATAATTTTAAGCTTGGAAAAGAGACCCTTAAACCCAGACTTGGGACAACACAACCACCACTGAATAGCAGGCTAGTGATTGATTTGCAATGCTTGCAGCAGCATCATGTTGTGGGGGTGCTTTGCTGCAGGATGGACTGGTGCACTTCACAAAATAGATGGCATCATGAGGAAGGAAAATTATGTGGATATATTGAAGTAACATCTCAAGACATCAGTCAGGAAGTTAAAGCTTGGTCACAAATGGGTCTTCCAAATGGACAACGACCCCAGGCATACTACCAAAATTGTGGCAAAATGGCTTAAGGACAACAAAGTCAAGGTATTGGAGTGGCCATTACAAAGCCCTGACCTCAATCCTATAGAAAATTTGTGGGCAGAACTGAAAGAGCGTGTGTGAGCAAGGAGGCCTACAAACCTGACTCAGTTCCACCAGTTCTGTCAGGAGGAATGGGCCAGAATTCACCCAACTTATTGTGGGAAGCTTGTGGAAGGCTACCCAAATCGTTTGACCCAAGTTAAACAATTAAAAGGCAATGCACCAAATACTAATTTAGTGTATGTAAACTTCTGACCCACTGGGAATGTGATGAAAGAAATAAAAGCTGAAATAAATCACTCTCTACTATTATACTGACATTTCACATTGGTCCCATGGTGTTTATACTTGTTTACTATTGTTTGTACAGATGAACGTGGTACCTTCAGGTGTTTGGAAATTGCTCCCAAGGATGAACCAGACCTGTGGTTCATCAAAATCTTTTGATTTTCCCATGATGTCGAGCAAAGAGGCACTAAGTTTGAAGGTAGGCCTTGAAATACATCCACAGGTACACCTCCAATTGACTCAAATTATGTAAATTAGCCTATCTGAAGCTTCTAAAGCCATGACATAATTTTATGGAATTTTCCAAGCTGTTTAAAGGTACAGTCAACTTAGTGTATGACCCACCGGAATTGTGATATAGTGAATTATAAGTGAAATAATCTGTCTGTAAACAATTGTTGAAATAATTACTTGTGTCATGCACAAGGTAGATGTCCTAACCGACTTGTCAAAACTATAGTTTGTTAACATGAAATCTGCGGAGGTTGAAAAATGAGTTAATGACTTAAGTGTATGTAAACTTCCGACTTCAATTGTTAATTGTATCTTTGAAAGTCTTCACATTTTCAGATAAACATGTAAATATTTTGCAATTTATATGTTTGAATATGAAACTATTTGTGAGAAGATTAAATGTGATTTTAGCCCCCTTAATGAGAGAATTGTAGGTATAGTCAACTTAGGCCAAGTCAGTGGCCACACCCAGGTGAACAGACATTGGTTGAGAACTATGAAATACGCCCCTTCTCTTCCTAGCATAAAACCCCCCTGTGACACAATTCACAACAGACCCCGCAAGCCAAGGTGTAAGCTGAGGTTGCAAAAGGGTTGAACTGCAACTCTATTTAACAAAATCTACATGCGAAAAGATAACGTGGAGGTGATGATCGCCATGTTAAAATTGTGAATTTCGATTATGATAAGATGATTTCTCTGGTATTGAAGAAATCAGACTGTGAGGAGAAAGATCACTACTAGTTGGAGAGTTGAGACAATATTTATTCAGATCTGGATCCCCATAGCAACCACCGGTGAATGTAATTGCCAAGCGGACATTAGACAAAAGGCGAGCCAGGAGTTTGTATACCATGGTCAAAACAAGATGTCCATACATCTGGCATACATCAAGAAAGAGATAGCGAGAGGCCCAGCTCAGACTAGCTGGCTCCAACATTACATGATATTTATAAACACATTCCACAGTGGATCCTACAGAGAATCACGTCATATCAGATTAGACCAGCCAGAACATCGTGTGAGCCGAGTATGGCAAAATGGTATAAACTTTGAACTATTATTCACCGAAGAAGACGTCATACATCCTACGACCAGAAAGACTCTCCAAAGGACAAAGGCGATCTTCTGTCTTCGACCCATCAATTCGAAGCCAAACTCAAGAGTAAATATATAATTGCATTTCATTTTTCTGAATGGGTGGTTATTAGAATGCACTATAGCTATTTGGCTATAGCTTCTCAAAGTCCCATAGAGAGACGGCCCTTTGTCTTTCAATCTCCCGCTCTTTCCTTCCCCCACCCATTTTCCTTTGTGTAACCAGCCTTAATATCGGGTTAGTCTACTAGGGACTTTTCATGACATGATTAGCAATCAATGTATAACCAATTCTATTGTTGTATATGTAATTCTGTGTGATTATTTAGCTAGTTAGTAAATAAATGATTAAGCCAATTTGTATATTGCTGATTCAACCTGTTCGTAATCAATTAAATGTCAGATAATGGCCTTACTGAGTAGCTCCTCGTTTGCGACACTCACTACCGCATTCCAAACTGCCTCTGGAAGCAACGCAGGACAAGAACTGTTCGTCGGGAGCTTCATGAAATGGGTTTCCATGGCCGAGCAGCCGCACTCAAGCCTAAGCAATGCCAAGCGTCGGCTGGAGTGGTGTAAGGCTCGCCGCCATTGGACTCTGGAGCAGTGGAAACGTTCTCTGGAGTGATGAATCACACTTCACCATCTGGCAGTCTGACGGACGCATCTGGGTTTGGAGGATGCCAGGAGAACACTACCTACCCCAATGCCAACTGTAAAGTCTAGTGGAGGAAGAATAATGGTCTTTGGCTGTTTTTCATGGTTTGGGCTAGGCCCCTTAGTTCCAGTGAAGGGAAATCTTAAAGCTACATTATACAATTACTTTCTAGACGATTCTGTGCTTCTAACTTTGTGGCAACAGTTTGGGGAAGGCCCTTTCCTGTTTCAGCATGACAATGCCCCCTGTGCACAACACAAGGTCCATACAGACTGGCCTGCACAGAGCTCTGACCTCAACCCCATCAAACACCTTTGGGATAAATTGGAACGCAGACTGCGAGCCAGGCCTAATTAATAATCTTGTGGCTGAATGGAAGAAAATCCTTGCAACAATGTTCCAACATCTAGACGAAAGCCTTCGTGTTATAGCAGCAAAGGGGTGACCAACTCCATATTAATGCCCATGATTTTGGAATGAGTTGTTCGACAAGCAGGTGTCCAAATACACTACATGACCAAACGTATCTATATAGCTTTGATAAGCTAGCTGGTAGCTTGCTAGATAGTTAGCCCCCATGCCAATTTCAAGTATTTCTTAACTATCTGACTAACTCGGAAATAGGAAGTTATTTCAGAATGAAAGTTAACTGGCTAGCGCATCATGCTTTGTGACATTATGTTAGCTAGCTATCCCCAGTTAGATAATGCTTGGTGACATTATGTTAACTAGCTATCCCCAGTTAGATAATGCTTGGTGACATTATGTTAACTAGCTATCCCCAGTTAGATAATGCTTCGTGACATTATATTAGCTAGCTATCCCCAGTTAGATAATGCTTGGTGACATTATGTTAACTAGCTATCCCCAGTTAGATAATGCTTGGTGACATTATGTTAACTAGCTATCCCCAGTTAGATAATGCTTCGTGACCTTACGTTAACTAGCTATCCCCAGTTAGATAATGTGTTTTCACTTACTGTATCTGCATACTTGTTGCGTTCATTCATTCGTGACGCGAGTTGGCTGCTTGTTCTAAAAAGTATAATCTAATCTTTTCAAAACAGTGACAGCACTGGTCATTCGGTTTTTGACATGCAAAAGTAAAATAGGATTTATGCAGTTGTTTAAATGCACAGATCGCTTTATACATCTTAAAGAAACTACCGGTAGTTTGAAAACTTAGAATCATATTTCTGTCATGTTGCTTTGTTGACAACGTCAACCACCTCGCGCCCCAATCAGCGGCCGCCACATTCAATAAACTTAATATCTTATTAATTGAAAAATACTCACGCAGAGCACTGTTGTGCCCGAGCGAGGCATGCAAACAAGCCATTTGATTAGCTGATAAGCAGATGACTCAACTGTTGAGTCCCAACAAATATTCAGAGCATGTTTACTATATGCTTTGATTAGAGTACACCCAATACAGAGAAGATTGGACACAAATGCGTTGTGAAAACACTCAGCCGTTTCATTCCCCCAAGGCACCATGAGGGAACATAAAAATAATGAATTATTTATGCAGGAGACAAGGGCAATATCACAGTGAATCATTTTTCTTTGCGGCTATATTAAATATATATATATAGAGATTTTTAAATATGTCTGAGCTTGTGCATTGGCTGGAAATAATTCCCAATGATACCTGCATCTGTGACCTAAAGGCATGATGATAGGCCTTGCAGATCACATTGAATATTTTCCTGCCAAGAGACCTGGAAGTATTGCACAACAAAGCACTGCCACACGCAATGCAAAGCTTCCCCCATGCAATGCACTGGTAACCCAGGCTATCAATTGTGATAGCCAAAATGAGATTAAACAAAAATGGCCTGGGTACTGCTACAGCTATGTTTCTATTTGAGTTTTTGAGTGGCCATCTGGTAGGGAGGTGGCTGTGGTTTTCCATTGTATTTTGAAAACGTTTGATCCATATTAGTCTCATTGAGATACAATGTATTTTGCAAGAGAGATCTTATTTCACAAGAGATAACTATCTTTGACCCAGCAATTGTATATCAACTTTGCAATAACATTAGTGGGAGTAGGACTAACCTCCCAAAGACATCACGTCCCAGGCCAGCCACAGTTAAAAGTTGTGCAGTTCCTTTTTTTCATGGGACACCTGTTAGTCTAAGCTCTGGCTGAGATTTTCTGTCTTTTACTCAAATGCAAGATTTGCCCTGTTGCAATTTGCTCCAAGGGCAAAGTGAACTGGGGTTTAATTGAGCAAAGTTCAAGTCTCCACAAACAGCAAGGTAACAGAAAAAACAGAATGTTGTGGCAGAGGCATGGAAGAAAGAGATAGCATTGATTTATGTGCCATTGATTTGGGTGGGGATCACTGCATCGTGGCCCCCCGGGTGAAACACACTGTCTGCCAACTGAAGGGGATGAATCTGAAAAGGTGTCAAGTGGTTAGGGGACACAGAAGTGGAAGATGAGGTTGGAGGTACAGTGTTAGTGTACATGCATTTACATTTGAAAATATTTGGCTTACATTATAATTAGATCACATCCAAATATGTAGCCTTCAGTAATGCAAATGCCTATTTTATCATCAATGCTCACAATAGTAACTGATTTCTCAAAAATTATTAAATTCCAGTGTGATATTCAACTTGAAATGTCTTGCACTCTAAAAATGAAGGGTTCAACAACGGTTCTTCTAAGATCCTCAAAGTTCTTTGAAGAACCTTAAAGTTATTGGCACTGAAAATGACCCCCAAAAGGTTCTTCCAAGAACCCCATAGAGGGTGGGGTTCATCGAGGAACCTCCTTAGTTGGTGGGGGTTCTCGAAGGAACCTAACTGCCCAACTGAAACATTTGGATTTGAATTTGAAAGGACAGCAGGTGCAGGAACTTAACTGAAATTTTTAAAGATTTAAGCTAAGTTTTGTCCCTTGTATGATCTAAATTGATATTGTTTTATGATGATACCATCTATCTTTTCATATTTGTGCAAATCTTTCCAAAACTGAATATTGACACAATTCAATAGATAACAATCAACAAAGAGGTAAGAATGTGTAGGATATAAGAATATGTTTAAGGCTAGCTGTATTGGGTGCAGATGACTGAACTGCTCACTTTTGTGTCTGTGTCTGTAGGTATACAGACGAGGAGGCATACAAAGGTAGTTCAATTAGTATTGGTATGTTATGCAGATCACATGCTCCATCCTCCTCCCTTACTTCTTCAATTAATATTCCCATAGGCCTCTACATTATGGACAAGCTGTGTATGAAAACTATTATCAAAACCTTTTTTTTTTTTCATTCACATTTACCACAAAAAAACAAATTATGAATACTGTTGTGTGCATGTTTTTTTAAAACATCTGTATAATTAAAATTCACAGACCATCCCTACAACTCTGATGAATATAACAGGAAATCTGTTCAATCACCATGCACTGAAAAATCATTCTGGATATGGATACGGAACATCAACACATTAACATCAACACACCAGAGGATATACCCATTGGACTTGGGGCTCTGCTGGGAGTTTACCTCATATTTCAATTTCTTTTATTCTGCTTTGTCACTAAAATCATGATAAACACTGACAACAAAAATATGGTGTTATTGTTGTTATTGTTATGCATATTATTAATAATAATAATAATAGGGGAGGGGGATAGATAAAAAATGTTTGATCCATTAAAATGGGTTCTTTGAAGAACTTATAGGGGTTCCCCCACAGTTTCAATTTGAAGAACCCCTAAAGGATACTCCAGGAACCTTTTCTTTTTAGACTGTGCTGAATTGTTCATGAAGGTTTGGACTGAACTAGTGGGTCGAATTGTCCCAGGATATTACATCCCTGTGTCTTTCAACTCGATACCTTGCATATAAATGAATACATAGATGCATGCATTGTGCAAATCACTTTTATTTGAGTTTACTAATAATGACACACAGTTGACATGTTTTTGTCTGGTATCCAAAGTGATTTTCCTGTGACTTGACTTGTGACTAGTAGCACACCAAAGGAGTATGGGAAAGTCAGACAGAGTGTGACTCCTCTCGTCTGAGGTATGAAATGTCATACGGCCTTTCTACACTCGTAAAACAGGAGCTGGGCTTTCATCTTTGTCAAGGCATAGCCATAAGGATGTCATATACGCAGGTTAGCATTTTTCATCATGAATCTTGTTCTGGAGGCAGCTCTGCATAGTGGTCACTAGCTGGCACAGCCATACAATCTGACCGTAACCTTAATCATACTGCTAACCCTAACCCTAAATTAAGTCCAAAAAGAGTGTTAAGGTGACTATGCATAGATAATAAACAGAGAGTAGGAGCAGCGTCAAAGAGTGTTTGTGGGTGGGGGGGTCAATGCAAATAGTCTGTGTAGCCAAATGATTGTGTGGGTGCCCCCACACATTGACTCTGTATCGGTGCCACCTGTATATAGCCTTTTTACTGGAATTTTACTGTTTTTTATTTAATTATTTATCTATTGTTCACCTAATACTTATTTTTTACTTAAAACTGCACTATTGGTTAGGGCTTGTAAGTAAGCATTTCTCTGTAAGGTCTAGACCTGTTGTATTTGGCGCATGTGACAAATAAACTTTGATTTGATTTGATGCAACCAGTCGGGATGCTCTCGATGGTGCAGCTGTAGAACGTTTTGAGTATCTGAGGACCCATGCCAAATCTTTTCAGTCTCCTGAGGGGGAATAGGCTTTATTGTGTCCTCTTCACGACTGTCTTGGTGTGTTTAGACCATGATAGTTTGTTGGTAAACTTGAAGCGCTCAACCAGCTCCACTACAGCCCCATCGATGAGAATGGGTGCTCGGTCCTCCTTTTCCTGTAGTCCACAATCATCTCCTTTGTCTTGATCACGTTGAGGGAGAGGTTGTTATCCTGGCACCATATGGCCAGGTCTCTGACCTCCTCCCTATAGGCTCTCTTATCGTTGGCGGTGATCAGGCCACCACTGTTGTGTCATCGGCAAACTTAATGATGGTGTTGGAGTCGTGCCTGGTCATGCAGTCATGGGTGAACAGGGAGTACAGGAGGGGACTGAGCACGCACCCCTGAGGGGCCCCCGTGTTGAGGATCAGCGTGGCAGATGTGTTGTTACCTACCCTTACCACCTGGGGGGCGGCCCGTCAGGAAGACCAGGATCCATTTGCAGAGGGAGGTGTTTAGTCCCAGAGTCCTTAGCTTAGTGATGAGTTTTGAGGGCACTATAGTGTTGAACGCTGAGCTGTGGTCAATGAATAGCATTCTCATGTAGGTGTTCCTTTTGTCCAGGTGGGAAAGGGCATTGTGGAGTATAATAGAGATGGCATCATCTGTGGATCTGTTGGGGCGGTATGAAAATTGGAGTGGGTCTATGGTTTCTGGGATAATGGGGTTGATGTGAGCCATGACCAGCCTTTCAAAGCACTTCATGGCTACAGACGTGAGTGCTACAGGGTCAGTTGTCATTTAGGAAGGTTACCTTAGTGTTCTTGGGCTCAGGGACTATGGTGGTCTGCTTGAAACTGTCAGTGAAGACACTTGCCAGTTGGCCAGCGCATGCTCGGAGTACACGTCCTGGTAATCCGTCTGGCCCTGCGGCCTTGTGAATGTTGACCTGTTTAAAGGTCTTACTCACATCGTCTACGGAGAGCGTGATCACACAGTTGTCCGAAACAGCTGATGCTCTCATGCATGTTTCAGTGTTGGTTGCCGCGATGCGAGCAAAGAAGTAATTTAACTCGTCTGGTAGACTCGTGTCACTGGGCAGCTCGCTGCTGTGCTTCAATTTGTAGTCTGTAATAGTTTGCAAGCCCTGCCACATCCCACGAGCTTCGGAGTCGGTGTAGTACAATTCAATCTTAGTCCTGTATTGACGCTTTGCCTGTTTGATTGTTCATTCATTATAAGCGTCAGGGTTAAAGTCCCGCTCCATGAAAGCGGCAGCTCTACCCTTTATCTTAGTGCGGATGTTGCCTGTAATCCACAGCTTCTGGTTGGGGTATGTATGTACGGTCACTGTGGGGATGACGTCATCAATGCACTTATTGATGAAGCCAGTGACTGGTGTGGTGTACTCCTCAATGCCATCAGAAGAATCCCGGAACATTTTCCAGTCCACATTCTGCCTCCAGGACAAGACTTATCCCAAATAATCGTCAACCTCCTTCATGCACAGTACTATAGCGCTAAAAACAGTTAACTGCTTTAGATAGATAGATAGATAGATAGATAGGTACTTTATTGATCCACCGGGGGGGAAATTTCATTATCAAGCAGCTACAACAAAAACACAGGGCAGGTGCAAAATGCCACAACGAAAGTACACAAAAGACAGATACACGGTACATGATACATAGAGCGGCAGTATGAAAAAGTATAGAAATACAGGATATCTGGAGTGCAAAAAAAAGCTATAAAAGGACATTGCATAGTATGAGTGGTTGGCTGAATATGTACACTATACATTGGTGGATGTTGGATGGTTAACTATACTATACAGGTTGATGGCAGAGAAATACTTCAGTAGCTAATGCGTATGATATGAGCGAGGGTAATAATAGTTTACTTAATAGACAGACTGGGTAAATGAACAGGTAGGTGAAAATTTTGCATGGTTAAATTAGCTGTACAGTTAGGTATACAGTTATATTTACACAGAGAGATAGAGTGGAATACAAAGCAAATGATACATCAGTCGAAACCTATATGTTATATAGGTACTCAAATGCAACCTTTTCTCTATAGCGCTCTGTCTGTATTGTTGAACACATAACCTAAAGAGACATCATGTGCAAACAATGTACAGGCATTAAGTAAAGTACTTTAAGAAACAATTCAGAAAGCTTGTCTTGGGTATTTTGCACGTAAGAATCTAAACTGTCTCAGGGTCGAAAGAGAAAGCCCTCAAAATGGCACTTTATCACCAAAGGAACAGCTGTTTTTGTCAGTGTCGCCCCCCCCCAAAAAAACCCTTGTTTGTTCATTGTAAAAGCTGTGGCAGCATCTCACCCCTCCCCTCTAAGACAAGGCCATTGTTCCCTGATACATCCATGGCACTGGTGGATGTGACAGGTGAGAGGGCACTCTTCATACAGAAACCTGGCAAAACAGTGGCACCAATTACAGTAATGGTGGGATATGATGAAACATAGAAGCCCAGATAAATGTAATATAAATATAATAAACAGAATAGAATATTGAGTATTCATTACAAGTTATCATTTTTATTATTAGTGAGTTTCTATATTAACTTGGTGTTTTATTCAGTAGTGTTATTCTGTATTAACTAGGGGTTTTATTCAGTAGTGTTATCCTGTATTAAATAGGGGTTTTATTCAGTAGTGTTATTCTGTATCAACTAGGGGTTTTATTCAGTAGTGTTATCCTGTATTAACTGGGGGATTTATTCAGTAGTGTTATTCTGTATTAAGTAGGGGTTTTATTCAGTAGTGTTATTCTGTATTAACTAGGGGTTTTATTCAGTAGTGTAAATCTGTATTAACTAGGGGTTTTATTCAGTAATGTTATCCTGTATTAACTAGGGGTTTTATTCAGTAGTGATATCCTGTATTAACTAGGGGTTTTATTCAGTAGTGTTATCCTGTATTAAATAGGGGTTTTATTCAGTAGTGTTATTCTGTATCAACTAGGGGTTTTATTCAGTAGTGTTATCCTGTATTAACTGGGGGATTTATTCAGTAGTGTTATTCTGTATTAAGTAGGGGTTTTATTCAGTAGTGTTATTCTGTATTAACTAGGGGTTTTATTCAGTAGTGTTATTCTGTATTAACTAGGGGTTTTATTCAGTAATGTTATCCTGTATTAACTAGGGGTTTTATTCAGTAGTGTTATCCTGTATTAACTAGGGGTTTTATTCAGTAGTGTTATCCTGTATTAACTAGGGGTTTTATTCAGTAGTGTTATTCTGTATTAACTAGGGGTTTTATTCAGTAGTGTTATCCTGTATTAACTAGGGGTTTTATTCAGTAGTGTTATTTTGTATTAACTAGGGGTTTTAATCAGTAGTGTTATTCTGTATTAACTAGGGGTTTTATTCAGTAGTGTTATTCTGTATTAACTAGGGGTTTTATTCAGTAATGTTATCCTGTATTAACTAGGGGTTTTATTCAGTAGTGTTATCCTGTATTAACTAGGGGTTTTATTCAGTAGTGTTATCCTGTATTAACTAGGGGTTTTATTCAGTAGTGTTATTCTGTATTAACTAGGGGTTTTATTCAGTAGTGTTATCCTGTATTAACTAGGGGTTTTATTCAGTAGTGTTATTCTGTATTAACTAGGGGTTTCATTCAGTAGTGTTATCCTGTATTAACTAGGGGTTTTATTCAGTAGTGTTATTTTGTATTAACTAGTTGTTTTATTCAATAGTGTTATTGTTATTCTATAAAACTACATTGGTGATTTTGTAGCATTTCTGTATATATCCGTAATTGTCACCGTGTTTGGGATGGCTTCGAATTGTTCGTTAACCGCTAAAAAGGTGGTCGGCCTTAGACTGCCACCCTCCCTCTGCCTCTCCTACATTTCCGTCAGTCAGGCTCCATCATCCTTTGCTTTGAGCAACGCTCAGCTCTGCCCAATTTTGCACCTCCGTTGGCAAGTGATAGAGCACTATCAGTTCTGACAGCCCCCCGGAGCCATTGGGATTTGAGTGCTCCCACCTTTCACCCACTCCCCCTCTCACCCCCGCCCCTCTCTCTTTTCTCCACTCCCCCTCTCACCCCCACCCCTCTCTCTCTCTTCTGTTTTTCTCTAAAAAAAAGGACGGGGCTGTAGATGATAGGCGGAACAAAAGCTGTCAAAGACAGAGAAAGATCTGCAGGGGATGCGGAGGACGATGCGCTACTTTGTCCCTGGCTTCATGATTGGCACATGTTTCATTTCAACCAGACAGCTAATCACATTAGGGACAACCTCTCTCTCTCTCTCTAGAACACTCCAACACTCTCTCCATGAAAGCCAATCAACACACTGAACTGTCTCATTTGACTCTTGGTCCAATTAATACTTTCTCCTCAGTCTCCTTGCTCACAAATTGTCCTAGTTTAGAGTGGATTGACTAACTATATAGGTTAGGCTCCCTGACCACACTGGGTGAAAAAATGGGTGAGAAACGGAACATTGTATGATGATGATGATGATGTTGGAGACATTGTTGCAGGCTCATCAATGCCCCTGATGACATTGTTATATCTATTCTTCAGCCTTTTTCCATGATGCTGAATGAACCCGGAAGAATCTGACTAGAATGACACCTGTGGCTCCTTTGGTATCCTAGCGGATGCTCCGTGCTAAATTGACATTTAGAATATTATCTAAGATTACTGTGACACTAGAAATACTCTCCAAAGCTACATCAGGGTTGTGTTCATTAGCGTGCACAACGGAAAACGTTTCTAATAATTTTGCAATGGGAACATTTGCATTTCTTATTGGACCTATGTAGTCCCTCCATGTTTCAGTCCTCTTTCTTCCATTTGGTGCCCAATGAACAGCTCTGGCAGCGGCCCAACAAGCACTGTGGGACTTCGGGAAATGAAGCACTTAAAGTACGAATGAAGACAGAGAAACAGGGCTAGAATCAGGGTCCTGGGGGTGGAGAGCAAAAGAGCCAGAGCAGAAAAGAAACATGCAATCACCACACAAGGGGGAACCCAGTTGAAACAAGCAGCTTTAAATTAGAAATGGTTACAGGATGGAGCTCTGTACAATTAAATAGTCCATTTCCCATTTCACAGGATATAATTGACTCCCAGAGTAATTTTGTGCTATTCAGCTGATGTTGCCCTAAAAAAAGAAAGACTCAAAGAAGCTTTTTGAATAACGGAGAGCCAGGTGCTAATTGTAATTTCATCATATCCTATCTTGGAGACATCCTCTAGAAAACTCTGTTCACCTCTGTTGTGTGGTGAGCTGGGTCATGTTCATTAGGACACACTGTATAAATGTTTAAAAACATGTAAAAATGGAAAATGAAAGTCCATGTAGTCCTTCCCTGTTTCAGTCTGTTTTCTTCCGTTTGGTGGCTAATGAACACAACCCTGGAGTTTAGAACGTCACTGTCTCTCTGAGAAGAATGAAGGGTCTTTTCTCTCACTTTTCTTTCTCCTTGAAACAGGAACTATATTTCTCTGTGTAATATCCACATGCTCTCCATATGTACCTTCATTTCCCCTCTCTCCCACTCTCTTTTCCTGCTCTTCTTTTTTATATTTTTACACCAGTGACATTTTCTGCCATTATTTTTTTTTTAAATTCCTCAGCACTAGATCTTGACTAGTGCTTTACTAGTGTTACCTGAAATAAACATAAATAGAAAGGAAAGACCAACATAAAGTGTCTTAATAGGTCATTGGGCCACGGCGAGCCACCAGAACAGCTTCAATGCGCCTTGGCATAGATTCTACAAGTGTCTGGAAGGGATGTGACACCATTCTTCCACGAGAAATTCCATAATTTGGTGTTTTGTTGATGGTTGTGGAAAACTTTGTCTCTGGCGCCGCTCCAGAATCTCCCATTAGTGTTTAATTAGTTTGAGATCTGGTGACTGAGACACACGCACACACACACACACACACACTCTTTAAACCCCCTATGCTCCTTTGAGACCCCTCTTTTAAAGTCACTGAGATCTCTTCTAGCCATGGTAGCCAGAAAAATGGGCAACTGGGCATTTTTATTCATGACCCTAAGCATGATGGGATGTTAATTTCTTAATTAACTCAGGAACTACACCTGTATGGAAGCTCTTGCTTTCAATAAACTTTGTATCCCTCATTTACTCAAGTGTTTCCTTTACCTGCATCTTCAGCATCATTCCACCTCCTCCTTCCGCTCAACTCTGACCCCAAAATCTCGCCTTCCTTTTCCTGGTGAATTATTATCCTGTCTTTTGCGAGACCCTGCCAATCTATTAATCTATCTTGCCATTTGACTGCCCCCCCCCCGGCTCTGTTAAAGGTTGGCTGCCTCCTCCTTCTCTCTCTCTCTCTCTCTCTCTCTCTCTCCATCTGTCAGTCAGTCTTTGCGTGCAAATCCCACTTCTTTCTCCCGCAGACTGCATTATTCAATTTAGAAGCCATTTGTTTCACAGCTGGCAGGAGAGGGCTGGTATGCACTCTCCTCCATGTAGATCGTGGTGCTAAATCGTCAACACACACACGCGCACACACCCACACACACACACACACACACACACACACACACACACACACACACGCTACCACTCCGCCTCCTCCCTTATCTTATTTCTATTTCACATCCATGTTCTCTCTTCCTCTAAATTAGCGGCAGGTATTAGTGTGTGAAGAGGGATTTAGGTGTTGCAGCCTCCGGGGCAGCTTGGGGTTTCACACCTGGAAATCAATTTGTCGAAAAACAAGACTTTCCCTAAAAGTCGCTATTATGATTCGCTAATACCCCCGGTGCAGAGGTCGTGGGGTCTACGTGGACTCCCTACCTCCTCTTAATTAGGTTCTTCGGAAAAGCGTGTCTCACCTCACAGACCACAGAAAGAGGTTAGTTATGTTTCTGTTGTGATGCCATGATGGTGCAAGAGAAGATGCAGATTTACTGCATGAAGGTGAATATATCACATTGTATGGAAATCTTTGGTTGCGGCTCACTGAAGTCAACAGAATTGGATTGGATTATGTATGAGAGCATCCAAGAGGCAACATGATTCTCCATTTTGATATCCTTTAAATTGAATGTATCTATAGTGACAGAAGATACTCACTAATATACTAAACCTGAGTGGGCCTGTTGGTCTGGTTATCTCTAAGTGGAACATTGTACCAAAATACATAAATACTGTATATCATTAAATGCAGTTCCCATAGAGATGTGTACCCAATTTAATATGAAATGTCACCAAAGGTCCAAAGTCCTCTTGACAGTGTCAGTGTCATACACGTGCACAGAGCTTTGGGGGAGGCAGGTGCTCCAGCCCCTCAAAAAAGCCCCTCCCCTCTAAAATAACTCTAAATTCATACCATTCCATTTCATAACTCTAAATTCATACCATGCCAACGGTCTCTGCAGCCAAAATGTCAACATTTACATTCCATTGTAACCAAGTAAGTGCCATTGACTCCTTGCAACTAGTCTAGAGACGACTATGGTTGACATCGAGAAAAGAGTGGCTATCAGCTGGTCATAGCGAATGGAACGAGGATGTGAATCTGCTAGCTAGCTGTCTCGTTTTGACTTGATTTTAGTTTGTTCTGGTGCTGATGACATCTTTCCCTTTTACAAACAAGCAGTGGAATTGCCCCCTAACAGTGAGAGACACACATTACAGATCCAACTCAAATGTAGCCTACCCGTTTTCAAACTCTCCACCCGGTGTCCGTAGCCAGTGGCCACTGCATGCAGAAGTCAGACGAGTGCATGCTTGGGGTTGAAGGGCAGGAGAGGGGAAATTTTCCAAAGATTTAAGTTGATGAAATTAGCTAGTTTGGAGTGCACTTCGTTACATTTCAAATAAAAACTTTGAAAAGTGACTCAAAATAAAATTGTACAATCCATGAAGCTGCGAGGGCACTTTTTCATAGGAGGGCTAAAGGGCAGGTGCTCGGGCATTGGTTGAGCCCTATCTGTGCCTGCTTGTCCTCTTGTCCTATCTGTGCCTGCTTGTCCTCTTGTCCTATCTGTGCCTGTTTGTCCTCTTGTCCTATCTGTGCCTGCTTGTCCTCTTGTCCTATCTGTGCCTGTTTGTCCTCTTGTCCTATCTGTGCCTGCTTGTCCTCTTGTCCTATCTGTGCCTGTTTGTCCTCTTGTCCTATCTGTGCCTGCTTGTCCTCTTGTCCTATCTGTGCCTGCTTGTCCTCTTGTCCTATCTGTGCCTGTTTGTCCTCTTGTCCTATCTGTGCCTGTTTGTCCTCTTGTCCTATCTGTGCCTGCTTGTCCTCTTGTCCTATCTGTGCCTGCTTGTCCTCTTGTCCTATCTGTGCCTGCTTGTCCTCTTGTCCTATCTGTGCCTGCTTGTCCTCTTGTCCTATCTGTGTCGAGGCTTGTCTCCTTTCGCATGCCATGGGCTTCAGCTCCTCAGCCTCCTCTAGTAACCAACTGCAAATGGCAGCAATCCGTTGCCCGGGCAACACACCTCCCTCCTGGCTTCTGTCATGCAAATCCATCTGAAGAAAAGGACACAAAGTTAAGGAAGCCAATCCAGTCACTTTGCACTGTCCCGTGAGAGAGAGACAGGAGGAACTCTTCACAATAGAGGCCTTGGGTCTGTCTTTGTCTCTCTCTTTTCCTCCTCTTCACCTCTCCTCATAGGTGGTCAATTGAGTAAGGAAATACTTTTTTACCACAACCCCATTAATTCCTCTTTTAGACACACACACAAAGGAACAGAGCCTACCTCTTAAAACATTTCCCCAACCTAAAAATGCACTGTACTCTTATCTTGAAAACTACAAACAGAATTGAAATAATAAAAGGCAATACCATATTTGGCAAATTAAATGTAGGAGTGCTTTTGGGTACCCAGAGGACCCTACCGTGGGCATTTTCTCCTCTCTGGACTTAGAGCACCTTTCCGCCTAATGGAAGCGAAGCAGAACAGATGGGACACAAATTGCACTTTCATACACCTCGAGGTTCAAGGCAATTTCCCCTGCGCCTGTGAAGTTCTCGGATTGCCTCTCCAGCCCTTTGAGCTGTGCACTCTTCAAAGGGGTTTGGTTTGTTCTGGGCCCAGACACGCACGCACGCACACACACACACACACACACACACACACACACACACACACACACACACACACACACACACACACACACACACACACACACACACACACACACACACACACAGTTACAGACAGACACGCACACATGCACGCACACGCCAATGTACTCGTTCACACCCGACATGAGTTTTCACAGTAGTCACTGTACATTTGGTCTGACCACACAATAACATGTCCATGATTGTGTAGTTGTGTTGGTGCTAACCTCAGCTCGCTGCTCCAAACTGACCATCCCCATACATTTTGTCGTGCCAATAGCACTGCTTTCCCATCTACACTCAGACAGCACAGTCCGGCAGATTATAACAGCTAGAAAAAACAGACATGTATTTTTAAAGGGAACAGCATTTCTGGTATTATTAAACGGAGTAGATTTGTTTCCTTTGATGTCACGTTGTGTGCTGGTTGAATGATCCAGGTTCTGGCAGAGCAGAGTGGCGGGAGGGAGCTGCTGAGGAAGTAATAAAAGACGTTGTTTACTGCTCCATTAACAAACAAACATCCGGGCCCATTTGACTAAAAACTGCTGACAGAGAATGCAGTGATTAACTGCCATGGCAACCACCCCTGGTTAATAAAGTACTGGATGCTTTGGGGAAGCACAATGGACCTTTTTAAGAGAAAGGGTATGGGTTTGTGCATGTGTGTGCATGTGTGCATGATTATGTGTGTGTTTGGAGGGTGATTTTTAAGTGCTCTGTGCTGTATTTCTGGCCTTTGTCTGATGAAGGGAGGAGTAGGCCTGCTCTGCATCCAATCGAAGGGCTAAACCGTGTCCCCAACGCAATTACAACCAATTGTGGAGGTAGTTAGCAATTAGTGGATTAAACGTAATGAGTCTGTCGTTGCCATGACAAAATAATTTTAGATGATACTTGTTAAAAGGAAGAGCACTTGAAAAAATAGAAGATTGATTCAGCTACAGTAGCAGGCTATATTCATTAGACATGGGTTTTGCTACAGTACATAATAATCATCAGTTTTGCTGATAAACGTGATTTGTTTTATTGTTGTAAAAGGTAAAACAAACCAACAAATAATGCAATACGCTCCAAATAATGGTTGACAACGGAAACCAAGCCACAAGCTAAACTCTCATCTGTGACAGAGGGCTCTTGCTGTGGGTGGCATGAAAGCAGCCATTAGTCAAAGCACCTTCATTGCAATCAGACTAGTTTTAATGGACATGGTCTGTGCTAGGATTACAGCTTGATATAAATAGATGTGGTGGAATAATTGATTATTATGCTTAAGCATGTCCTGTGACTAACATGAATTAAGGCCCTTCAACCTAAGATCATAGAGAGGCGTTGAAGTCTACTGATTTCTGTTCTTGTCACTGAATTATCAACCATTTATTCCATATATTTCCACTTCATTTTAACTGTACTTATTCGTAGTCCCAGTTTATGTTGAGAACTGTAAAACCTGTAAGAGTGTAGCACTGAAGGATCTGGGCTAAAAGGAGAGGCGAGGTATTCTGAGAACCAATGACTTAGATAAGAAGCCCTTGTTCCTGGCTCGGACTTATTGTGCTCTTACTACTAGAGAGTATTATGGCTAAGTAAAAACAATTACTAAAGTGACAAACCTACAGAAAGATATGGGAATCGGGTGAGATAAAATAAGTCACACGGTCCAGTATTCTTCAGTTGGTAGAGCATGGCGCTTGCAATGCCAGGGTTGTGGGTTCGATTCCCAAGGGGACCCCAAAAAAGAAAAGGTTTATATCGTTCCTTTCTGTTCCTTTTTTAACCTGTGAAATCAACAGTTTTTACATTTAGCTCATTAAATGACTTCATCAATCAGTGCAGATAGAGCAGGCAAGCGAGTTGTTTACATGCGTGATGGACAGACAAGTGTAGCCTATGGCGCAAGATGTGACTGAAATTTTGCAGGTGGGGTGAGAGCGAGAGAGGGTTGAGGAGGAGGCTTGAAGTGTTGGGCATCTTGTTATGATAAGAATTATCTGAATTACACCTAGGAGGTACGGCTTCTATGGAGGAACTTTGAATGTCCTTCGAGCTAGCTAGCTAACAAGCTTTTTGTAGTTAATAATTTGAAATAGTTTGAAATAGTAAATCCATTGAAATAGTTAATCCATTCTTCACTAACTAATAAAGAATCTCTCTCCCCATCTTCTGAATCAAGTAACATCAGTACAGTAGCCTATGCTTTGGAGGCGGGAGGGACATGTAGCCTAAACACGCACAGGCAAACATTTTCAGCTTGCAGGCAGACACTGGAATACGTTTCTGAGTGACAGAGTGAGGGCTTTGCATAGGCACTTTGTTGTGTTTTGTTGTGGCACAAAAAAAACTACCTGGAACACAAAATTACGTATTAACCGGTTCCCATGCTTTTAAAATAAGGGTTTTGTTCTGGAACAGTACGGGCCCGGATCACTTTCATTCCATGTTCCATTTCTTGTGGTTGTACTTGGCTTACTTGTAAAATGCACATCAGCGGTTACTTCAGAGGTACTCCGGGCTGAGCAAAATTCAGTTGGTGGTACAATAACTGAAAAAGGTTGGGAACCACTGTGCTAAATGACTAAAACGTAAAACGTTAAATAAAAATAAAACATCAAATACCTTCTAGTTTCGCAACTGCAATTTATTCTGGATATGTGACAGTTTTTTGTCTGTAGCTTTTTCCTGTTTCTTTATGAAAGCATCTGTGCGATCGCGGTCAGAGTTCAGAGATGATTTATGACAATTTATGAAGAGAGGCCGAGGGGGGAGAAACAGATTAGTTTGAAATCTGGAGAGATAAAAATGAGATGCCTGTCTGCTGCTGAGGGCAACAACACAAGCCCGGAGCCCCTATCTGTATCGGGCTCAAGGAAATGTACTCAGGGCTCTGACAGAAAGCAACAGACGATCTTAAAGCAGGAAACAGCATCTTTTATTTTTGTTTTCTTGGGGCGTGGGAATATTAGAAATATTAACTTAAGACACAGACATATAATTGGCATACATGTCTGATGTTGGAGCAGACTGGATACAAATGACGATATTAAATTCCCTCTCTTGGGTCACTTTAGAGCAGCGATAGTCATTGCGCGCCTTGCGAGATGCATGCATCTTTTGGCAACTTAATTGGCAGCTCGCGGCAATAATCAGAATGTGAGCTGAATGCGCCGCTTAGTTCATAGAACTGTGGTTACATTAGTAACTGAGCGGCAACAGCGGTATCTAGTGCATCTTGAAAAAATTGTATCCCATGAATTTGGCTTTAGCTTTTGAACGGTTGGAGCTATTAGCGACTCCATTCCATTCCTCTCAGGAACACATGTCGGTTTCCATCAACGACGCATACAGGCTTTGTCGGAATCGTTAGAAGGGAGAGTGATGAATCTGCACATGACGACTAGGGGAAATTAATTCATTCTCCACAAAGATTGCTTGATGAACATCATCATCCCTGATGTTTTCCAGAAATTTCTAATACCTCATTGATGCATTTCAATCACTCCAAAGTACAGACTTCCTTCAGACTGAAATTTGCCATTACCTGATTTTACATATCTTTGTGCTATATCTATGACTGAAATAATGGCAATAAGGCTAGATTCAGAAGACTCTTTTAACTGTTAGGAATGTGTTTCTGATACCCACCAAGTGACCTACAATAGAGAATGAAATAGCATGATGTTCCATGTTAATAGCATCTTAAATATCATGTGTGAAATGTATGAATCAGTTTGTCTTTGTGACCCTGCAACCCCTCTTCTCCGATAGGTATGGCGGTTGTTTCACAAAATTGTCTCCCACTACATTAGAGCATGTTGCCTATTACAATCTAGATGCAGCATAACCCTTAAGAAACATAACCCTTAATCTCTCTTCAAATAAACAAGGCGGCCTCTTGAGTGGCGCAGCGGTCTAAGGCACTACATTGCAGTGTTAGAGGATTCACTACAGACCTGGGTTCGATCCCAGGCTGTGTCGCAGCCGGCCACGACTGGGAGACCCAATCGGCCCAGCGTCGTCTGGGTTAGGGGAAGGTTTGGCCGGCCGGGATGACCTTGTCCCATCGCGCTCTAGCGACTCCTGTGGCTGGCCGGGCGAATGCACGCTGACTTCGGTCGCCAGTTGTACTGTGTTTCCCATTGGTGCGGCTGGCTTCTGGGTTAAGCAAGTAGTGTCATGAAACAGTGCAGCTTGGCAGGGCCGTGTTGCAGAGGATGCATGGCTCTCGACCTTTGCCACTCCCGAGTCCGTACGGGAGTTGCAGCAATGGGACAAGACCGTAACTACCAATTGGGGAGAAAAAGGGGTAAAAACTAACTTTTTCACTGAACAGAGGGCATGTGGTATGGGATCCACACACCGTAAAGCTCCTAAAGGTTCCTGTCTGCAGTGTGACCATCTGATAGCAGCTGGAAAGGAGAGGTCTGTGATCCACTCAGCTGAGCTCATAAAGAGAAGACAGCATGATTTATCCAGCCCACTCCTCCGCTCTGAGCCTGCTGCTTTTCTGGCTGCCAGAGGGAATCAAAAGTAGCAACAAAGACCATAGAGATAGCATGAGATAGCCGTGGCATGCATGCCAGGAATCTATATTAAAGCAGTCAAAAAGCCACTGTCTGGTATTTTCCGGAAATGGCCAATAAATCCCTGTCTGTCTGTCATCCTGGGGAAAGTTTGTTTGAAGTCATCTCAACGTTACATCTGCTACCAGACTTTGTCATCTGGCCACTTTTTTTTTCTTTTTAGTTGTCATACTGAGGGAAAAAAGCAACAACATTTGTGCTGACGAATCACCTGTAAGCTGGGCTGATTCAGCCTATTTCCCCTGCTTTCAGCTTCCATCTTCCTTTCATTACTACCCCTCTCATTTAGGTAGGATGGCTGTCAGCCATAATGCCGGCCAGCATGAGCCGGGCGCGGCTGCACTGGGACAGGGAGCTGGAAGGCCTATGCGATTACCACTGCAGCGGCAGAGGGAGCAAGAGGGAAGAGAGAGAGAGAGTGGCGAGCTTGTATAACCACGCACAATAGGGCACCCCGGACACCAGACAGGCACCATATTTATACAGAGCCTTATGACAGAGCAGACGGAATGATGGCGCCTATGCCTCGCAGCCAGCCAGGGATTCATAATTCATGAAGTGAGGTGGATGGGGGCTGCAAACAGGGGCCATGCTTACAGAGGGGGGCACCGCCGGAGGAGTGTGTCCTGAGCCCTGTGTGTCTAAGTAATTAAATGGGATTAGGCATGTCCTGAACCCATTTTCAGAGAGATTGGCTGGCAATGCCATTATTATTGGAAAGGATCAGAGGGGCTTATAGGCACTGGGAAGAAAGGTAACTGAAGAGAGAGGTTTGAGGAGATTTATTAAAAGAAAAAGAAAAAAAAACAACTCCCTCTCTCGACTGGAGACAATCTCTTTTTTCTCTCCCTCTTTTTTCCCCTCAGGATGGAGGTGAGAGTCACATGGTCTAGTGGACCCTGTCTTCCTGTGGAGGTGTGGAGGCATTCACCACATCAAAGGAAACCCAGTCCGCACCTCTCCTCAGCCCCTAAACGGACATTTCTCATTTGTGTAACAATGCACTGTGTGGATGGCACCTGATTTGCAAGAGTATGCCTGGAGCTGCTCTCATTTGAATATACACATATGGGTTACCTGGGATCAAATAAAATAATATTTGATTTGTCACACACACCGAATACAACCCAACGATGCAGAGTTAAAAAGTAAGAAACATTTGCAAAATAAAAAAGTAACACAATAAAATAACAGTAATGAGGCTATATACAAGGTGTACCAGTACTGAGGTATTTGAGGTATTTGAGGTAATATGTACATGTAGGTAGGGGTAAATGTGATTAAGCAATCAGGATAAATAGATAATAAACAGAGTGAAGAGTATCAGGAGACAGACAGAGGTGCTTTCAATGCAGATTTGCTCCACTCAAATTTTTCAACCTAACGATAATTCCTTGCACAGCGGTGGGGCAGTGGTGTGTACACAATGAAGCTGTATTTTACCACCAAACTCACTTGGTTGAAATGGAACCAGAAAATAGATTTAGTTCCTCTTTTGGCACAAAGTTGTTTCTCAAAATAATTAACTCTACATATATCAATTTAAATTGCTCTATAAAAGAAGCACCAGTGTTACTATGAATACATGGAAACAAAAGTGGTGAAAGTATTAAGGTCCTTGATATGATCTATAGTGTATTCGGAAATTATTCAGACCCCTTTCCATTTTCCACATTTTGTGACATTACATCCTTATTCTAAAATGGATTAAATAAATAAAAAAATCACAATACCCCATAATGACAAAATAAAAATCAAAATAATCAAGTATTCAGACCCTTTGCTATGAGACTCGAAATTGAGCTCAGGTGCATCCTGTTTCCATTGATCATCCTTGAGATGTTTCTATAACTTGATTGGAGTCCACCTGTGGTAAATTCAATTGATTGGACATGATTTGGAAAGGCACACACCTGTTTATATAAGGTCCCACATTTGAGAGTGCATGTCAGAGCAAAAACAAAGCCATGAGGTTGAAGGAATGTTCCTTAGAGCGCCGAGACAGGATTATGTCGAGGCACAGATCTGGAGAAGGATAACAAAAACTGTCTGCAGCATTGAAGGTCCCCAAGAACAATTAAATATTTGGAACAACCAAAGACTCTTCCTAGAGCTGGCCGCCAAGCCAAAGCAATTGGTGGAGAAGAGCCTTGGTCAGAGAGGTGACCAACAACCCAATGGTCATTCCAGAAGGACAACCATCTCTGCAGCACTCCACCAATCAGGCCTTTATGGTAGTGGCCAGACAGAAACCACTCCTCAGTTAAAGGCACATGACAGCCAGCTTGGAGTTTGCCAAAAGGCACCTAAAGGACTCTCAAACCACGATAAACAAGAATCTCTGGTCTGATGAAACTGAGATTAAACAATTTGGCCTGAATGCCAAGCATAACGTCTGGAGGAAACCTGGCACCATCCCTACATTGAAGCATGGTGGTGGCAGCATCATGCTGTGGGGAAGTTTTTCAGCGGCAGGGGCTGGGAGACTAGTTAGGATCGAGGGAAAGATGAACAGAGCAAAGAACAGAGAGATCCTTGATGAAACCCTGCTCCAGAGCGCTCAGGACCTCAGACTGGGGCAAAGGTTCCCCTTCCAAAAGGGCAACGACCCCAAGCACAAAGCCAAGACAATGCAGGAGTGGCTTCGGGACAAGTCTATGAATGTCCTTGAGTGGCCCAGCCAGAGCCCAGACTTGAACCCGATCGAATATCTCTGGAGAGACCTGAAAGTAGAGCTTGAGAGGATCTGCAGAGAAGAATGGGAGAAACTCCTCAAATACAGGTGTGCCAAGCTTGTAGTGTCATACCCAAGACGACTAGAGGCAGTAATCGCTGCCAAAGGTGCTCCAAAGGTGTCTCAGTAAATGGTCTGAATACTTATGTAAATGTTATCTCAGTTATTTTCTTTATTATATATTTGCAAGCATCTCTAATAAACTGTTTTTGCTTTGTCATTATGGGGTATTTTGTATAGATTGAAGAGAAAAAAAAACAATTTCACAAATTTTTGAATAAGGCTGTAACGTAACAAAATGTGGATAAAGTCAAGGGGTCTGAGTACTTTTCGAATGATCTCAGCGACTGTTCACACAATAAACCAACATTGTAGCCTTATTAGAATGTGATTATGGGCTATTCTTAAACTGTAAAAATAGCCATTAGCCATGTCCTTTGTCTCTGTGAGCAAAAATTATGCCATTCTATTTTTAGCTGATTTGGGAGCAAATACATTGAAGGAACATATCAAACTGGGATAATGTTGAAGGAACATATCAAACTGGGATAATGTTGAAGGACAATATCAAACTGGGATAATGTTGAGAGTGAATATCAAACTGGGACAATGTTGAAGTTGAATATCAAACTGGGATCATGTGTAAGGAGCATATAAAACTGGGATAATGTTGAAGGAACATATCAAGAACATATCAAACTGGGATAATGTTGAAGGATCATATCAAAATGGGATAATGTTGAAGTACCATATCAAACTGGGATAATGTTGAAGGATAATATCAAACTGGGACAATGTTGAAGGAACATATCAAACTGGGATAATGTTGGAGGTTACACTGGCAAGTATAAAAATATCTGCCAGGGCATGTTGTTTAATTATAAATCAGATTATTTCATATGAGGGAAGCTAAAAGGCTAGCTAGCTCGTTGTTTTTAGCCAGCTAGCTAGCAAGACAACAAGAAAATCTCTGCTTTCGCCCCCTTGTGAATGTATTTGGGAGTCTAGGAACGCAGGGACTGGCGAGGTATCATGTTACCACAAGGTGCACGTTGCTCCTAAAAATAGGACACCGCCTAAGCGCACGCACGGCCATTAAACAACAGGGTAAGCTGTGGATTGTTTTTCCAACCTGAATGGATGGCAATTGCGAGCGAGCGTGTCCCACTGAATGATGATTTCCTCCTCCTGTCAAAACAGCTGAAGCGAGTTCTTGTTTGTGACGCTTTTAGTTTTTTTCTTATTCTTTCTTTCCAGACAGAACCTTTCGGCGACAGCAACCCCGGGAAAGACGCAGAAATTACGTCCCCCGGGGAGAAAAGCTGCCTCGGGCTTCAGAAAGCCTATTTACAACAAGCTGTGCTTATTACTTTCATCAAAATAGAGCACTGAGCTTTTCTTCTGCCTTGTTTTTTCCCGTTGCACTTTTGGCAGGAGGTTGTTATTGTAAAGCCCTGAGTCTGACTCCATTGTGCTCAGCGGTGCAGTAAGAGTCTAGCTTGGCCTCGTCTGAGGAGAGGAACGGAGGAAAGGAAAGGAAAGGAGGAAGGATGGAGGGGGAGATGAGACCTTTTCTCCCCCCCTGTTTTATGGACCTTGGAGGAGTGTTTTTCAGAGAAGGAGAGAAACCTGCTATGTCACTGAATTTTCCCGAACCTTTGATCCTCAGCTGTACACCATCAGGTTCAATTAGAGAGGATTGCTGATCTCTCGCGGCCACGTTTGTCATAATCTATTGGATACGGCGCATTCGAGATATTGAAGGAGAGGACAGAAAATCAATAGACAGAATTGGGGCTGCAAGGCCCGCAGGGAGGTCTCTTTACCCCTTCTCGCCTGCCCAGCCTCAACTTGCCTCTCCTCCATCAATGAGCTCTCTCTCTTCTGCTCTGTTCTTTGTGGCCATCAAATTGAAAATTGAATTTCAGCAATAAAAAAAGAATGCCAGGTTTGAGTTTTTCCACAACCATACCACACACACAATCTATTTGTCTAATCAGATATTGTCTTCTATGTGTCCACAATTCTTATATGCAGTGGCGGTTTCAGCATGTCAATCTTGGTGGAGCAAACTCAAAAACATGTTTTAGATGCATGCTAGCACAACACTAAACAATACATGAATTGCACTATGACAGTGACACACGGTGCCCACATACTGTTAGGGCCTATATAAAGCTGTCCCAACAGCACCATGGAATTGATCCTTACCACCGTTACACCTGGCTATCAGCGGAGCCTTGTCTGGCAGTGAAATAGTTAATTCAGACTAATTTACTGCCTTTTTAAAAACCATAGCTGAATTGAATAAAGCTGAATTGAATAAATATGGTTTCTACTGACTCCTTGTGGATTTGTCGAACTCGATAAGAACCGCATTCTTCTTCAATAATAACGAATGCCAACATGAGTTTTGACTTTTGAAACATACACAAGCATTATTACATTTATTTTAAGTAAATTCATAATGTTTGTTTTTATATCATTAACACTTAGCTATGAGTAAAAGTAAGTGCAAGCAAACAAGCTGTGATGAGTTAGGCTTATTCGTTCAGCACTTTCAAAATGGACACTGACAGAAATTCAGATAGATGTTAATTCAGATAAAGCAAGATGTTGAGGTCTTAACTTTACTCTTCTTTAAGTCACCACACACAGAGAGAGAGAGAGAGAGAGAGAGAGAGAGAGAGAGAGAGAGAGAGAGAGAGAGAGAGACTTGGTTAGACTACCATTTTAAGTATTTTACTAGGCCTTTCTGGTCTAAAAAGTTAGGAAAATACAATCACGTGGATCTACTTTTATAGACAATACACTGACGCACAGACAGCGCAAACAAAACAACCCTTAAAATATCAACTGGAATTACATGGGTCTATTACTGAACTTTTTGTTGAAAAAAATATATTTTAATGGAAGAGACTGTCACTGGCAAACATGGTTACAGACCTAACAACATTATATAGTGTCCCCTCCTCGTGAAGAAAAGCACATGAGCTAATTATAATACACAAAGTAAGCAAAACAATGAAATGCATCATTCTAACTGCCTAAAATGATGAATAAGATACGCTAATAAGCTAAGACGGACGTAGTCGATATGTAAGCAATATAACAGTTGAGATGTACAAACTATGGCATAAGAGAAAGATGAGCGGATAAGAGGCAAGCCAAATCTTCGATTAAGACATTAATGAAGGAGCTAAGACGGACGTAGTCGATATGCCTATTTGATCAGCACTTTTGAAATGGACAGCGACAGAATTCGGACATGGGCCATTCTTACAGTATTCTCCCTGTACACCAAGTCAGAACCGTAGGATAAATAAAGGGGGCATATAATCAGTTGATGAAAGCTCTTACAATATTCAATGATGACATTTCTCTAAAACAGGTTATAGGCTACATGTGCATCACCAAGTCAGAACAGTAGGCTAAGTTCTGAGGGGGAGAGGGACTAAATTCTTAGGGTGAGACACATAGGCTACTAACAGCTTATTACACAACATACACTTAGTATTACTTTCTTAGCTACAGTATACATATCTCTCCGGCATATTACATAATTTATGCAGCACCATACAATACATATTTTTGGACACCGTTGTTGTGCTGTGTTCACTTGAACAGGAAGGCAGCGCAGCGGTCCTTCTTGTGGGTAAACTTTGTCATCAAACTTTGTCATCAAAGTCTGGCAGTCTATGGATGAAGTCATGCTGGATTGAAAGCATGGCCAATGTAGTCAACCTTTTCTGGCCCATGGTGTTGCGTGTGATTGTTTATCCTTTTAAGCTCGAAAAAGAGACCTTTTCAGACAGATGTTTTAAATCCAGACTTGGACCACACACCCTCTCCACCAAATAGCAGGCAGGGGAAGAAAAATAGTGAATGCTTTGCGACGCTCGCAGTTAGCCACAGATTCCTTCCAAACCACTCATTGTTGAATTTGCGATTTCCAACTTGTTGTGTAATGTTTATGTCCAATGGCCGATGAGCACCGATCCGTTTTATCTACACTGAACAAAAATATAAACCCAACATGTAAAGTGTTGGTCCCATGTTAAATGAGCTTAAATAAAAGATCCCAGAAATGTTCCATACACACAAAAAGCATTTATCTAAACGTTTGTGCAAACATTTATTTACATCCCTGTTAGTGAGCATCCATAGATTAGGGCCTAATTAATGTATTTAAATTGACTGATTTCCTTAATTGTAACTCAGTAAAATCTTTGAAATTGTTGCATGTTGCGTTTATATTTTTGTTTAGTATATAATTTATCTTCATATTTGTATTTGTATTTATTATGGATCCCCATTAGCCACTGCTACGTTAGATTTAATGTGATTTGACATCCTTTTATCTGTGGCCAATGACCTTGAACCTTGTTGGACGGGCACTTCTACTGTAAATCCATAGCAGCACCCAAGGGGGCTTGAACTGCCTAGTAGTAGATTCTGCGGTGATGTAGTGTCCCCATGAGTGACAGAACACTGAGCCAATCACGGCGCAACTAGAGAAGGTTACCAACGCCTACGCTCTGTGCTTTTGCTGGCTGTCCCTCCACCACATAAAGCACTGAGCTAGGCTGAAACACCTGAATTTTGGAACTGCCTTATTCAAGAAAGAGACCATGTTTTTTTCAAGAAAGAGACCTTGTTTGTATGTGGCTTTATTAACTCAATTATCATTTTTTAATGTTTTGCATTGTTTGCAAACTGATATGTGACACAAATTAATGCCAGAATAACATGCTAAAGCTAAACAGGTGTGGGACTCAAAACAGGAGAGGCTCTGCCCCACCTGCCTTTAATGACGGGTCACCACTGCTAACATTATTTATTAACTAGGATTGCTTGAGACCTTTTTTCTACAGATATGACAATATTGATGATATAAGCATGACACCTGTGTTAATAAATGTTTCTATAACAACAATATTGATAAACAAATGCTCTGGCCTGAAGAGTAATGCTGTAATAATGACAGTAGCCCTAAGTATGTTTTTAAATAAAGTTTAAAGGAACGCTCACTCAAAATCTAAAATTAAATGTCCAAAGACTAGCCTGTTGATGTTGCGAGCTAGAAGGAGATCTCCCTCTTCACTCCCTCTGTGTCAACACAAGACTCCCAGATGAGAGGCAAGAAAGGAACTGTGGGAGGAATCAAGGTCAGTGACTCCTTGACAACCATTCCATCTGTGAAGTATTATCATGTCATTAGCTGCCCATGTCAATGGCCACGGCTCTTTTTTCATCTCCATAGTAACTATTGATTCATTGTTTGTTGGGCCAATCATTCCTGGACGATTACCCCTTGATGGTGCGTTATGAGCGGGTCATTGTCTGGTATTTTTGTGTGCGTGTGTGTGTGTGTGTGTGGTGTGTCAGCATGTGTTTGTTTGCATGTGCTTGGCCACCCCAAGGACAGTGTTCAATCTCTCTACCACAGTAGACAAAGCAGAAGAGTTGCAGAGGACATGGATCCTCCCCCTCCCATCAGGTGCATGGGGGAGCTCCATGCAGAGGAGTGGTCATTTAGTGGATATGTTTTTATAGCCTCCTTTGTCAACCATTGTGCTCTCTCATATCAGGGCAATGTTCATTAAGGCATGTAACAGAAAAAGAAGAAAAAAAAAGAAATGTAACGGAAAACGAAATTAAGCATTTCTTATTGGACAACTCCAGGTAGTCCTGCCCTGTTTCTGTTCAGTTTGGTGACAAAGGAATATGACCCAGGAGTGTCTCCCACCTTTCCCTCTCTTCCTCTCATGTCTTCAAGTATGCAGAACAAATGAGGAAATAAATATCCCCCGAAGGAGGTGGTCCACCTCAAAATCTATAAAATCCTCCATCAAAAATCCGCTCCCCCGCTTTACGAGGACATTAATCTGCTGGCTCTGCGCACTGCTGCTCTGCTCTTCAAAGCACCTTGACAATGCGCTTGTCCTTTCCTCAGCTACTGGGGTTTCATGTGTGCTTTGTTATAGGAATTGAGAATCTCAATAGTTTATCAAACAGAAAGAGAGAGCGCAAGAGAGAGAGAGAGGCGGGGAGATGAAAAGAGAGAGGGAAAGAGAGAGGGGAAAAGATAGAGGAAGAGAGAAGAAAGAGTAATAGCCCTGCCAAAAGAAACCCTCCAAGGAAAAACAAAATATTCCTCTGAAATAAAAGTCCAAAAAACACTGCTCCATCTATTAATGTACTTTTTAGATACATGTCTGGAGAGAGATGGAGGAGTTGTCCTTGTGGTTGTGCTTTCTGCCCCCACATACATACACACCTCCTGCACAATCACACTCTCCTCTGGCACACATACATCCATAGACGACCGGGTCAGTCAAGCGAACGCTTGGCCTTCCAGATTTCACTACCATGCTGATTTAATTGGCAGTCTGTGCAAGGGGAGAGTGATGTCAGTCCAGCCAGCGAGGTAGATACATTAGAAGGGCTGTATGAGCCATGGACAGAATAGGAGAGGGATAACAGTCTTAGATGCATCACACAGAGTTGCACTACTCCATAGCAGGAACCACTGTGGACCCAAAGTCCACAAGCGACATTGATCGTGATAAAAAGTCCCCTTCGCCAAAGCCCACTGTCATCACCCTAATATTTATCATTGGCGGAGCTCATTGGCTTCGGCCAAAGTGCGCCATTGAGATAATTTATGGCGCATTGGAAGGCCCTGCTCTTTCCTTTAATGGCTCTGCCACCGCCGCAGTGTGGACAGAGAGCGCTGCCGGGAACCTGAGCAGAGCCCGAGCAGAGCCGGTGGCACTGCTCTGTTCTTTTAGTAAATAAACGAAGTGGGTAAATGAGGTCGAGAGTAGCAGGAGCAGGAACCCCACTCCCCTTAATGATGCTCTTGGCTGCAGCGGCCGGGACTCTGGCATACTAACAGGCTTGCCCAGGGTAACTAATGGTTCCAGGTGGCCTTGTCAAGCCAAAGCAGGCCTTTCCCCCTGTAGGCTACGGTGGCCAGGTGAGATGCATGTGGTCTTATATAGACAGCAGGGCAGGAAAGCCAATAAGGAATATGATGGGGGGAGGGCCAATCGACCGCCAGTATCATATACGGCCCAGGAAGCACCGCCACTACAGTCGTTTCTTTTAAGGGCCTGTCCTTTTTTTAAGATGCAATTCATAATCACAGACGAGAGACGACGCAGCGCGCATCAAACGAGACGAGTGACTTTGGCTTCTACACAGTGCCTAATAAAAAAGCAAACAAGTGATAAATAAAAGAGAATTTTATAGAGGGGCGTCTGTCGGGGTGCATGGGGCCGGGTGGAGGTGTGGAGGGAACGGGGGGCGGCACGGGAGAGCTGGGGGGAAACATCAGAGAGCACGTTGCCGTGACATTGCCTATTATAAATACAATGTGTCGCTATTTAAATGTGACAGCAGAGGCAGGTTGGCTTCGAGCGGGGCTGGTATGACAGCTCGTAATGAGGTCCTTTGATGTGGCAGATGAGGGGGAACTGAGAGAGGGAGAGAGGGAGAGTTATACTGAGGGCCCTCTGGAGGAAAGAGAGGTGACAGGAGGCCAGCATGTCCCTCCCACGGGCACAGGGGAGAGGAGAGGAGAGGCCGGAAGCAGCTCCTCAGTGGCCGAGCCAAAGCAAGGATCCAACAGATTGAAGCACTGAGAGGTAACTGCGTCAGACAGAGGAGAGAGGCATCCTACATGAGGCCCCAGTGCAATATGCTCAAGAGCTTGGAATCCAAGTCAACATTAGAGTCTGAACAACCATATAGACACACACACACATACACACACTCACATACACACAACACACACACACATACACACAACACACACACACATACTCACAGAGCATTGGTTCTAGCGATTTGTCTAAAGCAGGTGGCTCCTACTGACTAAGTCCCACAAACATATCTCTTCACCTGCTGCCTCAAGCCTGAAAAGCTGCATTTGGACACACACAGACACACCCTCTCTCAATCAAGACTCACAAATCAAGCCACTGCTAAGATAGAGAGTCCACTGGCTTCATCCTTATAAGCAGACAAACACTCCACACACACACACACACACCATAAACAAACATGCATCATGGGTATCTCTTCAAACCAAACACGAGGCGTTGCTTGATGTCTTTTACTGTGAACAAAGCGCAACATGGAATGGAGGGATGATTTGACAGAAATAGATAATGTAATGTGTGTGTGCTGAGGCAGTGCTATTGAAGCTTTGACGAGAGCTCGACACCAGTCGTGTTTCTCTGATTGGAAACAAATTAGTCATCACATCACATCACATGGTCCTACGGATGGAAGAACAGAGTGTAGCTGTGGCCTTTGATTTTTGGGGTTGCATCAACACATTCTGACTCTTTTCATCGTGGGACAAGTTTGTTTTTCCCCAACTGTGTTGCCTTGATCTGGGTCGTGCTGGCTGATCTGGATTTGGATTTGTACTAAACGTTATTAATAACTTAAAGAATGATGTATAAACTGTTATGCCAAGGAGTGCAATTGATTGTCAAGAAATTTAGAAAAAATAAGGATTCAAGTTGATTGGAGTATAATGGTGTACTGTCGGTTATGGGACTCATGAGACTGGATCAGATGCAATACAATTCTCACAAGTACTCATTGGCAAAATCATATTGCCCCCAAACAGAATCTACAATAAACACTTGCCAAGAGGAGGATCATATTCAACCAAAAGCTTTGAGAACGGAACAACATTATAATATTTACTGGCAACGTAGGGTGATCAAGTTCTGTTCCAACTAGAGATCCATAAGCCCGTAGGAACCTGGGCCCGCATTCACACAGAATCTCAGAGGAGGGCTGATCTAGGATCAGGTCCCCTGTGTCCATATATTCTTATTCATTATGATCTAAAAGTCAAAACTGATACTCAATCCTCAATTGCAAGAAAGGCATTTCACTGTACTTGTGCACATGACATAAAAACTTCAAAGTTATGAATACAGGCCCTGAACTCAGAAAGACCCAGCAACTGCCATGTCACCTGGTAGGCGTGTGAGAACCTGTGTGGTACGCCTCATTTCCTCTGTGTCTTCATGCCTGTTGGCAGTCAAATGACTAGGGAGCACAATCAGCCTCTACACCGGAGGCTGCCTGTCATTTCCCCCTTCATGTGGAGCTTGAGAACAGTCTCTCTCTCTCTCTCTCTCTCTCTCTCTCTCTCTCTCTCTCTCTCTCTCTCTCATCAGAAGGGCTTCACATGTAAATGCGTCTCTCTTTGAGTCCAAGAGGAACCCTAATCTTGGCTGATTTTTAGTGGACATGGTATCCAGTACATATTGGAAATTACCTATATGAGATGAAGTTTGGTAACGGTATTTGCATAAGAGAGACTTTTAGCATGAGATACTAGCAGCAATTGAATCTAATTTCAATACATTGGAAGAGCTACCCTTCCGAATAATTTGTTAGTCAAACTGATGGCCAAACCACAAAGCCCAGAAAATACATAACATCTAGGAACGGCCTGGGTTAGAAGTACAAGATTAGTGGTTCAGATGCCACCACTGAGGGGGATTGAAGTCTATCGACTAGTTTAAATCCCGCAGCTCTCACATCAAATAAAATGGATGAAGCAAAACAATGTTCTCTGTAAAAATGTCTTCAGTAACTACCCCAGATTTAAACGGCAGAGGCATTAAAAGTGTGTTGCAAATACGTCACAGTCAGCGGCACACTGTTTGCTTTGCAAAAAATCTATATGGGTGCTTCGTCAGCGTTGAGTGATCAAGCAGCACACAGAACCCATCTGTGAATAACTTAACCGCTGCCCCATCATGGAGCTAGCGCTTACAAACAGACTGATGAGAAAAGGACCACATTGAAATAATTCTACATCTGGCTGAGTTTATAGTTTATTTTGATATTTTCCTTCTATGAGGCTAGGGCCTCAGCAGGTGTTGTCTCAGTGTTTCATCATGGGGCAGTAAGCACCACGGTAACCTGGGGCGGGATTGAGACACCATTTTTCGGGCAGGCGCTCCTCTTCCTCCTCGCAACTCTGACAGCAGGGGAGAGCGAGTCTTCGAAATCTTCCCCCTTGACTTCCCCCTCCCATTCCTCACCCTACTCTAAATCCTGCCTCCCTCCCTACGAGAGATCAGAAGATAGGGCCTTTTTCCCAGCTCACCTTCCCCAACTGCACCCCCCAACTACTACCCCCTCCACCACAACCACCACATCCTACGGCTGTGAACTCAGAACACTGGCCGCTCCACAGGGTGTGAAAGAGGTTAGGAGGGAGGGGGGTCTCAATGACGGTGGTCTCTGCTCACACCGCCCTGGCTATAGCCTCAGTCTCAACCGGCAAGGTTGGATTGATACCAAAGAGAAGCCCTCAACTGAACTGCTCCACCCAGCCGTATCAAAACATTACCATTGTTTTGGAGAGAGCCGACTTCTATGCAGAAGCCACAGGGTGTAGAATGTGATAGCCATGCTCTGTCTTTAGGGTCAGAACCCAAAGATTTCAGGCATGCTTTGACAAAAACTCAAATCCAGACAGCCCATCAAAGGCAGCATGACATTCCCCCATATATTTGAGGGATTCCGCGGTGGCACAAAGGGCTCTGTAAATCATTACTAATCAGACATCAGAAACCAAATTAAATAGGCTGAGGAATCAATGGAATCCAATCGATCCAGTCTAATGGACAGCTGATTCCCCTCAGAGAGCACTGGAATTCCAACGGCAATTCTATAGAATGCCATGGAACTGTTTCCACTTTATAGCCGCAGCTGTCAGAGCCAATTTCGATCAATCCCAGACCTCTGCGTCTGAGCGGTGGCTCGCTCGTGCTTGACTAAAACAAAAGCTGGGAGTGCAGTAGGAATATTGAGAATGAACCAGTCTAATGGAATCACGCTGACTAGCCAGATAAGGTTCCATCTTTCTCTCCCTGGAAGTCGATGACGTTACCGACGTTACTGTCTCTCCTGCAGACGAGAGACAGATGGCTACCGTTTCATTGATGGCGGGTTTCACATTTCTTTAAGGTCAGACGAAGACAACGTTTTGACCAAAAGACAGTGAAAACACTACAGAAACGACCCCTATAGTCATGTCAGGGTAAGGTAGAGCATTTTGAATTGACCCAGAGAATAACTTGGTCATCTGTTTGCACAAGCTCTTCATTGATTGCCACTAGCTATGAAAACAGTGAGAACACATTTATTCTACTGTAGGTCAGCAGGAGATCAATTGGGCAATGAACAGGGTTTGGGGGACTGCTCACAGGAAGAACTTTAATGAGAAAGATAACAGGATGTTTTCTCATTCCCCCCATGCAGAACATGAAGAAACTGCTAGCTAAAACACTCCTCACTTTTCACCAGTAAAAATTAGCAAATCCAAAAACTATTCAGCTGAGTGGAAGAAAACATCGCTAACTCAAGAAGATTTGGAAATCGACAAGGGAAGCTGGTATCTGCTATCTACTGAATCCATATTAATCTATAGTCACGCTCAGTTGATTAAATGATGTTTATCAACATTACAAAATAACAAAATAGTAATGAGTGTTATTCATGAATTAATCACGTCAATACCATGTGCACTTCTGCTGTGAATATTCACTGTAAAACGTTGTTGTAAATTCTACAAATGTTCACCATGTTGGATGCCTACAGCTATGGTAAGAGACCCCTGAGGCATACAAGTCCAGTAACCCAATCTGAAAGTGAGAAGAAATCTCTTATCATATCAAGTGAAATTACTCTGAGCATTTCTCAGCCAAATCCGATAAGATATAGATCAGCAGAATAGATTGGCTTTTTTCAATATCTGTTCGGAAATCTTGGAACACATTGGGTAGATAATCTGTTAATGTTTCCTGTGACCTCCCCAGATTTAAATGATGTCTTTGGCTACGTGTCAACCCAACCCTTATGTTTAGCAGAGAGCATGCACTCCTCAGCGCAGTGTACATTTTAGGACATCACCCCTTTTGATGCAACATGTAGTAACAGTCCTATATTTATTTGCTGTTATAAGAGACTGTAAGGAGAGGTCTGCATTCCACATGAAGTGTATGAATTGAGCCCGGAGAGTGACCTATAGACCTTGTGGACAGAAGGCCAGAGAACTACTGTGGTGTGTGTGAAGGGGTGGGGAGAGGAGGAGGAAGAGGAGGAGGATGAACGAACATATGAAAATGGAAATTCACCTTCAGCTGAGTGAAATGTCAAGGAAAATTATTCAAAAAAACTTGATTCAGTGATTGTTAAACATTTTTAAGTAACGTTCACATTTGATTAAAGTCGGTAACACTGTAGATGCTCTATAGACTATCTACAGACTATCAGTAACATTTCAATTAACTATCTACTAACCCTAGCTCTAACCCTAACCTTAACCTAGCCCTAACCTTAACCCTTACCCTAAGCCTTTTTCTAAACCTAACCATAACCGTAACCTTAGCAAGCAGTTGCTTATCAACAGATAGTTTGTTGATAGTATGACGATCTGTAAAGCATCTACAGATGGAATGTAACGAATGCCCCGCGCAGAGCACCGGTCCCTCCTCCTCTCCAGCGATCATCCTCGCCGGCGTTCTAACCGGCGGTCGGGGGAAGATGGTAGCAACGATGACCCACACCTGTTCCACATTGGTCATCAGGGTCACTATTTAACTCCATGTGTTTCTGTTCAACCCTTGCGGGTTATTATTCTTCTATGTGTATTGCTGTCTTTTTCTCCGTATTAAAACCTTGTTAGCTTCATTCTCTCTCTCTCTCAAATTTTTCACCTCATCACTCACTTTCACCCCTCGCAATATCACATGGAAAATCTGGACTATCCAAATAAAGTGTGACCTCGAAGTGTAATTAGTTCCATTTAATAGGCTCTTTTAATCTGGGAATATATGGAAAGGAAAAATTTATAGTACCAGTCAAAAGTTTGGACACACCTACTCATTTTTCTTTATTTTTACTATTTTCTATATTGTAGAATAATAGTGAATACATCAAAACTATGAAATAACACATATGGAATCATGTAGTAACCAAAAAAATAGTTATATTTGAGATTCTTCAAAGTAGCCAAGCTTTGCCTTGTTTTTGTGTGCAAAGCTGTTTTTGTGACAGCTTTGCACACAAAAACATGCCGTTGCTATTTCTTTCTTTCTCAAGCTTTGTGTTTTTCTGCAGCATACTACTTTATAATTCATTTAGGCTGAACTAAGTAACTTTGATACTGCAATTCAACTGTTCATTGTTTCATAACAAGTGAGCAAAAGACAAATAAATGTGCAAAGACTGATCTGTTTTGGTCTGACATTATTCTTTGATTATTTCCCCTAAGTAAGGTTTGGACGGCTTTTATATACTGTACAGTGAGAGGCAGACAATGACATGGCTGAGACATATTGTCAAATCAAATCATGACCTCACAAGATATTCATATTTCTAAGAGATTTGTCAGCTTTCCCCTTTGGCAAACCACCAGATATCACAATGTAGTGTTTAGTTTGCCTCTTAGGGCCCCAGTGTTTTATAAAGAGAAAAATATATAGATAAAATTCCACTTTCAACATATTCATTAGAAACATTTACGTAAGGCCTTAATTGAAAAAGTGTACAATTCACTAAATTAATCACATAAAACATATTTCTTCTTGTCTTTTATTGAGGAAGCAAAGTGTTTTTCTCTTCCAAGGTCAAGAACCGTGATTGGTCTAAATGACAGATTGCCTTACCACAGAACTGGTCCCTTGCCAAAGTGATACATTATACTGGTAACTGCCAAAATAATGGAAACACTTGAATAAAGGAGGGATACAAAATGTATTGAAAGCAAGTGTTTCCACACAGGTGTGGTTCCTAAATTAATTAAGCAATTAACATCCCATCATGCTTAGGGTCATGTATTAAAATCTTGGACAGGCCATTAGTTTGGCCATTATATTGGCTACCATGGCAACTGGGCACATGCAATGCATTTTGAAAGTATTCAGACACCTTCACTTTTTTCACATTTTGTTATGTTATTATTAAATTAATTGTTTTCATTATCAATCTACACAAAATACCCCATAATGACAAAGCGAAAACAGGTTTTTAAAAAACAGAAATGTCTTATTTACTTAAGTATTGGGACTCTTCGCTATGAGAATCGAAATTTAGCTCAGGTGCATCCTGTTTCCATTGATCATCCTTGAGATGTTTCTACAACTTGATTGGAGTCCACCTGTGGTAAATTCAATTGATTGGACATGATTTGGAAAGGCACACACCTGTCTATATAAGGTCCCACAGTTGTAGTGCATGCCAAAGCAAATTTGAAGGAATTGTCCGTAGAGCTCCGAGACAGGATTGTATTGAGGCAAAGAGCTGGCGAAGAGTACCAAAACATTACTGCAGCATTGAAGGTGCCTAAGAACACAGTGGCCTCCATCATTCTTAAATGGAAGAAGTTTGGAACCACCAACACTTTTCCTAGAGCTGGCTGCCCGAGCCAAAATGAGCAATCGGGGGTGAAGCGCCATGGTCAGGGAGGTGACCAAGAACTCGATGGTCACTCTGACAGAGCTCCAGAGTTCCTATGTGGAGATATGAGAACCTTCCAGAAGGACAACAATCTCTGCAGCACTCCACCAATCAGGCCTTTATGGTAGAGTGGTCAGACGGAAGCCACTCTTCAGTAAAAGGCACATGACAGGCAACTTGGAGTTAGCCAAATGGCACCTAAATACTCTCAGATGAAACTGGTCTGATAAAACTAAGATTAAACTCTTTGGCCTCAATGTCAAGTGTCACGTCTGGAGGAAACCTGGCACCATCCCTCCAGTGAAGCATGGTGGTGGCAGCATCATGCTGTGGGGATGTTTTTCAGTGGCAGGGACTGGGGGACTAGTCAGGATCGAGGGAAAGATGAACGGAGCAAAGTACAGAGAGATCTTTGATGAAAACCTGCTCCAGAGTGCTCAGGACCTCAGACTGGGGCGAAGGTTCACCTTCCAACAGGACAACGACCCTACGCACACAGCCAAGACAACGCAGGAGTGGCTTTAGGTCTCTGAATGCCCTTGAGTGGCCCAGCCAGAGCCCGGACTTGAACCTGATCAAACATCTCTGGAGAGACCTGAAAATAGCTGTGCAGCAACACTCCCCATCCAACATGACAGAGCTTAAGAGGATCTGAAGAGAAGAATGGGAGAAACTCCCCTAATACAGGTGTATACCCAAGAAGACTCGAGGGAGTAATCGCTGCCAAAGGTGCTTCAACAAAGTACTGAGTAAAAGGTCTGAATATTTATATAAATGTCATATTTCAGTAGAAAATGTAAAACTGTTTTTGCTTTGTCATTATGGGGTTTTGTGTGTTTAATCCATTTTAGAATAAGGCTGTAACGTAACAAAATGTGGAAAAAGTCAAGGGGTCTGAATTTTTTCGGAACATTTCAACATCTAGTTTTGGTTTACGTTTGGTTTAGTTGTCAACTAACGTGAATTCAATGTAAAATCAACAAAACATTTCACCATGTCATTGGATTTAGATGAAAAGAGGTGAAAAAAGACACAAAAATGAAGTTTTCCATGCTGAATCAACGTCATCTCATTTAATATTTTTGTTGAAATGACATGGAAACAATGTTGATTCAACCAGTTGTTTCCCAGGATGACAATGCCCCCATCCATAGGGCACAAGTGGTCACTGAATGTTTTGATGGGCAGGAAAATGATGTAAACCATATGCCATGGCTGTTTCAGTCACCAGATCTCAACCCAATCGAACACTTATGGGAGATTCTGAATTGGCGGCATAGACAGCTCCAATCAATGTGGAAAACTGATTGGATTTGAAAAGTAATCAACTTAAGGGAATTGTTTTGTCTTTTTTTCACCTGATCCCTCAAAGAGGACCTGAATTCCCTTTTTCCCATCAGAAACAACTAGGGTTGCAAAGTTCTGTGGACTTTCAATAAATTCAGTTAAATTCAGTATAAAAATACAAGAAGTCTGGAGTGCAAAAAGCTATAAAAAGACATTGCATAGTATGGGTGAATGGCTGAATATGTATTTTGCATAAATGTGCAGTTAAATGTACAGGTAAGTGAATATTTGCATGGTTACATTAACTGTAGAGGTAAATGACAGGAAGAGATACTTAAATAGCTAAATGTGCATATGGTATAATTTAGGGTAATAATAATAATTCCCTTAAAATACAGTCCTTAGTGCAGGGTTTAATTACAGATAAATGCACGTATTGCACATTTGATATACTAAAAGCAATGAAAAAAGATACAACTGACAGGATACTAATATGCATTCCTGAGTGAATGACTACGTACGTTCAGTCCAAGAATGACATACAATATTGCATGTGATATGATATAACAACTGCACATGAATATGTATATACAGTCCTGAATGAATAAGTCCTGAGTGAATGAGTGATTACAAACCAGAGTTACTCACAGATTAATGCATAATTGTTAAACTAGGTCCTAACACCCCAACAGTTCCAGGTCTATGTTGCCGATGGCACGGCACCCTGGTGAGGCATTAAATAGTTTAATAGCCGCCGGCAGGAAGGACCTACTGTAGCGCTCTCTGGCACACCGTGGTGGGATCAGTCTGTGACTGAAAGTGCTCCTCTGCATCATAACCATGGCATGCAGAGGGTGGGTGACGTTGTCCATGATGGCCAGCAGTTTGGCCAGGATCCGTCTCTCCGCCACCTCCTCTAGAGTGCCAAGGCTAATCCCCAGAACAGAGCTAGCCTTCCTGATCATCTTATTTACCCGAGAAGCATCGCCAGCCTTTATGTTGGCGCCCCAGCACACCACTGCAAAAAAGATGGCACTGGCACAACCACAGACTGGTAGAAATTATGCAGTAGTTTACTGCACACGTTGAAGGATCTGAGCCTCCTCAGAAAGTAGAGTCGGCTCTGGCCCTTTTTGTACAGAGCCCCGGTGTTACCAGCCCATTCCAGCCTGTTGTCCATATGGACTCCCAGGAACTTGTATGACCCAACCATTTCCACATCCATCCCCTGTATAGGGACTGCAGTCAGTTAGGCCTTAGTTCTCCTATAGTCCACCACCATCTCCTTTGTTTTGCTAATGTTGAGCTGAAGGTGGTTCTGCTCACACCACAGCACAAAGTCATTGATTGTGCTCCTGTACTCCTCCTCCTGCCCACCCCTTATGCACCCTACAATTGCGGAGTCATCCGAGAACTTCTGTAGGTGGCATGTTTCAGAGTTATATCTGAAGTCCGAGGTGTAGAGGGTGAACAGGAGGGTTGGACAGGACTGTTCCCTGGGGGGCCCCTGTATTGCTCACTGCCCGTTCTGACACACAGCTTTGTAGCCACACAAATTGTGGCCTACCGGTCAGGTAGTCCATAACCCAGGAGACTAAGGGTGCTTCCACTTCCATCCTCTTCATCTTCTCACCCAGTAGCAGGGGCTGAATGGTGTTGAAGGCACTGGAGAAGTCAAAAAACATAACCCTCACAGTGCTACCTGCGTTGTCCAGTTGAGAGTAGGCCCTCTGCAGAAGATAGATGATTGCATCATCCACCCCGTTGTTGCGCTGATATGCGAACTGCAGGGGGTCCAGTGACACCAGGGGTCTGAGGTGAGCGAGGACTAACCTTTCCACTGTGTTCATGATGTGGGATGTTAGCACTACCGGTCTGAAGTCATTCAGGACAGTGAGGTGTGCCTTCTTGGGCACTGGGACCAGGCAGGATGTTTTCCACAGCACAGGGACCCTTTCCAGGCTCAGACTAAGGTTGAAGGGTCGCTGGAGTATTCCACACAGTTGGTCAGCACAGACCCTAAGCACCCTTGGGCCAGCCCAGGTGGGGAGGTGGGGGAAGGGGGGTGTTGAGGATCAGTCCAGAGGTGGGGGGAAGGGAGGTGTTGCAGATCAGTCCAGAGGGAGCAGGGGTGGAGGTGGTGAGGGGGTCGCTGATTGACAGCCGTGAGGGTGTGTGGCCTGGGGAGCTGGAGGGGAGGTGGACTGGACCAGTATCGAACCTGTTAAAAAATTGGTTCAGCTCATTGGCTCTGTCCTGGGTCCCCTCCGTCTGCCCACTGTTTGACTTTTTGAAGCCAGTGATATTTCTCATACCCTTCCACACCCCTCTCACCTGGCTCTGCCTCAGCTTGTCCTCCATCTTCTCCTTATACCCTCTCTTCCCCTCAGCAATCCGCAACTTAAGCTCCCTCTGGACGCATTTCAATTTGTCCCTGTCCCCTTCGTAGGCCCTCTTCTTCTCATTCAGCAGGGCCTTCAGGTCGCTGGTGACCCAGGGTTTATTATTTGGAAAACAGAGTACCTTCCTGGTGGGTACAGTGTTGTCTACACAAAAATTTATATAGTCCGTTATGCAGTCTGTAAGACCATCAATGTCGCTAGCTGCTGTTGGACTATAGGCCCTAGTGTGGGGTGAGGTGGACAAGGTTGTGATCCGATCTACCGAGGGGAGGGTGTGCAGTGGAGTTGTATGCACCCTTCACATTAGCATATAACAAGTCCAGAGTTTTATTATTCTTGGTTGGGCCCTTCACGAACTGTTTGAACGTGGGCAGCAATGAAAAGAGAGATGCGTGGTTAAAAATCCCCCGAAATGGCAAAGAAGACACTGGGATGCGTATTTATATCGAACGTCCAGAATATCTAACTTTCCCCTGTGCTGCAATAGCGCCGAGTGTGCTAAATCCAGGAGCTGGCTCGGTTGTAAATAATTGAGGACTCGCGTGAACGTTCGGCGATGAGAAAAATAAAAATTGCCTCAGTGATAAAAAGGACCGCTAAAACCTTCGTAAAACAGTAGCACTCCATAATCCTGAACTATTATAGTTCAACGGTTGCAAAAAAACTGACGAAAAACTGACAAAAACATACTAAAACAACAATTAACGCACAAACAATGGGAAAATCTGGGAATTTATTGAAAGTTCCCGGAATTTTGCATCCCTAGTAACAACCAATGAGACGACTAGAGAAAAAACTAAAGAAAAGTAGGCAGCCGCATTCTGAGCACACAATACAGTGGTCAGGTGTTCCCAACCTTTTACGCTCAGGCCCCTCCTTCCAGCATTGGGGAACATCTCAAAATTGCACCTTGTGCATTCTAGTATTAACACATTCAAAAATAAGTTGAAAGCTGGACCGAGTTCCTTCAAAAAAGGGAGCACGCCCAACAGTTTTGGAACCACTGCAGTAGAGGCATCCCTACAGTAGAGGCATCCCTACAGTAGAGGCATCACTGCAGTAGAGGCATCCCTACAGTAGAGGCATCACTGCAGTAGAGGCATCCCTACAGTAGAGGCATCACTGCAGTAGAGGCATCCCTACAGTAGAGGCATCACTACACAGATTTGATAAAAATGGGCCTGACATTGATTGAGTGACAGCCAATCTTGTAATACACTGAGAGAGAATAGGAGCCATGTACCAGAGAAGAAACTTTGTTCAACTGCCATTTCATCCGGCAATCATAGTTTTCCAAAACTATGATCAAATGTCCTCCCCCAGTCACACGCTGTCTTGGAATGCCAACCCCCTCCCATTACCAGGTGCAGTGCCTGTGATTTAAACCTTTGATTATGTTCAAATGACAACAAAGGTTAGCCCAGAGCTGGCATTACCAATTCATAATTTCCTGCATGATAAGAGCCGGGATTAATGACTAATGCGGCGGACGCGGGCTATCATCCATTTTAGCACATTGATGGTCCCTGGGGGGAGCTGCTAAAAAGGGAGAACACCTGAAACACCAAGCTGGGGATGGGCAGAGTCAGGCTGTCTGAAATTGCATCCTATTCCCTATATTGTGCACTACTTTTAACCAGGGCCTGCTTAGGGGATATTTCAGACACACTGGGACTGATGTAATCTGATGTGAGCTCCATGATCCCCCAGAGTGCCAGAGAAATGCCGTCATGCCCTGTAGCCCTTCCTTCCTGCTTGCCGGCCCTTCCTGCCTGCCCTGTGGCCCTTCTTGCCTGCCTTCCCTGTGGCTCTTCCTGCTTGGCTGCTCGGTGGCCCTTCCTTAAGTTTCTTGGCCACCATCCCAGGAGCAGATGGTCCGAGGACCTGGGTTGAGGTTTGACCTCTCTGCCCCCCCTCCCCCCCCATCATTCCTCCTAATTACTGCCACATAATTACCTGGTGTCTTGACCTCTGAATGCTCAGCTATGAAAGGCCAACTAACATTGACTCCTGAGGTGCTGACCTGTTGCACCCTCTATAACCACTGTGATTACTATTTTACCCTGCTGGTCATCTATGAACGTTTGAACATCTTGAAGAATGATCTGGCCTTAATGGCCATGTACTCTTATAATCTCCACCCGGCACAGCTAGAAGAGGACTGGCCACCCCTCAGAGCCTGGTTCCTCTCTTATGTAAAAAGGGCTTTATAAATATACTACTGTTAAAAAATTTGGGGTCACTTATAAATGTCCTTGTTTTCCATGAAAACATACATGAAATAGGTTGCAAAATGAATAGGAAATATAGTCAAGACGTTGAAAATCTAACCCTAACCCTCCCACAAGTTGGATTGGCTTGATGGGCACTTCTTCTTACCTACCATACGGTCAAGCTGCTCCCACATCAGCTCAATAGGGTTGAGATCCGGTGACTGTGCTGGCCACTCCATTATAGACGGCTTCTTCCCTAAATAGTTTGGAACTGTGCTTTGGGTCATTGTCCTGCTGTGGCTCCAATTAAGCACTGTCCACAGGGTATGGCATGGCGTTGCAAAATGGAGTGATAGCCTTCCTTCTTCAAGATCGCTTTTACCCTGTACAAATCTCCCATCTTACCACCACCAAAGCACCCTCAGACCATAACATTGCCTCCACCATGCTTGACAGATGGCGTCAAGCACTCCTCCAGCATCTTTTCATTTGGTCTGCAGCTCACGAATGTACTTCTTTGTGATCTGAACACCTAACTTAGATTTGTCTGTCCATAACACTTTTCTCCAATCTTCCTCTTTACAGTGTCTGTGTTCTTTTGCCCATCTTAATCTTTTATTTTTATTGCCCAGTCTGAGATTTGTCTTTTTCTTTGCTACTCTGCCTTGAAGGCCAGCATCCCGGAGTCGCTTCTTCACTGTTGACGTTGAGACTGGTGTTTTGCGGGCACTATTTAATGAAGCTGCCAGTTGAGGACTTGTGAGGCATCTGTTTCTCAAACAAGACACTCTAACGTACTTGTCCTCTTGCTCAGTTGTGCACCGGGGCCTACCACTCCTCTTTATCTTCTGGTTAGAGACAGTTTGCGCTGTTCTGTGAAGGGAGTAGTACACAGCGTTGTATGAGATATTCAGTTTCTTGGCAATTTCTCGCATGGAATAGCCTTCATTTCTCAGAACAAGAATAGACTGACGAGTTTCAGAAGAAAGCCATTTTGAGCCTGTAATCAAACCCACAAATGCTGATGCTCCAGATACTCAACTAGTCTAAAGAAGGCCAGTTGTATTGCTTCCTTAAGTTTTCAGCTGTGCTAACATAATTGCAAAAGGGTTTTCTAATGATCAATTAGCCTTTTAAAATTATAAACTTGGATTAGCTAACACAACATGCCATTGGAACACAGGAGTGATGGTTGCTGATAATGGGCCTCTGTATGCTTATGTAGATATTCCATAAAATATCTGCTGTTTCAAGCTACAATAGTCATTTACAACATTAACAATGTCTACACTGTATTTTCATTTTGATGTCATTTAATGGTCAAAAAATTAGCTTTTCTTACAAAACAAGGACTTTTGAACGGTAGTGTACATTTGCTTAGGTTGTGCGAAAGAATCGGCACTTGAACGAGAATAGAAATAGCTGACTGTGTCCCAGCTGTTTCTGCCTGTGGCTCTGGGTCTCCTCATATGCGCTATTCCATAAAGCCCATTTTAGGGCTAACATTAATTGTTTCATTATGATAAAGGAGAACCGTGGGGAAAAGGTGAGAAATAATGTAAATTAATGATGCAACAAGTAAGAAACTAGTGTCATGGAACAAATGGGAGGAGATGTCCAAAATGAAATATGCTCATTAAGCAGTCCAGTATTGTATTTGAATGTCTGTTTATAAACAGCGTAGAAACATTGAGATAATTGAATGTTTAAAAAACGAAGTATATACATGTTCGTGGCATGTTGCTCATTATTAATATTTGATAACAGGTCCCTAATTATACATTGTTTAAGTGATAATGCCCAAGAAGACGGTGTTTGGAAGTTATATTGGGTATATCGGGTGTTGCAAACCGTGCCAATATATTTTCCAAACACCGGCTTTGAAGGCATTATCACTTTTATACAACAAGTTACAAACATATTCAAGTAAGGATTGACATATTTTCATAAAAAAATGTTGTTTTGATGAATTTCTTCATACTATTTCATCCTTCCACAAGATATAGTCCCGACACAAATCTAGGGTTGCTACTCAAGCCGGCTGGTCGTTTGTTCTATCGGTTCGGTTGCCAGAGACGCGACCCAGTCGTTCAGTCTTTTTGTTTTGTATTTATGGACGCGACCCAGTAGTTTGTTCTAAATGTTTCATTGCCTAACTGGCTGGCAACATTCTTACCCCTTGCTTGCTAGCTAGCTAGCCAACTACGTCTAATTTACAGTCACGTCAAACAGTGCAGCCAGAATAACAACAAAGTAGCTGCATTTGCTTAAGCCGTTTTCTAGTGACATTTATTTGGATACATCCATAACAATGAGCTAATGAGGTGCGATTTTGCCTGGCATAGAAAATGTGCTCTCTCTTCAGGACACTGTTGTTCAAAGGTGCAAGCCAACAACACAGCAAACACAATCACTTCAAACTGAAGCTGGGAAGACTGCAAACTAGCTGCATCTCATTTCATTTTAACGGTTTTATATAGAAATTTCTTTGCATATATCCATAAAAATGATGCCAGCTGATTCATGGTTTCGACTGGCTGATAAACGCTGCCTGCCTGTCTGTTTCGTCCTGACTCCCAACACTATTATGAGACAGCTGGAGATCGAATTTCAATATTGGAACAATGAGGGACAGACAGCAAGTTTTATACAAATCTCCGCTGTTGAAAACCAAATGTTAGCCTAAAAGACATGGGAGATAATGTCTAGATGCTTTCTATAGTGGAGATCAAGTTTATAAATTCCCTGGCTGGGCTGATGAGACAGTTGATTGCACAGTGAGATGGAACAGAGTAAATAGGTATTTCAACATCAAAGCTTTAGCTGGTGGTAACTTGCGGAATAGACAGTGGCAGGAATGCGGTTTTAACCAATCAGCATCCAGGATTAGACCCTCCCGTTCTATAATTAAGCAATAAGGCACAAGGGGGTGTGGTAAATGGCCAATATACCACGGTGTCAGGCTCTGGCCATAGAGAAGCCTATTTGCTTCTCTATGTAGCCATGGTCAGAGTCTGACAGTTCTATTCTTTCTGTTTCTGGTGGTGGGTTGTGTTGGATCCCTAATTAGAGGCAACTGCTGTGCATCGTCTCTTATTAGGGATCCTATATAGGTTTGTATGTTCCACACCGGGGATGTGGGTCATTGTATATTTCGCAAGTCACGGTGAAACAAGTAAGTGTGCTACGTTACGTTTGTATATCGTGTTTCATTTTGACGTTACGTTTGTACATCGTGTTTTATTTGTTTGTGTAGTTCGTACATTTTATTGAATATTCAGTAAATAAATATGTCGAACTACTATCCCTGCGCTGCGTCTTGGTCTATGCATGCACCCTCTCATGACACACGGCTAAGGAATGTTCTCATGCACGATGCATCGCAGAGTGCCTTGATTCAGCCATTAGCCGTGGTATATTGGCCATATACCGCAAAACCCCCGAGGTGCCTTATTGCTATTATAAACGGGTTACTAAAGTAATAATGTTTAGCAGTAAAAATAAATGTTTGTCATACCCATAGTATACTGTTTCATATGCCACGGCTGTCAGCCAATCAGCATCCAGAGCTCGAACCACCCAGTTTATAATAAAAAATAAGCACACTATTAATTAATATACAAACCAATATAAGTAAGTAAATTCAAGATTCTAGTAGTCCGCTCCACCGGTGCCCAGTCCGGGTCCGGCCGTCTGCTCCGCTCCCGAGCCAGAGCAGTCCGCTCCACCGGTGCCCAGTCCGGGTCCAGTCGTCTGCCCCGCTCCAGTGCCAGAGCAGTCCGCTCCACCGATGCCCAGTCAGGGTCCGGACGACTGCTCCGCTCCAGTGCCAGAGCAGTCCGCTCCACCGGTGCCCATTCCGGGCCCGGTTATTTGCCCCGCTCCATGGCCGGAGCCGTTTACCCCACTGGTGCCCAGTCTGGGCCCGGTTATTTGCCCCGCTCCAGGGCCGGAGCCGTTTACCCCACCGGTGCCCAGTCCGAGCCCGGTTGTTTTCCCCGCTCCATGGCCGGAGCCATTTACCCCACCGGTACCCAGTCCGGGCCCGGTCATAAGGAAAAGGCATGGGAGGAAGCTGTCTACTTCGCCGGAGCCAGAACCGCCACCGACAAACTAATCTTCCCTCCCTAACCCTCCCCCCATGTATTTGTGTTTTTGGTTGGCGTTCGGGGGTCCACGCCTTTGGGGGGGGTACTGTCAGGCTCTGGCCATAGTCATGGTCAGAGTCTGACAGGTCTATAATTTCTGTTTCTGTGTGGTGGTTTGTGTTGGATCCCTAATTAGAGGCAGCTGCAGTGCATTGTCTCTAATTAGGGATCCTACATATGTTTGTATGTACCACACCTAGGTGTGGGTCATTATAACTTCATGTCCGTCTTGCAAGTAAGTGTATTCTCGTTTTGTCATATATTCTTTATTGTTTTTGTATAGTTCCACGTTAAGTATATTTATATACAATTAAAACATGTCGAACTATAAGGAATGGGCTGCGAATTGGTCTCTCCACACACACTATCGTGACATCAAGAGAGTTTATTGTAAGGGAAAGCTCCAGTAAATCCCTTCTATTTAATGGGCAAAATGAATCACCTCCATGCACAAGAGCTGGTGCTGAACGCTCTGTAATCTCTTCTAATGCACTGTCTGGGTTGTGAAGGTACAGGAGATGGCTGTCCAATGCATAAAGCTGCAGAGGAGTTCGGTTTCCCTCTGAGGACATTGAATGACTGTTAAATGCAGCTTTGAATTCAGCTAGTGTGCGATTAATTCTGGGGATATAAACATAATGAAGAGAAAATATGTCTGTCTCATTGTCCAAATTCAGCACATACATTGACTCCAGTTCATAAAAAATGGGTGCATAAACATGACTGCAATTCTTATTTAAGTCCCGGTTAAAAAGTTCAATGCGTTGGTTATGTACAGAGCTTCCTGTTAAGACTGAGTCTTCACCTCTGCTTTCCCGCATATCCTCCCAAATCAGAACATTCTCTCCCCCATGGTCAGTTCTAATATGCAGAGGTCTGCCAAACTGTGTTATTGCTGTACTGAAAAGCTTTGAGCCCGATTGTTATTAGAGCACTGGAGAAACATGAGCATCCTACTGTATCCATCTATGGCACCACGTACAACTATTTTCCATCTTATTAGTTTATGATGACCATTTACATGTCAGATGAAATTTGGACACGGCACAGAATAAACACGTTGAGTTATTGTTGTTCTCCTCCTGGATTCAACACCGGCAGAATCAACCCTTCGGATTGACTCTCTTAACCGCTTTCTCTGCACCACAATGCCCCTGGAACGCAAATGTCCATTAAGCATCACCTCTCCCACATGAGGATGTTCTGCTTTGATCTCAGCTACTGCAGAATCCAATTCCTCATCACTAAAATGTGCAAACTTTGTTGTTGAGATATTGTACTCCCTCATGAGTTTGTACAGGGTTGGTCTAGAAATGCTGAGGATTGAAGCAACTTCTGTCAGTGTGGTCTTTAATGACAGCAAACTTTCAATGTCTTCTTTAGTTCTGGTATCCATCACCACCATCCTAGAAGGATAACCAAGTTTAAAGATTTTATTTACAAGGTTACATGAATCTTAATACAAAGTGGACAATCACAACACAATACAGGTTTGAGTTGCGGATATTCGCTTTTTCTATAGATACAATTTAGTTCCAATGGTTAACTTTAAACATTGTCCTACTGAAAATGACTGACAACAATAGCATAAAAAAAATTAAAATCTCTATTGGGTTGTGATTACAGCTACACTGTGCTCCAATATAGCCGTGTTAACTACAGGTGATTGCGCATTCAAACACTGTGAGCACATCTAGGTAACCGTCAATTATTTGTCAATTATTTAAGAACTTACCGATCTCAGTGACTTGGTCGTTGAACTCGATGATGAAGTCCCTGCCTGTAGCTAAAGAGTGAAATATTACATACATAATTGAAAACTATGCTGCTGAGAGACTTCAACTCTGCTGATAAGACAACCAATTTAAGAAAAACTCTTGACCGACTCTCTCTCGCGCATCTCACCACTGTTAACGTTTAACATTGTCCTACCTAAAATGACTGACAATAGCATTTTCAATTGTTTACTATTGGGTCATGAATGATTACAATACCACTGTGCTCCAATTTATCCGTGTTAACTACAGGTGATTGCGCGTTCAAACACTGAGCATATCTGGGTAACCGTCAATTATTTAAAAACTTACCGATCTCAGTGATGTGATCGCTGAGCTCGAACTTGACGATGAACTTGACGCTGCCGGTAGAAAAACTGTGGTTACAAACTGGGGGCGTGGCCAAATACTGTAATTGCTGTATAGCTAAATGTATAAGTTATACATTTATATTTAACATTTATATTTAACATTTATATTTAACATTTAACATTTAGATGTAACATTTAACATTTAGATGTAACATTTTGCATTTAACATTTACATTTAACAGTTCTACAAAATATTATTTTATAAGTTTGCATACTGCAGAACATTACTCTGGATAAGTTATTGCATGTGTTTACATGAATTTCCCTCTAAATGTTAAAAAAATGGACAGTTGAATTGTGCTGCATTTATTTGCGCTAAATGTGCGAAAACTAATCAGGATTACAGGATGTGCAACCTTTTACAAACGGCGCCCCATATTTCTGGTACTTTGAAGTTACGATTGGTACTTTGAAGTTATGATCAACTTCAAAAGTGGGGCTCTCTGGTACTTTGAAGTTATGATCAACTTCAAAAGTGGGGCTCTCTGGTACTTTGAAGTTACGATTGGTACTTTGAAGTTATGATCAACTTCAAAAGTCGGGCTCTCTGGTACTTTGAAGTTACGATTGGTAGTTTGAAGTTATGATCAACTTCAAAAGTCGGGCTCTCTGGTACTTTGAAGTTACGATTGGTACTTTGAAGTTATGATCAACTTCAAAAGTGGGGCTCTCTGGTACTTTGAAGTTATGATCAACTTCAAAAGTGGGGCTCTCTGGTACTTTGAAGTTACGATCAACTTCAAAAGTGGGGCTCTCTGGTACTTTGGTCGCTGAGCTCGAACTTGACGATGAACTTGACGCTGCCGGTAGCTAAATAGAGTGAAAAATTACATAACTGAACACTCTGCTAAGACACTTTACTTTTACTTTTACTTTTTACCCAAATTATAATCAAGACCCCCCCCCCCCACCTTTTCAAAACTGCGCGAACTGCTAACATGTGTTTGGCATTAGCTAGCAAATGGTAGGCTAGTTAACAGGTGACATGATACTAGCTACTATATCTAGGTTAAATATAAGACCCCTCCATTTTATAAAACTCATTATTTCAGAACTTACCGATGGCAATGATGTGGTGGGATTTTCTGAAGCTGTGCTTGGTGTAGTTCGGTCACCAAGAGCCGCCCTAACACCAGCTGCAACCACTCTTTCAATTACTAGTGCTAGCTCTTCAGGACTTGACATTTTGAGAGACCTTCTCCACGTGAAAAACCGTGGTTACAAACTGGGGGCATGGCCAAATACTGTAATAAGTTATACATTTAGATTTAACATTTAAAATTTAGATTTAACATTTAGATTTAACATTTAACATTTAGATTTAACAATTAACATTTAACATTTAGATTTAACATGTAACATTTAGATTTAACATTTAGATTTAACATTTAGATTTAACATTTAACATTTAAATTTAACAATTCTACAAAATATTATTTTCTAAGTTTGCATTCTGCAGAACATTACTCTGGATAAGTTATTGCATGTGTTTACATGAATTTCCCTCTAAATGTAAAAAAAATTGACAGTTGAAAATTGTGCTGCATTTATTTGCGCTAAATGTGTGAAAACTGAGCAGGATTACAGGATGTACAACCTTTTACAAACGGCGCCCCATATTTCTGGCGCTTCATAATCTGGCAGTCTGAAGGACAAATATGGTTTTGGCAGATGCCAGGAGGACACTACTAGCATACAATGCCATTCTAGATGATTCTGTGCTTCCAACTTTGTGGCAACAGTTTGGGGAAGGCCCTTTCCTGTTTCAGCATGACAATGCCCCTGTGCACAAAGCGAGGTGTGGAAGAGCCTGCATAGAGCCCTGACCTCAACCCCATCTAACACCTTTGGGATTAATTAGAACGCAGACAGCGAGCCAGGCCTAATCGCCCAACATCAGTGTCCGACCTCACTACTGCTCTTGTGGCTGAATGTCCCTGCAGCAATGTTCAAACATCTAGTAGAAAACCTTCCCAGAAGATTGGAGGCTGTTATAGCAGCAAAGAGGGGGACCAACTCCATATTAATGCCCATGATTTTAGAATGAGATGTTCGACAAGCAGGTGTCCACATACTTTTTGTCATGTAATGTATGTGGTTAAAAGTCGTGTTTTTATACGGATGTGGGGAACCTAAGTGGGGCGGCAGGTAGCCTAGTGGTTAGAGTGTTGGGCCCGTAACTGAAAGCAGTTAACCCACTGTTCCTAGGCTGTCATTGTAAATAAGAATTTGTTCTTAACTGATTTGCCTAGTAAAATAAAGGTTAAATAAAAAAAATGTGCACTCTTTCAGATCCCCCACAGCCCATTTGGCTTGCTCAGCTGCTCTAGCTGAAAAAATCATTCACATGCACTCTAAAGCTGACAGTATTCTGTTGTTGATGAGTTCTGACTGAAATGTACAGCGCTTTGGGCTGTGCTTAGAGGGGCAGATCCAGCCTCCATGGCCCATTGTGCGTGAGTCTGTGGGTATCTGTGTCTGTGTGCGTGTGAGTCTGCATGCTTCGACCTCCCAGGACAGCTGACCTCCCAGTGGCCCAACATAGATGCGGCTGGGTCATTCACCAACTAAGGAGATCCAGTAATAAGACAGCGGGTTTCATCCCAAAGCCAGGTTAACCTCTCAGTCCAACCTGTCTCCTTATCTTTAGTGGTTTTTGGAATTATGTAGAATTCCTTTCTGTATAAAGTACAAGTACACCCGGTGATTCTCTGTGGTGCACTTGTTTCCACCCACAAACCCCCTCAAAGTTACAGCTGCCCTAATTCCCTCTCATCTAGTCTCTGTTCTACTGTGTATTGTATTTGCTAGCGTTTTTGCAACATACAGTAAATAGAAAATGTACGGTGTAGTGTAGCAGATGTTGTGAGCGTCAGACAATACTCAGTGGGTTAGGGTAGGTCGTTGCATGGGAACTAGGTCACTATCCATGCCCACCAGGATGCGTTGACTGTTTCGAGTGACTATTGATTTTCTGACTAAAGCAATGGCTTCATTAATATCAGCATTAGTAGGAGGAGCATGCAGACAATAACACAGTCGAGTAGACTCAAAGACGTTATAGGACATAAGAAAATCCAACAGACATTTTACAGTGTAAAGTATTATGCACATACGATTTAGAACGGCAGTTGGGCTGATATCCACTTCTTTTGATGCAGAACGGTATTATAAAAGAAATCCATCCAAAAACTCAATCTAAGCAGAGCCAAAAAGGAGATTTGCAAAATAAATAGAAAACCTAAAACGGGCAAGGTAAAACAAAGTCAACATTACCCCTGCCTAAATACCAACAAACATAAACATACATTAGCCTCAAATTCTCTTTTCATCATTCAATTTAAACCTAATCTGTGAAATATGAGAGAAAAATCAACAGATCGCATTTCTGCTGGCTTTCAAAACAAAAACAAAGATTATTTTCCTTTTAATCCGGGGGCACCAGTTTAGCAAAAACAAAAGCACGATCATGGGAACACACTGAGGAATGAGAGTGCCTACTCTATCCACTGAAGCCCGAAGCCAGCTCTCCAGAAAACTACAAAATAACAACAAAGAGAGAGAGGAAGAGAGAAGAGAGAGAGGGAGAGAGAGAAGGGAGAGAGGGAGAACAAAGAGAGAGGGGGAGAGAGAAGAGAGAGAGGGAGAGAAGAGAGAGCGAGGAGAGAGAAGAGAGAGAGGGAGAGAGAAGAGAGAGAGAGGTAGAGAGAAGAGAGAGAGAAGAGAGAGGGGGAGAGGAAAGGGGGATTTGAGCTCTATATTAAAACTGCAAATAGCTTTGAAAGATTAGTGACAGGCAGAATGCGGTGACAGCAATGGGATATGTGAAATGTGGATTGTCACTCCCTTCTGTGTGGATGTTTTTGATAGCAGTAGGGTTGACAAGCATCAACTTGAGTGAAAGTATGCAACGCACGCTGAAAAGACTTGACAGGTTTCTTTGAGGCGTGTACTCATCTTTTGGTGACTGAATAGAACACAAATCGGGATTATGAATTACACAGCCAACTCAAACAGCTGGCATTGGGAGCTGATGTATATTTTGGCAAGATACTTCAAGGATGGATGTCTCTATGACTATGTAATTACTGAGATCTGTGCCTTTGGATAATCTCACCTTGCTTAAAGCAAATAGGGGGTTCTTATATTTGTCCTGTTTTACACATGTACAAGTGCGTAACCTGTACAGTGTGTAGTGAAATATAAAATCCTCACTCCCCCTGAGATTCCATATGAGAGTGGGCTCACGGCATGGGATCAGCCATTATTGACGGCAACACGGAAGCAATTAGGGTTAAGTGCCTTGCTCAAGGGCAGATCGACAGATTTTTTACCTAGTCGGCTCGGGGATTTGAAGTAGCAACCTTTCGGTTACTGGCTTAACACTCTAACCGCTAGTCGACCTGCCTCCCCTATGAACTTTTTCCTTATGTTTTTAACTAATGTCCCACTGACTGACTATATAGTGAACACCAAAAAACTCCACATCTAAAATGAATCACTACAGAGTGGCGAAGCGGTCTAATGCACTGCCTCTCAGTGCTAGAGGCGTCACTACAGACCCTGGTTAGATTCCAGGCGTGGTTAGATTCCAGGCGTGGGCGAGAGTACGTCCTGTGCCCTGCACTTGTTTAAACCGATCACCATGGTCATCACAGTCTCTGCAGTTTTCTCTGTTGTCAGAGAGGCGTCTCACTCGGCAGCATTTGTCAGGATTAGACAGGGGTAATCCCCAACCAAACTCTAGAGGATGTAATTTGGAGATGTGCGCTGGCACCGAAACTGTGTCGGCTTACCCACCCCCCAAAACCCCATCTTTCATCCCATCTCAGTCTAGATACGTACCCCTTGCCAGGCCTTAAAACCTGTCAAATCTAATTGTATTGGTCACACGTGCAGAATACAACAGGTGTAGACCTTACAGTGAAATGCTTACTCACGAGTCCTTTCCCAACAATGCAGAGTTAAAAAGTAAGAAAAATTTGACAAAAAAAGAAAAAAGAAATAGTAACACAACAAAATAGCAATAACGAGACTATATACAAGGAGTACCAGTACTGAGTCAATGTGCAGGGATACTAGGTATTTGAGGTAGTTGAGGTAACACAGTATGTACATGTAGGTAGGGGTAAAAGTGATATAAACAGAATAGCAGCAGCGTATGTAAAGCATGTGAAAGAGGGTGAAAGTGTATGTTTGTGTGAGTGTGTGAGTGTGTGTGTGTGTGTGTGTGTGTGTGTGTGTGTGTGTGTGTGTGTGTGTGTGTGTGTGTGTGTGTGTGTGTGTGTGTGTGTGTGTGGCATCAATATGCATGTGTGTGTTTTGTGTGTGTGTGTTTTGTTTTTTGTGTGTGTGTGTTTTGTGTGTGTGTGTTTTGTTTTTTGTGTGTGTGTGTTTAGTTTTTTGTGTGAGAACATATGTAGTGTGTGTGTGTGTGTTTTGGAGTGTCAGTGTAGTATGTGTCAGTGTGCGGGAAGAGTACAGTGGGTGTTCACAGAGCTGGTTTATGATTTCTTGAAGTGATAAAAAATGTAAAACATTGAAAAAGACATGTCACAAATGGCACTGTCAACTGCCCTTCAACCTACTCTCTCATCCCTCTCTCGCAGTCTCCCTCCCCCCCACACCCCATACACTGCCTCCTCCAAGCAGGAGGGAAGGAGATATGCTCATGGAGGGGGGGGTGAGAGGCCCTGTCGCTGACATCCATTCCAATAATTCTCAACACTCCACCGCTGTCACATCACCACCTGGCATTAAGTCATCACGTGTCCCACACAGGGGCTACTCTGTGGTCCCAGCCCCTGCCCCTCTCCCAGGCAGCCCTGTGCCCTGTGCCTCCCCTGTAGCACTCCTCTCTCCTCTCTCTGCCAGTAAGAGGACAGCCAGTGGAAAAAAGCCCCCCAGGGCCCACTGAGGATAGGCTCATAAATCAAACATGTGCTTGAAGCCTCCCCTCTTATCGCCGAGGTCAGTGGAGGCATTAGTACGCCGCGGCTCGGGGGAGCTACCTACTGCGACCACCCCTGGCTTCCTCCGAGCAGAAGGGCACAGTCCTCAGGAGCCGGAGTCAGCCCTGAGAGGGCCTCCCTCCACCAGTCACTTTACATTACATCCACACTGAGAGAGTGGGAGAGAGGGAGGGAGAGGAAGAGAAAGGGGGGGGGGGGGGGGGGGGAATAAGAGGAGAGGGGGAGAAGGGGGTAGAGAGATATATGTAGAGAGAGAGGAGAGAGAAGAGGAGAGATCAAGAATATACAGAACAAATCAAATAAAGAAAAGAAGAAGCAGCAGGCAGTGCAGCAGGCAGTGCAGCAGGCAGTACAGCAGTCCAGTGTATCAGGCAGTGGAGCATGGGTAAAATTCACTGTGTACACAGACCCTTTCAAACACCACCAATCTTCATCGGCCAGATGGGAGGTGAAATATGCGTAAATTAGGCAGTCCAGCCCGCTGTTTGGTAAAGCATGACGGTGGCCGGAGAGTGCACTAACTCAGGCAGCCCGGTGCCATGCGCACCGGATTCTCCAGGTGCTTTTAGCTGGCCCATAAATCACTGGCTGAGGAAAATTAATCGCCGGCCGCCAGCGCGGGACGCACCAGCTGGCACCGCCGTCACCTGACCAGCAGGAAGCCCATGCCAAGGAGCATCCATGCCGAAACGGCGAAACGGCTGGTATCAAGAAAAATGAGGCGAGGAGACCGACGGAGCTGAGCCTCTGTGGTCTCTAATTAGTATCCTCCTCCTGCTCCTCCTCCTCCTGCTCCTTCTTACTGAGGAGCAATTCGAGCTGCTTGCCGCTCACTTTTCTTCCGACAAAATGGCACCCAGATTGTATTTCACGAGTCACTCAAGGGAATGAGGAAAAATGTACAGAAAGGATCCTCCCTGGTCTCCTCCCTGGTCTCCTCCCTGGTCTCCTCCCTGGGCTCCTCCCTGGTCTCCCCCCTGGGCTCCACCCTGGTCTCCTCCCTGGGCTCCCCCATGGTCTCCTCCCTGGGCTCCCCCATGGTCTCCTCCCTGGTCTCCTCCCTGGGCTCCCCCATGGTCTCCTCCCTGGGCTCCCCCATGGTCTCCTCCCTGGTCTCCTCCCTGGGCTCCCCCCTGGGCTCCTCACATATCTAAAGTCAGAAGTCTGGAGAGTCAGCAGGCTTGAGGCAAAGCACAGGGCTTTGAGGGGGGACAGCTTTGTATTCACAGTGATTCTAATGGGGTTATTTTATGGAGAGTAATGACTCGACTAAACTGGGGATTCCACTCGACTAAACTGGGGATTCCACTCTGCATTCAGATGTGGTTAACGAAAAACTTTTTTCGCAATATAGCCGAGTTGCTGGTGGAGACCCCACTTATATGCTGACCGCTGTGATTATGAGGAGCCGAGTGGGCGTCCGAAGCGAGGCACAAATGGGAGGAAATTACACCAATATACAGCCCTACAGAGAGAGTAGCATAACCCTTAAACAACCATAACGTTATTCTCTTCGATGGGTGAAGATGCCACGTTGAAGAAACCCAAATGATCAGAGAAGACACACAGCCAGATGTTTTTTTTTACTCTGCTCTGGGACGGAGACAACTAGCTGACAAACAGCAATGAAACTTTTAAAAAGTCAGATTTCGCCTGATGCGTCTAAAATTGCCATTAACGTCAGACTCGTGCTACTGTACGTCACTCATCTTGACTGACACGGCCAATTTTCTGTAGTTCCCCCCACACACCACCAGCAGTTTTAGCTTAATGTCTTTCCTGCTTCACCCGTCCTCTAGAGCGTCCTGTCTATCACTGTCTGAAAGAGAGGATTAGTTAGCCTAGCCCCCTCTCTCCTCCTGCTCAAATGAATTTGCCTGTCATGGCCACCTGGTGTGGAATGGTAGGAAAGGCAATGTAAATGGGCTCTGGGTTCAGTTGGGGTGGCAAGGTGAAGTCTGGCCTGGCAGACTGCCCCTGTCTCCAGCCTCACCTCTTCATCCTCCCACGCCACTGGTCCAGGCAGTGATCCCCTGTGGGGCTTCCAGGTGCACATCTACTCCACACACCTGCAGCCAGCCAGCCCGGCATCTGTTTTGACAAGGTGTCCAATTCGATCATCACGTCTCAAGATCCTTGCTCGGACACAGTGGATATAGTCAGTCTAGTGTATATTGCTCTTGCATCCATATCAAAGAGTTGGGTTTCTTTGAGGGGTAAGACGACCTAACACGAAGTATCCTGCACCTGGCTCAAGCTGAAAGCAATACACAGGATCTTATATCGGCTGTATTTCGTCACACTTAAAGATAAGTTTTATGAAACCACAATGTATGTCTTTAAGGAAGCTACAGTACAAAGAATATAAACTGTAGCTTAAATAGAGTACAGATGATTATCTATTCTAGACTGTAGAAAGTTGCACAACTCCACTCTCTCCTCCCCCTCTCAACTTGCCTGTAGTAGACGATGCTCAGCGGCAACAAAAACAACTGCTCTCTAATTTCCTGTGGGTCCCTGGTCTCTGCAGCTGTTGCTGTCACCCCCGCCCCCTTCCATTTCAACTGTAATCATGTAACCATGCAAATGCTGTGCGGTGAGAGGTTTGTGCTCCTCTCTCTGGGACATTATTCCTAGCTGTCAGAGCCCTTGACTTGACCACCCAGGGGAGGGGAGAAGAGGAAGTCATCAGCGCTATCACAGCCCAGGCCGGTCCACTCTGCATGCCGCTCCAAGTCGTAGTCCTTGACGACTTCACTAATACATCCCATTTACAGTCAGACCCCATTAGGAAATGACAAATAGAAATCAATCAGCTGTTTGTTTCTAAATCTGCCTGTTTGGCTGACTAAAATGGCACCGGTGAAAAGGGAACCTTTTTCTCCCTTGGCACTGCTATTCTACCCACATCTCCGGGATATTCATAATTCATCATCTTCGATTCCTGACATCTGCCGCTGGTTGTGCTGGTGGGGTTGGCTGGAATTAGCCACTCCTGGGAGCCGGCGCTAATGTGCCAGTGGGCATGCCAGAAGAGGAGGGTAGGGGGTTGGTGGGGGGTGGGGGGTCCTTTCACACTCCTAACGTGTAATTAGGAGCCATTTTGGAGCACTGCCTACCACCACCAAAATTAGTTGCCTTTTATTAATCAGGCAGGCCGGCACAATGGCATGCTGGGTCCCCGTATAATCTAACACCAAATGTTGTTCTTAATTACAGGGCTGGGGGTTAGGCATCCCTGTTAGTAAGGAAAAGGCTGGAGCTCTTACATGTATGCCCCACCCCCACATATATTCTGCTTCCCAAATCCATGCAGAACACCAGACCGACTGAACACACACTCAACGCTCACACACTTCATACTCAGACATACAGAATGCAAAATGAACCTAACACATGCATGGTCCATTAAATACATTTGCATACGTTAAATGGCAGCTCCACTAGTGAATAAGATTATCATATGTGATTACAAGCAATGGCCGTCCATGTTTAGTGTAAGTGCTGTGACCCTGACTGTATGTGCCCATCAATGTTGATGCACTCATGACTAGTGATGAGGACGAACATGTGTGTATGTGAATGTGTGTGTGTGTCTTCTAGGCTCATGTGGAATACATAGTATGTTGCTGTAGCAACAGGGCCCACTGAATAATGGACATGGCAAAACATTACTATTCCAGAAAGTGGAGAGTACTAATACATTCATACACTGCTATCTGGAACCTAAAAGGGTTCTTTGGCTGTCTCCATAGGAGAACCCTTTGAAGAACCCTATTTGGTTGCAGGTAAAACCCTTTTAATTCCAGGTAGAACCCCTTTGAGTTCCTTGTTGAACCCTTTACATAGAGGGTTCTACATGGAACCCAAAAGAGTTCTACCTGGATCCAAAAAGGGTTATGCTTGGAACCAAAAAGGGTTCTCCTATGGGGACAGCCGAAGAACCCTTTTGGAACCCTTTTTTCTAAGAGTGTAGGGGGGAGAGCTAGAGCCTACATACCTACATAAACTCCCTCCAATCTCTCCCAAATGTCCTTCATCGCTCTGCATCAGAAAAACACTATCCTCACTTTCATTCAGAGAAGAGCGTCTGATTCCTTTCAACAGGCAGTGGATGACACTGGCCCTTCCTTTGTCCACTAGCTGCACTGCAGTGGGAGTTGTCACATCACAGAGGTCATTACCGCCTGTAAAGCCTATAGTCTGCACCTCAAATGGCACCATATTCCCTACGTAGTGCAGTTTAATTTGGGGCACACCCATAGTCTGCCTTGGGATTCATCAGACAGCTCGCGTGACAAGAGAGCCTGTCAGTCAAAGCATCATTGACTGGATGTATACTAGTGGACAGAAAAGAACTGGGAGCAGCGTGTCAATAAGGGTCAGAGGTGCCTCTGGTGTTATGATCCCAATGGAGTACCAATGGAGCAGCTGCAGTCACAGAGAACATAGGGACAAGGAGGCCCCTGGTGTAAGGACATTATACACTAAGCATATTAAAGGTTTAGGACAACCAATTTGATGATAAATATAGATCTGGGTCTGTTTTCACAAAAGGTTTCAGAGGGTCATGGCTAGACGGGATCCAGTTTTTGCAGGTTAGGAGAATAAAAGTGTCAGGTTAGGAAAAGGGTTAGCTAAAATACTAAAGAAATACAATTATTGTGACGTAAATTTGACAAAATCTGGATCCCATCTAGACATGACTGTTTCAGAGTAGAGGAGTGCTGATATAGGATCAGATTTAACTTTAGATCACAATGAATAAGGTGATATGTGTAGTCCTGTGTAGTTGGTAGAGCATGGTGCTTGCAATGCCAGGGTTGTGGGTTAGATTCCCACGGGGACTAGTGTGAAAAAACTATAGAAATGTATGCACTCACTACTGTAAGTCGCTCTGGATAAGAGTGTCTGCTAAATGACAAAAATGTTTTACCTGATGCTCGATCAGCACTCCTACTCTGAGCCGCTTTGTGAATACAAGCCCTGTTTTAACCTTTTACTGCAGTGGGCTAAATCATGGTTTCACAGAGTGATTCTTGGTAGTCTTAGACAAATCTACTTTGAAACAAAAGTATACGCCTAGCACACATGGTTATGGGCTTAAGAAAAGAAGACACCTGTACCATGTCAGATATAGAGATTACATTTATTCAATTTTGAGTTTGCATCCCAATATTACACTTTATATACATCACAGAAGACTGAAATATAACAAAACTGTTTGACATAGAAACACCGTATTTCTGTCATTCCACCCATGAGGCCAAAGAGGGCGCTTTTGGTCAGTGACTGCAGGAAAGGGCTACATTCTCCCTCACCAAGACAGAAAACAGTTACAGTTACTTTCTAAAAATGGTCAGAACCCATAGTTTATTAGTATGTTGTGTAGGTCTATATAGCTTTGCTGCAGTGATCGGGGTAGACTATCCAGCATGTTTTAAAATGGCATCGACTGTGCTTCCAAGTGTGTCCCCAGATTGTCACCCACCTCAGGTCTCCTCAGGGTTCCCCTGGGAGGGCGGGGAGGGCAGGTAGGGGAGTGAAGGAGCTGTGCTCTCTCTGACCGTGAGCGACCGGCGGTGCGCTGAAGCCTGAGTGTGCTACCTGGGCTGTCTGTCACAAGGCTACAAACACAGACTTATGTGACACATGACACGACAGCAGTTGAGGCTGCAGCACTAGAAGTCAAGACCTGGGTGACAGTGTGGATGAGGTGCACGCAGCTAAACTCCATAACATCCCTCTCTCGACCACTGGAATCACAGCCTCTCTCTCTCCTTCTGTCTCTTTCTCTCGCCTGCTCTACTTCTCTCCTTTAAAACATGTCAGGGTCCTGCTGGGTTAAAGCCCACAGCCATAGGCGTCTGAAGAGACTGCCTGTGAAGTGTGACTGGCTCAGAGAAGGGGAGCTAGTGTGCTGCAATCAGACAGAGAGAGCATCACGAGGAAACCGAGACGAACAGGCTCTTAAGATGAATTTCCCACTCCGCATTACTAAACTAAACTGATATCCAATTATGTTCCCCACATTGACAGGCTAACCGAGTGGTGGCGAGCCGCACCAGAGCTCTGCAGCGTGGCAGTGTGGGCCTGGAGTGTCAGTATTGGCCAGGCACGAGGCAGACTGAGAAACCCCAGGACCTTGAAGGAGATGTCATGAGGAGGCCGGAGTAAGTCTGCCGCTTGACCGAGCGATGGTCCACACGCTTGCCTGAAATCATGACATTGCCGGAGGGGAAAAAACACAATTTTATCATTCAGTGCCATTCGCACCCTCACTCCCTGTCAAACATGCCATATGTCCCCATCACAGGTTGCCCTGCTGGCTTATCGAGTGTGACAGGGCTATTCACACACTGCTCCCAATCAGACAGCATCTCCTGCAGAAATAAGGAGGGGGGGGGGGGGGGGCTTATGAAAACGCTGCCACCTTGGCACAGTGACGGGCTGTCAGACAGAGGCCACCAACCTCCACAGGGCTCTGTCTGAGGACCTGCCAGCCGGGGGAGAGGGGCAAAGGTCCGGTATCAAAATTTGGAGACACAAGGTATACGCACACACACACACACACACACACAGTCCAGTCACTAATGCAGTGAAAGTACAACAACTGGGTGTTCTGGGTTCATGTAACGATGGAAATCTAACCACTAGTCCATTTAGCATAATATATCTCCTCTTTCCACCCGTGGTATACAATTTCTGGCGTGACCAACAACGCGGAAGCTTAAGCCTTCCATGTAAGTGCAGTGCCCACCCACAACCTCCTTCTGAGGCTGAAAAACGTGACAGCTAGATAGGAACATTTGGATAGAGTCCTCTTAGACATGCAGCCCCGAGGGAAACAGTTGCAACGATAGAAGAGACACATGGAGAGGCCAGAGATAGCCAGACTTATAAATTGAGCTAAGGAACAGAAGTTGGGTTTTGGAGAGACACCATCAGTGCGTGATCTGCAAGCAATACAGCAATTGAAGGCGTGGCAAGAGCGCGGTGAACGGATAGACGTGGTTGTGGACAGCGAGGAAGAAGGAGAAGAGCCGAGTGCAGTGGGAAAATGTGTGTTGAGAAAGAATCGTGCCAAGTACAAACCATATTCTGCTGTCTCTGATGGCTCAGAAATTGAATTACCTGTGGTGGCAGGTGTGGTGAAGACCTCAGAGCCTCACCCCGATGGTCATGTAAAGGATGATTGGGGCCCAGTGGTAGTGACATTTTTTGAGAAAGTAGATCCCTGTCTTTTGGCTGAACCATATGTAGTCTTAGGCTGGGTAGAAAATAAGTTGGGTACTGATAAATCGGGGAAGGTAGTGCGAAGTGGACTTGTGATTATTTTCCGTGTTTCTTCGCTTCACGCGACTAGGGACAAGACCTGTGACTTGCTTTGCTCTCCTGAGCAGGGCGCCTTTGAAAGGATTGATTACTGAGTTGGCGTTAAGTGTTGAGGTGGAGCAACTGAAATTGAAAATATCCTGTGTCTGTGACGCCCGACGTTTGGTGTGACACAGACCCGGTGGCGAGCGTGGTGACACTGAGAAGACATTGTCTGTCCTTTTGAACTTTGAAGCAGAGTCTTTAACTGATAAAGTCATGTTAGGATATGTCAGTTATCCAGTGAGAGCTTTTGTGCCTAACCCACTAAGGTGTTTCAGATGCCAAACTGATGGTCATGTTGCAGCAGTGTGTAGGAGGGAGATTCTGAGATGTGTACAGGAGAGCATGGGACAAAGAAACGTGTAGTATCGGTGGAAGAAACTGTGTGTCAATTGTGGGGGTGTCCATGTTGCTGGGGATCAGATGTGTCCGGTGGGAGAGAGACAGGTTGAGTAGAACAGAAGATGTAGTATGCTAAGGCAGTGAAGAGAGTAGAGGATGATGGGTCGAGGGTGAGTAGTAGGCCAAGGCCAATACAAATGTATACACATTTTTGCTTCAGTAAGGCTGGCTTCTTAGCATTCATTGCCATGGTCGGCCTGGTGTAGGATCAGTTAGGGTCAAAGTAGTTGAATGGGGTGGTGATTTTTATTTTTTATGAGTTGTGCACTTGTCTGTGTTTGATGAAAAGCTACAAATGGGGTACCAAATGAATTGTTAGGTTGTTCAGAACATAACCAGCCTATTTGCTGACCAAACCAGCCGCGTTGAGTGAGCAGGCGTTGCAAAATATATTTACACATATATGTTATTCAATAATTTCATCCAAACTGCTCGCGCGCATCTTTGTAGCCAGGCTCTAAAATAGAACTTGGTTAAAAAAATTTGACCTGCAGCAAATCCCGCCTCTCCCATCTACTCATTGGTTTTTAGGAGACTACTAACCCACACGGGCGATTAACAAGGTCCACACTCCAGACGGTGACGGTAATGCACATTAAGGTAGGTTGCCAACCGCCATCTAAAATCCACAGAAGAAGACAAATGAAGCCTCAACCAAAGAAAACGAAGTAAAAACAAACTAGGTTTCCCCTTTTATCTGTGGATTAATTGTCAGAGTAGAGAACACATGATTTTGTGTGACAACATTTTTTTCAAAATTCTACAAAGATCCAACCAAAAAAGGACTATTTGCATTTCAGGTAAAATAACAACCCAATGTTGATCTCCCACGACAAATAAGCTAGCAACAGTAAGCTAGCTAAATGTCCATTAATGTTTCAAAGTGTTTCGACCTGTCCACAAATTAATATTTTTGTGGACAGGTATTTTAACCTGCGTGTCATGAACGTGTCTGGTGGGAATAGACAAAATCAACATGTGCACGTTGGCGCACGCACAGAGCCAGTTTGGTCAGCATGTAAGCTTCAGGGCCTAACTGTACGTGCGAAGGCAGAAAGGACAATGTCAGAGTTTAATAAGAGAAAAGCTATGAAATGGAGAGATTAAAATAAAGAGAAGGGATAGTCAGAAAAGTAATGTTTTGGAAAGAAGTGGTAAAAGAGGATGATAGCATTTATGTTATGTGATGATTGTACAAAGGGACTTCAAATAGGGAAGTTCAAGGGAACTGTAGCCTAGGCCTACTGATCATATGGGTTAAAATGAAACTGAAATCTGGACACTGACTGTAAGTCTATAACAGGGGTCTCCAGCAGGTCGATTGTGAGCTACCAGTAGCAAGCAGCCCACCTATGAGTAGCTCACCAAAAATGTTTCATGTGTTCCAACACAAACTGTCATAAACAAATCTCACAAGTATCAGACACCGCAGGCCCCCGGCTCCCAGCTCCCAGCTACTAGCTCCCAGCTACTATCTAATCAAAGCAACATTGACATTATCCCACCCTTGGTTAGCCACTATATCCTTTAAAAGCCAAACCTAGCACAATATCTGCCAATAAACTTCCAGCAATATTGCCCCTGTCTATCTGTGTGGTGCGCGCATTTGTCTATCACTCCGTGTGTAGCCAGTTGATGAGATAACCATCTTGTGGGTTGACAGAAATACTTTCTCCAAAACCTTCTCAATTCAATGTTAACTGCAAAGTAGGAATACCTGACAGAAATATATAAAGAATAAGTATATAATTTGTATTTGTTATTTGCAAACTTTTCCATGAAAGGAGCAGCAGCAGTACAGAACCCTAGCTAGACCCGCATATTAGATGGCACATTCCTCATTTGCTAGATGCGCAATTAATAAATTACATAAAAAAAATCTATTTGTTTGTTTTATTCAGACCAATTTTTTTTTTTATCATTAATTTCGTTGTTTTTCTGTGAACAATTGTACTTTTAAGTAAAAAATATAAAATGATTTAAACCAGGAAAATTAAAACTGAGAAAGCTAAATATAAATCATAATTTTGGAAAAAATCTCAGATTTCATAAGGCCACCCTTACAGTTGTTTATTAACCATTATTTTACCAGGTATGTTGACAGAAAACATAATGCGCTACTTTTATCTTGTACACTAAAGACCGGGGGAAGAGTTGCAGGGGAGAGGAGAAGAGAATAATCCCCTGGTCTATAACCTCTCACATAGCCTTAATATTAACTTCTGCAGAATTAAGCATTTCTTGCAGTAAAATTATTCACCAAATGTAGGCAACATTTTTACTCGGAAACAGGAGAAATATGCTGTATTTATTTCAGCATCTTCAGAGAATCTGAATGCTTAAATACAATGACGTTAGTCTGTAGCAGTGCCATCTTTATCAGCATCATAAAAGCTGATAGTATTTCAACCACATAAAATATGTATCCAAGCACAACTGAAATCAGAAACATGTTGGGTCGTTTTTACAGCTTTCTATTTCCTTACAACCGGTCAAACAGATTTTGCACAGAAAATCTTTCCCGTTTTTTTTTTTAGTTATTGCATTTTCTCCCTGGTCCCTAAACATCTTTCCTCCACGAAAGAAGATGACAGAGAAAACTTTACCGATGTCAATTATATTGACTTATTCATTTTATCGATTTATGACATTAATCCGGTGAGGAAGGGTTTATTTAGGGACGGCAAAAAGGGGTGCAACTGAATATTAGGGAAATGTTCCTAATGTTTAGTATACTCAGTGTATTTATATACTGTATTCTAGTCATGGTTCATCCTTTATAACTACTTGGCATCACACTTAGTCACTGTTCTAGCCGGCTAACACCCGGTACTCTACCCTGACCTTTAGAGACTCCTGCCCTATATACAGAGTCAATGAACACTGGTCACTTTAGTAATGTTTACATACTGTTTTACCCACTTCATATGTACAGTGGGGAGAACAAGTATTTGATACACTGCCGATTTTGCAGGTTTTCCCACTTACAAAGCATGTAGAAGTCTGTCATTTTTATCATAGGTACTCTTCAACTGTGAGTGACGGAATCTAAAACAAAAATCCAGAAAATCACATTGTATGATTTTTAAGTAATTAATTTGCATTTTATTGGTACAGAAACCTTTGTTTGCAATTACAGAGATCATACGTTTCCTGTAGTTCTTGACCAGGTTTGCACACACTGCAGCAGGGATTTTGGTCCACTCCTCCATACAGACCTTCTCCAGATCCTTCAGGTTTCGGGGCTGTCACTGGGCAATACGGACTTTCAGCTCCCTCCAAAGATTTTCTATTGGGTTCAGGTCTGGAGACTGGCTAGGCCACTCCAGGACCTTGAGATGCTTCTTACGGAGCCACTCCTTAGTTGCCCTGGCTGTGTGTTTCGGTCGTTGTCATGCTGGAAGACCCAGCCACGACCCATCTTCAATGCTCTTACTGAGGGAAGGAGGTTGTTGGCCAAGATCTCGCGATACATGGCCCCATCCATCCTCCCCTCAATACGGTGCAGTCGTCCTGTCCCCTTTGCAGAAAAGCATCCCCAAAGAATGATGTTTCCACCTCCATGCTTCACGGTTGGGATGGTGTTCTTGGGGTTGTACTCATCCCTCTTCTTCCTCCAAACACGGCGAGTGGAGTTTAGACCAAAAAGCTCTATTTTTGTCTCATCAGACCACATGACCTTCTCCCATTCCTCCTCTGGATCATCCAGATGGTCATTGGCAAACTTCAGACGGGCCTGGACATGCGCTGGCTTGAGCAGGGGGACCTTGCGTGCGCTGCAGGATTTTAATCCATGACGGCGTAGTGTGTTACTAATGGTTTTCTTTGAGACTGTGGTCCCAGCTCTCTTCAGGTCATTGACCAGGTCCTGCCGTGTAGTTCTGGGCTGATCCCTCACCTTCCTCATGATCATTGATGCCCCACAAGGTGAGATCTTGCATGGTGCCCCAGACCGAGGGAGATTGACCGTCATCTTGAACTTCTTCCATTTTCTAATAATTGTGCCAACAGTTGTTGCCTTCTCACCAAGCTGCTTGCCTATTGTCCTGTAGCCCATCCCAGCCTTGTGCAGGTCTACAATTTTATCCCTGATGTCCTTACACAGCTCTCTGGTCTTGGCCATTGTGGAGAGGTTGGAGTCTGTTTGATTGAGTGTGTGGACAGGTGTCTTTTATACAGGTAACGAGTTCAAACAGGTGCAGTTAATACAGGTAATGAGTGGAGAACAGGAGGGCTTCTTAACGAAAAACTAACAGGTCTGTGAGAGCCGGAATTCTTACTGGTTGGTAGGTGATCAAATACTTATGTCATGCAAAATCATACAATGTGATTTTCTGGATTTTTGATTCCGTCTCTCACAGTTGAAGTGTACCTATGATAAAAATTACAGACCTCTACATGCTTTGTAAGTAGGAAAACCTGCAAAATCGGCAGTGTATCAAATACTTGTTCTCCCCACTGTATATACTGTATTCAATTGATGGCTCATCCTATATAACTACAGCTGTACACACCTTTTCTATTCATATACTTTCCATACTATCTTTACACATATATATACACACACTACCGTTCAAAAGTTTGGGGTCACTTAGAAATGTCCTTGTTTTTTAAAGAAAAGCACATTTTTTGTCCATTAAAATAACATCAAATTGATCAGAAATACAGTGTAGACATTGTTAATGTTGTAAATGACTATTGTAGCTTGAAACAGCTGATTTTTTATGGAATATCTACATAGGCATACAGAGGCCCATTATCAGCAACTATCACTCCTGTGTTCCAATGGCACGTTGTGTTAGCTAATCCAAGTTTATCATTTTAAAAGGCTAATTGATCATTAGAAAACCCTTTTGCAATTATGTTAGCACAGCTGAAAACTGTTGTGCTGATTAAAGAAGCAATAAAACTGGCCTTCTTTAGAATAGTTGAGTGTCTGGAGCATCAGCATTTGTGGGTTCGATTACAGGCTCAAAATGGCCAGAAACAAAGAGTGTCTAGGTTGAGAAACAGACGCCTCACAAGTCCTCAACTGTCAGCTTCATTAAATAGTACCCGCAAAACACCAGTCTCAACGTCAACAGTGAAGAGGTGACTCCGGGATGCTGGCCTTCTAGTGTGAGTCATCTGTTTCTCAATTGAAAATACACAAAAGACAGATACACGATACATGATACATAGAGTGGCAGTATGAAAAAGTATAAAAAGTCTGTAGTGCAAAAAGCTTTAAAAAGACATTGCATAGTATGGGTGAATGGCTGAATATGTACACTATACATTGTTACAGAGTGTTAGGTGAAAAATAAATGATACGAATATTGCAAATTGATATAGATAAATAAGGAGTATTTGTATGGTTAACTATACTATACAGGTCGATGGCAGAGAAATCCTTAAATAGCTAAATGTGGTTAAAATAACAGGTAAGTGAATATTTTGCATGGTTAAATTAACTGTACGGTGCAGGGTTTAATTACAGATAAATGCTCGTATTGCACATTCGATATACTAAAAGCAAGGAAAAAAGATACAACTGACAGGATACTAATAAGCATTCCTGAGTGAATGACTACGTAAGTTCAGTCCAAGAATTACTTACAATATTGCACGTGATATGATATAACAACTGTACATGAATATGTATATACCGACCTGAATGAATAAATAAGTCGTGAGTGAATGAGTGATTACAGACCAGAGTTATTCAAGGATGGATGAGTAACTAGCTAACACAATATGCCATTGGAACACAGGAGTGATGGTTGCTGGTAATGGGCCTCTGTACGCCTATGTAGATATTCCATTAAAAATCAGCCGTTTCCAGCTACAATAGTCATTTACAACATTATCAATGTCTACACTGTATTTCTGATCAAGGTGATGTTATTTTAATGGACAAAAAAATTGCTTTTCTTTCAAAAACAAGGACATTTCTAAGTGACCCCAAACTTTTGAACGGTAGTGTACATTTATACACTGGTCTCTGACATTTCTCATTCTGATATATATTTTTTCTCTGGATTGTGTGCATTGTCTAGTTTTTTTCACCTGCGATAACATCTGCAAATCTGTGTACGTGACCAATAAACTCTGGAGGATAGGGCGACCGACACGAAACATATGGAGGATAATAGCAGCGACTCGGACAGCTGCGATTCTGCAGAGGGGCTTCCTGGATCCTCTTTTGGATTATTGTATGTACATTTGATGTTGATTTGCTCTGGTTAGTTATGCATGTAGAAAATGTGCATCATTGCTTGTTTTTGAATTTGTGTTTTTTAGGACAAGTCCCAAATTGCATTCTATTCCCCCTTTACAGTGCACTACTTTTGAACATGACACTATGGGCCCTGGTCAAAAGTAGTGCACTACATAGGTAATAAGGGACCATTTGGGACCCACCCTTAGCTGTAAGGTCCAGGCTCAAAGCATTACTTTTGTTTTGGTTTAGATAACTAGCAATCTTTTCATAGTAGGCTATGTTTTTACCTTAGTTAAAATATATTGTGTGAGTGTACCACTGGGCAATTCTGCCCAATGCTTCCGTGCCTTTTGTGAGTGCACCTCCGTGTGCCTCAAATAAAATACATATTTCAGGCTTTGTATTTTGCACCAATTTCCACTGTAATGTAATGTAGCTTTCAGTATGATAATTCCTCCTCATTCTCCCCCCTCCAGTCTGGACACTGATGATGAATGGGAGCCAATAACCAAGCTGGGGGCCCGGTCCACTGTCCCCCCGGCTGCCACCCCTAGCACCCCCCCCCCCCCCCCCCCCAACATCTCCAGCTTGACTGCTGCTAGCATTGTTGATTTTTTGGCTCAAATCAAATACACATTTCAATATGTCCCCAGGACACTGTTTTATTGTGTATTGTTGAAAACATTGCCCTGAACCTCTGATATTTGGGATGTTTGAGGCCTCCGTTTTAAAAACTGTTTGACCATTTCAGTGTTTCTGTGAAGAAATGTTTGCAATTTTGTAACCGTTTTGTATATCACACCGTTTTGTAAAGAACAGTTATTATTATTATTATTTCTGCATCTTATCTTGTGTAATTCCTATCTATGTGTAATTTATATACAAACTACAATGTGTTTCCTTTCAAATGATACCATCCTTGTGCATGTGCAGCAAATAATTCCAGAGTTATTCACTTTTTAGTTTGGGTATTACATTTTAGGCTGAAATTCACATTTTTGCCTGTCAGCTGAAGAGGTTTTAAAGGATGGTCAGGGTGCTATCTTCCTCTTCCTAGGTTGTGGCAAATGTTTAATTTGATAATAGAACATCCCTGCTTAGCCACTCTGCCCCAGACACAACAACACTGCAGATGTAAAAATATTCAGAGCAAGAAGCAAAATATAAGAGAAATGGGGGAGAGACAGTATCACCTGATCTGTCATATCTTAAAAAGCGGAGGGATGTGTCACCTCAAGTCTTCAAAAAAAAGAGAGAGATAGAACCCTCCTGGCACATTTTGATATGAAAGGTTTATGTGATTACTAATCTATGCAAAACTGTGACTCATTCATAATGTATGAGCAAGAAGAGATACCAATTTTGCAACGCTTTCAGATTATTAGATGTTATCATGAATGCAGTGAGTGGAGTGGTCTAAACAGGGAGTGGAAGAGAAAGAGAGAGGGGTGGTGGAGAGTGTGTGGGCGGGTATGGTTGGTGTGTGTGGTACCAGTGGAGCACAGACCAATGGGATATAGGGATGTGGACACAGAGCTCCTAATAGGGATGAATGTGTTTCCCCCCATTCTATGAATCCCGTTGTTCCCCTTGTTTATTCACTTCAATGCTTAATCTTTTAGTATGAGTGGTTGACTCGGTTTTAATGGTCCATCAATCACACTGTGGTGACACGTGATTAAATATGAAGATCTTCATCCACTCAAAACCTCGGCGACACACAGCAGGATTAAATGAATTGGCAGGTATCCCAAGGAAAAATTATGAGTGTATTCTCTATTCAAAAGGCAGTTTAAAGTATGTATGTTAGATAAGCTGGCTCTTATTAAATGAATGCTAGTCAAATTTCTTCTTGGATATCTGGGTTCTTTAGAGAGCCAAGTGTAATTGCATTGAGTTCGATGCCAGCTTCTTCTTAACGCGGGTGGTAGCATGACTAAAGAATTGGCATCAATGTTTGCATCGCTAGATATAGACTAATAGATGCAATGAATTGTACATACTTCTGATTCAAGCTTCATAACCAAGAGAGATCAAGAGAAACCACTTCAATTGAGCAAGTTCAATATTATCTACTATTCACCCAAATGCTACAGAAGATACCATTCATTCTACAGAAGACACCACACAACCTGAGAAATCATTATTGCCCTAGTTACAGAAGACACCACACAACCTGAGAAATCATTATTGCCCTAGTTACAGAAGACACCACACAACCTGAGAAATCATTATTGCCCTAGTTACAGAAGACACCACATAACCTGAGAAATCATTATTGCCCTAGTTACAGAAGACACCACACAACCTGAGAAATCATTATTGCCCTAGTTACAGAAGACACCACACAACCTGAGAAATCATTATTGCCCTAGTTACAGAAGACACCACACAACCTGAGAAATCATTATTGCCCTAGTTACAGAAGACACCATACAGCCTGAGAAATCATTATTGCCCTAGTTACAGAAGACACCACACAACCTGAGAATTCATTATTGCCCTAGTTACAGAAGACACCACACAACCTGAGAAATCATTATTGCCCTAGTTACAGAAGACACCACACCACACAACCTGAGAAATCATTATTGCCCTAGTTACAGAAGACACCACACAACCTGAGAAATCATTATTGCCCTAGTTACAGAAGACACCACACAACCTGAGAAATCATTATTGCCCTAGTTACAGAAGACACCACACAACCTGAGAAATCATTATTGCCGTAGTTTTGGTGGGGATTTTTGACAGGGTCCGTTCAATTAACCATTACAACCAGAGCATAGCTGCTTTAGAGTTGGGGTGAACTTCACACGTTCAGTAGAAACCATAACATATATATATTTTAACAGAGTTGGCAATGAGCTAGCCTTGAGCTGACCCGTCTACGAGACAGACCGCGGGAATAAAATACAGACTCAGTACTTCCTCTCACTCTTTTTAAAAAGCAGAGGAGCCCAATTGTTCTAAACTTCAATGTCAAGACATCTGGATTGCACATGAAAGCCTTGTGTGAAGAAAAAAAAAAACGCTGACAATTTTATGCTTTTACATTCCTGGTAACTTTGCCATAAGAGATTTGCTCTTAAAACGAGCAGAGCAGGGACGAGGGGTGGTATAAAAATCAATAAGGCTCTTCAAAGGCAACAAGAGAAAGTGAGGCCTTAGCCTGCAATTAAACAAGAGAGCTGCCGGCACTAAGGGGATGACATCCTACTGTGCAGGTGTCCTCCGCTACTTCACACAACCAGTTACCCGATCGATGCAATGACATGAATATGGTATGTGGAATGGATACTAGTCATGTGCTGTGGTGGTCAATGCTCTCTATGCTGATGTAGTTCTGGTAACTCTTGTCTAGTTACGTTAGTGATCCCGTGAGTCACAAGTGACCCATTGTTTTTCCTCAAAGTGGCACCAATGTTTCAGTCCTCTTCACACGAAGCGTGGGGACTCTGGGGAATTCTCTCATAGATTCCACCACACCCCCGCTGGCTTTAATAGGGTCAGCAGATCCCTGCTTTCACCACAGCCAGTTGCCCCTGGCCCCCTCCGCCCCCGTCACTTCCCCAAAAGGGCAACCTCCCCACAGGAGGGTCACAGAGCCCTAATGAGTGAGGAGGGGGGGGGGGGGGGGGGCTAGACCTGCAAGGGCTTTCAGAGGCTGATGTCTGTCAGATGTCTGTCTGTGCCTGTATATGGAGGCTGGGAGGGGGTGGGAGAGGATGGTTATGCATGCATCCACCAACACACACACACACACACAATCAACCCTCACCAGATATAGCTCTATTCGTATACTGTATTATACAATATACACATAAACATATGCATGTTTTATCCAGGAAGAGTAGCTGCTGCCTTGGCAACAGCTAATGTGAATCCTAAGAAACTCCAACTAAAAAATCTCCAACTAACATAGATGCCGATGTAATGAAAAACGTGCATAGGCAAACATTAGTCATGGCCCAGAACAAAGTGATATCATGTCAGCCAGTTCCAATTGTGTGTTGAAAGTGAATGGGTCCTGACAACATTTCACCAGCTCATTGAGACCAGAGGGATGGTGATGCCATAGTAATCATGATTCATAACCACAACATTTCCCAACCAACTCTTGTTTGAGCAGTACGATTTCTGAATCCCTTATTGTCCCACAATGATTCAAACGCTGCACACCACAAAAAAAGATAAATGTGTACATATATTTTCTCCTGGGACATCTCTTTTAAGGCTTTCATGTCATCTCCAGTGCTGACATTCTCCCTCTATCCTTGACCCCCTTTCATTGCTCCTTCTGTTATCTGAAATAATGTCAGGGCCTTCTTAGAATCTATTCATCAGAGCAAAAAGAAGCTGGGACTGACATTGATAAAAAATAAAAAAACATCTGTGCCTCACGGGTAAAGGAAGAGAGGGAGAGAGAAGAAAGAGGAGCTTCAAATGAAACGGCACGGCTGGGCTGCTGTCTCCCTCCTGTCCCCCCTCGTCAATGCCATTTCAATTGAAAAGTGCAGTGGTAATTAAATTGCAGCGGGGGTTGGGGGCGACTGTGCCGAGCAGTGACGAGGGCAGCCCTGACATAAAGATGACACAATTCAGGGGGATGAAGGGGCGACAGGCGTAACGGGGTAGAGGGGGCGGGGCATGTGACAAATGCCGTTCATTCATACACACAACCAGGTCCACACTATTCAATCTACATGACATTTAAAATGAAATAAATGGAGATTCAAGACTCAGATATCCCCAACTGACCTTTTCCAAAATGAGAAGTTTTCCAAATTAGGCTAATCCATATTTTAAATGAATGCAGCATTGGTGGAAATGTATGTTATGCTTAGGGGATGAGCAGTTAAGTAAACCTTAATTTGAAGGTGTGTGTGTGTCAGCACAAAAGTAAGCGTGAGTCACTGCACGCCACAGAGCTGTTGATCCACATTAGAGAAGGGTAATCCAGGCTCCCTGAAAAGCCCCAGTGATCCAGCCTCCACTTCATGACCTACACCACCTTCACACTCAGCATTAACAATGATCAAAAACAAACTCTTTTCTCATTTTGTAAATAAATCGCTAGAAACATGGGATGCATATGTACCAGAGGCTTGTGGGAGGAGCTATACAGGCTCATTGTAATGGCTGGAATGGAATAGCATCAAACACATTTATTCCGTTCCATTTATTCCATCCCATTACAATGAGCATATCCTCCTATTGGTCTTCCAACCAGCCTCCTCTGAAATGTACTGAAATACATAGAACAATTAAAGATTCACTTCTTACCCATACACTCTAGCATATCATGGTTAATATAAATAACAACCATGAAAACCAATGTGAAAGGCAGATGCACAGATGTAGCCTAGCCTTCCTATAGTTATTTTTTAAAGGCCTTGCATTTCTTGGTCTGCGGCATGATGTGTCAGCCATATTTGATGACCAAAGAAATCAGATAATGGCTGTCATTTTCAATTTCATACTCCGCTCTCGGAAAGAAGAGCTTCAGGGGCTGTCTTCAAAACATGGTCTCACGAAAAAAAAAAAAAGAGAAATTACATTTTAGCTTTGGACCTTGAGAAAACATTACTGTGCTATGCTTCTTGAGAAACTGGTTTATCTTAAAAATACATTTGGTATTTTTATTCTACGAATTTACTATAACTAGTCTTGGAAGGTGGCCAAGTGTGCAATAGCACCTTTGAAGACAAAACATACACCACTTATGTGAAATAGAATCAGTTTATTTTTTAAAAGGTTAGTTTAAAAAGTAATGCATCTGCCATAGCATTGTATTGACACAGCAAGCAAACACAATGACAATCTATCACTGATTTACTCAGTCCCTGTTGAGGTTAGTGAATTACTACATTTTGCTGCCATCTATTGGACAAACGGATCACAGCACCCTCCTTTGAAATTAACAAGAAGTCAATGAAGGTACTGATATTGAAAAACAAGAGTAAAACCTGCACACTGAAAAAAGACATGACCAACCTTGAGTCGAAAAACACATTTATTTTATTTATTTAACTAGGCAAGTCAGTTAAGAACAAATTCTTATTTACAATGACAGCCAACCTGCAGGGTTAGCCCCTGGAGCAAATTAGGGTTAAGTGCCTTGCTCAAGGACACGTTTCCACCTTGTCGACTCGGGGATTCTGGTTACTGGCGAACGCTCTAAGCACTAGGCTACCTGCTGCCCCAAATAAGCACTAAAGTTTTGTTTTTGAATACTAGTTGTTCCTGCCAAAACCAGCAGCTAGACACACTGCTGAGAAGAGGGTTTCTCTTGCTTTTCTGCAGCATCCTCTTCAGAAATTTCACGATGAGCTCATGCTAGACAAAAAAAAAAAAAAAAGACAAAAAAAAAGTTCAAAGCCACATCTGTCAACATTCATTTCAGGCCAGCAGATAGGGAAGCATCATACCCCAATACTGAAAACTAGAAAACCACATTTCAAAGTGAAGTGTGATCAGCCAGCCTAGTGCCCCTACAATCTTAGTTCCATGACCTCATGAAATGGCATGATTTGAGTGATGAGCCATTGTCCTCCCCTGACAGAGAGTCCATCTTGACTGTTGGTGGTCTAATAGACAAGTGCAATTAACATGTACGCGTCATCCCCATACTGTAGCAAACTCCATTGTTCGTTGTCATTCCTTAACAATAGAAGACTTGGTAGGCCAGAGTCATGGAGCAAAGCTCCCCATTATCCTGTAGGGAGAGCAGTGGGCAGACCAATGGCCAGAGGGTCTCAGTAGCGTGCTAAAACCTCCAGGACCTCCTCTTTCACAGCGAGGGGAGAGTGCTGCTGCACGCCTGCTGCGCCGATACTGGTCTCCCAGCAGTCATAGCCACAGTCCCTCAAGTCCTGTATAGTATTCTGGACCACCGAGAACTCCGTTTCTACGAGAGGAAATCACAAAGACAAAAGAAAAACAAACCATCACACACAGTGAGGTACATTTAAAAACAACTTGTTTTTGACTCTCCTTTCCTGCCTACTGCACCAGGGGATATATTTACAGGGTCATGTGTTCAATTCCCACTGGGGTAAAATATCCTAAAAAAGATACGCTCCCACGGTCTGTACTGTACAGTAAGTCCTTTTGGATAAAAGTGTCAAATGGATACTATACGGTATTAGTATTTATTCAGCTGAAGTACAAACCGTAAGCTAAAGTCCATCTTTATGTGGAGAAAAAACATTACAATGCTCATTACAAAGAAATTATAAATACATAGCACGTCATCCGACAGTGGTGGGTTTTTACAAGGCTGCAGGGTAGCAGGTTACTTCACTGCATGTTTTGTCCCTGCTCTCGCTCAAATCAAAACGTCTCGGCTCAAAGCTGATCGGAGAGCACTGAGGGGAAAACACTTGACTAAACCTTTTGGAAAATAGCTGCAAACCACAAAATGTGAAACACTTGCTTGCTAGTACAACAAAGCAAATCAACCTCATTTGGGGCTATATTTAGGAGATTGTTAGCCGATTCAAATTCAATGTGTTACGGGCTGCAGGCATAAACAAAAGGATTTTTGTAGAAGATAAGCATGAAACACAGGATCCTCCTGCCTAACTGAACCAGCTCTCCTTCTCTATGCCGTCAGTTTGAGACTACAGAACTTTTACCTCAAATGAGGAAGACATTTCTGGCACACACCCCATATCTTGGCTCGCCGTCAAATCAATTAAAACGGAGCCAAATCTACTGACGTGTCGCCATACAATCAGCATGCAGATGTCATTTCACAGATCTCTCTCACCTGTCACAAAACTCATAACAAAGAGGCAATAAGGCTCTCAGCAATTCTTTGCCCTAAAACGAAGGTAGTGTAAGAACATAGTGGGACGCCCCCACTTGATTATTGTGAGCCAGATGAAAGTGTAGGGAGGCGTTCTTAGCAGACAGCTACAGTACCTGGTCTAAGCAAGGTGATACCACAGCCCCCTCCTCCGGCGCCTGTAAGCTTGCTGTGGAGCCCTCTGGCCAGAGTGACCCGGCACAGGGTGTCCAAGGTCGGGTGTCCGACACCCATCACGTTCAGGTGGTGCTGGTTGATGTCAATAAGTTCCTATGGGAGACATAATAGCAGCTGTGGGTTTTATGTTATTTAATTTAAAATCCGTTTAGCAAGAAAATACTATTTTGTTCTGTATCTTGGCATTTCATGTAGCTGTAGTTTTAACCATGTGTAAGAGGAGGTCAATATTTTCTATGCTGTGTCAGACTGGTTGTGTCTGCCCCACCAGAACACACACCGTCCATAGGCAACATGTGTTTTCATACTGTACCTCTAGGACATTGTAGTGCTCTGGTGTGGGGGTGTCGCTGGCCATATCTGTTAAGGTCTGCTCACAGGTGCAGGAGATGCCATCCACAGACTCCAGTACAGGGTTTATAACAGAGGGAAACTGGACGGGGGGGGGTAGGGGGACAGAAAATAAACCTAGAATTAATACTTTTTACAAATAACTGGGAATTCAATGTAAAGGAATTTAACAACACTAAATATACTTAAGGAAGTCAACAATGCGGACTAAAGTAGCACATGTCCTTATCGTCTCATCTAGTGGTCATATCATTCATTAAAACACTCAGTACATATTGAATAACAGCACAAAAAGCCAGTCACTCAGTGCCGAGTGAAAAATGTTGCTCTTTCCCCCAAATGATAACACTGCCAGGAACACCTATGCCAATCTAACAGAACAGAAGTGCTCACACCTGTGGGTGTCGCCTAGGCAACAGCACACAGGGGTACTAGCTAGGCACTTATTTTCCTTGTTTTATGAAGGCAGTCAATGCCAGGCCCCAGAGTGTCTTTCACATGCAAATTAAAGCACTGGCGATTACACTAATTACAGGGCTGGGGAGGAGAACACAGTTGAGACAAGACCGCAGCCATTTAGTACCTTGTTCATTTTGTCCTTCACTCCAGCAACAAGTACCTTGGTGCTGCGAGGGACCTTGGTGTTCGTGAGTAGGATCCTTAACATTGGGACCCTGCAAGTGGGAAAATATTAGGAAGTTAGCAATATCATACCACATTGTGCATCTGTATTTATTCAGGTTTTGTCATCGTTTCCCTCATGAGTGGCAATAGCAGAGCGGAGTCCATAGAGCCCAAAGAGAGGGAGCACAGACTATATTTTCCATTTATTGTTTTATGACAGCACGGGCAGTGCTTCATTGGGGATTTAATGCCACCTGCCATGCTGGTATGTTTGTTCAAGAGTATAATCCATTGGCTCCCACTGACCTGGATGACATTATCCACAACACAGTAGACTACTTTAAAATAATGCATGCTATCACAGTCTGTAAATCCATCAATGTAAATTACGCCCATTGACCATATTCACTGCAAAGAAATGGAAAGGGATTGGTTTAGTGTACAGTACCTGCTTAAGGCTGTTATCTTCCCAGAATGGTATCTCAATATGCCACCTACAAGAGAAATCAATGTGATAGAAACGGGCATCAATCAGATACCATAGAGCCATTTAAGCAACATAGCATTTTCTGGCCGCAAAACACACAAAGGAAATCACTGCAGCTGGCAACTGCAGTACATGCAGCAAATTTCCCCACTGTTAACCTAATGTCTGCCTGCTCGCAGAGATCATACAAGAAAGGTTGTGAGATAGCTCTCGCTACAATACTGTGCAGTGCCGTTCTGCAGACAGAACGTGTTGCCAGATGGTATCACACCATTCCACTGTATTCTCCACAAAAACCATTCATTGTATCACACACCACAGCACAAAGCTGTGTGGTACTGTGGAGTCTGTGCTGTTGAGCGCACAAGGCAGAGGGATCCGGCTCTTACCCCATGTCCCCACAGCGTTGTCCACCCCCGAGGGGTTCCCATGGATGATCCTCTCTCCCTGAAACGCCCACTTGTTGATTAGCTCCATCTCCATCTCGCCCCACCTGTTGAAACAATGAAATACAGAAGAGATTATTAAAATGAGGGTTTACACTAGGCCTTCAAGCCCCATCTACTGTTCATAGCCCTGCTGTCCCTCACGCTGTGCTTGTGATGAGTCCAGCCCCACCCATACTGACATGTGAGGAGATCAGAAACAAAGTCCAAACTGAATTTATAAACAGACTAGCATCCAACAGTTGTGACAATAGATTTAAGAGAAAAAAAAGGGGATCTGAAAGCAAATCAAAATCTCTAAACATGAGAGAAAAACAATATGTAGGATGCTGGAGAAACTGAAGCCAAAAGGAAGCAAATAGTTCACATTGTGGACAGAATATATTTATATTGCCCGACCGCCTGGAGGGTGGAATAGCATATCCCAGGACTCTGCTAGTGGTAACAGTAACTGTAGATTAAGACAAATATGGCTAAGAAAATGTCTTGTTTGTTCCAATAAAAAACTGCTATTGAGAGATTAATTTAAATAATTAAAATGTTAATAGATCCAGTAGGGTATTTGGTGTGTGGTCATTACCTGGCTGTGTTCTCCTGGTCACTCAGTGGAGAAGGAATGGTCTCACTGGCAGAAAGCATGGCTGCAGCCAGGCACACAGAATAGGCAGCGCTGGACCCCAGACCCGCTCCAGTTGGCAACTCCGACCACACAGACACAGTCAGGCTGGGCAACTCCCTGAGATGGATGAGCACCAATAGCCAAATTCAATCAATTACTGCAAACATTCTCAGCTTGGCTCACTTACATCTAGGAATGTGACTGTAGTATGATGTATTCAGCCTAGTTGGGTATGACTGGGTGAAAAGATGTGGATAAAAACGCTAAATAAAATTTAAAAAATGTCCTTGAAACCACACAGAAATGGTGCCATCGTTTTAACCTACTATTGTTTGCAACAGGTTTTTGGGCACTCAATCTCACGCAAAAACCTCACTTTGCAACAGCTCCTATAGCAAAAACATCACAAAAACACATTTCCTTTGATCTTAATCCAACTGGCCAAAGGGCATAGGCACAGCAGTCCTTTTTATTGTGAACGACTAGCGTGGTGTGCATAATGTGTATGGGTGTGACTGCAGTAGACTTGCTCCGCTGTCAATGCCATGACAGCCAGGCTCTTTCTGGGCAGACAGGACAGGAGGATGCTATAAACTAATTAAGGAGCTGCTTTCCCCAGGGACAAACCCATCCAGAGTTGTTAAGGCTGCAGCGTGAGCCCAGTGCCAGCCTCTCATTAGTGGCTGTCCGTCCTGTCAGAGCCCGTCCACTCCTCTCTCAGACATGCAGCACCATCACTGGGGTCAAGCTTCCTGCCATCCAGGACCTCTATACCAGGCGGTGTCAGGGGAAGGCCCTGAAAATTGTCAGACTCCAGCCACCCATGTCGTAGACTGTTCACTCTGCTACTGCACAGCAAGCGGTACCGGAGCACCAAAGTCTAGGTCCAAAAGGCTTCTCAACAGCTTTTACCCCCCAAGCCATAAGACTCCTGAACAGCTGATCAAATGGCTACCCTAACTATTTGCACTGTCCCCCCCCCCCACCCCCTATTTTACGCTGCTGCTGCTCTCTGTTTATTTTCTATGCATAGTCACTTTAGCTCTACTTTGTACTTTTTACCTAAATTATTTCAACTAACTTGTGCCGGTACCCTCTGTATTTAGCCTCGCTGCTGTTATTTTACTGCTGCGGTTTTGATTTAACCTTTATTTAACTAGGCATGTCAGTTAAGAGCAAATTCTTCAATTTTTTTTTACTTAACTTATTTGCTGCATTGTTGGTTAAGGGCTTGTAAGTAAGCATTTCAGTGTAAGGTCTACTATTCGGCACGTGACAAATAAAATGTTATTTGGTGTTCATTAGGACATTAGATGTTTGGTTCTTGGGTACCAATATAAGCATTACCCTATGTTATCAGGCCTATATAAATCAATTTGCTCTACCAGTTGTCACTCTTACCCTGACTTGGCAAAGACACAGAGGTAGATGTAGAGGAAGGCTAGGATGGCCATACTGCGAGTATCCAAGGTTCCATTTGATACACCAACAAAGTCTCGCAGCATCCTGACAAGCTCTGCATCAAGTTCATTCACATTCTCCAGATCAGCTGGGAGACAGAACGCCACAAATAGACAACATTACAATAGGAGAATAAAACAAACCACAACAATAATTCCAACTAGAACTTTGCCAATAATTTGCAGGTTCAAGTCCAGTTCAGGCAATCTCCCAAATTTGCTATGTTGGTGTCTAGTGCTGAGCGATTAACAGATATTTTTTATTTTTAACTAATTGACTAACGTCGGTTCAATTATTTGAATTCCATTCCGTTCAGTTTTTTTTTTTTCCTTTGACCTCAATACGCACATACATTGCAGTTTCTCTAGAGATAAGTCAGATCCAGCCTAAACTGTGCGATGTAGTAGGGAGTTGTAGTTTCCAACAGGCCAATATTCTACATATTTTAGTGCATAAAACGTGGTAATTAACTACCATGACCATAATCGAGAGACGATGAGGAAGCGGGTTGTCAGGAAGGTTTGCAGGAACGTATGGCGGATGGTTGGAAATGGCGGCAAGTAGTGTGGACGAAGTCGAGGAAATGGAGAAAAGGTTGGAGAAGCAACAGCTCTCCAACCTTCTGTAGTGGAAAGACATAGGAAGAAGAGGAAGCAAGAGTAATAATGTGTCCGAGTGGAAAGTTGATAGTGTTTGAGACCGCAGGGCCTCATTTACACCCTATCCGATTAACCAATGCGGTAGAGAAAGAGAAGTTAATTCCAACTATGCCGGTTCATTGGAAATAGTAGAGTGCTATTACTTTGTGGTAGCCAGGGTCAGCAAGGGAAGATTCCTTCGAATAGAAAAGCTTAATGGGAAGAATATTAAAAGCCATATCCCTGGTGCTTATGCTAGATTGAGGAGAGTCATCACTGGGGTCCCAAGATCTATGTCCATAGATGATTAAGAAAATGTGAAGGGAGAGAGTGATTGAGACCAGGTTGATCCGTAGGAAAGAGGGTCAAATAAGTGGAAGCTTATCAGTGCTGCTGAGAAGGTTTTACCTGGAAAAGTACAGATAGAATTCCTTAGTTTCAATGTCAGAAATTGAAAGCAGAAATGCCATGTTGAAGGTTATTGTGGATACGACAATTTATTGTGGGTAACAGATGTTACTGTGTAAATTGTTGTTGACATGCTGAATAATCCTGAGGGTGGATTGTTTCAGCAGGATATAAATCAAGTTTAATGCGGTCCTTAAAAAAAAAAAAAAAAAAAAAGTTTAATGGGGTCGGAGGGCTTGATTGGGGGAAGGGTGTGGTAGAAGTTAGTTTGTATTGTTTTTTTTCTTTAGTACAGAATTAGGCAGACCATGATTGATCGCACACTCCAGCACAGTAGGTGGCGGCATGCATCTTAAACGTTTGTTTGCGGACCGCCATGATCTAGTATGAAAAAAGTATGAAAATGTATGTAAGTCGCTCTGGATAAGAGCGTCTGCTAAATGACGTAAATGTAAAAAAATAGAAGAACCATAATCCATTGTGCTTCTACTTGTCTGGTCTTAGCCTGCTACAGAAGAGGCAGAAGAATGCGCGATCGTGAGGGGATATACAGAGACGTTGCTTCGCGAGGCATCTCTACAAGAAAATACATGATCTAAGTGATTGCTAGTTGGTATTCAGCAGTCAAAAGTATCCCATATTTACTACTTCCTTAATACTGAAGTGATTGTCAGAAAGCATTGGCAGCAGCTCTATAGAGATGAGATGACTTGGAATTAAATAATAAAGTCATTAAATAAAACATATGTAATATACACAACTGAAATATTTTAGTAAAGTAATGTGCATAAATTAATATTAAGTGATAAGCAGTAATGGGCAGTCACTACCATCATGGGACTTTTATTAATCATTTTACCGAAAACCATGATTATTTCTTTACCGAAAGAACCTCAAAAAGCACTAAATCGCTCAGCACTGTGTGTCAGAAGTGGAATTGAGCTGCTGGGAGGCTATTATGTCCCACAGTGTAATGGCTAAAGTGTTGGACTGACAGGGACCAAGGTTCAAATCCCACTCAGGTTACCGTCCAAATGTATATTTCAATCTGCCAGCCCTACAACATCTCTCACCTCCAGAGTCAGGGAGCAGCTGCTTAAATGCCGTCACATCCCAGCTGAGGAAAGTGTTGATGTTGGGGAGATTGATGCAGACTTTACTGGTGGATGTGGCCTGCAAACGTAGGTATGTGCGGAGATTCAAACTCACAGCCAGAGCCACCTAGCACGGGTTAGAGAGAAAACGCCTCAGTTATTGTTGTGGTTACTGTCTAATCAATTTAATTTCAACAACCAATCTTCTTTTGGTGCATAGAAAAGAATACACTGTCTGTCCTGCGGGGGTCGTATGATACATGAGTGCATAAAGATGATGGATTGGCATGGACAACTATCTTCAGTAAGATATTCATACAATGAAGTGAATCAGGCTCAAAATATACAAAACGCAACATGTAAAGCATTTGTCCCATATTTCATGAGCAAAATAAAAGATACACTTTTTTTGCATATGGAAAAATGTGGGTATTTCTCAAATTGTGCACAAATGTGTTTACATCCCTGTTAGTGAACATTTCTCCTTTCCCAAGATAATCCATCCACAGGTGTGGCAAATCAAGAAGCTGATTAAACAGAATGAGACAGGGACAATAAAAAGCCACTAAAATGTGCAGTTGTCACAACAATTCAATATACAGTTGAAATCAGAAGTTTACATACACCTTAGCCAAATACATTTAAACTCAGTTTCACAATTCCTGACATTTAATCCTAGTAAAAATTCCCTGTTTTAAGTCAGTTAGGATCACCACTTTATTTTAAGAATATGCAATGTCAGAATAATAGTAGAGAGAAAAAAAAATTGTAGACAAATTATTCTGAGGTCTTGGCTGATTTCTTTTGATTTTCCCATGATGTCGTGCAAAGAGGCTGAGTAGGCCTTTAAATACATCCACAGGTACACCTCCAATTGACTCAAATTATGTAAATTATCCTATCAGAAGCTTCTAAAGCCATGACATCATTTTCTGGAATGAAGGCTGTATGAAGGCACAGTCAACTTAGTGTATGTAAACTTCTGACCCACTGGAATTGTGATAGTGAATTTTAAGTGTCTGAAAACAATTGATGGAAGAATTACTTGTGTCATGCACAAAGTAGATGTCCTAACAGACTTACCAAAACTATAGTTTGTTAACATGAAATCTGTGGAGTGGTTGAAAAATTAGTTTTAATGACTTGTAAACCTCCGACTTCAACTGTATGTCTCAGGTTGAGTGAGTGTGGAATTGGCATGCTGACTGCAGGAATGTCCACCAGAGATGTTGCCAGAAAATTGCCACCTCCAATGTAATTTGAGAGAATTTGGCAGTGTTTCCAACCGGCCTCACAACCGCAGACCACGTGTAACCACGCCAGCCCAGGACTCCACATCCAGCTTCTTCACCTGTGGTCTGAGACCAGCCACCCAGACAGCTGATGAAACTGAGGAGCATCTCGGTCTGTCATAAAGCCCTTTTGTGGGGAAAAACTCATTCTGATTGGCTGGACCTGGTTCCCCAGTGGGTGGGCCTATGCGCTCCCAGGCCCCCACATGGCTGCGCCCCTACCCAGTCATGTGAAATCCAAAGACTAGGGCCTAATTCATTCATTTCAATTGACTGATTTCCTTATATGAACTGTAACTCAGTAAAATCGTTAATTGTTGCATGTTGCGTTTATATTATTGTTCAGCATATGTCTGTTGATTCTAGCAAATCACTGGCAGGTGCAAGAGGGTCCACCCACTGATATGATAGTTACTAACTAGAGTTCTAACGTTACTTACCTTGCCATGAACGACAGCGTGTTCTCCGTGGAGGATAGCTTTCCCTGGTGCAGACACGATACATTCCTTGATTTGCATCCTGGTAGCAAATTCACTGTAGCCTGCCAAGTAAATGTTGAATTGTTAATAAAATAGATAACGTTAGCAACCTTACCTAGCGTTTCCCAGTTAATTCATCAGGAAAACGTCCTGTAGCTATATACAGTAATACCTCCAAACCACTCCGCACGATGACAAGTCGTCTTTACAAACTACTGTTAGATTTTTTTTTTTATGAGAGATAAAGCGTCCTTATGAAGATGTCGGAACTGTTAAATACCATAACACACGCAGCCATACGGGCATGCCTCTGGCTTAATGTCCAATCAGCGCTAGAGGTGAGGTGTACAGATATTTTGATAGCCAATCAAAATCCTACTCTATCCCTCGTACCATTGGTCGTGTGATAAGATTGGTTCAGCCCACTTACATACGGGTGCCACCGATAGACAAGAGGCACAACTAGAGTTTTTATTTTATGTAAACATGGCTTCAATGATTACTAAGACGTCCCGCCTATGTTGTATCCTAAGAACAGGAACATGTTTAACTGTGACTTGGACAAAGACATCATTTGGATCAAAAATAAGGTAGTTAGTTGTATAGTGTACCTCGCTTTTAATGCTACAATATTGTATCTTGTTTGGTAACTAGCTAACGGTAGCTAGCTTTGACACATTTGAAACCACTGCTATTAGCACACAGCTAGTTAGTTAACTAGCTAGGTAGATAGCTACGCATTCTAGTCACACAGGAAGTGCAGTAATGAGAATGGGATCAATAAGACATTGTAGCTAGATGACAGCTAGCTAGCTATGCTATCCAATAATGTTGTCTACAGACAGCTGAGTTGATATTGTCTGCACTGATAGAGGTAGCCTAAAGCTTTTGATTATATTTTTCTCATGGAAAGGTATGCCTCCAAAAGCGAGGGAGAGAGCAGGATCCCCAAAATATACACTAAAACTGGCGATAAAGGTGAATATGCAAGCTAGTCATTAAACATCGTATGATAAGTTCAACACAGAAAGCTTTCCTCATCATCTTGTCGTTGCCAAAGGTTTCTCTAGCACTTACACTGGAGAGAGAAGACCCAAGGAAGATCATGTGTTTGAAGCATTGGGAACAACAGATGAGCTGTCATCAGCAATAGGGTAATGTGATGTCCATTCCATCTATTGGGTATTCTGCTTTGTTCCCCCTGAGTGAATGTATTCACTGTTTTGTGTTGTCTTCTACAGCTTGGCCAGAGAGTTTTGCATCGACAAAGGACATACATTCACAGATCAGCTGGACAAGGTCTGAGTTAGAACTTTTGGGAGAGTAATGAACATATGTTATCTTTTACTCAGTGCTTACCTGCCTAACCCTACAGATTCAGTGTGTCTTACAAGATGTGGGATCCAACATTGCCACACCGCGGTCATCTGCAAGAGAAAGTCATATAAGTAAATATATTTCTGCAAATCCTTTTGTAGAATCATTACACACAGCTCACCCCAGCCAGAGGTCTTCTCATTATATTCATACTCTCTCATCTCATTCTTTCCAACAGAGAAAACCAAGTTCAGTTCCCAGCCAGTGGCAGACCTGGAAAGCTGGATCGACGCATTCACAAATGAGCTGCCACCACTGACAAACTTTATATTACCTGTAAGCTCCCCCACTGGATGAAACTTTTCTTCTCAAAACTTTCATTTATAATGTGATGTGGAGTTATGTGGAAGTATTGATGATCGGTTTACAGGTTCAAATTCCAAATAGTCTTAGCATACTTCCAGGTAACATTAGATGAGGTATTGCATATGTTAATCCATGTTTAAAGCAACTCAATAAATGTGTATGGACATTTTACTATCCAGTGATGCATTAGTTATTAGGTCCCTTTGTGGGTGAATACCTCATCTTTGCATCTTGGTTTGATGTGCTCTATCTTTTTAACTTGTCTCTGTCCGGTTACATAGTCTGGAGGAAAGAGCAGTGCAGCCCTCCACATAGCACGGACAGTGTGTCGCCGAGCAGAACGCAGGTCAGTTTGAGCTAATCATACAGTTGTTCAGACCAACCACTGTAAAACATTGTCATAGAAACAGCCATATTAACTATGACACCCGTCTTTATTCGTTCAGCGTTTCCCCAATAGTGCGGTCAGGTGAGACCGATCCCGATGTTGCCACATTTTTGAACAGGTATGTATACATTTTTTTTATGAACCTTTATTTAACTAGGCAAGTCAGTTAAGAACAAATTCTTATTTACAATGATTAGGGTTAAGTGCCTTGCTCAAGGACACAGACAGGTTTTTTTCACCTGGTCGGCTTGGGTATTCGAACCAGCGACCTTTTGGTTACTGGCCTAAACGCTCTAACCGCTAGGCTACCTGCCACCCAGGTATTAATGTGGAGAGCTCTAGCTGATCAACATTCACCTCACGTCTTCACACAGATTGAGCGACTACCTGTTTACAGTGGCCAGGTACACAGCTATGAAAGAAGGTAACGAGGAGAAAATCTACAAAAGACCTGAGTGACACATCTTCACATGAATGAACAGACTGGGGAACTTTGTGAAACAACATTTATTCTGTTTCAAGGTTGAATTCATCATTGGCATATGTGAAAGACAGATGGATGGTCCAAGTTTGATTCTCGTAATGGAACTGTCCCTAAATTTCATAAAAAAGACTTGAATCCAAGTTCGGCTTTGCTAGAGGCCAAACCTTAACGTACTGAGTGACACGTTGCTTTTGATGAAATGTGGAAAAACTGCTACAACAATAACCTGTGGTAATGTGACACCAGGATAATACCAAATAAAGAATTCTGTATTGTGTTTTAAGCACACAATGTACATTGTTGTATTTAAATGTCTCAGGTTGGATCACAAGAAGCTTCTTTATCAAGTATTTCAGAGAGCACTGGATGAATAGCTTTAAATATCACATACACAGTATTTCTACTGATGGGCTATCATGCCATGCTGCAGTAAATAAACTTGCTGATTTTCATCACTGCATTAGCATGTTCTACATCTCAAGTGTAAAGTGCTGAATATATTGTCATATTGGAGACCTATCACAACTGGTCCTAAGAAGTTCAGATATCCTCTTTTCACACTGGGCTTTACAGCATGGTTTCAACAACTATGGTGGATGTGTAATCAAGCCAGCACAGTACAGCTCAGCCCGGCTCAGTGTTGTAAAAAGGGCTGTGTCTTCCAACTCTCACACGGTCACAGTATCTGGCACCAGCCCTGGCTCTTCTGGGAAAGGCTACTGGCCCAGGTCATAAGTGACAGATTGCGTTCGTCATATGGCGGGTAGCGCAGGTAGGTGACACACTCGATGCACGTGCTTCTGAGCAGGCATGATTTCCTGTGCGAGAAGGTGTCAAAGCTGTAGCGCCCATGGTAGGAACCCATCCCACTGGCAGCTGTCGAGTGGAGTTAAAAAAAAATATGGGAGGGTTAATATTATATATTCATTGACTATGGTGCTGCCTGTCAGACCTTATTATGAAAGACAAGATCACAAGTTGTTTTCAGTAGGGAGAATCTTTTTAAGAAAATGGAGATGCAGTTCTTCACCCAAACCAGTGGTCCTGGTACGTACTACCATACCGTTAAATGTTTTGTCTTGCCTATTCACCCTCAATGGCACACACACAATCCATGTCTCGAGGCTTAAGAATACTTCTTTAACCTGGCTCCTCCCCTTCATCTACACTGATTGAAGTGGATTTAACAAGTGACATCAATAAGGGATCATAACTTTCCCCTAGATTCACCTGATCAGTCTGTCATGGAAAGAGCATGAATGTTTTTTATACTCAGTGTAGATGTCCAATAAGAACAGATTTCTGCTGCAAAACATTCTATTACAGTATGCCCTACTGAACATGACCCAGGTCTCTACTGAAAAGACCTGAGGCAATAATCTGACCCAGGCAGACCGTTCTCGAACCTACCTACTCCCCCAAAGGGCAGGACCACCATCAGGCTCTGCAGGACACTGTCATTGGAGCAGAAGCTCCCACTTGAGGTCTCACTCATTAGCCTTGAGATTACCTGCAAGGGAAGCAGAAAGAGGCATGACAGTCAGAATATATTGTATGTGTATAATTGTGTGTGTGTAAGCTTGTGCCAGTCACCTTGCTGTTGCTAGAGTAAGCGTACACACAGAGAGGCTTCTCTCGCCGAATGATGAAGGAGATTGCCTCATCTACGCTGTTGACGGTCAGAATGGGCAGAACGGGGCCGAAAACCTCCTGCTGCATGATCGGGTCCGAGTCAATCACATCTGTCAGAATGGTTGGTGCTTCACACAGACAAATATATTTGAAAACATGTCAATATGTACAACTGTACAAATACTGTGGTACAGTACAAACTATAGATCAGGTGCATATACATGTAGGAATAGTTTCCTGGACACAAATTAAGCCAAATCCTGGACTGAAAAGCACTTTCAATGGAGATTCTCTGTTGAGCATGCTATTTGCACAGGACTATGCTTAATCTTTGTCAGGGAAACCAGGTCTTAGTTTTCCTCATTAATTTACCAATGTATTTCTCTGCTTCATTCACTTGGCCTCCTACAGCCACCTTGCCAGACCTCCGCAGTGGGTCCGTGGTGCGGTGTAAGTTCTCCAGGTTCACCATGCGGCCAAAGCTCCTGGACTCTTGGGGGTCTGAACCATAGAACTGCAGGAGGCAGCAGCGCAAGGCCTGGAGCAGCTGTGCTTTGGCCTCGGCATGGCACAGGACGTAGTCAGGCGCTACCATACTCTGCCCGGCATTGTGGAAGCGCGCCCAGGTGATGCGGCGTGCCGTGGTGGTGATGTCACATTGCTGGTCCACGTAGCAGGGGTTCTTACCACCGCCCAAGACCAGGGTGACGGGTGTGAGTGTGCGGGCTGCTGCCTGTGCCACTCTGCCCCCGTCCTCACGGCTTCCTAGGGGAACCATTATTACCTCACACGCAGAGCACACATTGCTTCTGATACAGCAAAGATTAGGAAGCAAAATGCATGTAAGGTGATGGTGACATTTTAAATCTGACCCTTTTTTACCTGTGAAGAAAACATGATCAAATTTGAGGTCCACTATTTCAGTCAGGTCATTCACTCCTGCAAGGGTCACATGGTAACACTCCTTTGAAAATAGCAGGAATGTTTGTAGGTTAAAAAGGCATACTCATGTATATGACAGGTCACCAAAACAGCCACCTGTGTAACATTAAATTCAACTCACATTGTCCAAGTATGACGGTATGAGGTGGTGTAGCAGCTCTGATGTGTGAGAACTACATTCTGAGGGGTTGAGGACCACACAGTTCCCTAAAGAACAAACACATACACAACAACAGTACAACAATTGGCAAGCAACTTTCAGTATTGAAAGCAAATGGATGAGTGTTGCGTTTGAGTGTGTGACACTTAAACGCCCAAAAGCCTATACAGCCTATAGTTACAGTGTATTGTCACCTGCGGCAATGGCCCCAACCAGAGGTACCAGACAGAGCTGAACAGGGCTACACCAGGCCCCCACAATCAGCACCACCCCCAGTGGCTCACACACCAACAGGCACTCGTCCAACGTGGTGGTCTGCACCAATCAGAAGAAAGGAGAGGGGCTCACATTACCCAGCCAATGGCAAAACTCATGAGTCACAGGTGAAACATGCATACAGTCACTGTTTGGCATGACAATTCTATAAGAAGTTGGCAATAGAGCAGAAACAGACTGGCACACAGACTATTCTAAGTTCAACACAATATTCTAGGTTCAACACAATACATTGCTTTGTAGCTGAGAGACAGCATGTTCTCTCAAAGACCATTTAACTCACTGATAATCCAAACAATGATATTAAGCGCCTTTAAAACTTGTGTTTATTACTACAAAGTCCAACTAACCCACCCTCCACACCTGGTCTTATTCAGAAAACACACACACACCGGCACCCTGCACCAGTCTTACCAGGTTCCTCTCCACACGTTGCGGCTCCATCCACTTCTTGAGGTTGTTGATGGCATGAAGAGCCTCGTTCTTCACCAGTATCAGTTCAGACACCACCGTCTCAAACCGTGGCTGGCAAAACACCACAAACTCTCAGGTATCAGACAGAACGTTTGAACCTAAAAGGCCCTGAGGGTTACCGGTTTGTTTACACTACTGATTACCTTGAAGATAAACAAACAATCTAACACTGTGATTTAATGGGAAACAAATATGTGCCTTCTTCAGGAATGTCACTAGGAGTAAAAAAGAAAGTGATATAGAAATACACACACACACAGTTGAAGTAGGAAGTTTACATACACTTAGGTTGAAGTCATTAAAACAAATTTTTCAACCACTCCACAGATTTCATGTTAACAAACTATAGTTTTGGTAAGTCGGTTAGGACATCTACTTTGTGCATGACACAAGTAGTTCTTCCAACAATTGTTTACAGACAGATTATTTCACTTATAATTCACTATATCACAATTCCAGTGGGTCAGAAGTTTACATACACTAAGTTGACTGTGCCTTTAAACTGCTTGGAAAATTCCAGAAAATGATGTCATGGCTTTAAAAGCTTCTGATAGGCTAATTGACATACTTTGAGTCAATTGGAGGTGTACCTGTGGATGTATTTCAAGGCCTACCTTCAAACTCCATGCCTCTTTGCTCGACATCATGGGAAAATCAAAAGAAATCAGCCAAGACCACAGAAAAAACAATTGTAGACCTCCACAAGTTTGGTTCATCCTTGGGAGCAATTTCCAAATGCCTGAAGGTACCATGTTCATCTGTACAAACAATAGTACGCAGCTGTCATACCGCTCAGGAAAGAGACGCGTTCTGTCTCCTAGAGATGAACGTACTTTGGTGCAAAAAGTGCAAATCAATCCCAGAACAACAGCAAAGGACCTTGTGAAGATGCTGGAGGAAACAGTTACAAAAGTATCTATAGCCAAAGTAAAACGAGTCCTATATCGACATAACCTGAAAGGCAGCTCAGCAAGGATGAAGCCACTGCTCCAAAACCACCATAACAAAGCCAGACTACGGTTTGCAACTGCACATGGGGACAAAGATTGTACTTTTTGGATTAATGTCCTCTGGTCTGATGAAACAAAAATAACTCTTTGGCCATAATGACCATTGTTATGTTTGGAGGAAAAAGGGGAAGGCTTCCAAGTCGAAGAACACCATCCCAACCGTGAAGCACGGGGGTGGCAGCATCATGTTGTGGGGGTGCTTTGCTGCAGGAGGGACTAGTGCACTTCACAAAATAGACGGCATCATGAGGAAGGAAAATTATGTGGATATATTGAAGCAACATCTCAAGACATCAGTCATGAAGTTAAAGCTTGGTCGCAAATGGGTCTTCCAAATGGACAACGACCCCAAGCATACTTCCAAAGTTGTGGCAAAATAGCTTAAGGACAACAAAGTCAAGGTATTGGAGTGGCCATTACAAAGCCCTGACCTCAATCCTATAGAAAATGTGTGGGCAGAACTGAAAAAGTGTGTGCGAGCAAGGAGGCCTACAAACCTGACTCAGTTACACCAGTTCTGTCAGGAGGAATGGGCCAAAATTCACCCAACTTATTGTGGGAAGCTTGTGGAAGGCTAACCAAAACGTTTCACCCATGTTAAACAATTTAAAGGCAATGCTACCAAATTGAGTTTATGTAAACTTCTGACCCACTGGGAATGTGATGAAAGAAAGAAAAGCTTAAATAAATAATTCACTCTACTATTATTCTGACATTTCACATTCTTAAAATAAAGTGGTGATCCTAACTGACTGATCCTAGAGCTGGCCTCCTGGCCAAACTGAGCAATCGGGGAAGACGGGCCTTGGTCAGGGAGGTGACCAAGAACCGATGGTCACTGACAGAGCTCCTGAGTTCCTCTGTGGAGATGGGAGAACCTTCCAGAAGGACAACAATCTCTGCAGCACTCCACCAATCAGGCCTTTATGGTAGAGTGACCAGACGGAAGCTAGTCCTCAGTAAAAGGCTCCAGACAGCCCGCTTGGAGTTTGCCAAAAGGCACCTAAAGGACTATCAGACCATGAGAAACAAGATTCTCTGGTCTGATGAAACCATGATTGAACCCTTTGGCCTGAATGCCAAGCATCACATCTGGAGGAAACCTGGCACCATCCCTATGCTGAAGCATGGTTGTGGAAGCATCATGTTGTGGGTATGTTTTTCAGCAGCAGGGACTGGGAGACTAGTCAGGATTGAGGGAAAGATAAACGAAAACCTGCTCCAGAGCGCTATGGACCTCAGACTCGGGTGAAGGTTCACCTTCCAACAGGTCAACAACCCTAAGCAGACATCCAAGACAACGCAGGAGTGGTTTCGGGACAAGTCTGTGAATATCCTTGAGTGGCCCAGCCAGAGCCCAGATTTGAACCCGATCGAACATCTCTGGAGAGACCTGAAAATAGCTGTGCAGTGACGCTCCCAAACCAACCTGACAGAGCTTGAGAGGATCTGCAGAGAAGAATGGGAGAAACTCCCCAAATACGCGTGGGCCAAGCTTGTAACATCCTACCCAAGAAGACTCGAGGCTGTAATCGCTGTCAAAAGTGCTTCAACAAAGTACCGAGTAAAGGGTATTACGTAAATGTGATATTTCAGTTTTGTATTTTTAATACCATTTACAAAAAAACAGTTTTTGCTTTGTCATTGTGGGGTATTGTGTGTAGATTGAGGGGGAAAAAAACAATTTAATACATTTTAGAATAAGGCTGAAGGGGTCTGAATACTTTTAGAATGCACTGTATATTGTTATTATCTACTAGTCTGCACCTTGTCAACCTCTTCAGCTCCTACTAAACTATGGAGAAATTATTAGACATTCTCCATCTGGACTATAAGCTCTGTACACCCACCTTATGGAGGTCCCTCCCGAGTGCATCCACAAAGTCACACTCGTGTTCCACCAGCATGCGCAGTAGGGCTTCCAGTTGGGTCTGTCTGAAGCTCTCGTCGAATGTGCGGCCAGCCTGGAAGGCACCTCTGGCCCTTTTCAGCAGCTCCACACACTCTAAAAGATGGGTCTTCATGCAGGGCTCCTCTAGCCTGTTTCTGAAACACATATCAGACAAAAGCCATTGTATTCCTATGTGTAAACGAAACAAGTCTTGTATTTAGTATTCCAGATCAAATCATATTCAGTACACCTTCTGCAGGTTAGGCTGCCATTCCTCTTGCTTTGCCCCAACATGCTTCCTTCTACACTGTTATTATGTATAATGTTAATCTCAAACAGGCTTACCGCTACAGTACATGGCCAAAAGTATGTGGACACCTGCTAGTCGAACATCTCATTCCAAAATCATGGGCATTGATATGGAGTTGGTCCCCCCTTTGCTGCTATAACAGCCTCCACTCTTCTCACAAGAGCATTAGTGAGGTCGGGCACTGATGTTGGGCGATTAGGTCTGGCTCGCAGTAGCCGTTCCAAAGGTGTTCGATGGGGTTGAGGTCAGGGCTCTGTGCAGGCCAGTCAAGTTTTTCCACACCGATCTCGACAAGACCATTATTCCTCCTCCACCAAACTTTACAGTTGGCACTATGGATTCGGGCAGATAGAGTTCTGCTGGCATCCGCCGAACCCAAATTCGTCCGTTGGTTTGCCAGATAGTGAAGTGTGATTCATCACTCCAGAGAACGCGTTTCCACTGCTCCAGAGTCCAATTGGCGAGCTTTACACCACTCCAGTCGATGCTTGGCATTGCACATGGTGATTTTAGGCTTGTGTGTGGCTGCTCGGCCACGGAAACCCAATAACAAACAGTTTTTGTGCTGATGTTGCTTCCAGCAGCAGGTTGGAACTCGGCAGTAAGTGTTGCAACAGAAGACAGACGATTTTTATGTGCTACACGCTTCTGCACTCGGCGGTCCCGTTCTGTGAGCTTATGTGGCCTACCACTTCGGGGATTAGCCGTTGTCGCTCCTAGACCTTTCCACTTGACAAGAACAGCACTTACAGTTGACCAGCAGCAGTGCAGACATTTCACGAACGGATTTGATGAAAAGGTGGCATCCTATGACAGTGCCACGTTGAAAGTCACTGAGCTCATTAGTATGGCCATTCTACTGCCAGTGTTTGTCTATGGAGATTGCATGGCTGTGTGCTCAGTTGTATACACGTGTCAGCAACGGGTATGGCTGAAATAGCCAAAACCACTAATTTGTCCACATACGTTTTGGCCATGTAGTGTATAAGCCTGGTGAAAATTGTGTGCCAAACAGAGGACAGGCCCTGGGAAGTAGCCAACCCCTAGTATCAGAGGAAAATGACACAGCCAATGAGGTTGCCTGGAAACCTGTTGAATTGTACTGAATTCTACATCGGGCAGAAATTAGTACTTGAATCAGTAAAGTTTCCACTCACGACCTCTACAAGCCATTATTGTGAATACAATTTTATTTTAAATGGACTTTGCCGGTTGTCCTTGCGGTTGGTAGGAATGTGAGACAATATATCCACAGGAAAGTATAATTACTTTTCAAAGCGCTGGTAGAGCGTTAAAATTTCTATCACCTGAAGCATGCGCACAATATACAAATACATGCAGGAGAGGCATGCATACTTTCCAAGCTGGTGCACATGTTTATGTTTACATGGTTCTGTGCATGCTTCAGGTGATAGAAATCTGAATGCACTACCAGTATGTAATTATACTTTCCTGTGGATAAATTGTCTCACATACCTACCGCCAAAAGGACCAACCGCACGGACAACCGGCAAAGTACCTTAAAATATACTTTTATATAACATTCTGTAGAGGTGAGAGGTTCAAACACTCATTTCTGCCCACCTAGACGTCGGGTTACCAGGTAACCAATCGGGCAATGCAAAAGACAATCAATCAAAGATATGAGTGATGAAGAAATTAAGTTGTTCGAACCTGTCACATGAAGTAATATTGATCTCACAGATGGACAAAGTTTAACAATATACCTTAAGTTTGAGCAACAGCGATTTGGGATCTGTCGGACTAGTTTTAATATAGTAAACTTACCTCCGCAATGCTTTGAACCAGCGCGATGGAGAAGGACTCGGAGGACTACTCATGGTTTTTGAGATGCAATGATCGTTAAGTAAACTACTTTTTAAAGTGTATGAAGAGGACGCATTGAAATTCAGGCTCACCTGGCCCAAATTTGAGTAGACTGACAGATTGGGCTTCGGGCGTGCGCAGTAGCCTATAAACCGCTATAGCCTAGTCAGGGAGGGTTAGTGCTATCTGGATTCCTTGGGACGTCCCCCACCTTAATCCATAAACAGGGTTACAAAATTCCGCCAATTTCAATATATTGCCTGGTTTTCCCGAAATCCCGGTTTGAGTTTCCCGGAATCAGGAGGGAATAAGCAGGAAATCTGGAATCCTACCAGGTTAACCATTTTACATTTCAACGGGGTAGGGACGTCCCAAGGATCCAGGATAGCAAGGACCATTCTGGGAGGTGAAACGATAGATTGAATAAATAGAGAATTGACAGTCTGACACACGAATCCATGACATAACCTGTTCTATACATGATTTAATATGAATAGCTCTCTGCACTACACAGAACTTATCCTGAAGAAAATAATAGCTTGATTCCTGAATAAATAAGACACACTCATTATAGTTGTTAAGTCAAGATTTTAGAATAAATACGGTTAACATGACTCAACAATTATGTTAATGTTTTACAGCAGAAATATTATCTTACACAGACATGTTTTACATTGAAATAACCTTTTCAACAACCTGTATTTAACATAGTGCAACCAGTTTCAAAGACACTTTTAAAAAGTGGGGACAGTACTTTCATAGGAGCATGTTGCACATTTCCTGGATTTCTTTTCTTCTAATAAAAAAAAAGCAAGATTTCATGACATCATTTAAAAGTGAGGGGTTACCTCATCAAACACAACAGACAAGAGTGTGTGAGGTATCTTCCATTCTCTCTTGGACACTGAACATTTCTGTCTCGAACTACAGCTCCATTTCCAAACCTCATTTCTAATCTGAATCAGGCTGTTGAAACAATTGATTGAAATATATTATGGGTAACACTTAGTCAGACACCACTGAGGTCATTGAATACTGATTAGTCAGAGGCCCTTGGGAATTAAATATATCGCAGTCACAACAGACTGAAATTTGAGGTAAGATCTTCCCATATAGTCACTAATAGTTGTTATTTCAATTTGTCAATGAAATTGATCACAGATTTCGGTTCATTGGTAGATTTGTTAGTGAAGCAATATAAAACCATATAGAACCTTGTTTTGTGACCCATAAAATCTGAAAGGTGTTTGTCTGTTAACTAGTAATTCATGATTAATGGCGTGAGGTGTTTTATGCCTTCAACCAAAAATGACAACCAGAGCCGTATCTATGGTTGACCACAACCACGCAGTGCACACATGTACGCCACTCATGAAACAGTTCTGCATAAAATACAGAATCAACAAACAGGCTATTGCTTTTTATCAGCCTGTTTATCTTTCACTTCATTCAAATCAAGACCCTAAAATGCCTTGTCTCCCACCACCTTGTCATTGGAACTACAAGTTACTAACAACTGCCCCATTTAGTCCATTTTTATTTGACCACGTTAATTCCTTCCGATCCTTCATTTCAATGTATTTTTGTGTTGTTATTTTTTTTCACACAAAATGAGCTGGGCTTTCTGTGCAAGAGAATGGTTAAGAAAAGAGAGGGTCTGAAGGAGGGTAGATGGAAACAAAACCAATGCTGTCAGATTCAGATTCAACCAACCCATGACATCATGTTGTAGTATGGTTTGCTCCCCGTGTAACCCCTTTCCACGTGACTGTAAGGTCCACAGACACAAGGGAGCATCCTTACAGGGTTGGCATAAACAGTGACAAATTACACCAACATTTCCTGGTTTGGTTGGTTGGTTTGGTCAGTGGCAGACACTGTAGAAGGAGCATTATAATTGAATTGTCTCTAAGCAGGCTCAAGTCCTTATAAATACCTTGTCTTGTGTGTTTATGGCTTGATTCCATTTCCAAGAGACATGGTCAGTCACAAACATGATAAAATGCCACACTTAGACATGAGGTGGGGACATATGAGGCACTCAGCATTTTTCAGAGGTTTAGTGAAAATTCTTCTGTGAAATCCTGGTGGGGTGGCAGGTAGCCTAGTGGTTGGGGTGGCAGGTAGCCTAGTGGTTGGGGTGGCAGGTAGCCTAGTGGTTAGGGTGTTGGGCCAGTAACTGAAAGATTGCAGGATCGAATCCCCGAGCTGACGAGGTAAATAATTTGTCGTTCTGCCCCTGTACAAGGCAGTTAACCCACTGTTCCCCGGAAGGCCGTCATTGTAAATAAGAATTTGTTCTTAACTGACTTGCCTAGTTAAAGGTTAAATTTTAAAAAAAGTATAGAGAAATGTTTGATTGACTTCACTGTAACAGATTTGTTTGGGTCACAATCAGCGACATGCAATGCATTAAAAACAACAGTTGTCTGCTGTAGTTATAGGACCCAGATATTTCACAGCAAATCATATAACACATTCAAGAGCCACTGATTAATTATCAAAAGCAACCCCCCAAAAAAATTGACTCTGGAACCACGACATAAGATAACGGGAAATCGTTTGTCTGTATCAAACAACCGCCTGACCAGTGAAAGTATTGACGGTGTCGTGTACATTTTTTACATAACAGACAGACATCACTTTGGGTTACAAATGCATTGCTGCGTTACATGGAATATAATTTCAATACATTGGAGACCAGAGATACAGGGTCTGATGCTTTTGTCAGTTGACTGACTGTAGTGTGTGTGTATATGGGGAGAGAAAGAGACAGATTGTCAGGATTGAATTCCTTAATTAATCCATGAGCCAATATAAATATATGACACAGGCGTCAACAGGTGGTCAGAACTTGTTGTTGAACATGAACTTGTTGTTGAGCAGTGATTTGTCGTCTCTTTATAAAAAGGTGCTTTCATCATGTTCAACAAGGCTATTAAGACTCATCAAATGACAGCTGAAAGTTGCACGGATAACATTGTATTCCAATAGATAGAACAAAGTTTCTTATGGTTTTGCTCCAGTGAGGAGTCTATCGCATGTCTAATGGCTTGCATTGCATCTATATTGCTTTCCAGTTCATTTGACATGGGAGTGCTAGATCCAAGTATCGTTCTATTAAGCCTGAGAAGAGATAGTAAGACATGGAGCCATTTTAGTTTGGCAACGTGTTAGGTAACACATCCTCCTCCTTGTTACGATTATTAGCATGAGGGTGGTTTTCAGGAGCGTTAAAGTTGAGAGAACAGTGGTTTTCAGGAGCGTCAATGTTGAGAGAATAGAAAGTGACCGTTTCAAAATGTGTTGCTCCCACAGCACTTGTGTTTCTTTAGCTACTTGTCTATTTGAAAAAAACAAAACAAACATGAGCAATGACTGCCACTGGTCAGGAAATAGGTTACCATGGTTACACAGGCAGCAAATGGGCTTGAGAGCCCTTGGGGTGGGTGGAGTTTCCAGAATCCAGACTGATTGGGGTAAAAGAGGGTGGAGCTCTTCTGGTTCCCTAGGCTGGGATAAAGGAAAGGGGGGGTATCTTATGTGTTTTGCCTTCCGCTTTGGTGAAGCGCCACTGACTGGACTGACTCCCGCCTCTAGCCTGGGTAAGGAGAACGCTCTTTAGTCGTTCTGCCTTTAGATTTGCTGGCAGCAGGCCACGAGCAGGGGGGAGTTTATTTTAGGAGAGCTCAAAACCTGTGTTCATACTGATGGCGTAGCGGAGCTTGTCACGCAGGATGCTCTTCTTGCTGTAGTTAGGCAGCTTGAGCAGGTTGAAGCAGGTGGACGAGGTGGGGAGGCGACCGCCTGGTTCCTTCTTCCGGATGGTGAAGAAACCCCGGAGGACACTGCCTAGGGTGTCCCCAGTGTCCTAGAGAGAGACAGGCGACAGGAGCAAACATGAACACACAGCAACCCAAAGTAGTCCCAAGGGACTGACTTCCCAAAGCTACTTTCTTCTTCAACAAAAATACCAAAGTTCAATGGAGAGTAGCAGGGGTGTTGTGTCGGTGTGCTTTCATAGAACTGGGACGATAAACCTAGAATGATCGACACCGACCATACCGATCCCTTATCGCAGGCATTTTGCTGATATCGTTAATTACGATAAGTAGCCTATGCTAGAGAAATGTAAAGTTTGAAATGAAATAAGTTGTCTAATATGGGTAATTGTTAACGGGACAATTGATGGCTACAACCATCCAACTAGTAGAAGTTTAAAAGGATCATTTTTAACTGTGTTGCACATTAACGTTATAAACGTATAGTTAAATTTATCGTTATCACATCAAATCAGGCAATTTATCCCAGTATGGATTTTTTGTCCATATCACCCAGCTCTATGTATAAACATCTGACTTTAGACTATTATTACAGTGTTGTCACCTGATCGTCGGACACCTCCACACAGCGAATGGAGAAAGGGGGCTTGAGGTAGGCAAAACCCAGGAGGGGGGATCTTGAACAGCTGGTGACAAACTATAACTCAAGAAGAACAACAATGGATGATCACATAACAGGTACAAGTCTCAAACTGGTAGCCCGCAAGCCGATTTAATACCGCTAAATGAATGAATGGTCAAATAAAAGGTTATTACCTTGAGGAACATGGCCCTTTCCTCAGCAGAGAAGTCACAGGACAGGATGTCCCACAGCCAGATGATGACCCGATGGCTGCTGTGGAAACCTCCATAGTAAACTGTGTGTTTCCTGACAACAGGAGAGAGACGGAGAGAGAGAGAGAGACACAGACACAGACAGAGAGAAAGAGAGAGAGAGAGAGAGAGAGAGAGAGAGAGTGAGTGACGGAAAGAGATATAGAGATAGACCATGTCAGCGAGCAACTTCACCTTGGCTTCATCACCTTCTTACAAAGTCAGCTCATTGTCCACGAAACAATCAAATAGGACATTCACACAAATTTTGAACACCGTGGATTTCAGGATTTCCCTAAAATGTTAGAGAATTGTCAGGTTGACGAGGTGTCGACTGACAACAGTAGAGTGATATGTGGAGGGGGCGGGTCGGGGTGGAAGGGGTCGAAGGTTACGCACTTGAGGTCGTCCAGGTCGATCTCGGCGTTGTCCCCGGAGACGAGGCGCTGGACCTCGGGGGTGGAGAACATGTGCAGCCACTCGGGGTTGATGATGCTTCGGTATCCTCGGATGAAAGCTGCCGTCTGCTCCTTGATCTGCGTGTGCATGCGGAAGTGTGCCATCAGGTGGATGTAGCTGATCCTGCAGCACGGAGAAGGTCAAAGGTGAGGTTAAGTCAGACTCAGAACCCCCATGGCACAGAGTTTCTAAACTCAGAGGAGCAAACATCTCAAAACGTCCGGGAACGCTTGCGAAGCAGACCAGGGTTTGAGAAGTCAATGAGAAAAGTGAACAATTCTTCCTCGGTTGTTAATTTCCTCGAAATCTAAAGGCACAACCTAAATTTGAGCCGATGTCTTAAATAGTTGAACATGTTAATATTTTTTGTTCATTTATTTAATGTTTATTTCACTAGGCAAGTTAGTTAAGAACAAATTCTTATTTACAATGACGGCCTACACCGGCAAAAAAAACGTTATATCGAAAGATTGCCTCTGATTTGACGGCCTGCACATGCGCAGTTCAGCAAAAGACGACTGTTAGACCTGATGACGTGTTTCTGTGTATGATCTTAGCTAGCCAACGTTGCCATGACATCGCCTACAAGCGTGATCAGGATTTCTATTGGAGAAGCAGTTTCTGCCCATCTTCATATTGTACCGTCTTTGACCATGGGCCTGTCTAGAAACAACCCCCTAGACCTTCCCTCCTAAGCACTTGTGAAGATATTAATGGATTTGATAGGTATAATAAGCAATGATAGGTATAATAAGCAATGATAGTTATAATAAGCAATGATAGTTATAATAAGCAATGATAGTTATAATAAGCAATGATATTTATAATAAGCACAAGGGTCTAAGGGGGGTAGGGGCTAGGTGTTATTTCTGGGCGGGACCCATGTCATCATCCAACACAACTTGTTATAACTACAGGGACAATAAATACGTCTTGTATTTGGCAAATAATGGTGTGAACATCAAATGGCATTAACAACTTTAACATCTGTAAGTTGGATCTCAAACCACTCCTCTGGGCCCCTTAGACGTTTCACAATTTCGTTGTAGCTCTGAACTAGCTCACCTGATTTACTTTGTCAAGGGCTTGATGATTAGTTGACAAGTTGAATCTGGTGAGCTAGTTCTGGAATAGATTGAATACATGGAATGGGTGGGGGTCCCCAAAGAGAGGTTTGAGAACCACTTACAGTATCTAGATACTGGATCTGCATCTTGCTCACTTGTTTTCGTTGCTGACTGGCATCGTCTTTCCTCCAGGAATCAGCTCGTGACAGACCAGCTGCCAGGAAACATGAAGATAGTATTAAAAGAGATAAGAACAGAGTTCTCTTTTCCTGCATTCAGAGAAAAAATATATAGTTTCTACCTGTCCCATAACGTCCTCGTCATACGATAGCGTCAGTCCCAAATCACCAACATCCCCGTCGTAGCGCTGGAAAAGGACAAGATCAACCACCTATTTTGAGTCCACTTCCACAACTTGGGAGTGATATTGATCAGAAAAAGTAGCGACAAAGCAAAATAAACCTCTCAAATAAAAATAGCGCAATTATAACTATAAACCAGGGTTGTGCGGAAAGAAAATGGACTGAAACAGGGAGGGACCACCTGGACCCTCAGTTGCAAATAAATGTATGACGTTTCCGTTGCATGCTGTAATAAACACGATACCAGGGAATACTGTATACAACTATGACCGTTTCTAACCTTGATGGAGGTGAGGTTCTTGTAGAACTCAGAGTCCAGGGAGGGCAGCTCGTCGATGGAGCTGTAGAAAGTGCTGTGGTGGTGACCCATGACCTGGCTGAGGAAGAAGGAGGCGAAGGGTACGTCCACCACAATGCCCTAAAACACACACACACACACACGTTGATATCATGAACTATCAGGCATTGCATACATAGCTCCAGTTATGAACTGTGGTTATATTTCACCAGCTCAGCTTTATAGGGGGGGAAAGTGGTGGGCAGGGCTTGTGGCTTTAAAAGGAGTTGTTCTTGTACACATATGGCAAATTTCACATGACCAAAATCCTCTGTGAGCGTAGACACACCTCATACATTGCTTTGCCGAGCATCTTCCCCACAAACTCAAAAAGCTGCAGGTGGTTCTCGTGGATGTAGGACGTAGGGGAGGGGTACAGCCTCTCGTTGCCACTGGTGGTCTACGGGGGAAAATACATAATCATTATCATGATCAGCAGCAGCAGCATGGTTGACAGAAAATGGCTAAAAGCACCTTGTGAGAGTGAATCTTTCAAAGACTTGCCTATTGGTTCCAGTGCAAGATACAGCATTCAAAATTATTTCTAAAGTATTTTAAGCGAGGTCTGGAAAGCAAACCTTAAAGAGGTTGAGTGCCGGGTTGAAGACTTTTTTGATGATCTCTTCCAGAAACTCCTTGAAGACGCCATCCTGGTCGATGCCGGCCTCGTCCACACCAAGGTCGTTGACAAACTTCACACGGATCACGCCTTTGATGGAGTTGACAGGCAACCGGCGGAGCTGGTCATAACCATCCTTAAGAGAGAGTGTTCAGATACAAAGTGTTCGGGTGATCAGTTTGGGCTTAAGTCACAGCCACCATACCTGATGGTATTTGACAACTAGGCTCTACCCCAATATGTACACTTGCATACAGAATGCATCCTAAGTGGTATTCTAGTGTGGGGGGGGAAACATGCAACAGATCGATACATCCATTTCATACCTCTAACATACGTGAGCGGCGAATGGTGATATGGGTGACATGTGGAGAAGCGGAGCTTGTCTCCACCAATCCCAAGGTTTCCTTCTCCTTCGTGATAATGTTCCGGAACAGCAGGACCCTCTAAAGTGGGTAGGACAGGATTACGAATGGGAGTGAGACACTATGTACATATCAATAAGGACACAGTACAGTGAAACTACAACTACAGATGCCACAGAGGGACAATATTCTTTATGTGCCGACTCACGTTTTTGTGGGGAATGACGTGTGGTATGTACTGAAGTAACAGCTGAGCTCTCCTCTTGCCCTTCTCCAGCTCTTGGAACAAAAGGCTTGGCTTCAGATCCCTGGACATAAGAGGTGAAAGAGTGAATGTGTGTGCCTTTTCCAACATCACAATTGTCTCCTACAGATCAGACTGGGACAAATGCATAAGTCAAATACTTTCAAATACTTGAGCTGGGCCCGATATTTCCCTGTTCTACAGGAAGGTCAAAGTCAACGCTTTTGGCACTTACATTCCATTGGTTACATTGGGGTGGGCAAGCTTCATCAAGCGCACCTCAAGTATTTGACTTCTACTGATTACTAGGATCAACTTATAAGGATTTGGGAAGTGAAGAATAACAAATATGGGAAATATTGGGGATTAGGATCAGTACGTTTCCAGAGGGCCACTTACTTGCGCAGCCAGTTGTCATCAGGGGAGAACCTCCTCCTGCAGTCCCGCTCGTAGAGCACCATCAGCCAGCCGTGAACGCTGTGGAACAGGTCCAGCTTCTCCCCCTTGGCATTCTCTGTCACAACAACACACTAAGTTAATGCCCACGCCCACTAACCCTATCCCCAAGCTATTTTTCATGATGCCGGAACCCGGGATAGGCAATTCTGTCACACCGTCAATCAGCTTGGCCTTTGAGTTTGACAAGAGTTCAACAGGGGTAGGAGGCGACTCACCTAAGATGCCGTCCCAGACCATCTTGTAAACAAACGTGTTGAGAAACGAGGAGATGGTGACGAGCTCCTCCGTCTTAAACGATATCTGCTCCTCGTAAACCTCAATGTCATCTAGGATCCTGTGTAAGACATACAGTATAACACGGGTCAGTAACTACAGAGATCCAGTGGGTCTGGGATACTGTATTTACGGACAGTTTTCCAGAAACATTAGTAATGAATTAAAAAACCTGTTCAATAAGAGATTCTCCACTGAAAGTGCTTCTTAGTCCAGGACTAGACTTAATCTATAAGTGGGAAACCCTCCCATACTGGATGTGTCTATCACGTGTCTGTTATATGGTAGTAATTCATGAAGCTCACGTGATGAGGTGTCTGGAGCAGTCACAGAACAGCATGAGCATGGCCAGCAGCTGCTTCGACTCCTCTGTGTCATTGTTCAGGCACTCCATGAACAGCTTGAGGCCTCCCTGGGGGCCAAGCTCGCAGATGAAGGCCCACAGCTTAGGCAGAAGGTCGTCCAGGTAGGTTAGGCCTGAGGGCAACACCGCCGGAGACAACATGAGAGAACATATGTTGTGTGTGTGTTCGTGTGTGTGTGTGTGTGCCTCAAATCGCAGGGACTCACCAGTGAGGATTTGCAGTCGTATCTGAGTGAGTGTGGTGAGGGCTGTCTGGTACAGAACACAGATACTGCACACCTTCTGGACCTCAGCGGAGTCCACTCGTCTGCCACCGACCGGCTTCAAGATGTTGCGCACCGAAGCAGACTTCTGAAAAGCCCGCTTAAAGAGGCCTAAGAAGCCAATCCGATAAGGTTAGTTTATTGATAAGGTTTAGTTGATTATTTAAAAACACAACCTATAACCTAAGAACCCAGGTAAATGAAACAATCTGATAATAATGGTTTCAAAATAATTAACCCTTGAAATTGATTGATTAAGTGCCTGGGAGAAAAACAACAGAAACTGAAATCCAAATTCGACTTACTCTTGACTGGCAGGTTGTTCTGCGACGTGGTAGGCTGTGGTGGAGGCGTGGGCTCTTGGGTCTCAAGCTTTTTGCTAAGGACGTCACTGAAGAGAGTCCGGATCACAGGCATGCCCCACAGGTACTGCAGTTGCTTGGTGACCAGTGGCATGGACTCATTCAGACTGGAGAGGGGGGAAAGGTAGAGGGAGTTAAGATCCAATTTACATCCATGACATTTAATGTTTGAGATCCCATTTCATAGCCCGGTCCCATATCTTTTGGTGCCGTTTTACTCCTATGGTCATTGTCATGAGTTTGGCATGACAATGACTATAGGAGTCGACAAGAGAGCACAAACATATCTGGGATCAGGCTACACCTTTCGGGTTCTGAGGATGTCCCACTGACCCGTAGTCTACAGTTTGGGAAAACCAGCCTAGGACCGGGTGCCAGTGAGTGAGGTTGGATTTCTTCTGGGACACGTATCTCTGGCAGTAGGACAGCATGTCTGTCAGGTCCTTCACAAAGTGGTTGGCCTCCTCCTCCAGGACTTTCTCATTGAGGTAGCCCAGGTGAATCAGGTTACCTACAGTAAAACAGGATGAAACAGAGGCCCCGAAGAGCAGCAACCCCCCCCAAAAAAAAGAAAGGCAACTCAAACTTGTACACACACACAGTAGCCCATAGCAGGCTTTCACAAACTCTGTCCTGCCCCTGAGTCAGGGTAAAGGACCGTACCCAGTAAGCACAGTGTGTGGCTCCCCTCCAGGCAGACACAGATGTCGACACACTGCTCCTCGCGGCTCAGGAACAGGGTGAACTTCCTCAGCAGGTCGTGGGTCTGTATGGTGGCCATGCACTGCACAGACAAGCACACACTCAAGAGGCTTTCTCATTGTACAAGCTATGATATTTCTACACAATAGCGTGCGTCTGAAATGGCACCCTATACCTTACATAGGGCACTACTTTCGAGCACCCCAATGCCTACATACAGTGCACTAGGTAGAGAATAGGGTGCCATTTCTTCATGCGAGTGTCTACCTCTGGGGTGATGGTGTTGATGTGGGAGACGACAGCTGGGACAGACATGATGTGGATGAGAAGAGACCTCAGTAGGTTGTCAGAGAAGTGAGCAGCAATGACAGGTCTATAAAATAGAGACACGTTACACTAATGGCTCCCGAAGCTTCTTTGGCTCCGAGCATTCTAAAAAGGTAACCAAGCAGATCATACTCTATGATGACTTAATTCTCCATGAAGCTAAAAACACAGAATTATTTTCATACAACAAACCCAGTTTACATAGAGGGAACGTGAGCTAGCTGATCCCTGGGAATCTATTGCAATAAATCTGCTCCAGGCTCTAGTGATGCAGAGACAATTGATCCTTTGTGGTTAAATGGTGATTAGAGCACTTCCAACAACCACTCACCTTAACGCCAACGTGAATATTGCTGTGAGTGTGCCCTTGGTAAGAGAGGGCCTGGAGCGCGCCAATCCGTTGGTGAGTAGAATCTACCAGGGAATCCAAAAGTGACAGGTCACGTATTTATTTATTTTTTATTTATATTGCAGAAACAACCAATAAACGTCAGCAACCAATGTTGGGGTCAATTCCATTTCAGTTCCAGTCCATTAAAAAAGTTCAAATGTTTCCTAATTTAAAAGCATTGAAGAGAATATGAATTAGAATGTTAGTGTACTTCCTGAATTTAAATGGAATTTACCCCAACCCTTTTAGCAACATCATAATAATTGTTCTAAAAGGCCTGGGGAAAAGATGGAAGATGCTGCTTGTGTAACTGTACCTGCAGTATTGAATAAAATCCCTTTTGATTGAGATGCCCCATAATGTTCTCACAGATCCGGGTCAACGCTGGCCTGAGGGCCTCTCCTGGAACAGAGGAGGAAGAAAAATGTTGGATTCCACTTTGTCTTTTTTCAATATCAAGAGACTTGTGATAGAGGATGTATGTGCACTGCAGCAGTGGTTTGACCTGAGACTGACCTTTCCCTCTCACTATCTTCCAGGTTGAGGTGTCTGTGAAGGTCACCAGCATGGTAAGGTACAAAGTCACCAGCTTATTGTCCTGCAGGATGTCAGGCTACAGGAGAAGGGAGGGGGGGGGGGGGTATAGTTACAATTATGACATTTCAATATTTTAAATGATACGCCTGTTATCTTATAGAAGATTATTATCCTAAATATTAATATTTACCTTTAATTTCTTCAGGAAATTACAGGAGACCCACAGAACATCTTTGATCTGCTTGATCCATGGGATGGTGAGGTCTTTGGAAAGGGCCAATGACACATACCAAACCTGATCACCAAGAACACAATCAAGTCACAGAGTCAATCATACTCTGGGTTCATTAAAAATCTGCAAATCACTGATGATCAATTCATAATCATACTCACTTTGGACTCATTTTCAACCTCCATGCTACCAAGAATGGAGCGACAAAGCTTCTCAAACCTCTGCGTAGCAAAAAGCATCATAGCTCGTTAGTTAAATGTACACTAAGCAATCTGCATTAATCTCAAGTACTATATTGATACATAATCGTTGAAATGCCTTTCAGTTTGTAAGTAATTAAGAGACATCCTCCAGTAAGAGACAATTAAAGCATTCAAATCAGTTATAACAAAGTACAAAACATATTTTCTAATCAGTTATAACAATGTACAAAACATATTTTTATATATTATCAGTGAGGGTAAAGTGTAGGTGTTAAAGAAACTCACCAGCTTATCATCTTGACAAAAAATGAATAACAACTTCCGTGCAATTTTAAAAATGGATAGTGCGTTTCTTTTTGTTGTCCCGACATCTTGAAAGAAGTCATCAACCTCTTTCCTGGTCAGAAAGAGAGAGAATTCACACATTACTTCAAGGGTATATTTCAAAACTATTCTCAAGAGATATGATATGTCCTCCTAATGCATAATGGCAAGTATTGCTTGTAAAGCTAACCTTATTTGCTTCTGGAGTCTGCAGCGACACAGGAATCTCCTGACCAGCGCTTGGATCAGAGTAGCTGCTCTCTCCCTCTCTTTGTACCCTTTCCTCTCCTCACGTGCCTGCCTGGCTTTGTCCAGGAACTCGGACTTGGAACTCTGAGTTGCACTAAACATTGTGCACCCCTAAGGTCAGGAAAAATGTACAGATCTAGTTGCTGCTTGAGGTAGCCCAGGTGAATCAGGTTACCTACAGTAAAACAGGATGAAACAGAGGCCCTGAAGAGCAGCAACCCCCCCCCCCCCCCCCCCCCCCCCCCCCAATAACATGACTTAGATCTAGCCATACACTGTAGAATAAGAATACATTCAAATGAAGGTAATGACATCACACATAGAAATCAATAGCGCAAAAACAGGTAATGGTGTGTTATACCTGTGTTTTCTCTGGTGATCTTGCCTTGACCTTTGCAGCTATGCTTCTGCAGTCATTTGAACATCCTCGAGATCCACGTTTCTAGAAACCCTTTGAGAGCTATAGCTGCGCTTTAGTTAGCCCAGCAAAAGCTGATCAATTTGTCATCTCTAGGAAAATAACACATAAAGAACATATGTAACAAGTTAGCACACCATTACAACTTTGATACCATTTAAGCTCGCTAGCCAACGTTAGCTAAATTGTGGATGTTCTGTCTGGTCTCAAACGATGACACATTCCTAATTTAGCTAGAACGCAAACAAGGTAGCTAGCATCATAAACAACATTTTTATCCATGACAAAATGACAATATGGTACAAATCAAGAGTAACAGTTACCTATACTAGTTAGACAACTAGACCCGACAAATAACTCGCTATCTTGTTGTAGCCAACAATCTACTGAATTATGGTAAGCTAGCTAAGGTCAGCTAACTGCTGATTAGCATAGCAGGCTAACTAACGTTAGCTAGCAACTTCGTCACCTGGTTGATTTAACTTAGCTACTTGTCAACGCATTTTACGAACATGAAAAACTAGGTACAATATTACTCAACAATAACTTGCCGTTCACTGTCAATTACACTGTCATTAAGTAGAGGACTTATGCTCTTCCAAATGTAAACAATAACAAGAAATCCGTACATTGATTGCAGCCATTAATCCTTGCACTTCCGCACTGAAAACATTCCGAGTGGGATGTATTTTTCTGAGAGTAAACAATTTACATTGATACGTACACTGAACTTAGGTTTGGTACAATTATTATTTTGTTTAAACTGGATCTCTTCAATTAAAATCTTTTGATGCAATGTATTGAATTATGGGTATGAATTAAAAGCTAAAGAAAATGGGGGCGCTATTATTGGTTACTCAAATGCGGGGCGGAAGCGGTGGAATGACGTCTGGTCACAGACAGTTTTAAATGGGCGTGTTCTACATCATAGCGGACAGCGCATGCGACTGCCGACTGACTGATCTACAAATCACCTTGCATCATAAATAACGATACATTATTACTTGTAGATCAGTCAGTCGCATCCCGGTGTTGACGCTCTTGAACACGGCCAATCGCATTGGAATGGACCTAGAGACCCTACACCCACTTGTGGCGATCTGTGATTTGACAGGCGCAACCAATATGGTAATAGCTCAAACTTGCCCTCTGATAGGCTAGATGAAGTTTCATCAATCACCATTTGCTTATACCAACCAAATCCTTTCAACTCTCTACAAGTGCATAGGGTCTAGGAGGGGTCCATTTGGGATTGGGCCTTTGACTGTCCAACATGTTCTTATCCTATAAATAATTAACTTGTTCGACATTAAAGCCGACAGTCGACTGACTTATCTACAAACATCAAAAATAACTACTCATTATTATTTGTACATCAGTCAGTCGGTCACAATTTATACATGATAGATTACGGTTTTGATCCTCTCGAACATGGCCAATGAATTTGGTGAATATTCTACTTTGTGTTGAAGAAGTGTTTAAGTGTATTAAAAATAATAAACTAAGAGTACACTTTATAAACTTTAGAGAAAATAAGCAAAATGGGCCAATCCCAGCATTTTAACCAATGCTGTCTATCAACCCATTTAGGAATGAATGACGAGACAAAACGCAGGGTAAAATAAAAGGGACAATTATTAATTTGTTGGTGCGCAATTTCCCTACCTGTAATGACGTCATCGATTGTTTGCTGGTCCGGAAGTAGGTGATTCCTGTGGCTGGTGCTAGTAGGATTTCGAAGTCTTTTGGGGGTTCTATGGTAAATATGACTGAACAATGTGGTTTCAAACCCCACTTTCGGAATAGAAAACAATTGAATCAGTGATCACTAATTGGTGAAATGTCGACGTTCTTGTCATTTTGACCTAAGTTAGCTAGCTAATGTTTAGCGGTATTGGTTCAGGTCTCCTAGCTAGCAGCTAGCTAGCTAACCGGAACTGTTAACAAACGTTACGTCTAGTTTAGCCTAATAATATACTCTTAAGGTGTGTAGGCGAGCCTACCGTAACTCCAAAGACCCTTTTTCTTATTTTGGATTGGAACACCAGTGTTACACTAGTGTATGCACTCTTATGTTATACTAGGGAAATTGTGTTTCCATAGTTAGGGCTGACAGTGAGGACTTTTTGAACAGGGCCGATATTAACAAATCATAGGCCCCCCCCTTTTTTTGGGGGGGGTGGGCGACGACCTCAGTCAGGGTCTCAACTTACTTAGAACGCCTAGTTTAGTTCTAGTTAGATTTGTGTAAAGGATATAATGTCAAACACTGGAGTTTTGTAGAATATAAAGTGCTGGTTTTGTCAGTATTTGTGCGTGTGAACTCCCCAGAAGAAAAGTCATTCAGGGTGTGTGAGCTGCAGGGCAACTAACTGGGCAAGACAACTCAGTTGTAAGAATTGAGAATCTTATTGGTCCTACCTATCTAACTAGTTACTCTTTTCCAATCCCAAATCCATAAGGGCCATTTAGGGTTAAAATCTTGGGGTCAATGTGGGATTGAATGGACACATTTTCCAAAGCTGACCTGTCAATGCTGCTCATTGTCTTGTTTGCCATCTTGACACTTGACTTGGGGGTGTTTTTTGCCCCCGTCACAGGAAGAGATGTCAGGAGAGAGCGTGGTGAGCTCGGCAGTGCCGGCGGCTACAACCCGGACCACCTCCTTCAAGGGCTCCAGTCCCAGCTCCAAGTATGTGAAGTTGAACGTGGGCGGGGCGCTCTACTACACCACCATGCAGACCCTCACCAAGCAGGACACCATGCTCAAGGCCATGTTCAGCGGCAGGATGGAGGTCCTCACAGACAGTGAAGGTACTGTATCTGTCAGACCTCCATGGTACCACTCCTCTCAGATACGTTTGGCAGGATCCAGAGTGTTTGAGTGAGGAGTCTTTAACACCTCTAATCAAATCAAATTAAATGTTATTTTTCACGTGCGCCAAATACAACAGGTGTAGACCTTACAGTGAAATGCTTACTTACAAGCCCTAACCAACAATGCAGTTTAAGTAAAAATAAGTGTTAGGTTAACAATAGGCTTTATCGTGTCCTCTTCGCGACTGTCTTAGTATGTTTGGACCATAACAGTTTGTTGGTGATGTGGACACCAAGGAACTTGAAGCTCTTAACCTGCTCCACTACAGCCCCGTCAATGAGAATGGGAGCGTGCTCGGCCCTCCTTTTGCTGCTGTCCACAATCATCTCTTTTGTCTTGATCACGTTGAGGGAGAGGTTGTTATCCTGGCACCACACGGCCAGGTCTCTGACCACCTCCTTATAGGCTGTCTCGTCGTTGTCAGTGAACAGGCTTACCACTGTTGTGTTGTCTGCAAACTTAATGATGGTGTTGGAGTCGTGCCTGGCCATGCCAGGATGCCTGGCCATACAGCTGTATTTTGCTATCCTGGTCCGAGATCTATTTGTACTGTCTTGCCAACTCCTAAATGGTCAATGTCACGAGTATGGCAACGAGCATGGGATAGTATAACCAGAACTGGGACCAGCCTAGTATTAAAAAAAAATATATATATATTTTATTTTATTTGCCTATATGTTTGTCTGGTGCTTGTCCCTGTCCAGGCTGGATCCTGATTGACCGGTGTGGGAAACACTTTGGGACGATTCTGAACTACCTTAGAGATGGTGCAGTGCCACTCCCAGAGAGTCGTCGAGAGACTGAGGAGCTGATGGCGGAGGCCAAGTACTATCTGGTCCAGGGTCTGGCTGATGAGTGTCAGGCTGCCCTGCAGGTACCGTCACCCTCTGGACTGGTCTTTTCTCCTCTCACCCTTTACCCCTTTTCACACTACTGAGCCAAACTGCACTGCACAGGCTTGGTTATGCATCCACCATAGTTGCTTGAACCGTGCTGGAAAGGACATGTCAAAAGGAAAATATCCTACCTCCCACTGCCTCCTACACATACACCATTATGGGCCCAGCCAACTCACTCCATCTACATCTATCTGTTAAAGGACCTATATTAAAAATCATATCCATTCTAGCTAAAATCTGTCTTTACCATTCAAGTTTTGTTTTTGTTGGTGTTCTAGAACAAAGAGTCGTACGAGCCTTTCTGTAAAGTTCCTCTGGTGACATCATTGAAGGAAGAACAGAGACTCATCGCCACCTCTAATAAGGTATTGTTGACCATGTCACGCATCAGAGTGATGGACATGCCCAGTATTTACTAGAGAAGATTTAGTCTCAGATATTCAATTCTGACTGACGTTTCTCTGTTTTGTGTCTACACAGCCCACTGTCAAACTCTTATACAACAGAAGCAACAACAAATACTCCTATACCAGGTGAGAGATTCTTACACCTATTATAGATGTAAGGTGAAAAATGTATGGTTTAAGTGCAGTCCACGTCCCAGGCTGACTACATTGTAGCCAGCTGCCAGATCTCACAACGCCTGGATAGGTGTTTAACATCACATGATATAGCAATCTGATGTCCAGATTCGGTTCTGGGCCAAACGCTCTAACCACTCGGCTACCTGCCGCCCCAATTACGTGGCTGCAGTATAGTTGGTGTGACCTCTTATAATCACCAACCAGGCTTCCCCATCCTTCCCTCCATGCAGTAACTCTGATGACAACATGCTGAAAAACATTGAGCTGTTTGACAAGCTATCTCTGCGCTTCAACAACCGCGTGCTCTTCATCAAGGATGTGATCGGCGACGAGATCTGCTGCTGGTCCTTCTACGGTCAGGGCCGCAAGATCGCGGAGGTGTGCTGCACCTCCATTGTCTACGCCACAGAGAAGAAGCAGACCAAGGTAACGCAAAAAAATCACACTGCAACGGCATATAGTGGGATGTCATCGTTAAAATATTTGAATGGGCACAGACTCAGCAACTACTTCAGGTCTCTGGCTTCTAGCTCTGATGGTAGAACTCCTCTAGTAAACTACCTCAATTTGGGAGTTTGTTGTCGTTAACCTGCTGTTAGAATACTGAAGAATAGTATACTTTAATATGCCATTGGGACATTTGCTTTTCAACTAAGTACAGGCATTCTTGGCATTCAGATAACGTAATGACCAGGCAGACCTAAGTACATAGACCCCTTCCCCTCCAGGTGGAGTTCCCTGAGGCACGGATCTACGAGGAGACCCTCAACATCCTGCTGTATGAGTCCCAGGATGGGAGGGGTCCTGACAACGCTCTGCTGGAGGCCACGGGGGGAGCTGCTGGCCGCTCGCATCACCTGGATGAGGACGAGGAGCGCATTGACAGGGTCCGCAGGATCCACGTCAAGCGGCCCGACGATCGCACACACCACCATCAGTAACCCCTGACTGATCGTCCCACTCGACCATGACCAGCCCATCCCTGGACCTCTGATCCTGGACTCTCAGTGGACCATGCGTGTGCCTTACTTCCAACACCTAGTGCCTCACTCTCTCTCTTCTTCCCCCACTCCTACTCTCACCAGTCCCCCACAGCGGGAGCCCACTGCTGAGGAGAGATGAGTGGAGGCTTTGTGTGAAGTTGTTTCATGTGTGTTTACATGTAGCCTGTTTTGTGTAGTGCTCTGAGGAAGAATGTCTGAGTCATCCAAAATTGTTTGGGTGTTGTGTGGCTGGTAGATGCCGAGTTTGGAGGTGATTATTGGTTTTTCTACTATATGTGAATTGGATTATGAATTGGGCGTCACGTGTGTGGAATGGAAATGTGTCAGTGGTTATACTGGAGGGAATTGCAATGTCAGCATCATGCATTTTTCTTTGGTCCTTGCTATTTTGCAGCCAGAAGAACAAGAATCATGATGTCTGTCGCTGAGTTTCTGGATGTTTGAATTGTATGGAGAAACTGTGATTGCAGTCAATCAGGTGTTCTAGAACAGTCCACCAGGGGGCAGTATTGAATCAAACAGACAATTGTTTCTGAGACCGCATCGCTGCCTGCACAGCCATTCGGGGTTCTATCAATTTCCAATTAAATCGTTGCATTTTCCTTTTGCCCTATTCTTGAATATCAGTCAATATTGTGTCGAATCAAAATATATCATACAATGGAGTACCTCCACTCTCCCACAACCTCTTTTTTAATTAATAGGATTTTCCATTTAACCCAATGTCCCTTCATGCCATGTGATTGTTTAAAAGGAGACAACTTGAGCTGTGGAGTGAAGTGTTACTCGGGCTGATGGAGCTGAAATGAATGGCTGAAACTAGAGCCCTACCACCAAGGAGGGCTTTTAACAGGCAGAGAAATTAGACCTGTTAACCGTATGTCTACACGCTACGTGTCCCCTTTTAACAAACACAATACTTGTAGAAAGATTCATCTGTACAATTGTATCACATGAAATGTTTTACATATATTTATACATACATTAACAAATAAAATATTTCTACAAGAATGTTTGTGTATGCTCTTTTAATTTTCTAATTGAAGTATAAAATGATGGTACATATGGCTTCATTGTCGCAAAATCAATAAATGATTCCTATACAAGAGTAGCCTGATGGTTTGATAAAGTGCAAAGAGATGTAGTTTACTCTTTTAGAAAGGAATGCATTCTGCTCTCATTCAACAATGCAGTAATGTATCGTTTACAACTGAAGTACTAAACCAGCATACACGCTTCCCTTAGCCTTGAAATCTGAATTGAAAAATACTACTGTCGTAGAACTGAAATCCATAGACATCATGACAGATGTGTAGGTTTGTGCTGTTTTGGGTCCCTTAAATGAACACGTGTCTCCAGTCATTTCTCTCAGACAGGATGGGGGATTTATTTTCTTATGAGCTCCAGCAAGAGAATGCCATTAAATACATTGAGCCATTGGTTCAATGGTTTGTAGCTTTCATGGTTTCCTGAAAACAACAGCTGTAGGTCTATTTTGGGCTTAATCTCTAGAAAAGTCAGCCTTATCCCAGATCTGTTTGTGGTGTCTTTCCAACTGGCTCTTGAGGTAAATATATGCACAACACAAACAGATGTGGTATTAGGCTATACAGGAGCAGAATTCTAGGTCTTATCCAGATGATGTCCACAGGTTCTAATGTGTCTGGTCAGTCAGTCTCCTGGGACCTTGTCCGTTGTGTCCTTAATGTGTCTCTATCTGCTGGGCCCTGAGAAGGTCACCGAGCCCTGGTCCGAGGGGATACCTAGAGTGACAAATATGATGTCATTCGTTCAGCCTGCACGTGTTGATCACCTGCGTCAAGTTCATTAGGGAACATAGCGGAAAACATTTAAAAACCCTTTGAAATTAAATGAGATATTTGTATTGGACATCCATGTAGTCCCTCTTTGTTTCAGTCCATTTCTTCTGTTTGGTGCCTAATGAACACGATCCTTCAGGCTGAAATTTCAGGCAGTCTTTTCAAATAGCTCTTACACTAAAAGGGCATTATCATAATTTTCACAATTTCACATGTAAGATACAGTGACTGTATAGTTTGATCTGATAGGCATTCTTTTATTTTTGACGATTGACTATATCCATAACACAAAGTAGTGCATGCCTATCAGACCACCACACAAACTATACAGTCACTGTATCTTACATGTGAAATTGTGAAAATTATGATAATGCCCTTTTAGTGTAAGAGATGTTTGAAAAGACTGCCTGAAATTTCAGCCTGTTTTGGTGGAAGGGAGTTTTGGCCTACCTGGTATAATCACCAGGCAGTAAATTAGTTAATAGACCAATAAGAAACAGAGTTCCAAACCACTGCCAATAACATCTAGTTTTCAGTTTCCCCTCCCCACTCGGACCACTACCAGACAGTCCTAGCAAAACTCTTGCTTGAGAAATTGCTTGTTGCTAAGTAGCAATTTTAAATTGAAAACAATCACAGTAAGGTATTTAATTGTTACCCAGAAATTATTTGATATTGAGATAAAAACAGCTCCATTGGACCTTTAACATTTCCTATGTTTGATATGCCACGAGGAAGCCATAGGAAACATTCCACTTTGTGTGGACAATATAGGATTAGTTAGTCTTCTAGCCGCTAAAGTCAGCATAAAGCATGTGATTCTAGCCAGCTGTGCACAAGCCTGATCCCAGATCTAAGGCAAAGAACGGTGGGAAATTTTTCTATTAAATGTAACCTTTATTTAACTAGGCAAGTCAGTTAAGAACAAATTCTTATTTACAATGATGGCCTACACCGGCCAAACTCGGACGACGCTGGGCCAATTGTGCGCTGCCCTATGGGACACCAATCACTACCGGTTGTGATACAGTCTGGATTCGAACCAGGTTGTCTGTAGACCACTGTGCCAATTGGGAGCCCAAAATGGCCATGATAGTTGGCAAGACAGCACAAGCAGGTCTGGGACCAGGCTACCAGGCTCCTCTCAGCAGCAGCAATAGCATCACTCACCACCATGAGGTGACCATTCTTGTCCTTGTACACCATGGACTCCTGGCCACTGCTGAAGTCCACAACACCCTCTTTCCCCGCTTGTGTCTGAAACTTGATGCTGAAAAACAACAACATATTCATATTCATCCAGGACTCCATGGAAAACAGTGGCACATGTTACGTAGAGGACTATCATGGCTAAATACATTAAAATTAAATAAATATACAGTACCAGTCAAACGTTTGGACACACCTACTTTTTCTTTATTTTTACTATTTTCTACATTGTATAGTGAAGACATAAAAACTATGAAATAACACGCATGGAATCATAAACAAATCAAAATATATTTGAGAATCTTCATAGTAGCCACCCTTTGCCTTGATGGCAGCTTTGCACACTCTTGGCATTCTCTCAATCAGCTTCATGAGATTGTCACCTGGAATGCATTTCAATTAACAGGTGTGCCTTGTTCAAAGTTAATTTGTGGAATTTCTTTCCTTCTTAATGCGTTTGAGCCAATCAGTTGTGTTGGGACAAGGTAGGGGTGGTATACAGAAGAGAGTCCTATTTGGTAAAAGACCAAGTCCATATTCTGACATTTCCATCCCCAACTACAATATTTCCCGTCAAGATAGAACTGCCAAAGGAGGTGGAGTTGCAATCTACTGCAGAGATAACCTGCAGAGTTCTGTCATACTGTCCAGGTCTGTGCCCAAACAGTTTGAGCTTCTACTCTTAAAAATCCACCTTTCCAGAAATAAGTCTCTCATTGTTGCCGCCTGTTACAGACCCCCCTCAGCCCCCAGCTGTGCCCTGGACTCCATATGTGAATTGATTGCCCCCCATCTATCTTCAGAGTTTGTACTGTTAGGTGACTTAAACTGGGATGTGCTTAACACCCCGGTTGTCCTTCAATCTAAGATAGAAGCCCTCAATCTCACACAGATTATCAAGGAACCTACCAGGTACAACCCTAAATCCGTAAACATGGGTACCATTATAGATATCATCCTGACTAACCTGCCTTCCAAATACACCTCCTCTGTTTTCAACCAGGATCTCAGCGATCACTGCCTCATTGCCTGCGTTCGTAATGGGTCCGTGGTCAAACGTCCACCCCTTATCACTGTCAAACGCTCCCTAAAACACTTCTGCAAGCAGGCCTTTCTAATCGATCTGGCCCAGGTATCCTGGAAGGATATTGACCTCATCCCGTCAGTAGAGGATGCCTGGTTGTTCTTTAAAAGTGCTTTCCTCATCATCCTAAATAAGCATGCCCCTTTCAAAAAACGTAGAACTAAGAACAGATATAGCCCTTGGTTCACCCCAGACTTGACTGCACAGAAAAACATCCTGTGGCACACTGCATTAGCATCGAATAGCCCCCGCGATATGCAACTTTTCAGGGAAGTCAGGAACAAATACACACAGTCAGTTAGAAAAGCAAAAGCCAGCTTTTTCAAACAGAAATTTGCATCCTGTAGTAATAACTCCAAAAAGTTCTGGGACACTGAAAAGTCCATGGAGAATAAGAGCATCTCCTCCCAGTTGCCCACTGCATTGAGGCTAGCAAACACTGTCAGCACCGATAAATTCACGATAATCCACATGCTTTCCACCTGGCTACCCCTACCCCGGCCAACAGCTCTGTACCCCCCGCAGCAACCTGCCCAAGCCCTCCCTGCTTCTCCTTCAACCAAATCCAGACAGCTGATGTTCTGAAAGAGCTGCTAAACCTGGACCCCTACAAATCTGCTGGCTAAACAATCTGGACCCTTTCTTTCTAAAATTATCCGCCAAAATTGTTGCAACCCCTATTACTAGCCTGTTCAACCTCTCTTTCGTATCGTCTGAGATCCCTAGAGATTGGAAAGCTGCCGTGGTCATCCCCCTATTCAAAGGGGGAGACACTCTAGACCCAAACTGTTATAGACCTATATCCATCCTGCCCTGCCTTTCTAAAGTCTTCGAAAGTCAAGTTAATAAACAGATCACCGATCACTTAGAATCCCACCGTACCTTCTCCGCCATCTGGTTTCCGAGCTGGTCATGGGTGCACCTCAGCTACGCTCAAGGTACTAAACAATATCATAACCGTCATCGATAGAAGACAGTACTGTGCAGCCGTCTTCATCGACCTGGCCATGGCTTTCGACTCTGTCAATCACCGCATTCTTATTGGCAGACTCAACAGCCTTGGTTTCTCAAGTGACTGCCTTGCCTGGTTCTCCAACTACTTATCAGACAGAGTTCAGTGTGTCAAATCGGAGGGCCTATTGTCCGGTCCTCTGGCAGTCTCTATGGGGGTGCCACAGGGTTCAATTCTTGGGCCAACCCTTTTCTCTATATACATCAACGATGTCGCTCTTGCTGCTGGTGACTCTCTGATCCATCTCTACGCAGATGACACCATTCTGTATACATCTGGCCCCTGTGTTGGCTAACCTTCAGGTGAGCTTCAATGCCATACAACACTCCTTCCGTGGCCTCCAACTGCTCTTAAATGCTAGTAAAACTAAGTGCATGCTTTTCAATCGAACGCTGCCCGCACCCGCCCACCGGACTATCATCACTACTCTCAACGGGTCTGACTTGGAATACGTCGACACCTACAAATACCTAGGCATCTGGTTAGACTGTAAACTCAACTTCCAGACTCACATTGACCATCTCCGGTCCAAGATTAGATCTAGAATCAACTTCCTATTCCGCAACAGGGCTTCCTTCACTCATGCTGCCAAACATGCCCTTGTAAAACTGACTATCCTACCGATCCTTGACTTCGGCGATGTCATTTACAAAATAGCCTCCAACACTCTACTCAGCAAATTGGATGAAATCTATCACAGTGCCATCCGTTTTGTTACCAAAGCCCCATATACTACCAACCACTGCGACCTGTATTCCCTCGTTGGCTGGCCCTCATTACATATTCGTCGCCAAAACCACTGGCTCCAGGTCATCTATAAGTCTTTACTAGGTAAATCCCCGCCTTATCTCAGCTCGCTGATCACCATAGCAACGCCAACCCGTAGCTTGCGCTCCAGCAGGTATATTTCACTGGTCACCCCCAAAGCCAACACCTCCTTTGGCCACCATTCCTTCCAATTCTCTGCTGCCAATGACTGGAACGAACTGCAAAAATCCTTGAAGCTAAAGGTTTCTATCTCCCTCACTAACTTTAAGTATCAGCTGTCAGAGCTGCTTATCGATCACTGCACCTGTATATATCCCTTCTGTAAATAACCCACCCTACTACCTCATCCCCATATTTATTATTTTAGCTCATTTTGCACTCCAGTATCTCTTTTTGCACATCATCATTTGCACATCTATCACTCAAGTGTTAATTCTAATCTGTAACTTATTTTGCCACTATGGCCTATTTATTGTCCTACCTTCCTAACCTTTCTGCATTTTGCACTACATTTGCACACTCTGTATATAGAGTCTCTATTGTGTTATCGACTGTACGTTTGTTTATTCTCATGTTAACTCTGTGTTGTTTTTTTGTCGCACTGCTTTGCTTTGTCTTGGCCAGGTCGCAGTTGTAAATGAGAACTTGTTCTCAACTGGCATACCTGGTTAAATAAAGGTGAAATAAATAAAAAATAAATAAAAAATATTATGGCAAGAACAGCTCAAGTAAACAAAGAGAAATGACAGTCCATCCTTATTTTAAGACATGAAGGTCAGTTAATCCGGAAAATGTCAAGAACTTTAAAAGTTTCTTCAAGTCGTAAAAAACATCAAGCGCTATGATGAAACTGGCTCTCATGAGGACCGCCACAGGAAAGGAAGACCCAGAGTTACCTCTGCTGCAGAGGATAAGTTCATTAGAGTTACCAGCCAGAGCTCTGCATGTGTAGTTCCCACCGTGAAGAATGGAGGAGGAGGTGTGATGGTGTGGGGGTGCTTTTCTGGTGACACTGTCAGTGATTTATTTAGAATTCAAGGCACACTTAACTAGCATGACTACCACACCATTCTGCAGCGATACGCCATCCCATCTGGTTTGTGCTTAGTGGGACTATCATTTGTTTTTCAACAGGACAATGACCCAACACAACTCCAGTCTGTGTAAGGGCTATTTGACCAAGAAGGAAAGTGATGGAGTATCAGATGACCTGGCCCCCACAATTACCCGACCTTAACCCAATTGAGATGGTTTGGGATGAGTTGGTCCGCAGAGTGACGGAAAAGAAGCCAACAAGTGCTCAGCATACTCCTTCAAGGTTGTTTGGAAAAGCATTCCAGGTGAAGCTGGTAGAGTGTTCAAAGCTGTCATCAAGGCAAAGGGTGGCTACTTTGAAGAATCTAAAATCTAAAATCTATTTGGATTTGATTCCATATGTGTCATTTCATAGTTTTTATGTCTTCACTATTATTCTACAATGTAGAAAATAAAGAAAAACCCTTGAATGAATAGGTGTGTCCAAACTTCTGACTGGTACTGTAAGTCAGCTCATCTGGCCACTTGATCCATCGGACTAGATCTCCCAGAATCCATCCTGTTGTCAGCCAAAGACTCACCTGCCCTGGACCACATTGATAGCGCTCTGCTTGTTGGCGACCACACTGAGTTTGGTCAACACTTCAAACAGGTGGTCACACTGCATGATCAGGTCCCCCTGAACATGAGGTCAGGAGACATTGGGTAGCATTAGAGGTGTGTCTGAAATGGCACCATATTCCATGACCCGTAGTGCACTGTAATAGATGCCATTTCGGACGCACATAGGATTTAATTCTAAACATATCCTGGTTAGAATCACTTGAAAAACACAGGCATTACACTGACATTACCAAGCTATTATACTATGCTGTATGAGTGTGAGGTGACAGTGTCCTCCTACCTTCTGCTTAACGTCTTCACTTGCAATATGGAAAATGATGATGCCGTCACTCAAGGTACTGACAGACACACCTTCAATGGAGTAAGCAGCACTCACACAGATCAGTACACTTTGAAACCAAATACTATATAATATATACAGTTGAAGTCGGAAGTTTACATACACCTTAGCCAAATACATTTAAACTCAGTTTATCACAATTCCTGACATTTAATCCTAGTAAAAATTCCCTGTCTTAGATCAGTTAGGATCACCACTTTATTTTAAGAATGTGAAATGTCAGAATAATAGTAGAGAGAATGATTTATTTCAGCTTTTATTTCATTCATCACATTCCCAGTGGGTCATAAGTTTACATACACTCAATTAGTATTTGGTAGCATTGCCTTTCAAATTTTTTACTTGGGTCAAACGTTTCGGGTAGCCTTCCACAAGCTTCCCACAATAAGTTGGGTGAATTTTGGCCCATTCCTCCTGACAGAACTGGTGTAACTGAGTCAGGTTTGTAGGCCTCCTAGCTCGCACACTCTTTTTCAGTTCTGCCCACATATTTTCTATAGGCTTGAGGTCAGGGCTTTGTGATGGCTACTCCAATACCTTGACTTTGTTGTCCTTAAGCCATTTTGCCACAACTTTGGAAGTATGCTTGGGGTCATTGTCCATTTGGAAGACCCATTTGCGACCAAGCTTTAACTTCCTGACTGATGTCTTGAGATGTTGCTTCAATATATCCACCAAATTTTCCTTCCTCATGATGCCATCTATTTTGTGAAGTGCACCAGTCCCTTCTGCAGCAAAGCACCCCCACAACATGATTCTGCCACCCCCGTGCTTCATTGTTGGGATGGTGTTTTTTGGCTTGCAATGTATATAGAGAAAAGGGCTGCATAGTGTTTATACTTGCGTACTATTGTTTGTACAGATGAACGTGGTACCTTCAGGCGTTTGGAAATTGCTACCAAGGATGAACCAGACTTGTGGAGGCCTACAATTGTTTTTCTGTGGTCTTGGCTGATTTATTTTGATTTTCCCATGATGTATGTAAACATCTGACCCACTGGAATTGTGATATAGTGAATTATAAGTGAAATAATTTGTCTGTAAACAATTGTGGGAAGAATTACTTGTGTCATGCACATAGTAGATGTCCTAACCGACTTGCCTAAACTATAGTTTATTAACATGAAATCTGTGGAGTGGTTGAAAAATAAGTTTTAATGGTTTCAACCTAAGTGTATGTAAACTTCCGACTTCAACTGTATATTACCAGTATTTTCCTAACTTACACTTCAGTAAAATGTTCACCCTAGTAATCCATAGTGAAAATTTGACGTAGATGGAAGTTAGGATTCGCCTCACTGAGATCAAATCTATTTTGCAAGAGAGACCAGACAAGCTCAAACCCCATGCATCTCATCCATAGCACGTTGGAGGCTCACCTTTCAGAGTAGTGTACTGCACTCTCTGTTTGATCTTGGCCTCGTCCACCACATAGGCAGCCGTCTGCGTGAGGATGAGCTGCCGAGGTCGGGGTTTGAACCCATTCCTGTCATACTTTACCATTGGTACGCTGTACTGCAGAGAGAAAGAGAACATAGATGGGGGGAGAGAGAGTCGAGGGAGGGAGAAGGAGAGAAATATATTTTTAAATGATAGAAACATAAGAGTTTTAAGGGTTTAGGACACTCAGCAATGCAAATGTCTCGATTACCTTGATGCGTTCATGGTGAATTATCTGCAGGACCTTCATATTGATGTCTTGCTCACCTGAAAATACATCATAGTGCAAAAGGTGGCATTTGATCCTAAAACGTGAGTGAGAGAAAGACACAACATGTAATTAGCAGATATCTGCTACTATATACTGACTGATCCTGGTGTCCACAAAGGGTTGGGAGACACTCTGTGGGTAGCTGTCCTTCTTGCCCTTGAAGATGGCACTGGTGATCCCCTTGAGTTGAAGCTGGGAGGGTGAGACAATAAATGAACATCAAAAAACATAGAAAAGCTAAAGAACACTGATTTATAGGATCTCTGTGAGTGCAAATATGTTACACAACAAAGGCTATAGAGGGCATTAAAAAGGTAGGTTATACCATGTCATTGGTGGTACAAAAAGGTAGGTTATACCACGTCATTGGTGGTATTAAAAGGTAGGTTATACCACGTCATTGGTGGTATAAAAAGGTAGGTTATACCACGTCATTGGTGGTATTAAAAGGTAGGTTGTACCACGTCATTGGTGGTATAAAAAGGTAGGTTATACCACGTCATTGGTGGTATTAATAGGTAGGTTATACCACGTCATTGGTGGTATTAAAAGGTAGGTTATACCACGTCATTGGTGGTATTAAAAGGTAGGTTATACCACGTCATTGGTGGTATAAAAAGGTAGGTTATACCACGTCATTGGTGGTATTAAAAAGGTAGGTTATACCACGTCATTGGCAGAACAATTGCTGTGCAACACGCCACTCTGGCATCTTTGTCACAAAATCCTGTCCAGCTGCCATTTTAGTGCAACTGTACACTCACTATGCCCACAACACACTAAATAAATCCTAACAACGCAACATAGACTACTACAACAAAAGTATGTTGTCTACTATGTCCATTATGTAAATCACGATTTAAAAGGGAACATTCTGGCCTTACCTGTGCTTTCTGTTGTGCAGTGATTCCTCTGACGTACCTCGTCACCATCAGACACATGTGGAGTTGACGCAGGATCGCTGAGGCCTGTAGAAGTAGAGCAAGCACAGTCCAACAGACACGTTTCACTGAGCTTCCCCTTAACACCAAAATAGCCATCCTCAATTCAATGTAATGGAATTCCAATGTGAATACATACCTCCATCAATACAGGTGGAGGGGTTAGCCAGCTTGTTTTATCCAGAACCGTTTTTGGGAGATTGTCTTTCAGCCTGTTTAGGTAGCTCTGTCTGACAAAGGCCAGGTATTCAGAGTTATCAGTAATCTTTGCCTCCCCTCTGGTCATGTATCCTTTAATAAACCTGGAATAAAAAAGGATAGAATTGGTCATCTACAGTATTATTCATAATTCTGCCCTCTGTCCTCTGAGAATGTGCTGTACATTACAGGCTTTAATCCACTATGGACCTGTAGTATGTGGCATAAACTTCAGAGTATGAATTTATGATATGTCATTTTGGTTGATGGATCGACATTGCCGTGTTAGAGGATGAAGACGTGATCTTGTCCTCCCTCCTCTTACTTCTTGATGACCTTGACAGCCCATTGTCTCCTCTCTTTCTCTTTCCTGGCTTGTACTCCTCTCCAGCAAGTCTCAATCTTGGTGGCTAAAGAACACATTACACAACAGGTATCAAATCAAGATGGAGAAACTTAATGTTATGCTAAATACTACATTTTGTTTGCATGGGCAGTAAAATTAATATATGCTGTATCTTGCCTACAATGTTTCTTCTCTCCGAAAAGTCACACCATTTATCCTATGTCATATTACACACATTATAATATCTAATAAATCTATGCAATTTAGCAGATGCTTTTATCCAAAGCGACTTACAATCATGCATGCATACATTTGTCTACATATGAGTGGTCCTGAGAATCGCTCTCACTATCCTGGCCATGCTCTACCAACTGAGCTACAGAGGACCACACCCATGTAGCTTCACTGTCACTTACCAGCTTCTTTCTGTCTTCTGAATTCTCCTTTTTGCCGGTATCCCTTGTACTGGGCCTGAATCCTCGATGCTGTAATATCAATTAATAACATTGAAATCTCTATGCAAATAAATACAATCTCTTGATTTCTCTTAGCTTTCCTGGCCTTACCAAGTTTATGTTTGCAGACCTCAAAAGCATCCTCTGTGGCAAAAAGTGTCCTGGGGTGGCGGATAAATATCTTGGTTCTACAGTGAAATGGAAAAGTAACAGAGGTTTGTACAAACCAATCTAGAAGAGGAGAAATTAGGTACCCAAACGGCTCTTACCTGCCCATTTTGTACTCATTTGGTAGGTATCCCAGGTGTTGCACCAGCACTTCCACTCCTTCTGCAGCCACTCCTCTCCAATGGGGCCAGGTGGCTGGGCATAGGGGCTTGTATCTGGAGATGGATCACACATCACCTCATTGTCCTAGATGTACAGTATTTGGAATGCCTGTAGTGCCTGTGTTTGTTTGTGTTCAAATGCAAGACAACGTTCTCCAAGGGGACACAATAAAGAAATGAATTAGTTATTTTACATCAACAGCTCAAGTTAAGGCAAAGTCTCTCAAAGGTTCTGGTTGAAATTCTTGTTTCTACAAAGTAATCAATGTGGTCTTCTAAAGCAGTAGGTTCTGCTGGCCTACCTCTGCAGGAACACCTCGTAGCGGCGTCGGTATGCAAAACCTGCCCGTCTGACCCTAAGGTGTTCCATCAGCCCCAGGTATTTCACTTGGTGCCGAACCAGCACGTCGTCAAAATGGCCTGCAGTGTGTGTATGTGTGTGTGTGTGCGCGGGAGAAAAGAGAGAGTGAGAAAAGAGAGGGGGGGGGGGGGGAAGAGAGAGAGAGAGAGAGAGAGAGAGAGAGAGAGAGAGAGAGAGAAATTGCTTCATAAACAAAGTTGACGGGTTGAAGTTTGGAAGTGCCACCAGCTGGTGATGATATGGTGGAGGTCAGAGGGTCTCTTACCTGGCTGTTTGGACTCGTTGGATTTGAGGCAGCGCACATACCAGGGCTCCTTAGACATGAGGATGTCTGTCAGTCCCACCAGACTGCTCTTAAACTGGCTAGCAACCTACAGAGAAGCAGGCCTGTCAGTTGTAGAGCCCCTCAACAGTTCATCTGTCAAATACACATGGATGATGGACCACAATAGGCGGCCAGTGACAGAGGTAAATGACGTTCAAATGCTTCACAAGGGGACAATAAATAATCCAATGTAAACACAGAGACATCTATTGCTTTTCTCAATTGCCCGTCACTCTGAAAACTGTGCATTCCCATTCAGCTATAATGTACAATATGTTATACTATTGAGGCAGTGTACAAAGGAAAGAAACAAAGTAATTGTGACTTCAGGCGGGACAGATGGGAAAGAGGTGGGGAACACTTGGTGAGCTCTCACCGTCTCTGGTCGCCGCCTGCTATCTGACTCGGTGGAAGCAAAGCACTCTCTGACTATGGCATTTTTAGATTGCCGCATCACCTGTGTACACATACACACACGCACGCACACACACCACCCATCAAAGTGGATACTCAAAACCGATTGGCCAAATTTACTGCATTCCCTTCCTCCTATATTATTTACAATACTTCTACAGGAGAGTAAATAATTAAGGAACCAATTGAAAAGAGTCCCTTTCTCTGTCCCCCACCCCACCCCACCCCACCACACCACCCTCCTTCCTTCCTCCCCTGTCTCACATAATCCATCAGAAAAAACCTGCAGACTTACATCTTTGATGTTTCTGTATAACATGTCGTTGTTTTTGTCGATGAACCCTGGCATGACACAAACAACAACAACATGCGAGAAAGAGTGGTGAGTGAGAAGGGACATGTGAGAGTGGCAGTGAAATTTACATGTAAGGACACTGAGGAGCAGGGTAATGCCACCAGTGGGCCTGAGACCATGGGTTCCCTTACCCACAACGCAGTAGGTGACCTCCCCAGCGTAATGCAGAAGGCGAAAGTCACCCCTATCCAGCGTCTTACGTGTCTTCTTGTCAGACAGCTTGTGCCTGCAGTCAATGGGAAAGAGAGAGAGAGGGAGTGAGGGATGAAAAGTGAGAGGCAATTAAGGACAGAGCCTAAGCCTTCTTACTGTGTCGACTCCCAGGTTAGGAAGAGGACAAGAGGTCCATCCAGGGCCGGCTCCAGGCATAAGTGATCCAGGCATAAGTGACATAAACGGTTGCTTAGGGCCCCAGGCCACTAGGGGGCCTCAGACACAAAAAAGAATATACTGCATATATGTCTATAACTTGGAACTCAGTCGTGGTCTCAATTTACTGTTGAGAGTTAGAATAGTAGAATACACAAGGTGCACGTTGGAAATTTGTTTGTGCATCAGCAATTCTTATTTTGTTATGTCAGTCACTAAATTAGCCATGTTAGCTAACAATTTTTAGATTGGTAAATGAGTCTAGCCAGCTATCTAAACTTGTAGCAATCATAGCCGAATAGCGACCGGCATGCAGGGCACTTGCCCATTGATTTTGTTAGTCACTCTCACTCAGATATCACTAACATGGCATACTGCAAGTCATGGCAAAATGTGTAGAATTGCAGGAAATTTGCTTTAAAACTAAAATAATTCTCTCCACCCCATGGCAAAATGGTTAGAATTTCTGAAAAAGTTTCTGCCCCATGGCAAAATGTGTACAACTGCAGAAAACTTTGAAACAGCAACATTTTCTATACACCCCATGGCAAAATGTGTGGAATTGCAGGAAATTAACTTTAAAATAAAAAGTTATCTCTCTGCCATAAAGAAAGGAGGGGGGGGGTTAAACTTAAGTGATAAGGGAGGTTGAAGTAACACTGTTGTAAATCCTTGAGAAATATTGTGTGTGGTCAACATGTACATTTGCAGGACTGTGGTTCCTGGAGATAGCTGAACTCACGTGATGAAATGAGGGTGACTACCCATATTCTCCTCAAGCCTCTCCAGAAATGTGAAGTCTGTGGCCTCTCCAGGCCTCAGGCACTCTTCATCCTGAGAAAGCAACAAGATCCTCCCTTTCATTTCAGCCTATGTCCTTCCCAAGGGCAATAGGATGCATCATGTCACTAATTTACTGCACGTGTTCAGTCCTGATCAAAAGTAGTGCACTAGATAGGGAATAGGGTGCCATTTGTGTGTCCTCACCAGTACTGAAATGATGCCCCTGTGTTTCTCCTCCACTAAGTCACAGATAATCTTATTGTTGAAGAACTGGACAGGCTCCCACTGAAGATGAAAGGAAATAGGTGATGGGAAGACATGTGAGATGGGAGTAATACCTAAGATAAACTCAGCATAAACACACAAGGCATTGCAGGACGCAACAATAACACCAAAGTAATACTATGACAAGGTACAAATGCCATATTACAAATGTTGACTAAATAGAACCGGATAGAACGGGATAGATAAATATCAGTGTATGGAAAGATGACGTGTACCCCAATGCCCTCTGCCTCGTATTCCTCCTGCTCCGAATTCAAGGTCAGCTGGATAAAAAGCTGCTGCAGTTTCTCGTTGCAGTAGTTTATACAGAACTGCTCAAAACTGGAATGGACATACAACAGATATCAATTGAAGTGCACCTTAAAATGTAGCCCACCAGTTTTCTACAATTTACTGCACAACCTAGTACAGTGAATTCGGAAAGTATTCAGACCCCTTCCCTTTTTCCACATTGTGTTGCGTTACAGCCTTATTCTAAAATTGATTAAATAAAAATCATCCTCATCAAACTACACACAATACCCCATAATGGCAAAGCAAAAACAGGTTTTTAGAAATGTTTGCTAATTTAATTTAATAAAAAAACAGAAATACCCTGTTTACATAAGTATTCAGACCCTTTGCTATGAGACTCGAAACTGTGCTCAGGTGCATCCTGTTTCCATTGATCATCCTTGAGATGTTTCTACAACTTGATTGGAGTCCACCTGTGGTAAATCCAATTGATTGGACATGATTTGGAAAGGCACACACCTGTCTATATAAGGTCCCACAGTTGACAGTAAATGTCAGAGCAAAAACCAAGCCATGAGGTCGAATGAATTGTCCGTAGAGCTCCGAGACAGGATTGCGTCAAGGCACAGATCTGGGGAAGGATACCAAAACATTTCTGCAGCATTGAAGGTCCCCAAGAACACAGTGGCATCCATCATTCTTAAATGGAAGATGTTTGGAACCACCAAGACTCTTCCTAGAGCAATCAGGGAAGAAGGGCCTTGGTCAGGGAGGTGACCAAGAACCCGATGCTCACTCTGACAGAGCTCTTGAGTTTCTCTGTGGAGAACCTTCCAGAAAGACAACCATCTCTGCAGCACTCCACCAATCAAACATTTATGGTAGAGTGGCCAGACGGAAGCCAGGCACATGACAGACCGCATGGAGTTTGCCAAAAGGCACCTAAAAGATTCTCAGACCATGAGAAACAAGATTCTCTGGACTGATGAAACCAAGATTGAATGCTTTGGCCTAAATGCCAAGTGTCACGTCTGGAGGAAACCTGGCACCATCCCTACGGTGAGGCATGGTGGTGGCAGCATCATGCTATGGGAATGTTTTTCAGTGGCAGGGACTGGGAGACTAGGGAAAGAAGAATGGAGCAAAGTAAAGAGTGGTCCTTGATGAAAACTTGCTCCAGAGCAGTCAGGACCTCAAACTGGTATTAAGGTTCACCTTCCAACAGGACAACAGCAACACAGCAAAGACAACGCAAGAGCGGCATCGGGCCAAGTCTCTGAATGTCCTTGAGTGGTCCAGCCAGAGCTCGGACTTGAACCCGATCTAACATCTCTGGAGAAACCTAAAAATACCTGTGCAGAGACGCTCCCCATCCAACCTGACAGAGCTTGAGAGGATCTGCAGAGAAGAATGGGAGAAACTCCCCAAATGTGCCAAGCTTGTAACGTCATACCCAAGAAGACTTCAACAAAATACTGAGTAAAGAGTCTGAATACTTATGTAAATGTGATATCAGTTTTTTTATTTTTAATACATTTGCAAAACATTTCCCAAAAATGTTTTACTTTGTCATTATGGGGTATTGTGTGTAGATTGATGAGGGAAAAAACAATTTAATAAATTTTAGAATAAGGCTGTAACGTAACAAAATGTTGAAAAAGTAAGGGGTCTGAATACTTTCCGAATGCACTGTATATATAGAGTTCGGCCAACTTTTAAAACGGACGCAATGTTGATGCCATTGAGCTTTCAGTTTATCCATTCATGACAAGTATTTGGATTCTACTTTTAATTCTAGAGATTCAGTTACATAGCTTTGTTTATTCCATAAACTTCTATTGGTCATTATTGCCCATGGGGATATAACATGGCTGCCATATGGAATTCTTTGATTGTACTGTGTCATGTAAATGCATCATAATGCAGAAACCTCAATGTCCGAACTCTCTAAATATATGGCTCTGGTTCCACCTACCTGTTGACATAGAAAACCTCAAAGCCATATATGTCAAGGAGACCAATGACTGTCTTCCTTGACGGTTCCTGTCGAAAACAATTCAGGAAACAGTGGTCAGTCACACAGATCCCCAGTGCTCCTGTTTCATCTTGACATGAGCTTGTCACTTACAGTATCTGCTAACCTTATTCTCCATGGAATCATTGATCTTATTGACCAGCCAGGTAAAGGTGCGTCCATAGATGGCTTTGGCCAGAGCATCTCTGGCGTAGATGGCATGATCCACCGTGAATGGGCTGAGTACCTGGATGGTGATGAAAAAAGGAAAACATTACATAATACCCAACCTGACACGTAAGAGTATGCAAATCTACATCTGATTGAAACAGCTAAAATCATGAATGAGAAGGAGTACTGGGTTTACAACTAGTAAGTGCAGTTAATTAATCAATAATTAATTCAGTCAGTCATTACCCCTCCTCTCTCACCTCATCTGTTTTGGCCTCAATCTTCCTGTATGTCAGCCCCTCCTGCAGTACTTGAACGTTGATCCCCAGCAACTACAGATGATCACATGCAACACAAAGTCAGCAAAGTGTAGGCAGACTGGGGTCTCAAGGGCTTTGGCATGGTGTCGTTGCGGAGTGTCCAAGGAATAACAAGGCTTACTGTTGACACCCAGCAGAGTTCTGTGTTCTTGTTCAACGTGGCGTAGCCTTTGCTGTCAGCTTCAAACTGCACATTCCCTAAGTGGAGGACGCTTGCTATGATCCCAAATAGGTGCTGCAGAGAATGCAGACATGCGAGGCTTAGGGTTAGGGGAAGAGTTGAGGTTAGGGTTGAGGTTGAGGTGGTGCCCAGGTGTCTGTAAGCAGCATGTGAAGGTGGTTAGGATTAGGCTTAGGGTTAGGGTTAGGGTTAGAATTAGGATAAAGGTTTGGGTTTAGGTGGTGGCCAGCTGTGTGTAAGCAGCTCCCCTCAAACACACAAATACACAAAGCAAAAGTATGTGCAGCCTAGTACTGCACAATATATTGCAATAAGATATACAGGCCATTTGAATGAATGTCATCACACAAGCTGTTTCTACAAACAATGTGACAGCAACTCACTTGTATGTCACTCTCGTCAAAGTCGATGACGGACAGGGCGTTTCTCACCGTCTTCCAGTCGCTCGTGTCATTGATTGAGGTCACATTGGCACACTCGTCCTGTTTGAGAGAGGGAGTCACCATTATAGAGTGGCACGCAGCAGTTAGCCTAGCCCTAGCTAGCTTATCAATGGACCACGGTGGTTGCCCATACTTGCACCAGGTAGCTGTAGTGCTGGCAGTTGCTCTCAAGGCCTAGCTGATGCAGCAGGTCTTCCTCCCCTCCCTCCACCAGCTGGTAGAAGATGTGGAAGTTCCTCTCTCCGTGGTTCTGGTGGACCACTCTGGACTTCTCCAGCAGGTAGCTCAGGATACGGCCCCCCACGGCATCCCCCTGGAGGGTAAACATGAGATCAATTATCACTTAGCCTTAATGAATTGCTTACCAGACCTGGACCTGAATTCACAAATTGTCTCAGAGTAGGATTGGTGATCTCGGAAACTCCTACACTGACAAGCTTTGTGAATACGGGTCATGGGTTTAAATAGAATGGCTTTGGTTCATCAAAATCAAGTGGAGCAAAAGTATTTCAAGGAAAAAACAATACTCATGTTGTCTGCTTACTATAAGAACAAAAGCCCATAGTCTCCATCCATCCTTACCTGGATGTCAAACTGGATATCCATGTACTTTCCAAAGCGACTAGAGTTGTCATTCTTCAGTGTTTTGGCGTTGCCAAAAGCCTGTTGGGAAACACTGACGTATCAATCACTGAGATATTTACTACTGGGTCGTTCCATGAAATGAGTCCCTTTTGGGTAAGTGTAACTTGGTGAAAAAACAAGGTTTATTTTACCTAATTTTAACATTGACGAGCACATGTTCAACTAAATATAAAACATATTTCCCTATCTCAAGAGGTTATAAAAAAATGACTATAGTAAATATCAATTAAGTGCCAAATAAAGTAACAGGGTTGACCATAATTGGGATGACGATTTCATCTTAAATCGGCCATAAATCCCCTTGTGACTTGGGGAATGGAAGCTTGTTGTGTGCAACAGGGAGGAGCAATTGACTGCAAGCTTCTAAAAATGATTATTTTTAAAATAACATTCTAGCCTGTCTATGTATGGGTAACAGGGTTGACGTGTTATGCTCGACCCACACCAGGAAATGTCCAAAAAGAGTAGAAACAGCTCACCTGCTTTTACACTATGATTTGACTATTAGATGTTCAATGTTTCTTTTGAAAAAAAGTTTAAAAAAGGAACAGTTTCACCATATTAAAACGAGAGTTCAGTTAACATAACAGGGTTGATCTTAAAATGAGGGACAGGTTTTGTTTTAGCTTAAAATGAATCCCTAATCACATTAAATAAATAATTATCTTCAGAAATGACTTTGTAAAATAAACCAAATAACTAAGGCTTCACAGTGATGGTGAAAACTTTGAGAAATGTTGGTTAAAATCTTCAGAGAAGTTACAGAGAGTGCACAGAGGTACATGTCAATATGCAGAATGTTTGCACTTTAGCAAGTCTTTATTCATATAAAGGATATATTTAATAATACATTTTCCATGTGATCTATATTAAAGGCCACTTCTTTAATATAACAAGCTTTTAAAATCCATTATTGGGGCACCATTCCAACTTAAAATATCAAAGGGACTCATTTCATGGAGCGACCCTACTATATGATCCAGGATGTGTGATAGCCTGGTCCCAGATCTGTTTGTACTGTATAGTTATGATGACAATAAACATATCACAGCACAAATAGTGAGAGAGCAGAAACAGATCTGGGACCAGATCTGACCAGAAGTGTGATAATAGTGAGTAATACGTAGGAACAGTCCGATCAGACCTCCAGCACAGGGTTGGACACCAGCATCCGGTCCCTGACAGTGTCCAGTAGGGTGGTACTGGGGCAGCTCACAGCATAGTACCGCAGGATCTTCTTGGAAGCCTCCGTCTTGCCGGCACCACTCTCCCCAGAGATGAGGATGAAGTGGTTGTTGGCCTCAGTCATCATGGTGTGGTAGGTGTTGTCCGCCAGGGCATAACTTCAGAAAAATAGATTGTGTCAAGTGATATGCACATTCGCATTCCACAATGAATCATTTCTACACCGATGCTGGGCCAATAAGGAATGAGAATAAATAAAGAAAATCCTTTACATGGTATTATGTTACGCCTGTGCTTTATTCCTGCACCCAGACAGACATCAGACAGCGATGGTGTATAAACATTGTAGAAACATTGTACCGTGTGTGGGCTTATCCCGTGAACTGGCATATGATCTCACGAGTGACAAACAATTAGATTTCAACATGCAGGTCGACATGCACAAATACACACATTGGTGTGCTGATTATGTAACACACTCACATATGCGGTGGAAGCTCAAAAAAGTTGACACCCATGTATACATCCATCTGTTTTTTACTGTAGATATCCAACTCCTTGTAGGGGTTCACAGACACTAGCAGAGTGCCTATATAAGTCTGCACAGGAATAAAAAAACAGGTTTATTTATGTAAATTGATAGTTCTTCTATCAAGAAAAACATAATGGACAGACTGATATTCGGCAAAAGGTACAGGGATTGGCTGCTGAGGACTAGGGTAGAGTCATTTTCTCTGGTGAATCCCCTTTCCGATTGTTTGGGCCATCCGGAAAACACCTTGTTCGGAGAAGACAAGGTGAGCGCTACCATCAGTCCTGTATTATGCCAACATTAAAGCATTCTGAGACCATTCATGTGTGGGGTTGCTTCTCAGCCAAGGGAGTGGGCTCACTCACAATTTTGCCTAAGAACACAGGCATGAATAAAGAATGGTACCAACACATCCTCCGAGAGCAACTTCTCCCAACCATCCAAGAACAGTTTGGTGAGGACCAATGCCTTTTCCAGCATGATGGAGCACCTTGCCATAAGGCAAAAGTGATAACTAAGTGGCTCGGGGAACAAAACATCGACATTTTGGGTCCATAGCCAGGAAACTCCCCAGACCTTAATCCCATTGAGAACTTGTGGTCGATCCTCAAGAGGCGGGTGGACAAACAAAAACCCACAACTTCTGACAAACTCCAAGCATTGATTATGCAAGAATGGCCTGCCATCAGTCAGGATGTGGCCCAGAAATTAATTGACAGCATGCCAGGGCGGATTGCAGAGGTCTTGAAAAAGAAGGGTCAACACTGCAAATATTGACTCTTTGCATAAACTGAATGTCATTGTCAATGAAAGCCTTTGACACTTATGGAATACTTGTAATTATACTTCAGTGTACCATAGTAACTACTGACATAAAGATCTAAAAACACTGAAGCAGCAAACTTTGTGGAGACCAATACTTGTGTCATTCTCAAAACTTTTGACCACGACTCTAGGTTCTGCAAGTGGGTCTAAAATGATGGCGTCATTATACATGATACTACATACTGTATATCATAATGTTGGTACTTCCAAACTCACATAGATGAGGTCCTCACTGAAGCGTTTCTTCAGGTTGTCAAGGAAAGCGGTCTCGCTGGTGTGGGCGTCCAGCAGGACAAAGTCCTGGATCCCCACGCGGTCTCGGGCGGTCAGAGCCGTGTCGAGCTGGTCCTGGACACCCTGTGCCTTATGCCCCTACAGCCAATCACACAGCAACAATGCTTGATATGAAGGGTACCTTACAATACATAAGGACTTGAAGAAGAATATTAGCATTTTATAAAGGTATTATGAGCTGCTAATGAATGTTTTTACGAAGTCCTTATGTAGTTCTACATTTACAGACATGCATCCAAGCACTTTTGGCATTTGGGGTTTACTAATTAGAAATTCATTGGAAATGGACACATTGATGATGTTTGACTTAAACTAAGGATTTGTGTAGTTTCATGAGATAAGGAATCAATTAATATTATATCATATGTATGTTATATCTATATGAACCATACGGACAACATTCAAGCCAACATTTGATGTAAACAATTAGCAACTCAAGTTACAAAAGGCTCTTTGGTTGAACAGCAAAAAAGCACAAGTGGAGTCCCTGTTAGTTCTGCTGAAACAAGGGCTCTGTGGCTCTCATGGGGCTTTGGAGCAGAGCCCTCTGATTGTGCCGAGGTAGTCTACGGACAGAAGCTAATGTTGGCTACAGAGCACATAGTACGGAGGTGTTGGCCAGGAGCCCATAGCTCACACCAACCAAACACACCACCCTCACCCTGTGCAAATGGAATAGGGGAACCTGAAAACAGCGGCACATTTGAGAAAAGCAGAGTGGGAAAATGTTCAGTAATCTGTTTTGCATTCTCAACACCAACACTTGGACCAAAGGTTTTTTTCACAGCTTTTGTAGGTTCTTTTTTTCCCTTCTTCTTTAGAAGGAAGGAATCCTTTGATTCTCAACTCTCTCTGTAAAAAAAAAAACATTTAAAAAAGATAATCCATTGGATCTAATTGACACAAAGCCCTTACTACCCCCCCCCCCCACACACACACACACACACACATACACTCCCCCTCCCATTCCATAGCCCTTGTTACTTCTGAGAAAGGCCAAGTGTTTTTGTTCTGTAAATACCACGGAGCAGAGACAAAAAGGAGGTTTTTAAAATGCAGTCTACAATCCATTACATATATTCCCCCAGCATATCCATTCAGTAATTATTCATTAGATAACATTTAACGTCACAGTCAATTTCACACTGGCCAGTTGAAACACAATAGAGGAGATTTGCCTATTTTGGGCTGAGAAGGGGGTGGGGGTGGGGTGGGGTGGGGTGGGGGGTTGGACAGAGGAAGGGTGAGGGCAAAGGAGGGAGGGAAGGAGGGGGGGGGCAGTATTTGTCTGATCTGAGAACCCTCTGAAATGGGCCGTCTTGAGACAACGGGGCAGACTAAATAGTGCAGTAACGGTCTGTGTCCCGCTGTTTGCTGTGACACTCATTTAGTGTGCCCTGGGGGCGAACAATAGGGGCTTGTTCCAAGCAATCCTGTGCTGTAATTTGGACTTCATTACTCTTCTCACACCGGGCCCCATGGATGGAAAGATGGGGGGCTGGTCAGATGAGAGGTTTTTTTCCACCTGTCAGCCAACCACCCCTTAACCCCCACCCCCCAAATCTCGACTCCTCTCATTAACAATATCCCTCACCCCGTGTCCCCACCAATAACCCTCACCGACCACCTCCCCGCAGTCTTCCCCCACTTTAAGCCATTGAGACAGGTGAACAATATCATTGAAGGCACCCCATTTGAGACGTCAAAATCATTCCGGCAACGTGATGGTAGTGGTGTGTTTTTTTTTTGTACACTGCCCTCCTTCATGGGAACAAACATCTCTCAAGGCAGTGCAAGCAGACAATGTGCTAAGCTTAGGGACCAATGGACGGACGGGGGTTGCAGGCTACTGTACAGCTCCATAACATATCATATGTATTATTAAGTCATTAATAGAACTGTTAATACAGCTACTGATGAGGCACAGTTTATGTACTCGGAGAATGGCCACAGTAAATCAATAACTGTGTACAAGATACTGTACTACAGCTGTGTGGACTGGCGACATGCTCATATTACTGAACACAATATTGCAGAATTCCATGGACAAATACCTTTTTTCCATCTAGGATATATTGAATAACAGATAAAAGTGACTGAAGTATTGTGTACTTGTGTACCTTAAACACGCAGACATTCAAAGCCCATGAAGAACAGTGGAAACAATGGTTACGTCAGGAACCCAATCAGTCATTCATTGTCAGATCAGATGACCAATTGTCTTAAGAGATGCCCCTTCGTCTTGGTCTAGAGTGTCAACCAAAATCGCCTGAAACAGTGGTGACCTCATCTCATCCCCGTGAGAGATGGACGTGGGAGGGGAAAACTAACTAGCAAGACCCAGTGAAAAATGGGTCATATTCATTAGGCACCAAAAGGAAGAAAATGGACTGAAACAGGGAGGGACTACCTGAACTTGTCCAATAATAAATGTGCATGTTTGTTTTCTGTTGCAAAACATTTAAAAACATTTTCCATTTCGTGCCCTAATAAACAGGACCATCATGAGACACTCAACTCCATGGCAGTCTGCTCCTCAGCCAGGAAACAGGAAAACCTGTCTCCTAAGGATGGAATGAGTCTGCCTCCCTCCATTCTTCTATTCTGCCCCGCAGCATGGCGGCCAATCTCTTCCCTTGATCAGCAAGATCCTGTTACGTCCCACTAACAGAGTGGGCCTCCATCCCTTTCGTAAGCACTCTATCTACACTCCGCTGGCTGGGCCTCTATGCCCCCCTTCTGAAAAAAACACGGTCAGACAGTGAGCCCCCAAAGGGATGATATTGTTTATTTTATGTTTTTACTTTTAAAGATTTGAGTTAACTCTAACATCCTAACCTTGAAAATACAAAATGGCACACAAACAGTACATTGGAACCTTCAACCATACCTGCATTCTCCAAATCTGTATTGGTCAGTTCTCAGGCAAACTCAGGAATGGGATGAGGACATCCAAATTGGCTCAAAATTCTTCATTCACCCTCGCTGGACCGGATCTATATCACATGTATGCTGCCTCTCCATGTCCTCCCATGCCCTAGTCAGTCATTGTGGATGAATCACTGACAATTTGAAATTCTGAAGAAATCCTTTCTCCTCTGTAGCCACTACGGACCCATCACTGAGGATCTACCACAGGGGTTGGTGCTGCTGTCTACCTGTGTGCTCTGCTCCTCCACACCTTGGTCGTACTGACCCAGGCTCAGGGCACTGCGGGCCGGCTGCTTAATCTATCATTCATGCCGTGGGGGATGGAGGTGGAGGGACAGGGAGATCTTATTCAGTGCTTACCTGAGTGTCTACTAGCTCGATGGGGTGTAACACAAAGATGCAGAAACGCAATCCAATCCAACCCTCCTCCGAGTCTCTCATGTCGTGTGTGTGTGTGTGTGTGTGTGTGTGTGTGTGTGTGTGTGTGTGTGTGTGTGTGTGTGTGTGTGTGTGTGTGTGTGTGTGTGTGTGTGTGTGTGTGTGTTGGCACTAGCAGCACAGCAACCCCCGCTGGCATAGCATAGGAATGGTTACTAATCTTTGATTACATTGCAGGCTAATTACAAATGACTCAGAATATAGTTCCACTGGGCCACTGCTATTTCAGAAGAGTCTATGACGGCTGCTGCAAATACCACGCTCGACATAATGCTGTTCTCATAATGCCAAGCTGGGTCGTATTCATTCATGCACACCATAGCAAAATGAAGGAAAATGTTTTGCAACAGAAAAAAAAACAACCAAGTGTTTCTTATTGGACAAGTTCAGGTAATCACTCCATGTTTCAGTCCGTTTAGTGACTAATGAATACAACCCTGATATTAAATCTTAGAGCTCTCTGATCAGATGTCATTGATTGTGGATTCAAGAATCTTTGCTTTGCGTGTTTACCATAGAAAACTACCCATGATTGACAAGAAGACCAAAAACCCTGGCTAAAGGCTGTTCTTATGCACAACGCAGAGTGCCCTGGATACAGCCCTTATTGGCCATATACCACAAACACCTGAGGTGCCTTATTGCTATTATAAACTGGCTACCAACGTAATTAGAGCAGTGAAAATAAATGTTTTGTCATACCCGTGGTATATGGTCTGATATACCACGGCTGTCAGCCAATCAGCATTCAGGGTAGAACCAGCCAGTTTATAATAATCAATATATTTACATATTTGCCCTATAAACACACAGGTGAAAGAAAAAAGAAGAGACAACTTTTAAAATAAAAACCAGATACTGTCGGGTCCTATCAGGGTAAGAGCGTTTGTGGTGTTCCCCCCATTGGCTTTTCACAGGGAAAGACCACAAGGGAGCAGTACCCTGGTTACCTCAGTAACATGGTAACCTGTAGCAGCATGCACGCAAGTACGCATGCACACGCACACAGGGGGAAGGAGAAGCACAAGTGTTTGTTTCCACTGGCCCAATGACCTAACGAGAGAAAATATCAAATGTCCCTCTATTTGTGGCAGTTAAAAGCTGCTTCCCACCATTGGAGTAAAGTTAGACATAATGGATGTTCAGATGTTGCCCATTTCAATTATCCACCCTCCACTCCGAAAAGTTTTCAGGGGGCTACTTCTGCCCGATCCCCCCGCCTCTCTCTCTCTCCCCAGTCCGGCAGCCCAGCAATGCTTGTCCAATCTTAACAAGTTTTGCGCTACCCACTGGGCTCTGATTCAGCACGAGACCCGGTTAAATCCAATTACACAGGAGTCAGAGAGGTTGATTTTCCCATTAGAGATTCCATGCTGAGAATGAAAGCTGGATGATAACACTCATATCATCAGCACATTACTGCCAGGTCCCTCCCTCACTCGCGCTCCCTCTCTCTCCCTCTCTTTCGCGCTCTCGCTCCCCCTGTGGCGCGCGCTCTCTCTCTCCCATTCCCCCTTTTCCTCTATTTTTCTCTCTTTTTCTTTCTTTCATAGTCCATCAAAGTAATTTTTTCAGAGCAGCGGAACGAAGGCCGGGCTCCCGTCTTCAGTTCATGTTCTAGCCGTGGAGTATACGGTCAGCAAGGTTAATTACTCCCTGTATACATTGAAGGCAGTTCTTTACTTTCACAACATGTCGTGTCTCTGTCTGAAGCTACAATATATGACATAAGAACCACCTGAATGTATTTCTTTCAACTTACAGTATGATTTCATATGTTTGTGAACAACATTTTCCCCTATTCTGTATGAATAGCAACGGTCACCAAAATGGTTTAAAAAACAATTCAAATAAATGCAACAGTTGGACAATGAATGAAGACATTCCAAAAGTTTAGAATTTTAAAAAATCCATCAGATATTGACTGAATTATAGCACATCAAATATTTTACTGGCACGGACAAATAATGAGTTCAGGGATTTTGGTGGGAATTCAGGTATTCCATTTACAAAGTGTAATTAATAACTTCACCATACTCAAAGGGATATTCAATGTCTGCTATATATTTTTCTCCCCTCTACCAATAAGTGCCCTTCTTTAGGAGCCATTGGAGAACCTCCCTGGTCTTTGTGGTTGAATCTGTGTTTGAAATTCATTGCTCTACTATGGGACCTTACAGATAATTATATGTGTGGGGTACAGAGATGAGGTAGTCATGTTAAACACTATTAACGCTATTATTACACACAGAGTCCATGCAACTTATTATGTGACTTGTCAAGCACATTTTTACTCCTGAACTTATTTAGGCTTGCCATAACAAAGGGGTTGAATACTTATTATTATTTTATTTAAACTTTATTTAACTAGGCAAGTCAGTTAAGAACAAATTATTATTTACAATGACGGCCTACCCCGGCCAAACCTGGACGACGCTGAGTCAATTGTGCGCTGCCATATGGGACTCCCAATCACAGCCGGATGTGATACAGCCTGGATTCAAACCAGGTACTGTAGTGACGTGCCGTAGATCACCGCGCCACTCGGGAGCCTTATTGACTCAAGACATTTCAGCTTTTCTTTTTTAATTAATTAGTAAACACTTTTAAAAGCGTAATTCAACTTTGACATCATGGGGTATTGTGTGTAGGCCAGTGATTTTTCTTCTCAATTAAAATTTTAAATTCAGGCTGTATCACAACAAAATCTGGAAAAAGTGAAGAGGTGTGAATACTTTCTGAAAGCGCTGTATACATTTTCTAATGGTATCAGGTATTTTAAAAATATTGTGTTAAAATAAAGAAAAAATATAGATGTGTGATACTTTATTTCTTAAGTGTATGTGCGACATTTGCATAAACACACTGGGTGTATTTTCATATATGAATAGATTAACATAAAGGGGTACATGGCTGCATCCACCAACAACTTGCTCTGTGTAGACCTACTTGCACTCACCTGCATTGTCTAGACTGCCTCATTAATTACGGTTGTTGTCACGTTCTGGCGCGTAATTCAACAAGTGTGCCAACATCAGGATACCCTCGGATAAAACATCAACATGCTTGGCTGTAGATTACACCTATCTATACATACTTCAAATAGTTTGCAAGATCAGACATACTGTAATATCAATATAATCCGATTGTTCATTTTCAGAAGTTGCTTTCATTTCAGCGCATCTAATTTGTAAACATTTTAACTGTATTAAATTATAACTTTTTTCAATTCCACACAAATGAACACCCATCAAAATAACGTTCGTATTCTTGTGGTGTCTTAAATCCCAGACAAAGCTTTACCGTTCTTATAGATGTATTCCATGAGCCCATTTCAGCCATTACTGGGGTGTGTTTGATAGGACCTTACAAACACTTCCGCGGGCGTGACATTCATGGGAAAAAACGATTGGCTCAAGCAAGGGTATGAAAGAGTCGCAGGAGTAAAATGAAAGCAATCAATCCAGCGAGATTTAAGTGACAAGCAGTAGCGGTGCCTGCGTAAAATCACTGGGGAAGCACCATTACAACTTCAACATTTCATTTCATCTGCTTAGTCTAATACAGTGACAACTAAAAGATACAAAAAACATTTTAGTCCAATCAAAGTAAGCTAAATATGAGGTGGCTGTCCCTGGTTTTGATTTCTTTGTGTGCATGTGTGTGTGTGTGTGCACTGTTCATGCAATTAGAAAAACATCACTGTACTTGTAGAGAAATGCCAATGACATCCTCCTCCCTTTCATGTTGATGAAACGGTCTATCACTCTGTCATACAGTACATACTTTAATTTTTGCTTGCTCGCTAGACTAACTACCATTCATGGGCAACGTTAGCTATCTAACATTAGCCTTCTACATCTAGCTACATATTGAACTTCCACCTCGCAGGCCAGGGGCACAACAATGTACAAATGAATGGTTGGATCAGAATCAATGTTATAATCAGTGGCCAGTACGGAGAATTAAGTAAAACTACAAGTCCAAATCCCTATCTCCATCCATGGCTAATTTGGGAAATGGCCAATTTTAGCTAGCCACTGGAGGACAACAATACAACGAGATGCAACAATTCAAGTTTTTCTGTCAATGACGTATGCTCTCAATGGGATTTGATAGGAGTGACGCCAAATCCAAGCTTGCTTCCCTTGACACTGTTTTTTGGGGCACCAGGACCATTCACAGTAGAGCTCGCTCAGTTTAGCTCAACACTGACTGGCAAATCTGTAATACTATTTTTGTCAAGGGATGCCAGATGCTGGCTGGCTTCCCTTGTCTTCGGTGCTACGGATGGCAACAATGTCATACTCGTTTGTACCAGACAGCATCAGATATATGGCCAACACGTAGAGAGACAGAATATACGCCACTTGACAAGTGATTTTTCACCCCTCAAACACAGGAAATGTATTACATTTAGCAGATGCTCTTATAAAAAAACAACTTACAGTAGTGAGTGCATACGTTTTCATACTGGACCCCGTGGGAATCGAACCCACAACCCTGGCGTTGCATCACTGGTGAATGAGAAGTATACTTTTTCTCCATTTTACCCTCTAAGCCAGTGGTTCTCAAACCTCACCTCGGGGACCTCTAGCCGTTCCATGTATTTGATCTATTCCAACTAATCATCAAGCCTTTGACTACTAGGTCAATCAGGTGAGCTAGTTCAGGGCTACAACAAAATCGTGAAACGTCTTGGGGTCCCTGAGAAGAGGTTTGAGAAACACTGCTAAGCCAGTGTTTCTTAATCCTGGTTCTGGGGACCCAAAGGAGTGCACATGTATGTTTTTGCCCTAGCACTACACACCTAATTCAAATCATCAAAGCTGGATGATCAATTGATCATTTCAAATCAGCTGTGTAGTGCTATGGCAACATTTTTAATGTGCACCCCTTTGGGTCCCCAGGACCAGGATTAAGAAACACTGCTCTAAACCCATGAAAAGGGCGGTCCTCCCCAAAGAACACACCCGATTGGTCTTGACCCGGGTCACACAAAGGTCAACCCCATTGATCTCTCTAAACCTGAAAGTTTGAGAGTGCGTGATCTCCCAATACAATAGAACTGTGACAGAGGAACTGAAGCAACTTTTAGATGTTAGGTCCATGCAGCAGTCTCTCAGAGCACTGTCATCATCTGCCATGTCAAATAGAAGAGGGGGGATTGAACCTGGTGGAGAGAATTTAGATCAAGCCTGTCAAGAGTCCCCCTTGCAGTTCAACCTCTCACCTTTCACAGCTCCCCCTCTCTCTGATGCTAACAGCTAGCTGCCTGTGATGGAGCATCTCAAGAGCTGACTGGTTCAAAGTCAATACATATTGCTGCTTGTTTAGTGTCCTCCTGACCCTTAACCGTTACAACTTCATTGCCAGTCTCGAAGTAGTCCATCTTTGCTCTTTATGGACCATTTCAGAACAATAGAAGGGATGGACTAGCGGCAGTCACTTTTTGGTGTTTTTGTCTTTTTCATATTTGAGTATAATGTCATGATAGCATCTTGTAATGTATAAATGGGTGTACTGATAGTCCGATCACCCACCTTTTTTTTTTTTCATCTTCAATGGCCAGAGCAGACACTGATGTCTACCTACTGTAGTGTCCAGGATTTGTAGATACTCCAAAAACATCTCCATTACAACAAATGTGTAAACATCAATATGTATTGATGGAACCGTGGTTCAGTGGTCAAATCCCACTGTTTCCTCATTATTCCTGGACACAGGCACGAGAGAGAATGCAATCACTGTGTTCTCTGAACAGGGAGTCGTTTACTGGGACATCCTTTTCTGATGCAGACAGTGGTGACTTTATTTGCGTAGGGGGATCTAGTGATCTGGGTCTGTATTAATGCATCTCCGACTAGGAGTGCTGATCTAGGATAAAGTCTAGGCTTTCTGTGCCCTCATGCTCTGAGACACTTTATGAATATGGGCCCTGGCTGTACTGTATGTCAAACACTCCAATCCTTTATCAGTATAATTTAACTAATGTAACCACTTCTGAAATCCATTGAGAGCACTGGCACAGTCAAAATGACAGCCTGTAAACACACAAGCAGAGCACACATTTTTTTGTTACATTTACCATTGTGACACTACAGTCAGTGGTCCCACTTGTTATGAGCCCCACATTTGAGCATTTTTTTTGCAAACAATGTAAAAAAATATATATATAATTTATAGTTAATATATATATAGTTAATAAAGCCGCATACAAACATGGTCTCTTTTTTGTTTTCTTGAGTAAGGCAGACCCAAAATGCAGGCATTTCAGCCTAGCTCAGTGCTTCCTTGGTGGTGCGGCAAGCCAGCAGAAAATTTGGAGCGTTGCGCCGTGATTGGCTCAGTGTTCTGTCACTCATGGGGACTACGTCACCGCCAAGTCTAAGGGTAGAGCTAGAAAATGTAAGCCCCTTGGGTGCTGCCATAGAGTTACATTAGAAGTGCCCATCCAAGAAGGCTCAAGGTCATTGGCAAAAGATAAAATGACGTCAAATCACATATGTACAGTAGCTTCGATTGGACTGATCATGCCAACATCATACTTTCAACATCTTAGCTAGCAGACATCATCATGAATCAAGTCGACAATCTACTGGCATATGTTGAAAGTATGATGTTGGCATGATCCTTGTCATATGAAGATAAATAATTAAGAAAAATTATAGATAAAACGTATCGGTGCTCATCAGCTATTGGACATAAACATTACACAGCAAGTTGCAAATTCAACAATGAGTGGTTTGGAAGGAATCAGTGACAGTGGCTAACTGAAAGCATTGCAAAGCAGTGAGTAGCCTGCTATTCAGTGGAGTGGCTGTGTGGTCCCAAATCTGGGATTAAGGGTCTCTTTTCCAAGTTTAAAATGATAAACATTCAACATTGGCCATGCTGTCAATTATGCATGATTTTTGCCACGCTCAAAACAACTGTTAACTCGGAACTGCAAAAACTTGACTTCAGTGAGTTCAAGACAACTGGGAGGTCGGGAATAAACAAGCTCCGACTGGGAAAATAAGTTTTGAACGGTCATCCAACTCGGAATTGTAAATCTGGCCTCTTTCTAGAGCTACGACAAAGAACATTAATGACGTCATCATGATTCAACCTTGTTTTTGTCAGAGTTCCCAGTTGTCTTGAAAGCACCATAAATCCAGAGAATGCCAGACTTGGATGAGAAAATGTGCCCACTTAAGACCTCCGCGCCACCTTCCTGTTCAAGTGAGCACAGCACAACAAGGTGAGTCCAAAAATGTATTGTATGCTGCTGCATAAATAATGTAATATGCCAGGGAGATATGTATACTGTAGCTAAGAAAGTAATACTAAGTGTATGTTGTGTAGTAAGCTGTTAGTAGCTTATATGCCTCACCCTAATAATTTGGTCTATTTACCCCTCTTAATTTCACCTACTGTTCTGACTTGGTGGTGCACATGTAGCCTATAACCTGTTTTAGAGAAATGTAATCATTGATTATTGTAAGAGCTTTCATTGTCTGCTTATAGTTCCCCTTTATTTATCATACGGTTCTGACTTGGTGTACAGGGGAGAACACTAAGAGCGGCCCACGTTTTGAAATGTACAGCGACAGAATTCAGAAGTGCTAAACAAATGGTTAAATTGACTACGTCCGTCCTAGCTCGCTCATTAATGGCTTGATCGAAATTACGGATTGCTTAAGCAATTGTTTAAGCAAGTCAGACATATTAGCTATGTTGTTTTAACGGGCAGTAAATGAGGCTGAATGAACTGTTTCGCTGACAGACAAGGCTCCGCTGATAGCGAGGTGTAGCAGTGGTAAGGTGTTGGGACTGCTGTTGTGACAGCTTTATGTAGGCCCTAACAGATTATGGGCACCGTTTGTCACCGTTATAGTGCAATTAATGTACTGTTTAGTGTTGTGTTGTGTTGTGTAGTGGCTTTGCTGGCATGCATCCCACTTTATTTATTTTTTGCCCCACCAATATATACATACAGTACATCTCTCTTTCTCTTGTTCAACATATTTTTTCACTTTCTCAAAATGATTTCCCTCAATATAATTTCTCTCCAAATATTTTTCCTCTCTCTTAACATAATAGTGTAAAAAAGCCTGTAGAGATAAGCCGTTAACAATGTTAAATATTTATGCAAGAGCCGTAGGAAGACAATAGGATGGTCAGACTTTCATTTTTTTTACTGATCTGCATGGAGCATTGAAGGAGGTTGTGGTCCCTCAGCAAATTATCGAAGTAGATCCCTGTGAATAATACAGTCTAACCCCACGGGCTCTAGGGCCTAGAATTTCTGGATCTTTGGGGAAGGGCTTATTTTGTCAGTTACGTTCATGCATGTAATCATTGATTGTGTCCATTGCGACAGCGTGATTTACCATCTGTGGTGTCCCATGGGTTGACACTGCTTTCATTGGCTCTATCCCCACAGGCTTAGAGGAATTTGTGTTAATTTCCGGTTGTGAATTTTATTCTTAGAGGTCTCTCAAATTGTAGTTGTATATGTGAACGTGGACAACATATTTTAAAGTTGGTAAACCCACAAAAATAACCGTGAAGTAGAACAATTTTCCACCTTTCCTCAGTAGTTGTCCTTAGCAGTTTAGCCCATAAGAGCCTATTGCTTCCACCTAAAGTAGGCTAAGACTGAAGACGAAATACTGTGTCCCATAACACAGGTTGACATCACCAGCTCAAATCTCTTCTGACAAGTGTCAACTTTGCAGCCCTGTTGTTGCTCTTGTACACTTTACCTCCCCTGCGCGCCTTCCAGACTATTTTTCCCGCTGTTGTGCGGAGAAAGACGCGGGTGTAGCGGCGGGGAAACAAATTGTCTGCAAGCAAGCGCCTTTTAATTCACATTTATTCAGTTTCAGACGCTCACAAGCAGCGATAGACACCATCAGAGTCGAAGGTCTCTAATACTTACTATTGTTGGAATACTTGAAAACTGGAACTTGGGAGAACTGGACATTATATCGAAGGGAAATGGTAAAGAGTACAAATAGGCTATAGGACTACATTTTTCTTAAGTAGTTATTGCTCTTATTTTTTCCACATTTGTTTTTTATTTACATATATTTTTTTAAGTATCTAGCGTTGATTTCCAATTAAGACTGGGCAAAGTGATGTCTTAGTATTGTGTATTGTAGGCTACAGCGACGCATCTAAAGCGCACCTGCGCCTCGATCATGACCAAGCTATTTATTTTAGCTGACTAACAAAAATGATCACACAAGTAGGCTACCATATGTCGCCGTACAATGACAATCGTCAACAATATTAGATAGAGATTGAGTGGCTGCAGCTAGAGTGGTTAATTGTTTTGAAACCATCCTTTTCAAATTCGTCATTGTCCATGCATAGCCTACAGTTTATCCAGAAATTGCACAATCACAGTAATTAAATGAAGTATTAGCCTAGGTCTAAATACAAAAAGTGAGAACAGACTGCATATTTTTTTGTCCATTCGGATGGTGTACTGTCTTCCACTGGAGTCTGTTACAAGTTGTTACATTGGCAGCAGCTGTCAAACCCTTGGGATCCTGCCTCTTGAGCAACAAGAGGCTCCGCTGAGAGGCCTATTGCGCATGACAGTCTGCTGGACAGCTCCAGAGAGGGAAATTTAAAAACGGTTTTTGGGAAACAAGTGCAGCACAGTGAAAACACAGTAGGCTACACGGGCTCGTCAACAGCTACATTTTTCTGCAGATTATCCTAAACAGGTAAGACTTTTTTCGTTATTTCAAGGATGAATATCAGCAAATAGTCGTGAGACTGAGTGAGAGGGGATTATTTAAATTAGAGGACTTTTCGTTTTTAAGTCATTGTTGATATTTCAGTATTTATTTATTTTGGGTGTAGTTGAAAAAATAAAAAAATAAAGTTAATAAATAGCCTTGTGAATTGCAATGCTTGTTAGTAAAATAAATTAAAAAGCAATCAATTTGTTTTCTGTATTGTAAAACGTCAATGTTATATTAATTTGAAGCATAGGCCTACATATGTGAACTGAGAATAGACCTGTATTGTTTGTTGTCTATTTTAATTAGCAATTTGTATGTTTTTGCCATGATAGCTGATATGATTGTCATTAGCTTATATCATTATTGTTATTAACATAATCAGATTCAGATTGTTTTAATAGCGCATTCATTGTAGCCTATATGATTAAATAAATAATATAATTTTCCTCCATAAGTAGTCTGTTTGATGTGCTAATATTTTATTTATCTAAAGGTCAGTATAATAGCCTACATATGAGTAGACTAAACAAGGAAACAAAAAGGAATTCAAACTGTTACGTCAGTTTTAAAAACAGAAATAGGTCTAGGCCTAAATTACATGAAGTATTGAAGCCTAGATGTCTTATGCCGAGGCACTTTTTCCTTGTTGCAGCATTATTAAATATCCCAGGAAATGATAGAAAGTGGAATTACGTCCAGGATGTCAGGAATTCTAGAAAATTCAGGTCATCATCCCTCTCCACAAGACTACAGGTAAGACTGGATTTGTGAATTGCAATGAAATTAGGTTTTTGATCAATGTTGTATCTTTGTAAAGTTGGCTACACTTAACAAAACATTTTTAAATATGATTAAAAAAATGTTCAGGTATAAGGATAACTCAAAGATTTGTTTTCCAAAATCTCCCTATACTGTATGTTTAATCCAACGTTAGATGGACACCTATTTTGGTGAAGGGGGGGGGTGTACGAAAATAAGGAATTCAAAAACACTATCTAAAAAATAAAGGATTTTGTCTGAATGGATCTGTCAGAAACCATCAGCTCTGTTTACACTCCCGCTGCCGGCACACAGTGAGACTGAGCCTTTTAGCCCGCTGGCTCCAAGGGGGAGATGGGGCTCTCCGGGTCACTAGCGAGGAGAAGTGGCTCTCAATTAGGAGGAGGTGGGAGTGTGGTCTGTGTAGTATTGAACCTCTGGGAAAGCTCGAGCGACTTGCGCTAGACGGGGGACACTATAGACCAACATGCCGTGCCTTGTTGAACATGCTCTTTATTCTGGGTTAAGTGGGGGGTAAAAAGGGGAGAGGCATCATAATTGCTGTAAAAATATTTATGGTGGTTGGCCTAGAGATGCTTGTGAGATTTTCAGCAAAAAAAGTGTTCTCACGAGTTTTACATATAAAATATGTGTTATATAGGCTGACTGTTTCCAGTCGAGTTTAAATGTTTTGATCAAATCCCACTAATCGTTAAAGGGATGTTCATGTTCTACTCAAATACAACCTAAGGTGAATTGTGTACCAAAGCTGTAGTCAATTCCTCATCCATTTAGAAAATTTGCCCAAAACACCATACAAACACCCCAATCCTATATTACAAATGTACCCTTTCTGAAGGTCGTGTCTGCATTAGATTTCTGAAAAGTTGTGTTATCATGTTATAGGCCTAATCCACTTTCAGATTTAGATTTGATGCAACTCAATGACAACATTCAAAAGTGTATTGAACCCCAATAAAGTTCAGACGTCCTTCTGGAAAGGACACTACTGTAATATGAGTTGGATTGGTCTGTTTGTAAGGTGTTTTAGACATATTTCAGAATGAATGGGGTCCTATGTTAATACTGACAAAACACAATGACTATCAAATACCTAAGTAAAAGACACAAAATACATATCCAAAAAAACTGTCTTGGGGATCCGACTACAGCCAAGGCAAATCAAGTGACAAATCATGTTAGGTTGTATTGAGTTGAACATCCCTGAAGACCAAAATAGTAATCTTGTTGGTATATGCTTCCATTGGAATTAGTGCCCTCTAAAATGTGTTTTACCTATTTGGATTCATCCTTAACTCAGGCTTGCAGCTGGTGAGGCATATATTGGTAGTTTTTTTGTGTGGGTGTGTTTTTAAGAGAGAGTGCGTGCGCGAGTGTGTACGTTAACACATGTGCATGTGTCTTTTTTGGGGGGTATGAGGAGCTCATACTACAAATCTCAAGTAGAAATAGGTGTCTATGGTGTTGCCTGTGTTGGCGTCTGTGGTGGCGTCTGTGGAGTACAGTTTCACAGGAGTGTCTGTCACTCTGCTTTGAAAGGGACGGTTATTCACAAGCCTTTACTAACAAATGCAGTCAAGGTGTCCAAAGCCTGACCTCCAACAACCCCACCCTCCTCCCCACAGTCCCCTAGGGCCCCGTTTACTGCCCTTCTGGGTGGAGGGAGGGGGGACAGTGTGAGGGGAGAGGGTGGAAAGGGACAGGGAAGCAGATGGCATCCTATTTGTCCCTTGTGTGAGGGCTGTCATTCCAACAGATTAATGCAAGGGCTGGTAAAAAAAAAAAAACGGCAGAGACAATCAATCTGGGGGGAAACAATAGAGCCACGTGCCACTGGCCAGATTTGTCGTTTGGGTCACAATAGGTGATAATTTTTCAATAGACAAGGCCAACTGTTGCAGAGCGACATGTGCCGCTCTCCCATATTTTCAAATGATCTCATGCTCTGTTTACTTATGATTCAGCCAATGGGTAGAGGGAGATTGTAGTCACCTGACGTAGGGGTGATTTTGTTTGCAGTTGGGGTGGGGAGCAGGAGATAGTGTCCAGACCCACAAAGTAACTGAATAGTGAGTGTTGTCATAGCGACCCCAATTGCTGAACTATTCTACATTAAGTGTATGCAGAGACGACTGGAGAGGATTCTTCTCTTTTCTCCCCGCAGAGCCCTCCTGTCTTAAAATAAATAATGAGCAAAAGCTGATTGGCACCCCATGCCCCGATTAAGCAGAAATGAAGCAGTAAATCTTAACCAATATTGTACGCAGGTATGATAATTAATTGTGGATAAGACTAAATCATCATTGGGTGGTGGTTATATTGCAAATCTAGTGATCACTTATTATTATTTTTTTTGTATTTCCCAAAACTCAGGAAGTAGATTAGACCATTTTGTTGACGAGGAAGGTCACAAGCAAGTTACTGAAGAGGGTTTAATAATGCTGAGAATGTTGGCTTTTTATCCATAATGTTACTATTACAGTAATTAGCACTCTATAACCTACTTGTGATAAAATAATACTCCTGGATTATGATTCATTTTCACTTCTCCCACTCCAATGTTGGATGTATTACTTTAGGTTTAATGGAATACATGTCTGTTCACTCAGGTTCCTGTATTTGCCCTAGATATAACCAGACCTGGGTTCGAATACTATTTATAAAGCGGGTACTTACACATTTGTTTTGGAGTTTGTACTTTTGGGACTATTATTTACTTCCATGGCAACAATGATTTCAACTTGTATTTGAACCCAGGTCTGGATATAACCTACAGTTGTATGCTAGGCTGTGTATCTGAGTGGTGGGTTGCTTGTGTCCCGCCCCTGCAGACTTCTAACCACAGACCCATCCCAGCTTCGAGAGGATCTCCCTGGGGAACTGCAGTCTCTGTCGTGGCTCACATCTGTAGACGTTCCCCGGCTGCAGCAGATGGCCGATGGTCGTGGAGGAGACTTCAACGGGCCTTCCCAGGGGCAGGGGGGCAGCTTGTTGGAACAGCAGACAGGTGAGACACACACCAATTGGGGGAGGCTGCACCGTTTCAAATCCACATACATGCATTGATTGGATTGTTCAGGAGTCATGCTGGGCTCTGATGTTGAGGAGGACAAATTGATCAAAGTTATTACAGATGGAAACATAACTGCCTACCTGGCTAATGAGATTGGGAAGACCAGAAGAATGATTAACATACAGTATAAGGGATACAGACCTGGGCCTATGCTGATACTTGATAGGGCCATGGGCCCTGGTTTAATGCTTTACAAATGCATCCTTCTTTCTTATCTTCCTTGAAGCACAATCCGAATGGTCGGATTGGTGAAAGTAATACCTTGGTAGCCTTGCTCAGCCCGATCCAATCACTTGTGCTTGCCTCGAGTAAACGAGGAAGAAGGGATGCATTTCTGAAGTATTGGAACAGGGCCGATGTGTGGAGATTGGAGACTGACCTGGAATTTGTACTGCTTCCTTACTCACAGCTCAGCTGAACAACATTACCATGGCAGTGGGACAGGGAGCCATGATCCACCTACAGAGCAACATGCAGCACAGCCCCCTGGGAATTAACGTAATCACCGGCCACAGCGGAAATGTAAGTTATACATCCTGACATTATAATTTTTTTTAATGATAATTTATCCAAACTGTTTTATTAATCAAATGTTTATACTCTAGCTAAAGGAAATCATATAGTAAATATACTAAACGTGCCCTGGGTCTATTCCACAGATGTCTCCATTCTCTATGAATGGGCAGCACTCCCCGGGGTACCAATGCCCTGCCTCTGTCTACCAACCTACAGCCCAACAAGTGTTCACTCTGACCCAGGCTAGCCAGCAGGTAACTACGTCATCACTACAACTGGGCTGTGGATACAGTTTGTGAATTAGACATTTAAAAAAAAAAAAAAAGTTTTTTTTATTTAACCTTTATTTAACTAGGCAAGTCAGTTAAGAACAAATTCTTATTTACAATGACGGCCTACACATTCATTGAACCATATAATTATATAGTATTGTTAGAGTATTTAGTATTACTATCTAGTTATAAGAGCAACCAGAGTATAACTAAATGACAACGTAACAACCTATTAATACAGTATTGTACTAATATTTTAGACTGTTCTCTCATTTTCTCTCAGTGTTCTCCTGCTGGGCTCTATAGCAATGTCTCCTTCAACAACCAAAGCCTGTTCACACAGCCACGCCTGGCTCCACAAAACCAGGACCTACAGTCCAAGTCTTTCCCCAAGCCCATCTACTCCTACAGGTGAGCCTCCCCCTGGGCTAAGGGGCATTACAGTAGTATTGTATTGCCTGGGTCATGTTCATTAGGGCACACAACGAAAGTCCAGGTAGTTCCCTGTTTCAGACCATTTTCTTCCTCTTGGTGCCTAATGAACAAGACCCTGATCTAATTATCAACCATATGTAATGCATTTATAACTAAACTGTAATATTGTCTTGCTACTTTGATCCATCCTCAGCTGTTTGATTGCTATGGCTCTGAAGAATAGCAAGACGGGCAGTCTCCCTGTCAGCGAGATCTACAGCTTTATGAAGGAGCATTTCCCATACTTTAAGGTAAGACTTGAGCAGATCCTCTAAGGGCTGGTTTCTCGGACCCAGTTTAAGCCTAACCCTGGACTAAAAAGCATGCTCAACAAAGAATCACCATTGAACATGCTTTTTAGTCCAGGACTGGGTTCAGATAATATTCAATAGGGATTGGGGAAGCAGACATGTTGCATGGAATTAAGCATTGTGTTTAGTGAGTAGTCTAAACATCTCCTTCCTCTCCTTGGGGTTGTTTTCCCTGTAGACAGCACCAGACGGATGGAAGAACTCAGTCCGACACAACCTGTCTCTAAACAAGTGCTTTGAGAAGGTGGAGAACAAGATGAGCGGCTCATCGCGTAAGGGCTGCCTCTGGGCCCTGAACCCGGCCAAGATCGACAAGATGGAGGAGGAGATGCAGAAGTGGAAACGCAAGGACCTGCCAGCTATCCGTCGCAGCATGGCTAATCCAGGTGAGACCACAGGGTTGACTGAGGCCTATTCACACATAACCTGGGTCCTGTTCATTAGGCACAAAAATAAAAAAAAAGGACTGAAATCGGGAGGAACAACCTGAACTCATTTTTGTTTTATTTTGCAAAATGTTTTTAAAAATCCTTTGTGTGCTCTATTGAACACGACCCACCACAAATGAAGATGATTATTCCCTCTCAGTTTTATATGTCAATGTGGCAATTGTCATGGCTACAGTACAGTTGTCTATGTTCCAATTGACACTAACATGCAGAAAGAATCTGCTATGTTTTTTGTTTTAACTGGGCAATCATCAGTCTGTCATTCAGTTGCTAATCTGCCCTGTTTTTCTCTCTTTGTCAGATGAGTTGGACAAGCTGATCACGGACCGGCCAGAGAGCTGCAGACGAAAACCCATGGACCCCGGGATGACCCGTCTCCCCAGCTGTCCGTCCGGCTTATCCCTGCCGGTCCCGGGCCAGATGCAGCCCCAGCCCGTGGTCACCCTGTCCCTGCAGTGCCTACCCATGCACCAGCACCACCAGCTTCAGGCCCAGCTTCAGGCCCATGCCAGGCTGGCCCCGGTATCCCCCGCCCAGACACCCCCCCTTCACACCGTTCCGGACCTCTCCCACAGCCCCCTCGCCACTGAGCATCCCAGCAAGCAGCCTCATGACTTCTACAGTATCCACGGTGACGTCAACGCAGAGGTGGATGCACTGGACCCCAGCATCATGGACTTTGCTCTACAAGGTGGGTAGCTATAACACCTAGTCACAACATGATATACTGTTTTAACAATCCTCAAACCAATGATACTTTAAAACGGCAGTTGGCCATTTTCTTGTCTCTTAAAAGGAGTGATGACCAGTGACGTGACAAAATGAGTTCCTTCTGTCCTCAGGTAACCTGTGGGAGGAGATGAAAGACGACAGCTTTAACCTGGAGGCGTTGGGCACCTTCAGTAACTCCCCCCTGCGTTTGTCTGACTGTGACCTGGGCACCATGACCGGCAGCCTCCCTCCTGTCTCCAGCGGAGGTAGCATGCCCTTCTCAGACCTGCAGGCAACGGGACTGTTCACCTCATACGCCGCCCTGGACGCCCTCTCCTCCCAGTACATGGGCACGCCAGGCAACAGCAAGCCCATCACCGCCCTGCTTTAATGAAAACATCCCCACCACAGAGTGGAAGTCAAAGATAGAGCTGTACTAATGCAACACCAACAGTGTTGCACAGTGGATCCCACTCCTGGCACCAAAAAACCCCCCACATCTTCGACTGAAAAGCCTGAATCCTCATTGGTTTTCTCTGTCCACAATGAAAGTGCAACTTGTGTTGCAGTCCCCAAGCCACTACTTCAGATGGGAGAAAGAGGTCCATTTGGAGAATGATTTGATCAAAATCATTTTAAAACTACACACATATACTGTAAGCAAGAGGAGTAACCAATGGCGGCGAAGAGGAAAACTGAAACTGGGAGTAAATTGACTAAAATATACAGACATCTCTGGTGGAACTTTGCCAAGCAAAGACTCAAGAGCTGTCCTACCCTGTAGTACACCAACTACTAACTTACCATTTGCTAGTTATTGTACCATTGGCATTCCTGTGTTTGTAAGACTTACCATGGTACTGTTAGTTCTCTGTTCTTTATCTGTTGTCTGTATCATGCTAGGATGTATTACTGTGTTTTATTTATATTGGAGAAAGGAAGGAATTTATCACTGTTTACTGTATATATTTGTATGTTTCAAATCCCTTCTATCTCCACGGAAAAGCTTTTGTTTCTTAAACAGTATTTACCCATACATTCCAAAACACCAATATCAAAATCTGTCATAACAGCATTTGTAGACCATTTCACAAAGTTCAGCATTGGAAAATATGCTAAAATTAGTCAAATTCTGAAATCATAATATTCATTGAAGTATTCACATGATTTTTTATGACTAAAGGATGTCAGGCTACATGTACTGTAAAATTACACAAAAATAATAAAATCACAATGGGTAAATCAGTTTCAGTTTCTTGCTGAAAATAGATTAATTACATTTATTTACTTGACCTCTTATTAGGGTAATGTACAGTAAATAGAATTTATTTTACATATATTATTGACACAATATCAAATGGATATCTGGTATTTTGTTGAAGGCAACAGCAGGAGAATAGCTTGGGGGTCTCTTGGTTACAATGTTGTCATTTATCCATTGTACCGTTGTCTGCCCCTGTTCACCTGAGTTTAATAAACAATCAGCATTATATGAAAACATGTACACGTATTCATATCGCATACAAAAGGTTAACATAAATCATGATCTTCTTTAGTGTCCGTTTGTTCCAAAAGCACCATACAAATACTATGGGTGTGAATTTATCTACTGGCATTTAGATTGTTCACCCAGACTGGTATACACCATCAATAACCAGGTTTCCATTCAATCTTTTTATGCGAGTAAAGTACATGTTGGATAAAAAAGGTGACGACAGGCCTGATGGAAACGGCTAATTTGTAGGTAAACTTGACAAATGCAGACAAAACGAAATACGCTAGACAAGGTGGGTTATTTTTGTGTCTGTAAAATGTATTATGCGAGAAAAGGCAATGGAAATGCCTTTACGAGACAATATTCATATAAAAACCATCATATCAAAGTAAACTTGGAGTCACGCGATGATATGGTGTGTGATCCTCCCACTACGACTCAGGAAAGTATGCAGTTTATTAGGCTACAAATTAAATCAATTATGATGAATTTCACATGGTGGTGAATGTGCTCGGTGATGAGCTTGATGTTCCTTTCCAACAAATATTGAGTCTTATTCTGGTGACAATCAATGCTTGGCTGCAGTTTGACAAATAAAAATAATAATCTCATCATGTTGGCTAGCCTACCTGCACTGTATATCAGTGAGCTGTTGGCTAGCGCACACGTGCCTTGACCAGAATGGTCACATTCGCTATATAACGCATTTGTTTTTGTGACAAAACCATCAGTAGAGTTGAAATGCGATGGAAACCCATTTAACTTGTATTTTTTATTCAGTAAATGGGGATTTAACAGCAAAAGTTAGTTTTTTGTGCATACCTCATCACGCACAGCCTTTTATCCACAACAAGTCAATCTGATGGAAACATCTCTGGTGGGAAATGTATTGTTTTTATGCGCATTTTAGAATACTGGCATGAAAATCTGTCGCCAATTGGATGGAAACCTAGCAATTGACAACAAAAAAATACAAATGAAATGACTCCGGAAAAACACCAGTGTATTTCTAATTCAGTCAAACACCAATCATACAAAGAAATAAATTCAAGTGTACAAGAATAAACACTGGTGGTAAGTACAAAAAAAGCTATTACCTGAATTTCAAATTGCACACGGTTAGGCTTTTAAAGACTATACTGACATAAAAAGTCAGCTTTGGTTTAATTAGGGAAAGAAAACTGAAAATTCCCCATCGTACAGTCTGACGTACATTCAGAGGTTAGCAATGAGGCTCTTCATTAGAATACTGACAAAAATACCTATTCAATTCATGTTTTAAGATTTTGTTTAAGATGTTTTTTTCAAACATATGGGTTTTCCCATCCTATTGATAATGTGAATTCGAGTAGTGGTGGTTCCCAGCAATGTCAACTGCTACATGGAACCAGACCCTTTTTTAGCCTGCCTGTAGTGTCAGGTGGGTGGGGTTTGTACCTTTGATAATTTTCTATTGGAACAGGCAAGCTCAAACAAGCTCAGATACAGTATTTGAAATGATCTGAGATAGTATTTGAACCCAGGCCTGCATGGAACATCCTAAACATGTCTATTCACAGATTATAGTACATGTACAGTACACAGTGCCTTCAGAAAGTATTCAGACCCCTTGACTTTTTCCACATGTTGTTACGTTAGACTTATTCTAAAAGGGATTAAATAAAAAAAATCTTCAGCAATCTACACACAATACCCCAGAATGACAAAGTGAAAACAGATTTTTGTATAATCATTTTTTACTCTGACCCTTTGCTTTGAGACTCTAAATTGAGCTCAGGTGCATCCTGTTTCCACTGATCATCCTTGAGATGTTTCTACAACTTGGGAGTCCACCTGTGGTAAATTCAATTGATTGGACATGATTTGGATAAGGCACACACCTGTCCCACATATCAGAGCAAAAACCAAGCCATGAGGTCGAAGGAATTGTCCATATAGCTCCGAGACAGGATTGTGTCAAGGCACAGATATGGGGAAGGATACCAAAACATTTTGGCAGCATTGAAGGTCCCCAAGAACACAGTGGCCTCCATCATTCTTAAATGGAAGAAGTTTGGAATCACCAAGACTCCTCCAAGAGCTGGCCGCCCGGCCAAACTGAGCAATCGGGTGAGAAAGGCCTTGGTCAGGGAGGTGACTAAACCTGATAGTCACTCTGACAGAGCTCTAGAGTTACTCTGTGGAGATGGGAGAACCTTCCAGAAGGACAACCATCTCTGCAGCACTCCACCAATCAGGTCTTTATGGTAGAGATCAAGGCAAAGATGAACCGAGCAAAGTACAGAGAGATCCTTGATGAAAACCTGCTCCAGAGCACTCAGGACCTCAGACTGGGGCGAAGGTTCACCTTCCACCAGGACAACGACCCTAAGCACACAGCCAAGACAATGCAGATGTGGCTTATGGAGAGACCTGAAAATAGCTGTGCAGCGACACTTCCCATCCAACCTGACAGAGCTTGAGAGGATCTGCAGAGAAGAATGGGAGAAACTCCCCAAATACAGGTGTACCAAGCTTGTAGCATCATACCCAAGAAGACTCGAGGCTGTAATCGCTGCCAAAGGTGCTTCAACAAAGTACTGAGTAAAGGGTCTGAATAGTTATGGAAATTTGATATTTCAGGGTTTAAAGAAATATATAAATTAGCAAAAATGTCTAAAAACCTGTTTTTGCTTTGTCATTTCGGGGTATTATGTGTAGATTAATGAGGGGAAAAAATGATTTAATACATTTTAGAATAAGGCTGTAACCTAAGAATATGTGGAAAAAGTCAAGGGGTCTGAATACTTTCAGAATGCACTATATAGTGTCAGGGTGCATCTCTGCTGTGCCTGGTTACAGTGTGTGAGTAGCACTAACTATTCTTAACCCTGAGAATAAGACAGAAAGCACAGGAACAGATACTGGCCCTAGGGTCCACACCCCACAGGTCTACTTCTCTAGTCGCTCTCGTATGCTACAACTACAGGGATTTCCTGTGTAAGGCGTTGGGCAGCTCAGCTCAGACCTGGTGTTTAACTGGGGGCTGTGCCGTCCATTGTGGCTAGCAGGTGGAAGACCTTGGTCCTCTGGGACGGAGTGATGGTCTGGCTCATGTGGATGATGCAGTCCATGGTCAAATCAGGGTTGGCCTGCACCAGGCTAGAATAACAGACACAGTATACACAATAGGATTACTGGTATTTGCCAGCATAATGTACACAGTACATTCCAGTATGTGTGTGTGTATTTATATATATATAAATGGGGAAGGATACCAAAACATATATATATATACACTACTCATTCAAGGTTTTTTTTTTCTTCTTTTTACTATTTTCTACATTGTAGAATAATAGTGAAGACATCAATACTATGAAATAACACATACAGAATTATGTAGTAACCAAAAAAAGAATTAAACAAATATTTTATATTCTTCAAAGTAGCCACCCTTTGCCTTGATGACAGCTTTGCACACTCTTGGCATTCTCTCAACCAGCTTCATTAGGAATGCTTTTCCAACAGTCTTGAAGGAGTTCCCACATATGCTGAGCACTAGTTACCTGAATTTCCTTTACTCTGCGGTCCAACTCATCCCAAACCATCTCAATTGGGTTGAGTTTGGGTGATTGTGGAGGCCAGGTCATCTGATGCAGCATTCAATCACTCTCATTATTGGACAAATAGCCCTTACACAGCCTGAAGGTGTGTTGGGTCATTGTCCTGTTGAAAAACACATTATAGTCCCACTAAGTGCAAACCAGATGGGATGGCGTATCGCTACAGAATGCATGCTGGTTAAGTGTGAGTGTCACCAGAAAAGCACCCTCACACCATCACACCTCAATGCTTCACGGTGGGAACCACACATGCAGAGATAATATGTTCACCTACTCTGCGTCTCGTAAAGACATGGTGGTTGGAAACCAAAATCTCAAATTTGGACTCATCAGACCAAAGAACAGATTTCGACTGGTCTAATGTCCATTGCTCGTGTTTCTTGGCCCAAGCAAGTCTCTTCTTCATATTGGGATCCTTTAGTAGTGGTTTCTTTGCAGCAATTCGACCATGAAGGCCTGATTCACAGTCTCCTCTGAACAGTTGATGTTGAGATGTGTCTGTTACTTGAACTCTGTGAAGCATTTATTTGAGCTGCAATCTGAGGTGCAGTTAACTCTAATTAGTTTATTCTCTGCAGCAGAGGTAACTCTTGGTCTTCCTTTCCTGTGGCGGTCCTAATGAGAGCCAGTTTCATCATAGTGCTTGATGGTTTTTGCGACTGCACTTGAAGAACCTTTAAAAGTTCTGGAAATTGTCCGGATTGACTGACCTTCATGTCTTAAAGTAATGATCGCCTTATTTCTCTTTGCTTATTTGAGCTGTACTTGCCATAATATGGACTTGGTCTTTTACCAAATAGGGCTATTTTCTGTATACCACCCTACCTTGTCACAACACAACTGATTGGCTCAAACGCATTAAGAAAGAAAGAAATTCCACAAATTATCTTTTAACAAGGCACACCTGTTAATTGAAATGCATTCCAGGTGACTACCTCATGAATCTGGTTGAGAGAATGCCAAGGGTGTGCAAAGCTGTCATCAAGGCAAATGGTGGCTACTTTGAAGAATCTCAAATATAAAATACATTTGGATTAGTTTAACACTTTTTTGTTTACTACATGATTCCATGTGTTATTTCATAGTTTTGATGTCTTCACTATTATTCTACAATGTAGAAAAGGAAAAATAAAGAAAAACCCTGGAATGAGTACTGGTACTGTATGTGTGTGTGTGTGTGTGTGTGTGTGTGTGTGTGTGTGTGTGTGTGTGTGTACCTGCGGATGTGTTTCAAGGCATGGTCCCTCTTCAGGTACTTGATGTTCTCTCTGATGGCCGATCGTGTGCCGTCCTCTTTGGTCAAATGTTTCTCCAGCCACTCCACCACCGCTTTGTTGTGGTCCCAAAGGTACGCCTGGAAATGAGGCACAGAACCTCACTCTAAAACACTTCTACACACAATGGATTGGAGTGAAATAGATTGTGTCTCCCACGCAGTAACCCAACATCTTAAACATTGGACCAAAAATAACTCCTTATGTTCAGAGGGTGACAATTAGCATTACATGTAACAATAGCATAACACCACTTGTATCACATGAACGGAGACATTAAGTTGTGACATCCATACCTGGACTGTGCCCTCAGTCTCCACAAACCAGCGGCGCAGCATGGACTGGATGTGGCCGTCACTCAGCTCCGGGTTGGCCTGCAGGACTTCACACTTCACCACTCCCTCCAGCAGGAGGCGCCGCAGACGCCAGTAGAAGAAGCTCCGCACATTCTTCCAGTCCAGGATGTCCTGCATGTGACCACCAGGTTACACAGACCACCACCGTGTTACACAGACCGGGTTACACAGACCACCACCGGGTTACACAGACCACCACCGGGTTACACAGACCACCACCGGGTTACACAGACAATAGAGTGAGAGGGAGGGCCACTAATGCCCCTGTCCCATTGCAGGTACAGAGAATAGGACCGGGCATGACACATGCATCTCCTGTCAGCCCATGTGCTCTCTTTGTATTCTCCAGCTTTATTTTGCTTTGCAGTGTTGGCTCTAGCACCTTCCCTTGTTTGATTGACTATCATAACACAGAGTGTTGTTGCAAAACACAGGAAGGAAAGATGTTTCTTACCGTGATGGCACCCTTCTCCTGCATCCTCCCGGGAGTGTCGTGGAGGTCCACAAACTGCACTGCCACCTGGTGGTAAATGGGCAGTAGGAACTCCTCTCTGGCCCTCAGCTTGGCCTCCAGGTCCCGCCGCTGTTTGTCCGTCAGCTCCGGTGTACCTGGCAAGTAGAAGAGGATTTATTAGCCAGTGTCTCCAATGGAAAGCAGAAAATGTGTGATTCTTATTGGACAAGTCCAGGCAGTCTTGTCCTGTTTCCATCTGTTTCTTTTCGTTTGGCCCAGTTGTTTTTCTAAAGGGTTGACGAACCCCTTTGACTAGACATGGCAAAACTTCAAAAATTGTTACAATGCTAATGAAAAGAAAACATGACGTATATTGTGCATATGGGTGGAACTACGGGTATTGTTGTAAGATTTTACCAAGCTGTTCAGCCAGAACGGCGTAGACTGAGTCGATTCGGCGCATGGTCTTCAACAGGTCTTTCCTGCGATACTTGATCTCAACAGTGCCCTCTGCCTCGAGCACACCACCCCTGGACAGGGAGAGGGAGAGGGAGAGGGAGAGGAGAGCGAAGAGAAGAAGGGGAGGGTAGAGAAGAAGAGAGGGAGAGAGAGAGGGGGTAAGAGAACAGCTCATTGACATTTCAGGGAAGCTTCTCTCCTGTGTAAATGTAAAAAGGCCCACCTGCTCTCCCTGTCTGCGTAGAGCTCCATGCACAGAGGGTTGATGGTGGGGTCGATCACCACCCAAGATCCCCCCCTCAGCTCAGCATGCGGAGGGATGTAGATCAACATGGGCTGACGAAACTCACGCAGGCCGTCCACGATGTAGGCACCAAACTTCAGCACCTGGTCATACATGTCTGAGAGAGAGAGAGAAACCAACGTGAAGTTGTGATTTTATTTTATTCTATAAATGCTGGGGTGTTTCAGTGGCAGTTATTGTTCCAGTCAGTACCAGACCTGGGTTCAAATACTATTTGAAATGTTTTAAATATTTTGAGCTTTGCTTTAATCTGCCAGATGGGAATTATTTAGACTTTTCTATCAGTCCCCTTGCAACAGGCAACCTCAATCAAGCACAGATACAGTATTTGAAATTATTTTATGTACTATTTGAACCCAGGTCAGCCAGTACGTACCCTTCATTCCCCCGGAGAAGCCTCTCCAGTTGGCGAACACAATCAGAGGCAGCCGCTCGCGGTTGAAGTCACGGATGGCCTGTGCCGTCTTGAAAGCGGAGTCTGGGAACCACACCTGACCAGCCTGTTGCACCAGCTGAGAGACACACAAAGAGAGGGATGTTACACTCTGCTGCAGCTGTCGTATGAGTCTGTGTTACCTTGTCAGATCATGTTTCCCTTTTCTAAATGATCAAAGGCATCAATTAATGATTTTATTAATGATTGCTTACTAACAGGTCGCCTTGGCATTATTAATGATGGCTTACTAACAGGCCGCCTTGGCATTATTAATGATGGCTTACTAACAGGCCGCCTTGGCATTATTAATGATGGCTTACTAACAGGCCGCCTTGGCATATGACACAAGCAGGTCCATTACATAATCATTAAAGCACACAACATACACTGAGTGTACAAAACATTAGAGGGTTGTGGGGACAGTACATCACTGGGGCCGAGCTCCCTGCCATCCAGGACATCTATATCAGGCGATTTGAAAAGAAGGCAGAGAAATTGTAAAAGACTCAAACCACAAAGACTCCAACCACAAAGACTCCAACCACAAAGACTCCAACCACAAAGACTCCAACCACAAAGACTCCAACCACCCAAGCCCTATTTTCTCTGCCGGTGCATCAAGTCTGACACCAACAGGCTCTTGAACAGCTTCTATCCTCAAGCAATACGACTGATAAATAGCTACACGGACTATCTTGAGTTCACCTTTTATTTCTCTATACACATTCACAGGGCCTTACACACACACACACACACACACACACACACCACACACACACACATTTATACTGACTCTAAATACTTGCACACCCACTCACATAAATGCTGCTACTACTCTGTTTATCTAATATCCTGTTGCCTAGTCCCCTTACCCCTATACATACACTGCCTACCTCCATCACGCCAGTATCCCTGCACATTGTAAACATGGTATTGGAACTGAATTGTAAAATATATCCTGTACATATTATGCTTACTTACTTTATTGTGTATTTCATATTTCCCATTCTTATTTCTCATGGTTTTTCTAGTAATACATTGTTAATGATTATTTCATTGTTGGGTTTTGAGTTTGCAAGAAAGGCATTTCACTGTACTTGTGCATGTGACATTAAAACCTGAACACCTTCCTAATATTGAGTTGTACCCCCTTTTGCCCTCAGAACAGCCTCAATGCTTCCCACAGTTGTGTCAAGTTGGTTGGATGGCCTATGGGTGGATGACACACAGGAAACTGTTGAGCATTAAAAACCCAGCAGCGTTGCAGTTCTTACCACACATCCCGTTCAAAGGCACCTAAGTATTTTTTCTTCACTTTCACCCCCTTAATTTCACACATACACAATCAATGTCTCAATTGTTTCAAGGCTTAAAAATCCTTCTTTAACCTGTCTCCTGACCTTCATCTGCACTGAGTGTAGTGGATTTAACAAGTGACATCAAGGGATCATAGCTTTCACCTGGATTCACCTGGTCAGTCTATGTCATAGAGCATGTTCCTAATGTTTTGTGCACTCAGTGTACAATGTGGAAACTAAGCCACTCACTCTGGCCTCAGAGTCCAAGTTGGCTGGATCGGCCGGGATAGCCACCTCAACGGTGCGTGTTTCCACAGCGATGACACCAATAGGAATCCCTCCTAACCTGTGGTGTTTTTAGTTACAAGTTAGTTGGCAATCTGCGTTCCGAGCGCTAACATAAGTGGTTCCATATCCTGCAGGTATGATGCTTTACATATTGAAAACCTGTATGGGCCTTTATAATGTCATATAATAACACTTAAAATGTTCAGTCTCTCTCTCTCTATGTATCTAAAGTTTTAAACTGACTCAAAATGGCTGGTATTTAGCAAGGATTATTATAAGTCTTAAAATGCATCATAATCCATTGTACCTGCAGACTTTAAGTACAGTTTTACCCATATGTCTTCTGTAAGCATTTCTATCACATAATTATAGGATTACAAGTTGCTATTGTGTGTATGTACAGTACACTCACCTGGCTCTGCCTACCACTACTGTCTGGGCCCAAGATCCCATTACCTCCATGAAGGAACCATGGTCACAGAATCCACTCTGCCAGGCTCCTTTTACAGCTACACAGCACACATACAAACAAATATGTAAAGTGTATTGCTTTTTTTTTTAATGCACTTTAAATACAGTTTTGGTTAGATTCAAAATACAGTACACTACACCATGGAATCAAAACGATAGGGACATATCCATGTCTGTCAACTCAGGGGGTGGTGAATAGAATGTGGGCATAGTTAAGAGGCTTATGTATGTATGCTGCAGAGAGTGTATCTCACTGGGGTGGGGCCTCCCGGCCAGCAGCCAGCGGGGGTCATAGGGAGCCTTGGTGGGGGTGAACTCAATCTCCCTCTCCACTGGGTCCTTGGGTGGGATCACCGGCACCGGAGAGTGCTTGTTCTGAAACCAGAGCAGAACAATGTTCTGAGACCTTCTATCTGGGGGTTGGTCGGCCGAGTTCGACCTCTTACTGGACATCTTTAGCCTGGTCCCAGATCTGTTTGTTCTGTCTTGCCAACTTGGCGTCTCAGAGTAGAAGTGCTGATCTAGGGGGACCTGATCCTAGATCAGCACTAATACTCTGAGAAGCTTTATGAACAGGGGCTCAAATCGGTGACCAGGTTAGGATGTTCTTTCTCTTCTTTGAATGTACCTTTGGCATAAAGGAGAGCCACTGCAGGATGGTGAAAATGCCCTCGAAGTCGTCAGGCACTGTACTGTGTGTCACGCCGTTGTTGTGCATGATCTGGACGCCTCCCAGCTGGTTGTTGGAGGTGTACACCTCTCTGCCCAGGACCTGCAATGAAAACAGCTCCACTGTCAACGACACTGAAAATACCCCACATATCCAGTGGATTACATTTATCCGGTTCCAAGTGGTTGAAAAGCAGAAGGCATTAATGGTTATTTTAAATAGTTTCACTATTTATGAAATATGAGACTCCTTAAAAGGGATATTTTGGTTAAAAAACATATTTTTCTATATTCCTCGTCAGTCCACCACTGATACGGTCTCAAAATACCATTACGTTATCCTAACAGTGGACCTGTGTTTACTACTTGGAAAAGTCTCACAAGGTGTTAAAAGCATGATGAATCCAAGCAGACGGGACAGAAGCACACCTTGTTGAGGGCTCCAGCCCCAGTCAGGATGATGTGGGAGTTCTCCACCTGGATTACCCTCTGCCCCAGACGCACCAGATAGGCCCCGATCCCAATGGCACGGCATGTCACCTGCAGTTAGAAGGACATAACATGGCTTTAACATAAGCCATGATGCATGGTAGGCCTAACCACCTGGGGTATCTAACCCCAGACGAAGAGACGTGTGTGTGTGTGTGTGTTGTGGTTATGTGACATCTCCTCCTGACCATGCTGATGGTGATGATCTCATCGTAGGCCTGGGACGTCTCCCCGGCGATGGTGCCTGATCCCCTCAGGTTCTCCACCCCCAGTCCCTCCTCGGCTCCTATGATATCAGTGATAATGTACCTGGAGCCAAGCCAATGGGATGGGAGAGAGAGAGAGAGAGAGAGAGAGAGAGAGAGAGAGAGAGAGAGAGAGAGAGAGAGTCAGCGAATCTCTGGGATAACAAACTGTGTTTGTTAGCTGTGCTACTTGATAAACGGGTGACTGGTCCCAGGTGTATGTTTTACCTGGACTCCCCACCCTCCTCCACATGGTAGCAGTGGACAGCGTTGGTGGAGCTGATGCGGGTGTAGTCCTGGGGCGTCAGGTACAGATACTTGAAACCCTACAGGTGGAGACCATAGAACAAACAAAACAGTCATCAGTCCCGAGGAAGAGGGCTCACACAGTGACAAGGCATATCTGCGTAGAGGCTGATAGTGGATACAACATGATTACACCTTGCCATTATGCCCCACCGTGAATCTCAATAGCACCACCGCTGTTCTGATGACAATTCTGTTTGTCCAACCTAGTAGAGCATACCACCAGCACATGCTAACAAACAGTTGTGCTAAGTGTAGGTTTACAAGAGATTCCACGCGGAGGGAATCTCTGCGGAGGGAAGGCATATCGGTAAGTCAGAAAAGGACAATGTTTGATTGCCATGACCTCTGCTGCAGGAAATTAATTACATTGAGTATTTCCCCCCCTTTTGCAGCATGGTTTGTTTATTTTTATTTAACTAGGCAAGTCAGTTAAAAACAAATTCTTATTTACAATGAGAGCCTACCTACAGGGTCAGCCCCTGGAGCAAAATAGGGTAAGTGCCTTGCTCAAGGACACAGACAGATTTTTCACCTTGTCGGCTCGGGTATTCGAACCAGCGACCTTTCGGTTACTGGCCTAACCGCTAGGCCATAGACCTTTTTACAATGACTATTGAGTTGGTCGGGCATAGAGTCTACTTGTAAGTAGTGCCTGGTGATAAGTCACCTTATAAGGGTCCTGGGGGTCGATCCAGGCCACCTGGAACATATGTCGTATCTCCTCGGCCAGGCCGATGCGTGCCCCGCTGTTGGCTGAGATGTAGATGCGTGGAATGCCCTCGCCCCGGGCCAGCTCCGAAGCCCGCAGGAACAGCTGGTCCTCCTGGGGTCCGAACGAGCCAATCATGTAGGTGATATCGTTGCAGATGACGATGATGTCGCGGCCCTCGGGATACTCCGGCGTTTTCATCTGCATCCGGAAGGCTACCATTCCCACCTGGGAGGGAGAGAGTGAAGAAGGGTATATGTGATTGCCATGGGGTTTCGGGACAACATAGCAGATTTAAAAGAAACAGGGTCCTGCTGTTCTCTGTTTAAGTTCCTTCCAATACACGTGAGCATGTGTTCTACCTGGTTGTCTCCAGGCAGGCGGTTCATCTGCACCAGTCGGTCCTGTGGGTCCAGCACCAGCTCAGTGCACATCAGCACATCTTTAGGGTAACTATCCCCCGGACCCCACAGCTTAAAGAGGGCCTATGAGACACATGGGTTAAAAAGAAAAACACCCCGCACAGTTTAAACAGAGGGAGGATAAAGTGTCAAAAAGCTTTTACAGAGAGAGAGAGAGACACCCACCTGTCGGAACATCTCAGGGATGTCGTAGACGTAGGTGGTGCCCAGGGTCTGGGCCTGGAAGCGTTTGGACTGCAGCAGGTCCTTGGTGACATAGGGATGGTTGATGAGCATGCCGTGCAGAGGGCCCTGCTTGTCCTCGTATGACTGGAACATGATCTAGAGATCAGAACGGAGACGGAGGTCCGAGGCCAGCAGCAGCTCATTGCATTGAATTGATAGAAAATCGTAAATAGAAAGCTTATCAATGTTTTGTGAAGCATATAGTTTTTATGAATGCCCTGTGAAACCTTTATTAATTGTAGAATCTTTACTCCTGCACTGCTTATTCAACATAATTTCTCTGGTTGTGCAGTGTGTACCAACACTGGCTGTGAATGGCAATTTCCTGTAGCTCCAGTAAGCCAGTGAGCTGACCCTGTTTATAGTGCTCTCCTGATCTACCTACCTGTCCTGTTGTGGCGTCTGTGATTTCCTTATATAGGCTGATGTCCAGGTTGTAGCCCGACTCGTTGGTGAGGAACAGGTGGATGGGGATGGCGGTCCCGGTGGGCGTCAGCCGAATGTTGATCTTCAACTCGGCCTGGAGCACCCGGAGCTTCCACAGCCTACTGCCGTAACGCATCACCATGGAGTGCACCGACTCCTCAATCTAAAAAGGGGGAAGGGGGCGAGAGAGGACACAGAGGCAACACATACTGTCTGGTTCATATACAGTGGGGAGAACAAGTATTTGATACACTGACGATTTTGCAGGTTTTCCTACTTACAAAGCATGTAGAGGTCTGTAATTTTTATCATAGGTACACTTCAACTGTGAGAGACGGAATCTAAAACAAAAATCTATAAAATCACATTGTATGATTTTTAAATAATTAATTAGCATTTTATTGCATGACATAAGTATTTGATCACCTACCAACCAGTAAGAATTTCGGCTCTCACAGACCTGTTAGTTTTTATTTAAGAAGCCCTCTTGTTCTCCACTCATTACCTGTTTTAACTGTGCCTGTTTGAACTCGTTACCTGTATAAAAGACACCTGTCCACACACTCAACCAAACAGACTCCAACCTCTCCACAATGGCCAAGACCAGAGAGCTGTGTAAGGACATCAGGGATAAAATTGTAGACCTGCACAAGGCTGGGATGGGCTACAGGACAATAGGCAAGCAGCTTGGTGAGAAGGCAACAATTGTTGGCACAATTATTAGAAAATGGAAGAAGTTCAAGATGACGGTCAATCTCCCTCGGTCTGGGGCACCATGCAAGATCTCACCTTGTGGGGCATCAATGATCATGAGGAAGGTGAGGGATCAGCCCAGAACTACACGGCAGGACCTGGTCAATGACCTGAAGAGAGCTGGGAGCACATTCTCAAAGAAAACCATTAGTAAAAGACTACGCCGTCATGGATTAAAATCCTGCAGCGCAAGCAAGGTCCCCCTGCTCAAGCCAGCGCACGTCCAGGCCCGTCTGAAGTTTGCCAATGACCATCTAGATGATCCAGAGGAGGAATGGGAGAAGGTCATGTGGTCTGATGAGACAAAAATTTAGCTTTTTGGTCTAAACTCCACTCGCCGTGTTTGGAGGAAGAAGAAGGATTAGTACCATACCAAGAACACCATCCCAACCATGAAGCATGGAGGTTTAAACATCATTCTTTGGGGATGTTTTTCTGCAAAGGGGACAGGACGACTGAATCGTATTGAGGGGAGGATGGATGGGGCCATGTATCGCGAGATCTTGGCCAACAACCTCCTTCCCTCAGTAAGAGCATTGAAGATGGGTCGTGGCTGGGTCTTCCAGCATGACAACGACCCAAAACACACAGCCAGGGCAACTAAGGAGTGGCTCCGTAAGAAGCATCTCAAGGTCCTGGAGTGGCCTAGCCAGTCTCCAGACCTGAACCCAATAGAACATCTTTGGAGGGAGCTGAAAGTCCGTATTGCCCAGCAACAGCCCCGAAACCTGAAGGATCTGGATGGAGGAGTGGGCCAAAATCCCTGCTGCAGTGTGCAAACCTGGTCAAGAACTACAGGAAACGTATGATCTCTGTAATTGCAAACAAAGGTTTCTGTACCAAATATTAAGTTCTGCTTTTCTGATGTATCAAATACTTATGTCATGCAATAAAATGCAAATTAATTACTTAAAAATCATACAATGTGATTTTCTGGATTTTTGTTTTAGATTCCGTCACTCACAGTTGAAGAGTACCTATGATAAAAATTACAGACCTCTACATGCTTTGTAAGTGGGATAACCCGCAAAATCGGCAGTGTATCATATACTTGTTCTCCCCACTGTACATGTCAAATCAAATAAAGCTTTATTCATATAGCACATTTCAGACATGAATACAACGCAATGCGCTTCACAGGAAAAAAAACAAATAAAAACAATTAAATTAAAAACAGAAAAATTTACTACAAACATAAGAGGATAAAAAAACAAAACAATAAAAACTAAACAACTAAAAAGCACCCTAAGGAAAAGCAAAGCTAAAAAGTTGTGTTTTAAGATCTCCTTTAAATATGTCCACAGTTTCGGCCCCCCTCAGGTTGTCTGGCAGGCTATTCCAGAGGCTGGAGGCATAGTAACTAAAGGCTGCCTCTCCATGCCTCTTGGTCCTAGGCTTTGGCCAGTGCAAGAGGACCTGAGAGACCTACTGGGTGCACAAGTCAAGCCTGCTTGTAATAAAAGTCTCTCTGTATCAGCCTGAGATAGAATCGGCCGCACCTTGGCAATGTTCCTCAGGTGGTAAAAAGCTATTTTGGTCACATCCCTAATGTGTGATTCGAAATTGAGTTCAGAATCTAAAATGACACCTAGGTTTTTTTTTCCTGGTGTTTGATCTTTATTGCCTGTGAATTCAAATGTGCAGCCAGATTCTCTCGCTGTGCTTTGGCTCCAATAACAAGTACATCGGTCTTGTCTTGATTTAGCTGGAGGAAGTTGTGAGCCATCCAATTATTTAAATCATTAATACAGTCTAATAATTTAACTGTGGAGCTAAAATCCTCTGGTGGCACAGACATTTTAAGTTGTGTATTGTTGGCGTAGCAGTGAAAATCAATCCCGTGCTTTATGGTAACGCTGCCAAGGGTTAACATATATAAACTAAACAGTACCGGATGCAAAAATCAACCAACCTTGTGGAACGCCAAAAACTCTCGACCAAAATACACTACATGACCAAAAGTATGTGGACACCTGCTCGTCAAACATCTCATTCCAAAACCATGGGCATTAATTTGGAGTTGGTCCCCCCTTTGCTGATATAACAGCCTCCACTCTTATGGGAAGGCTTTCCACTAGATGTTGGAACATTGCTGCAGGGACTTGCTTCCATTCAGCCACAAGAGCATTAGTGAGGTCGGGCACTGATGTTGGGCGATTAAGCCTAGAATGTCATTGTATGCTGTAGTGTTAAGCTTTCCCTTCACTGGAACTAAGAACAATGAAAAACAGCCCCAGACCATTCATTACTTCTCCTCCACCAAACTTTACAGTTGGCACTATGCATTGGGGCAGGTAGCTTTCTCCTGGCATCAGCCAAACCCAGATTCGTCCGTCGAACTGCCAGATGGCGAAGCGTGATTCATCACTCCAGAGAACGCTTTTCCACTGCTCAAATGGCGGTGAGCTTTACACCACTCCAGCCGACGCTTGGCATTGCGCATGGTGATCTTAGGCTTGTGTGCGGCTGCTCGGCCATGGAAACCCATTTCATGAAGCTCCCGACGAACAGTTATTGTGATGACGTTGCTTCCAGAGGCAGTTTGGAACTCGGTAGTAAGTGTTGCAACCAAGGACTGACGCTTTTCACACACTACACGCTTCAGCACTCTGCGGTCCCGTTCTGTAAGCTTGTGTGGCCTACCACTTCGCGGCTGAGCCATTGTTGCTTCTAGACGTTTCTACGTCACAATAACAGCACTTACAGTTAACGGGGCAGCTCTAGCAGGGCAAAAATATGACTAACTAACTTGTTGGAACGGTGGCATCCAATGACAGTGCCAAATTTAAAGTCACTGAGCTCTTCAGTAAGGCCATTCTACTGCCAATGTTTGTCTATGGGTATTGCATGGCTGTGTGCTCAATGTTATACACGTCAGCAACGGGTGTGGCTGAAATAGCCGATTTCCACTCATTTGAAGGGGTGTCCACATACTTTTGTAGATATGGTGTAGATCCTAAACCAATTTAGAACTAGACCAGAGGCGCCAACCCACCTCTCTATTATGTCAAGAAGGACATCGTGGTGAACGGTATTGAATGCAGCACTTAAATCCAAGAGTAGAAGGACAGAGAGCTGTTTGGCATCTGTGTTGGCTAAGATTTTTTTTATTTAACCTTTATTTAACCAGGAAAAGCCCAATGAGACCCAGAGTCTCTTTTTCAAGGGAGACCTGGCCAAGAAGGCAGCAGCAATCAATACATTACAGAATTAAAACATACAACACGATCCAGCCTAAAAAAGCATTTACACTCCTCTGTAACAGTCTGCCATCAACATTTTAAATGTATTCAGCAGCACTAATATATCTAGATGAAGCATGGATTGTAGACTATTCCATGCCTCTGGTGCACAAGACGAGAAGGCAGTCTTGCCTAATACTGTAAATGTCCTGGTGACTTTAAGTAGCAACCACCTAGCAGACGGGGTAAGGTAACTGCTGGTGGTGAAGGAGACCAGACTACATAGGTAAAGAGGGAGTTTACCCTAAAGGGCTTTGTAGATGAACACATACAAATGTAGCTTTCTGCACATATAAAGTGAGGTCCAACCCACCATTTGGTACAAGCTGCAATGGTGGGTGAGTGACTTGGCATTTATAATAAAGTGCAAGGAAGCATGATAAACAGAGTCCAGTCCCTGTAAGACAGAGGAGGCTGCATGCATTTACCACTTTAACTAAGGCCAGCGTCAAGTAAGATTATTCACTTCTTAACTCATTAAACCACACAATCCTTAGTTGTATATTTTTGCTCATGGGCCTGGGAAGGTGTGCTCTTTTCTGTCCAATGAGGGCATTTCTGGCCAATATTTGTGTTCATTTACGGGACCTGTTTTGGCCCAGGAGCACCCCTAGAGGCAAAAGTTTAGCATAGCCCCTTTAAAGATGGAATATTACGAAAAGGATTGTCGTCAATCACTTAGCTAAACACGTCATGGAGGAGCCTGCAGCGCAGATAGGAGGCCAGTCACAGGCACACTGACCTTGGAGGGGTCCATGATGACGGTGGGGACAAAGTTGAGGAAGATGTGGTTACAGTCGGTGCGCACGTTATTGTTGCTGAAGGCTACCTCCAGCTCATCCATGGCCTCCAGGAGAAGACGCTCACCCTCATTCTGCAGGTACTCAAAGGACGCTTCCTGAAAGAGAGAGGGAGATTTGCAAGATTATTAGAAAATTATTATTCTTAGCATGACAGAACTATTTATCTCAAATTTAAAGGGAGCAAAATAGATACTTGTATTTTTAAAGGGATACTTCAGGATTTTGGCAATTAAAGCCTTTCTACTTCCCCAGAGTCAGATGAACTTGTGGATACTATTTTCATGTCTTTGTGTACAGTATAAAGGAATTTGGAGGTAGTTTTAATGCTAACTAGCGTTAGCGCAATGACTGGAAGTCTATAGGTAGCTGCTAGCATGCTAGTACAGTAGATACCCATAGACTTCTAGTCATTGCGCTAACGCCAGTTAGCTTTGGCTCGCAAAACTAACTAACTTACTTCATACTGGCCACAGAGATAATAAAATGGTATCCCTGTACCTTTGTGATGAGGTCAGAGTGGCGGATGATGGCTCGGATGAAGAAGCGGTAGTCGGTGACCTCGGCACCCTCCTGAACGCGGGCGGCGCCCAGGTATAGCTGCATCTTGTGGTTGGCACAGGGCACGGCTGTCAGGTCAAAGTTACGCATGCGGTTCAGCTCCAACTGGAAGGCCAGAGCAGGCTCCAGGTTCCTGTAGATACGGTCCTCCTTGAACTGGGGGAGAGAGGGGGGGGTTAGGGTTGTTCATGTATAACAAATGCTCAGTTAATGTGAAAACTAGTTTGTGTAAATATGTTTGTTTGTTTTACCCCGTCTCTGGCTCTGAAAGTGAAGAACTTGGGAAATTCCCTCTGGTAAAAATCAGAGAAAAAATGTGATATTGTTCATATTCATTAGGGCACCAAACAGAAGAAAAGGGTTGGAAACGGAGAGACTATTATTGTCGAATAAGAAAGAATTGTTTTAATTTTCCATTGCAAAAATCTTGAATATGACCCTGCTTTTATTAGCCATAGTTTAAAACTATTTATTTTTATTTAACTAGGCAAGTCAGTTAAGAACAAATTCTTATTTACAATGACGGCCTACCCCGGCCTCCCCTAACCCGGACGACGCTGGGCCAATTGTGCGCCGCCCTATGGGACTCCCGATCACGGCCGGTTGTGATACAGCCCGGGATCGAACCAGGGTCTGCAGTGACGCCTCTAGCACGGAGATGTGGTGCCTTAGACCGCTGCGCCACCCGGAGCCCTCCAAGTTTATAGTACATTAATCATAAGTTAATGTTTTTTGTAACCTTTGTTTTAGCAGGCAGTCCCATTGATACCAGCATGCACACAATTGACAAAGGAGTTGATTTGTGTCAAAAGTTGAATTCACATTGAATGGAATGTTGGAAGTCATGACCTCACAATGGAAGCTTTAGCATTTTGGCGAAATCCCATGAAAGTGGATGAAGTTTAATACGTTTTATAAGTATAACTAGTATTAAAAAAAGTTGTACGCAATCACACTATTCAAGACCAGTCTGCTTGTTTTATAGTTTGAATGACATTTCTAGCTTAAACGGTGTAAGAGTAGCATTGTAAAGAATAACTAGAAGTGGTACAATATTTACAGTGTGTACAGTGTGTAAGAGATGACAGAGTACTACTCACAATTGTATTCAACAACAGCAAAGGGAATTTGAAATGTTGCCTCGTACGACCATCCTGATCTCGCAAGCTTTCATTCTATTTTGCTACATGGATTCCGTACAACAGAACGTAAGCTTGCGAGATCAGGATGATCGTACGAGGCTATTTCAAATGGTCTTGTAGAAACATCTTACCCTCTGTGCGACTAAAAACGTGATCCTTCGGATGCCGTGCTCAAAGAGTAAAACTTTCTGTAATAAGAAATGATCATATCAAGTATAATCCTAGTGCAGAAATCATAGGACACTGGGATAATAACGAAGGGGTGAAAATCCATAATATTACTGTGAGTGCCGCTGACCTTAGACTGGGCAAAGGTAGCGAATGCTGTGACCAAGACATCGTCATTCTCTGTGTCCGCCGACTTGATGGACACGTTGATGATGTGGATGGGGTTCTCCCTCATGTTCTGCATGACCGCAGGGGAAATAATCAATTTCACAGCTTAGTGAGAATTCTACCAAATTACCCTCTTCAAGTTACTCTATGAGATGTACAGTTCATTAACATAGATGATAACAATATAATATAAATGTCTTATATTATAACCACACAAATCATTAGTATTAGGCAAACCGTATATATTTTCTGTCTAATTCGGTCCATTTAAGGGGGTTGTGGGCGGCTAGCAAACACCACCAGAGTCAAGGTCCGGTGTAACACGATCCCCTCACATGGTCACCTTCCATTTGTCCTCCTCGTAGAGACTGGGGCAGGCCTCGGAGAAAAGCGGGCTCTCCAGGAGCGGGTCAGCAAAGCTGGCGATGACCTCGTCAAAGTTCCTGCACACACACCCAGCAGATGGACACACACGTCAGGTCAGGACAAGGCTTATTATTACCCTATATTACCCAGCCTACATACAGTATTTCTACCATGCAAACCTGTTGTTCTGTTTTTTTTACCTTTTGAAGTCTTCAAAACACTGGAAGGCCACCATGGCCCCCATGCGCTGACAGGGGGGAGAGAGTGCCCCTTCTAGAAAGAGTTCGCTACCCTGCCGCCTCATCTCCAACTGCCCTACGCTGTTCACCGGCATCGCCACCCTGAGGTGAGGGAGGACACACCGGTGACTCCTGGGTAGGTTTGGGGTGGACACAGGGAGCAATGTTCAGTTAAGGTTGGGGTGTTGCTTTGCTTCAGCACTAGGCATGGTGAACAACCATCGACAAAAATTAGTGTAGGCACTGGTGAGGAACAGAGCAAGTTGACATCACGATGCCAACAGCATTCTGTAACAGCTTTCTTTCCACAAAGCATAACAGACAGCAATATCTTTGTTCACTAGTCACTATTTTTGTTGATAATACATTTGATAATGAACTGATTGACAGATTGTGTTTGAATTAACAGTATCAACTGATTATGTTTTATTGAAAGTTGTGGGGCAGATTACTACAGTGGCCTATGAGGGTCAAATCAGCCACTGGTAGAATACAGAATCCCCTTTTTGTCACAAAGGAATAACACTGTCAGGCTAAGGTTTTAAAAGGCACATTACATACAGTAGGTCAGATAAACTAAATGTGCATCCCAAAAGCTACTTATCTTTATTAAAGTTGAGAAAGTCAAAAAAAATTTTAGGAAGGACGTGTTAGAAGGTTCGGTAGAGGTTTACAGTTTCAAAAAGAGAGAGGGAAAAGCAACACAGTGAATTAAGCCATGCATTGCTAGGAGACATACACAGACAGAGCCAGACACCGTGTGGTAGGACGCCTGGAAGGAGGAGCTGTACACTACCTGTTCAGAGTAGGGCTGCTCCCTCTGAAATCAGATAATTGGCAGGTGAATGTTAGCAGTGGATGATCCATCTTAAAGCTCTTCCTTTACCTCTATGAATTCTTATTAGTTTCAAAGCACTTTATGACATAATCTAGCTTTGCACACATTAATAATCACCATGAAAAATCTTTCTAAAGTTATAAGGTTAAAAGCAGCTCATGGGTAATTGTATTTCTGTGTGTGATTGAGATCAGGCCCGCCTTTCAGTAAAATAGAATTTTCGCCACTTCAAAAATCTCTCTTTTTTTTTTAACAATAACAATGACTCAAGTCCTTTTCCTGGTTTGTGGAATCTAAGCGTTGGCATCTTGAGAGCAATCTGATATAACAGTTAATGGCAATAGTTTACCTCTGTCTGACTATTTGCCCCAAAGTGGCGGCGGGAAAACGACGACATTGAGGGTTTGTTCCAAAGGGGAGAGGGTTGGGGGGGGGGGGGGGTGGGTGGGGGGGTAAGGAAGGACAGAGATGGGTCTACCTGCCCAAATGGAAGCAGCACACAGACTGTACCATGAGCAGGGGTTACAGGCGTTATTAGTGCTCTCAGTATAGGGACTGAACAACATGTTCTCAGAGATGCTGAGTAGGTAAAGTAGAGTGGATTACGTGTTGTTCGGGCGGAATGAATCACTCGGGTGAATCGCTCTCTTGTTGTTGGGGAGAAATTGGAAACAGGAGCAAGTCAATTAGAACCAGATGAATACTTGACTGCAGAGAAATATTGTAAAGACGTACTGAAAAAACATTAAAACATATCTTGATTGGCTCATTCACTAACAAAGATACCCCATAAAAAAATATTTAAAAAAAGATAAATTAGATTTCCATTCACATTGTTTAGCATAATTAAAGCATTATGTGGTGAATAGTGAATTAACTATAAACAACTTTTCTTTTGACACAGTTATCTTTGGGTTGTAAACTAACTGTCTTTTCTATGTCTGTTTTCGAATCCCCCAGTATATGCCAAATTGCACCCACCTTGTTCCTTCTATCTCAACTCGCAGACTTCTTACTGATCACCTTTTGGGGAGAGCTGGCAGTTATGGAACACTTGTACCTGGCAGCTATGGAACACTTGTACCTGGCAGCTATGGAACACTTGTACCTGGCAGCTATGGAAGCCTTGTATTGTATGTGGAAACGATCAAAATGATCTGAACTCTATAATTGGGAGATAGGGTGGCGTTTTTGGTGTAGAGCTGCTTTGTGACGCTAGTAGAGAACTGGTGTCTGCGGTGGCTGGGTACCTGTTAGGGTGGGACGACGGCAACATGAACTGGAAGTCTACAGCACACGTCCCGTCCTGCAACTGGCGATGCTGGAGGCTGTTCAGCTCATAAGCAATGTAGCCCCTGCGCACGTACACCTATAGGGAGGGGACAGAGGGAAGAGAACATAAAAGGGAGAATTTTAGCGAAATTATCTACATCAGGATGAAGCCAAATACAGTTTATGTGCTGTTCACTATGCTCACCTCCAAGGCAGCCATGCACACTACCCGGTTAGAGTGGTAGAAGAAACTGGGCAAAACATTGAAGATGGAGGTCTCAGACAGGATGAGTTTCTGCAGAGGGGAAAAGCAATATCATTTTGGGGGGCTGTTTTGGATACATTGAGAAAAAGATGATGCTCACCTTCAGGTTCTCTGGGCAGAACTGGTGCCCATACATGTCAATGGCAGACAGAAAGATGGACTCCACCTGGTTGTGCCTCAGTTCATAAGAGGGCAGATGGGAAGCTATCAAAACCTGCAAAATGCACACTTGTCCATCAATATCTGTTATGTAGCTAATAAACTGCCTAAGTGAATAACATCTATCATGTTATCTGACTGAGGTCTTACCAATAAAGTACCTACCTATCTATCTATCTACCAGTCTGACTGAAGTCTTAGAATGTTGAAGAACGGTACACTCCATTTTGGGAAAACGTCATTCAGTACAAACAGTTGCGAAACATACCTGTCTGGCACACAGGGCCACCTTGGAGTTCTCCATCTTGTTGAGCTGTGTGAGCTCGTTCAGGATGGCCATCAGCTCGTCTGTTACGGTGGGGTCCCGCCCACACACCTGATCCTAAACATCACCAGGGATACACAACCCACTCCCTATTAGCATTAGAGAGATGTAAAACATGTCCCCAATTCAACAAACTGCAGATGAAGGAAAATTGCATTGCAGGTTCACTGAAAATTATTACAATGTATTATAAAGACAGGTGTGGTTTCACAACCTGGTCTCAGAGCATTTCATAGTATTCTGTAAGTAAATCTGAGACACTTACATTACGTATGGTTAGGTCTTAATTTTCGGATGTCCATCACCCATTTCATATGATATGTTATGAATTATAATTCGTATTTTATGGTACGAATTTGCAAAACGTACGATGTGTTACAAATTTGCAAAACGTATAGGTTACGAATTTGCAAAACATACAATATGTCTTGAATTTGCAAAACATATGTGTTACGAATTTGTTAAACTTACAATATGTAAAGATTTTTTGCTAAAGGTATGATATGTTACGAATTCTAGCTAGGTGGCTAACATTAGCTAGCTGGCTAACATTAGCTAGGCTAGGGGTTAGGTTTACGTTTAGGAGTTAAAGGGTTAGGGTTAGCTAAAAGGGTTAAGGTAAGGGTTAGGGGAATAGTTAATATGCTAAGTAGTTGCAAAGTAGCTAAAAAGTTGTAAGTAGCTGAAAAGTTGATAATTAGCTAAAATGCTAAAGTTGTCCGTGATGCAACCTTTGGGCTTCTAGACGTTTACGCCCACCCCCGCATATATACTCTCAACCCTCCACCCTGACCAACCAACCTACTTTCATTTTTGCCTTCGGTCTTATGTAACCATACCAAACGTAACATATACTACACTGAACAAAAATATAAATGCAACTATAAACGCAACATGTAAAGTGTTCGTCCCATGTTTCATGAGCTGAAATAAAATATCCCAGAAATGTTCCATACGCACAAAAAGCTTATTTCTCTCAAATTTTGTGCACAAATTTGTTTACTTTCCTGTTAGTGAGAATTTCTCCTTTGCCAAGAAACTTCCATCCACCTGACAGGTGTCGCATATCAAAAAGTTGATTAAAGAGCATGATCCTTACACAGGTGCACCTTGTGCTGGGGACAACAAAAGGCCATGCTGACTGCAGGAATGTCCACCAGAGCTGTGTCAGAAAATTGATTGTTAATTTCTGTACCATAAGCTGCCTCCAACATTGTTTTAGAGAACTTGGCAGTACGTCCAACCAGCCTCACAACCGCAGACCACGTGTCTGGCATTGTGTTGGCGAATCGTTTGCTGATGTCAAAATTGTGAACAGAGTGCCCTATGGTGGCAGTGGGTTTATGGTATGGGAAGAGGAGTGGGACAACATTCCACAGGCCACAATCAACAGCCTGATCAACTCTATGCGAAGGAGATGTGTCGCGCTGCATGAGGCAAATAGTGGCCACACCAGATACTGACTGTTTTTCTGATTCACTCCTCTACTTTGTTTTTAAAGCATCTGTGACCAACCAATGGATAGTTGTATTCCCAGTCATGTGAAATCCATAGATTACGTCCTAATGAACTTATTTCAATTGACTGATTTCCTTATATGAACTGTAACTCAGTGAAATTGTTGCATGTTGCGTTTATATTTTTTCTCATTATATTTTTGTTCAATATAATTTGAGTGTCCCGGATTTAAATGTATTATTATACGTCTAGTTTATGAGACCAGGCTGGGATTCAATATCCAGTGACAAAGTCAAGCAGAGGAACAGGTTGCAGGTTGACCCCTCCAATATATCATAAACATTTAAGCAATGCATTGTCCTTTATAATGATTGAGGCTGAATTAGGGTTGCACATTTTGGGGAATATTCAGAGGTGGAAACTTTCCGTGGGAATTAACGGGAATATATGGAAATTAACTGAAATATATGCAAATTAATATTAATGTTTTTTGCATTGGATATATTTACCATATCATATGGAGACAGAAACATAAACCTTTTACCTTATCACATAAGTAGACATAATTGCAAATGTAATACTTCCAATAGAAATAAAAACAATTTAGTTACGTAATGAACTTTAATTAAATGAGTTGACTCTTCACATGGGATGATTTCACTGAACAAGAAAATAAATGGAATATTGAATGATCTCCAATGATCCATCGCATCCCCCAAAAACATTTTCAACAAACATCTGTAAAATGATAGTCTAGAAACTAAAGCTTTGGTTGTCTTCCTCTCAGGCTTCCATGTCTTCTCCCTGTACCTCTTCAATGTCCACCTCATCTTCACCTGTCACTTTCCAACCTTGTTGAGGATGACTCAAATTTGCCCGAATGGACACCAATTTTTCTACCCTTGTATTAGTCAGCCTGTTGCATGCTTTGGTGTGTGTGTGTTCCCAAACAAGGAGCAGTTGCGCTCTGAGGCGGCTGATGTTGGTGGGATTTGGAGGATGATGGAGGCAACAGGGGAAAGAGCCTTAGATCCACAAAGTCCCTTCCACCAGGTGGCTGATGAGATATGTTGATATGACTGCCATATTGCATCTCCTTCACAAAGCCCTTGCTTGGAAGTGTACTTCGCCAGACTGCCAAAAACCTGCCCTCATCCAGGCCAAGGTGGCGAGACACGGTAGTGATGACACCATAGGCCTTGTTGGTCTCTGCACCAGACAGGATGCTCTTCCCAGCATATTTGGTGTCCAACATGTATGCTGCGGCGTGTATGGGCTTCAGGCAGAAGTCTTCACGCTTTTTGATGTATTTCAGAACTGCTTGGAGCAACAGTGAAGTGGGCAAGGCGGTACGGATTTCTTCTCTTACATCTGCAAGCAGAGTCTGAACATCAGACAGGATGGCATTGTCTCCCTCAATCTGTGCAATGGCTACTGCTATAGGTTTCAGGAGTTTCATGCTGCTTACCACTCTCTCCCAAAATACATAATCCAGGAGGATCCTCTTGATGGGGCTGTCCATATCGGCAGACTGTGATATGGCCATTTCTTGGAGAGACTCCTTCCCCTCCAGGAGACTGTCAAACATGATGACAACACCACCCCAACGGGTGTTGCTGGGCAGCTTCAATGTGAGGCTCTTATTCTTCTCACTTTGCTGCTATAACTTGATGACCCTTCACATACCTAACCATTTCCTTGGCTCTCTTGTAGAGTGTAACCATTGTTTTCAGTGCCATTATGTCCTTGAGGAGCAGATTCAATGCAGGAGCAGCACAGCCAATGGATGTGATGTGAGGGTCGGACTCCACTTTATACCAAGCAGCCTTCATATTCGCAGCAATGTCTGTCACCAGTGCAAATACCTTCTGTGGTCCAAGGTCATTGATGACTGCCTTCAGATCATCTGCACTGTAGACCGGTGTGTCTGTTGTCCCTTGTGTCTGTGCTCTTGTAGAATACTGGTTGAGGGGTGTAGAGGATGTAGTTAATTATACATTGCCCACGAACATTCAACCACCCATCAGAGATGATTGCAATACAGTCTGCTTTCTCTATGATTTGCTTGACCTTCACTTGAACTCTGTTGAACTATGCATTCAGCAAATGAGTAGATAAAGCATGTGTCATGTCCTGATTTGTTTCACCTGTCTGTGTTTGTCCCCTCCCCACACCAGGTGCACCCTATCTCCTTTGTCAATCAGTTTGGTTATTTAGTCCCTTGGGTTCTGTTAGGGTTTTGCCAGATCGTCTTGCCTAGTCAGTCGTTTCCAGCACTCTTTCTCGTATTACTAACTCTGCCAGTCTGTTTCCCGGTATTTGGACCTCTACCTGCCTGTTGGATTACGTTCCTGTCTAGCCCCCTCATGTGCCTTCGACCATCTGATCTGCTGCCAAACGAACTCTGCCTACATTACGGATTACGAGACTGTCTACTCCTCTGTACTGCCATCCTTCTGATTCCCGGTACCGAACTCTGCCTGAACTACGACTACGAGCCTGACTCCCCTTATTGGACGACTGCCATTCTGATTCCCTATTACCAACACTGCCTGTTATTGACTACGAGCCTGTCTTGCCCCATATCTACTATTAAACAGTCAATCATATCCCTGCCTCCGTGTCCGCTTTTGGGTCCCATATATCTGTCGTTCTGTCAGAACGATCTGGCCATGACGGACCCAGCGGAGTTGACTCAGCTACAGAACGCAATAGCCCACCAAGAGGTTATTGTGGGTCGACACGAGGAGGTGCTACGTTCGATAGCAGAGGAAATCCATGAGCAGAGAGATAACCAGCAGCGGGTCACCGAATGCCTGCTCCAACACTTGGAGAGATTAACACTGGCACTACCGGCACAGAGAGCTTCCCCCCCGTCTCCTGTCCCACCTATTCCCAGCAATCCAACACCTTCCCCGGTATCCCTAAGAGAGCCGCACTTACCTACTCCCGAACGGTTCTCAGGTGATTCGAGTTATTGTGGTCCGTTTTTGTCCCAATGCTCGCGTATCTTTGAGCTGCAGCCATCCTCCTTTCCCACAGAGAAGTCACGGGTGGCATATATGATAACCATGATGACGGGGCGAGCCCTGGCCTGGGCTACGCCGATCTGGGACCAGCAACTTCCAGTCTGTTACAGCCTGGCAGCGTTTACTGCGGAGGTAAAAAAAGTTTTCGACGCTCCACTATCCGGCAGAGAAGCGGCACGTCAGCTGTTAAATCTAAAACAGGGGACTAGCAGCGTGTCGGATTACTCCATTACATTCCGGACCCTGGCAGCGGAGTGCCCATGGAATTCAGAGGCTCTGCTCGATGCATTTTATGATGGACTATGTGATTCCATTAAAGATGAGCTCGCCGCCCGAGAGGTACCTCCCAGTTTAGATAGTCTCATCTCCATGGCCATGCGTATAGGCAGTAGACTTCAGGAACGTAATCGAGAGAGAAAATATTGTCGTCCTGCTCAGACACTTCCGCATTTCAGCGGATCGGGTGGTAGAACGTCACGGGGACTGACGGGACTACCCAAATTCTTCCGAGAACCATCGAGGGCGTCCGAGGTCCTTACGCCTGAACCCATGCAAATAGGAATACGGGTGAGTCAAACTAAAACCCCGTGGGTATCCCCGGTTCGTTTTCCTTTTCCTGCCACTATTATTTGGGGTTCTCAAACCCTGAAAGTAAATGTCCTTATGGATTCAGGGGCTGACGATTGCTTCATTGATAATTCACTTCTGGTTAAGTTAGGCATTCCCTCACGCCCTCTAAGCACGCCCATCGAGGCCACTGCTCTGGACGGTCGTTCTATTGGACGGATGTCTCAGATATCGGTGCCCATCACTCTGATCCTGTCTGGTAACCACAGGGAGGAGATCCAGTTCCTGCCCTTACATTCTCCAAACACTCCGATTGTGTTAGGCCATTCTTGGCTTGTCAAACACAACCCTCACATCGACTGGACTACTGGTTCTGTTATTAACTGGAGCCCTTTTTGCCTTGCTCATTGCCTGAGGGCTGCACCACATGTTCTTAACAGACAGGTTCCACCTTCCACAGAGAACATCGATGTGTCATCTGTTCCTCCTGAATACTGGGATCTAAGAGAGGTGTTCAATAAGTCTCGGGCTACCTCTTTACCACCTCATCGGCCATACGACTGTGCCATAGACCTCCATCCAGGTACATCACCCCCCCGTGGACGTCTGTACTCCCTGTCCGGTCCGGAAACTAAGGCCATGGCGGATTATGTGGAGACCTCCCTCAGGGCTGGGATTATTCGGCCATCATCCTCTTCTGCTGGGGCTGGGTTTTTCTTCGTGGCCAAGAAGGATAAAACTCTACGCCCATGCATTGATTACCGGGGCCTGAATGACATAACGGTGAAAAACCGTTATCCACTTCCCCTGCTTGCCTCTGCCTTTGAGTTGCTCCAAGGAGCCACAATCTTCTCGAAGCTGGATCTCCGAAATGCTTATCACCTGGTACGGATACGAGAAGGGGATGAATGGAAGACTGCGTTTAACACTGCTAGTGGACACTATGAATACCTGGTGATGCCATTTGGATTGACGAACGCTCCCGCTGTCTTCCAGGCTCTGGTAAATGACGTACTCCGGGACATGATTAATCGTTTTGTTTTTGTGTATCTGGACGATATCTTGATTTTTTCCCACTCAGCCCAGGAACACACGGCACACGTACGACAGGTCCTCCAGCGATTATTAGAGAACCAACTGTTTGTAAAAGCAGAAAAGTGTGAGTTCCATCGCTCTGTCATTCCTTTCTTGGGTTACATAGTGGCTGCAGGTAGCATCCGAATGGATCCAGGCAAGGTCCAAGCCGTCACTGATTGGCCACAGCCCTCTTCACGCCTGGATCTGCAACGTTTCCTGGGGTTTGCCAATTTTTATCGGCGATTCATCCGTAATTACAGTATTTTGGCAGCCCCACTCACGGCTTTAACCTCGACTAAAGTGAACTTTGTATGGTCCTCCCAAGCAGCCCAGGCCTTCGCGGCCCTCAAACAGCGCTTCACTTCAGCCCCCATTCTGATTCACCCAGATCCGGCCCGGCAGTTTGTGGTGGAGGTGGACGCCTCCAACGTCGGCGTGGGGGCCGTGTTGTCACAAAGGTCGGACGGCGACCAGAAGCTGCACCCCTGTGCATTCCTCTCCCGTCGTTTGACACCTGCTGAGGTTAACTATGACGTCGGCAACAGGGAATTGCTGGCGGTCAAGACTGCATTGGAGGAGTGGAGACATTGGCTGGAGGGAGCGGAACAACCATTTCTTGTGTGGACAGACCACAAGAACCTGGAGTATCTACGCTCAGCCAGGAGGCTCAATGCCCGACAAGCCAGGTGGGCCCTGTTTTTTACTCGCTTTAACTTTACCCTGTCTTATCGACCCGGCTCTAAGAACACTAAACCGGACGCCCTCTCCCGTGTGTTCAGTCCTGCTGCTGCCCAAGGTAATGAGCACATTCTCCCAGTTTCTTGTTTGGCTACATCCTTGGTCTGGGGTATTGAAGAGGATGTGCGTAACGCACAACAGTTGAGCCCTGACCCCGGAGGGGGTCCGCCAGGCTGCCTGTTCGTGCCTGACCCTGTCCGGTCCCGAGTCCTGGAATGGGGTCATTCATCTAAACTGACCTGCCACCCCGGTTCTCGCCGGACCCTGGCATTTATACGTCGAAGGTTTTGGTGGCCCACCATGGGAGTGGATGTCCCCTCTTTCGTCTCTGCCTGCACAGTGTGTAACCAAAACAAGACGCCCCGCCAGGCCCCGGCTGGTCTCCTACAGCCTCTTCCGGTTCCTCATCGTCCATGGTCGCACATCTCCCTGGATTTTGTCACAGGCCTGCCGCAATCCGACGGCAATACCGCTATCCTCACCATTGTGGACCGGTTCTCGAAGGCGGCACACTTCATCGCCCTGCCTAAGCTGCCATCGGCCAAGGAAACGGCCCAACTGATGGTGCAGCACGTTTTTAGAATCCACGGATTACCCATTGACATCGTCTCCGACCGGGGTCCTCAGTTCACTTCCCAGTTCTGGAGGGCTTTCTGTACCCTTATTGGTTCCTCTATCAGCCTGTCCTCAGGTTTCCACCCAGAGTCTAACGGCCAATCAGAGCGGGCCAATCAAGATCTCGAGACTGTTCTACGTTGCCTGGTTTCGGACAATCCCACCACCTGGAGCCGGCAACTCGTTTGGGTGGAATATGCCCGCAACACCCTGCCTTCCTCCGCTACTGGGCTTTCCCCTTTCGAATGCTCCTTGGGCTACCAGCCTCCGCTGTTTCCGGAGCAGGAGGAGGAGGTTGGCGTTCCGTCGGCCCAGTTGTTTGTAAGGCGCTGCCGTCGGACATGGAGAAAGGCCCGGGCGGTTCTATTACGCACCAATGCCAGGTATCGGCGGCAGGCTGACCGTCGCAGGACCCCGGCTCCCCACTATCGTGTGGGCCAGAGGGTGTGGCTGTCCACCCGAGATCTGCCCCTTCGGGTGGAGAGTCGCAAGCTCTCATCCCGTTACATCGGTCCCTATCAGATCTCCCGGATTATCAACCGTTCAGCCATACGCCTCATGTTGCCCCGGTCCCTCCGCATTAATCCCACCTTTCATGTGTCCCGTGTTAAACCTGTCTCTCATTGTCCTTTGTCTCCTGTTCCTAGGTCTGCTCCTCCTCCTCGGGTTATTGACAATCAACCTGCCTGGACGGTGCGTCGCCTCCTGAGAGTCCGTCCCCGGGGCCGGGGTTTCCAGTACCTGGTTGACTGGGAGGGCTACGGGCCAGAGGAGCGGTCTTGGGTCTCTACCAGGGACATCCTCGACCCGGAGCTCATCGCCGACTTTCATCGACGGCATCCCGGTCAGCCAGGTATGCACCCGGGTCGGTCGCCAGGTGGCGCCCGTAGGAGGAGGGGTACTGTCATGTCCTGATTTGTTTCACCTGTCTGTGTTTGTCCCCTCCCCACACCAGGTGCACCCTATCTCCTTTGTCAATCAGTTTGGTTATTTAGTCCCTTGGGTTCTGTTAGGGTTTTGCCAGATCGTCTTGCCTAGTCAGTCGTTTCCAGCACTCTTTCTCGTATTACTAACTCTGCCAGTCTGTTTCCCGGTATTTGGACCTCTACCTGCCTGTTGGATTACGTTCCTGTCTAGCCCCCTCATGTGCCTTCGACCATCTGATCTGCTGCCAAACGAACTCTGCCTACATTACGGATTACGAGACTGTCTACTCCTCTGTACTGCCATCCTTCTGATTCCCGGTACCGAACTCTGCCTGAACTACGACTACGAGCCTGACTCCCCTTATTGGACGACTGCCATTCTGATTCCCTATTACCAACACTGCCTGTTATTGACTACGAGCCTGTCTTGCCCCATATCTACTATTAAACAGTCAATCATATCCCTGCCTCCGTGTCCGCTTTTGGGTCCCATATATCTGTCGTTCTGTCAGCATGTCAGGTTGGAGGGGTGTATGCTGGGCGAAGAACATTCAGAAATCTGCCTGTGAGCATCAGAGATGAACGAGTTGCATACACAGCTCGAGCAAGACATTCATCAGCATTTCTCTGACTACGTTCCTCCATTGAGTCAAAAAAGTCCTTCTGATTCCAGGAGGACCGTGAGCTGTTGCTATCGATAACGTGTTTGATTCATAATTTTCACCTCAAATAGAAGTAGAGGGACTTTTGTCAGAGGTTGCTTGTTATGAGCGCTGAGGGAACTTTATGCACTTGGCCAGATGATTCTGCATCTTTGTTGCATTCTTCACATATTATTTGGCACAGTATTTGCAAATGTACACAGCTTTTCCTTCTACATTAGCTGCAGTGAAATGTTTCCACACATCAGATAGTGCCTGTGGCATTTTCCTGTAAAGATTAGAAAAAAATGAGTAAAAAAAACCCAAATACAAATCCATGTACAGATAAATAGTTAAGCAGTTAGATTAAACAACTCCTTTGTAAGATAAATGTTTTAAAACTAAACAGGTGAATTAACACTCCTCAGTTAGCAGGCTCAAGCAAGCTAAAACCCACATGGTAGCAAAAACTAACTAGCATAAATTGTTAACAACTTAGAAATGATTTAAACAAACTTTGCTGTAGGCTACTATTTACTAGTTAACTAAAACAAATGTATGTCATATACAATATATTCACCCCACCCAGTATTGTAATCAAAGCTTACCAGAAAGCATGTAGTTCTTGGCTCAGACAGTGTAGTAGTGTGGGCTCAATAGAATCTCATTAGTGCGCAAGATCTTGAGAATCAGCAGTACATGTGATGGAAGAATGTCATGTGCATGCAGAGGGTTGCAATTCCATTGAATTGGGAATAGTTTAACCAAAATATGCCACAAGGCCTTATGTGTATCCCACAAAAAAGGTTCACTGTTATAAGCTAACTTGTTTTGATGAATTTAAGCAAATTTACTGTAAAGTTTCTGACCCTTTGGAACCCTAGGCTGAATTGATGTTTAAGCTTCAATTAATTGTTCTTCATCAAGTGGAGGTGGAACTGTGGGTGTTTAGTTGAGAGAATAGCCTTACGATAAGCATGGTGACCAGGATGTTCTTTTTGGAGACTTGGGCGTGAGAAAAGATGCTCTCCAGCACAGGGGTCATGTCAGGCTTGTACTGCTCCCTCAGGTTGATCACACACTTGTCGTAGTGAGCTGTTCACAAAAGAAAAAATATTGGCATACCATGTATCACCACAATATAAAATAACTCATACAACAGCAGTATACAGTCTATGTCTTGATTATATCCACAGTGAAACACCAATCACCTTGCTGAAACTGCATCTCCACCTGAAGGTAACGCTTGAGCAGATCCAGCACCACAGACTTCATGTAGCCCCGGATTCCACTGCGGTACCTGCGGCACATTCATATCACAATCCACTCAAACATCATATATCTATCTGAAGTCATGTCTGTTATGGAGTGATGATTCAGACGTGAAATAAGAGAAGCGGGACCTCTGCACCAGCTGGACGATACTCTGAGTGTTCATGAAGAACACTTCCCGGTCAGCCTTCCTCTGTAGGGTGGCCGCATGGCTGTCAAGGATACAGGCAATCTGAAATGGAGGGGGGAACAAATTCAGAAGGCGTACTGTAGAAACTTTAAATTAATTAGCTGAGAAGTGGATGCAGTGCACTGTGCACAGTCCCAAGTCTGATCATGTGGTGGGGACTGTTTGGTCAAAAGACAGCACAGACACATCTGGGGACCAACCTGCTACTACAGGTGCGAAGTGAGAATGGTCAAACGGAGCATATCAGTTAGGATTCCAGGCCAAGTCACTCACCCTCTGGCTGGGGAACTGGCAGAGCACCGAGGTGATGTTGCTGGCGTACTGGGCCATGACCTTGCGGATCGCCTTCTCCACACCGGGCGGAATACGGCTGGACACGCTGGTCATGATCTCCTGCAGCTCCAGCAGGGGCAGCGAGGGGTCCCGCAGGGTCTTCATCAGGGTGCCCACCCACTGCTTCACCTGAAGGGGTGGGGGGGACATACTGTCATCACACCCCTATATCACACCCCTGTCACCCACAGCTCAATCAACACTCCCATTCTACAGTGTGCACAAGGCTGGCAATTGCCCGCCTTCCAACTTGTCTTTATAGCAAGAAAAATAAGGAAGGGAAGCACTGCTAAGGTACACACTAGTAGATGTTGGTAGACAGAAGCTGCTAAGGTACACAATAGTAGATGTTGGTAGACAGAAGCTGCTAAGGTACACACTAGTAGATGTTGGTAGACAGAAGCTGCTAAGGTACACACTAGTAGATGTTGGTAGACAGAAGCTGCTCTTTGGTAAAAGGGGTCAATTGGTCATCAAAAATAAGTGAGGACCAAGGCACTCTTCATATAATTAATTAAAATGCCTTTGTAGCAAGATTTACGTGGTTCCTGAGAAGATAAAAAAAACACTTCTTCGGGGCATTATGCGATCTCATAATCTGTGCGACTACGATAATAATGTTGATCTGGAACGTGGCAGCCACTGTATTGGTACGTGCATCGCTGCAGTGGGTGGAGGCCCTCACCTTGTTGCTGAAGTAGGGCTCGGTGAGGCAGTAGCCATCCATGACCTTGATCAGGTTCTCCAGGACCATGTGGAAGACCTGGTGGAGCTTCTCCCCCACGACGGGCAGCGGCTGCTGGGCTGGGAGAGATGTCATGTTCAGCTCCACCTAGGAGATCCAAAGGAAGACAGAGATTCAGATAGAAACAGCCTCCAAATGTGGAACTGACCACTGACCACATCCATGCTATTGACTGGCTGACTGATGGGACTTTTGTGTAGGTGGGTTGTTGTCCATGCTTATGTAAAGGCGTGTGATTTACATGATGTATGTTTTAAACCTATTGCAGTACTACTATTTGTATTGTATTATGTGATATGAAAGCCTACTATAATAGCTGTGTTACAGGCTGTGTCCGAAATAACACGCTATTCCCTATATAGTGCAGTATATAGGGTCAGTGGCGGATCTAGCTTGTATGTTGCCCTGGGCGAGTGCCCCCTCCCCCACCCACCATTTTGTGCGGGCGCCCGGTGCTGCCCATGTCGCCTATACCTAAATCCGCCACTGTATAGGGGATAGGGTGCCAATTCAGATGCAGCCATAGAGTTGTATTGAAGTAGGTGAGGGGGGTAACTTGCTGGATGGATGCTGCTGGGGTCGTCCAGGTCCATGCGTGCCACCACACAGCCAGGTTCCAGCACCGCCCCATGCCTCTTCACATAGTGGACACAGCCAGACTTCGCCACCGTCAGTGTCATCACCATCTTCATCACCTGCAGACGCACACGTAACAGTTATCTAATGATCAAACCAAACCTGTAGACATATAGTATGTTCTCATGGAATCCTCGCTCACCTCGATCTCTGCATACGAGTTCCCTGCACAGATATGACCTCCATCCTCCACCAGGTACAGCAGGAGTTTACCAGCAGCGGACGACCTCAGCACTGTCGGGTCATTCTCTTTCTCAAACACACACGTCTTGTTGCCAACAGTGATCCGGTAGCTAGAGGGTTACAAATGCACACGTTCATGATGGAGAAAGAATAGACTTAATGGCCCATCCATCCATTCCGATTCTAGATAGACAGGAAGTCCCACCTGTCCACTTCCTCCTTCATGTAGGTGGTGTAGCTGCTGCCATTGTAGGAGAGCAAGAGGCCGCCATCGCTCAGCCGGTGGACATCCATCTCAATGTCCGAGCCATTCATGATGATGACATATGTGGTGGGGGACTGGCGAGCCACCTGTCAGTCACAAACAAAGTTGAAGTCTTATTGGTAGATAACGCTGAGGGACGAATGCTAACTTCCACTTGAGATACATTTTTACTTAGTCTCCTATTGACATCAATGAAAATTTGACTGAAATTAGGATTCGCCACCGAGAGAATAAGACCCTAAGTCATGACAGAGAATGAGACAGGTGTAATGTGAGGTCTTCGTACCTTGAGGCAGTATTTGACCCCCTCGTAGATCAGGTCCACCTCAACAGTATTGAGCAAACTGGCTGCAGGCAACACCTGGCCCCTACAGAAGGACATTTCACATACTGGATTTAGACAGGTGTACAATGGTAGAGCAATAACAAGGGTGACATTCGGATTCTCTTCCTTCTCCCCGAGGTGTCTATTTGATCACTCCCCCTCAAGGATTTATAAGCATTGGATTGGTTGTAACAAATATGGTAGATAAACACTCAATCTAACTATGCCAATCCAATACTTTTTCAGCCTTGAGGGGGAAGGAACAATTGCACACTTCAGGGAGAAGGGGGTGAGAATGTGAATTGGCTATATTAGGCCACCTTTCCAGTGAGTGCAGGAAGTCGGACATGCTCTTCCTGAAGCTGGCGTCCGCCACGTGTAACGACCCGCAGACAATGCCCAGCACGGTGTCTGGCCTCTCCGCCTTCAGGGAGAACACGCAAACGATGGAGATGTTCATACACACAGTCACACCAACTCTAGCCTTAAAGGACTAACATTTTTAAGATTTACTTTCATATTCCACAAGGGCCCTCTACCTGAACTTTATCTGCGATGAGATTATCCAACCAGCCAGTGTCGATGTCGTTGTTCCTGAAGCACTCGGTCTCCAACAGCTTGATGAGGTACTCCACCGTGGTCCTGAAGTCCCCACGGATACACAGCTCCTTCATGGCCACCACCATGTTCCTGCGCCACCACACAGTAACCACCACCACTATCACCCCCCAGGTACGGTAAGACACCAACCCACACACACCATCAACACATGCAGAATTCCAAATGGATCCGAGCCTATACACCCAAAATCACTCCTGTAGATCTGAGATCACTATGATAATAGCTTCCCCTTGCCTTCTGATTGGCCAGGTTGAAATGTCACCATATTGCTTCCCATTATATCCTCTCAGGTCTACAGGAGTGGCTAGAGAGTAGGGGCTAGTGGTAGATAGGGACTTCATCATCAGAAGAACTGATAGTCTAGTCTACAACGCAACAAGGCAAGGAAGGACTCACGAAATGGCCTCCTCTCGGTTCTCCCCCCAGGAGAAGCAGTGTCCGAACTGGGAGTCTGCAAACTCGTGCAGCCCCCCGGTAGCCCCGACGCTGAAGTAGCCCCACACGTTCTTACTGCTGCGGAAGTTTAGCTCCTGCACTGTGCCCGAGCTGGGCTTAAAGCCCTGCGAGTGACAAGGAGGGAGGACAGGTCAGTTGTGAGCCTACAGAACTCGTGCAATCTCTTGGCCAGCCCTGTAGAATGAAGAATGCATACCTCGTCTGGGTTCTCGCTGGTGATGCGGGCCGCGATGACGTGTCCCCGGGGACTGGGGACACAGTCGGGGGCCTCAAAGTTGATGGTGGTGTCCCCCCAAGGGGTCTCTCCATAAAGCATGCGGATGTCTTTGATCCTGTGGAGAGGGATCCCCATGGCTATCTACAACAAAGGAGACTGACCAAGTTAACATGATCTATTCCCAATCACAGTTCCTAAATCAGAACATAACATCTCAACAACCACATTAATATGACACCGCAATTTTACTGAGATTGCGAAAAACAATGGAATGCGTTCTTTAGCGAAGTCAAAGAACGAGATTAAACCCTGACCGCTGGCTGCAGCGTACCTGGAGCTGGGCGGCAGGCAGGTTGACATCTCCGATCATCTCTGTGCAGGGGTGTTCCACCTGCAGACGGGGGTTGAGCTCTAGGAAGTGGAAGCTCCCGTCCTCAGAGAAGAGGTACTCCACGGTGCCTGCGCTCACGTAGCCCACCATCTTAGCCATCCGCACTGCATACTGACATGGGGAGGGAGAGGGCACACAACGTTTTCCGTTGTGTGCCCAAATGAACACAACTATGGAATAGTGAAATGGCCAAAAAACAAGTCTCTAAATGTCAAAGTGGATAATCGTCATTATAGTGACAAGGAAAGGCCCTCTGTGTCTCACCTGCTCCATCTGCTCAAAGGTGGTGGAAGATGCTATGGTGGCCGGGGCCTCCTCGATGATCTTCTGGTGTCTCCGCTGGATGGAGCAGTCTCGGCCAAACAGGGAGATGGCGTTGCCGTACTGGTCGGCAAGGATCTGGACCTCTAGGTGGCGGGCATGCTGGGCCAGCTGCATGACGAAGATGGGCGAGCCGGGCACCTCCGCCTGCACCTGTAGATGGATGGATCCACCCATTGATTTGAATTAGATGAAGGTAACACAAAGTTGTGCTAGTTATGGTCCTTGAACATTACATCATCTTGCAGTGTGTATGTGTGTGTGTTATGGGCAGCCTAGCTGTGTGGAGAAGGTGCTTTGTGTATCCTTAAGTGCCCTTCTATCCAAGACCTTAGAATTTTTTTGAATCCTTAATGTAATTTGTGGATTCAAATAAAGTATTTAAAATGTGTGTGTATGTGTGTCTGCGTGCGTGCGTGCGAAATGCGACAACACAAACCTGTCTAAAGAAGCTGGCAAAGTCCTCAGCATTGTCCACCTTACGGATGCCCTTACCCCCTCCTCCTTCTGAGGCTTTGATCACTACCGGGTATCCAATTCTGTCTGCTCCCTTTAAGGAGAAAGCACATTGAAGATGAAAGGATATTCAGTAACCCTACCCTTGCAATCCAATATTTTATTGTTAAAATCAACACGTTTCATCTTCAGTTTGCTCTACTGTTCATGAACCTTGGTTTAAAAGCGAGGTAGAGACAGTATTTCCTTGAAATACACAGTTGCACACATTTTAATGGGCATTATTTTAAATACCTCTCCAGTGACTATGTCATATGCCTACAAAGGATGTCTCTATGGTTTTAGCATTGGTGATGGCGTGGAGATGCTTACCGCCAGTCCATCGTCAACATCACGCACGCAGCCGTGCACGTAGACCTCCGGAGGAACGCTGATCACGTGGCCGAGCCTCTGGTCTTCCTCTGTCCAGTCTACTCTCAGACCTACAGCACACGAAGGAGAAAATAACATGAGACCTTGGTCAGGACAAATACACTGTTATGACAGAGTATAGAATAGAACAGAACAAAATCATCTTTAAAGCACAACAGTCAGTCACCCAGTCCTAATAACGTCTGTAAGTCTTATGTAATACCAGATGGGGGGTGTTGGGAAGGGGTTCGGATGCAACGATGAATGGGGGGGGCTAAGTGTGCAGGTAGGGGGATACATCACCTGATCCACTCCAGGGCAGGGTGGGGATGTCTGCGCTCTGGGCCACGATGGAAGAGGCCACCTTATCACCCAGGGCCCACATGGCCTTACTGGACGGCCCTGAGACACACAAGCACAAAAAAATATATGTTTATTGTGTTGTAATGCGAGTTAACCATCCAATAATCCACAAACAGCTTCATGCCGGGCTGTACCTAAGAAGAAGATTCCATTCTTGTCCAAGAGCTCAGGCAGTTTGGGGTTCTCAGAGGCGTGACCCCACCCAACCCAGACCGCCTGTGAACAATAAGAAAACAGAGATCAGAGTCGGAGCCATGAAAATATAATTACTAGAAGGGACAAAGCCCATTAGACCAATTTTACAGCAACGTTCATCGGTGCAATCAATATGGCTGCCGATCCACCCATCATAGAACATTGTGACTTCTATGGTCAGAGCCAAGTAAAAAGACACAGGCGAAATCCATTCAGACAAACACTAATAAGTCTTCCACCCATTTAACAGCAAAACCCCATTATCCTGTGGGTGAGAGTGGAGGTGGAGGAGCACCATATAACCTGTACAGGGATCCTTTTGGCGATGTCCACGATCAACTCTACATTGGCATAGTTGTTGTTGTTGGCTCCGCCGGGGACGGGTACATAGTGGTCAGCCATTTTGATATACTCTATAGAAAAGTCACACACCGTCACACACATACAGTCACATCAGTTATTTGTGAGAAGTTCACACAGAAAGGATTTCCTTGGGAGTAATTGAGTGACTCGCTGTAAACTGTGCTATGTGCTGAGAGGCACAATGAGGAAGAACCATCTGGAGCAGATGATGATGACCTGCTAAAACATGTCTTGCTGACCTGCGTTGGCTTTCAGGTCCTCGGGGGTGACCATCACCACAAAACGTATGGTCCTCTCATTCCGGAACATCTCGTAAGACCAACGACGGATGGAACGCATACATTTGACCGCTGCTATGCCATTATTAGCTATCAGCACCTTGTGAAAGAGGAAAAGTGGGAGAGCGAAAGAAAGAGAGAAGAAATTAAACAGTACTCAACTCAAACACTTTTGACACTATTTTGTTGACTTAGTCTGTTGGTCATAGCTTGACGAGGAGTTTAGTCAAAAGCGACACGCATTTTGTGACACGCATCCAAAAAACGCACAGACAGGAAAGGGAGAGATATCTTACCTTATCTATCATACGGTTTCCACCGAAGCGGGTGACAAACTCGGCCGGCGATGCCACGGTGAAGTCTCTTTGCGGCTCAATTTTTCGGTGCTCGCGACCCTTCTTCACCAGATGTGGGTGAGACATGCTAGGCCTGGAAAGAGAAAACAGACGAGTGGTTGTCCAAGAGCACAAAATAATCAATACCTCACTTTTTCATGTTGTAACCTATTTACAACTCAGGTAAAATGCCAAGCAACTGGCAATCAGTAATTTCTGTGTAAATTAAAATTAAAACATAGTGCTTCTAGAAGAACATTACCATCCAGCAAGCATGTTCACCAACATCGGACTCACATGCCAAACCCAGAACAAGAAGGAAACAGCAGCATTGGACCTTCACAGCAGTCAGCCAAAGTTTAGTCTCTACAGAGGGTAGTGGCTGTGCCGTTTCTGCTCAGGTCACAAGTGCATGTCTTACCTTCTCTGTAAGTCAAAGATCTTGTCAGCCATATCCTACTGTAAGATGTTCAAGTCTACTGTGACAGACAAATGTTTCAACTCGGCTACAATCTGACAGGCTGCAAGATTATCCCAAAGAATGGAGATAACGGATTACCATCTGAAGCCAAATTTATGGATTGTAAGACATTTTTTCAAATAAAATACAGATCCACAAGCACTTTTTGAATGTGCAAATGCACATTGTAAATGTTAAGTATTTCTGAACATATGCTCACAAATCGTTCTACATTTGTTCAAATTGTAGTTTTATTTGTGAGCAATGTTGAATAAAAAGAAACGCATCATGTAAAGTGTTGTTCCCAAGTTTCATGAGCTGAAACAAACGATCCCAGAAATGTTCCATATGCACAAAAAGCTTATTTCTCTGAAATGTTGTGCACAAATTTGCTTACATCTCTGTTAGTGAGCATTTCTCCTTTGCAAAGATAATCCATCCACTCGACAGGTGTGGCATATCAATAACCTTGTGCTGGGGACAATAAAAGGCCACTAAAATGTGCAGTTTTGTCACACAACACAAAGCCACAGATGTCTCAAGCTTTGAGGGAGCATGCAATTGGCATGCTGACTTCAGTAATGTCCAAAAAATGTCCAATTTAATGTTAATTTCTCTACCATAGGCCGCCTCCAACGTCATTTTAGAGAATTTGGCAGTACGTCCAACTGGTCTCACAACCGCAGACCAAGTTTAACAACACCAGCCCAGGACCTCCACATCTGGCATCGTCTGAGACCAGCCACCCGGACAGCTGATAAAACTGAGGAGTATTTATGTCTGTAACAAATCCCTTGTGTGGGGAAAATCTAATTCTGATTGGCTCCCAAGTGGATGGGCCTATGTGCCCCCAGGCCCACCCATGGCTGCGCGCCTGTCCAGTCATGTAAAATCCATAGATTAGGGCCAAATGAATTTTTTTCAGTTGACCGATTTCTTTATATGGACTGTAACTCAGTGAAATTGTTGCATGTTGCATTTCATATTCTTGTGCTGAAAGTGAATTAGTCAAGCTCCACCATTAATGTGTTCAATTTGCCCTCTGGTGAGTGGGGACAAATTGTGAGAGGGAATTGTTGGCATTTCCCTGACTTCCTCTTTATAGGGGCTGCACGTGCCAAGACCAGCACTGCTCAGTTACATAACACACACATACACAACCATAGCCACAATGTCAACAGAACAGCCATCATTGTAATAAGCTGTTGTCTGAAACCTGCAGTCCAAGAATCAGAGAAAAACAGAAGGCTACTTAAAAAAGCAAAAGAAGAAACTAACCTGAGATACTGAAACCAGCAGTTGAAGCTTCCATCACTCTCCATGTCAGATTGTCTCTGGTGTGTGAATGGAGAAGTTGAAATCTAAGACCAAAACAATACGACCTCCACCAGTCCCTTCCTCTACGAGCCACACCCTCCCCTCAAACCCTCCCACAGGCATTTCAAAACATCCTTCAACCACAGAACCATATGGAACGGGGAACAGAACACTACAGTCTGTGTGCGCGTGCGTGCATAGCAGACCTGGGTTCAAATACATGTGTATTTGAGTATTTGTTATTTAAATACTTATTTTGTGTGTATGAGTATTTTCTAATAATATGACCTGAATCAAATGTAGTTGATACAGAGGTTCAATCAGTAAGGCTGGTCTGAATGGATAGCTCACTTCAGTAAGCACAATATTGCTCAAGGGGCACCGTACTACTATGGCTGACCCTGTAGGTAGGCAGTCAATGTAAATAAGAATGTGTTCTTAACTGACTTGCCTAGTTAAATAAAAGTCATATTTAAAAAAATAAAAAAGGGTTCATAACAAAGCTGTGAAACCTATTGTTATTCTTAGGTTATTTGTTTTCCCTTGACATGGTCAAATAACTCAAGCATAGGTTGGTAATTTTTGTTCTAATTTGGCACACAGAAACTAGTTTTAACTTGGTCAAAAGTAAAGGCACTGATTGGCCAATAGGTGACATTGTTATAAGCAGTCTCACATAAACCTTCATATTGACCTAGAGACTTTGTAAATGTCTTTACTCATACTGAGCAAATTTGCCTGAAGGACCCATAAGGTCCGTCAGAATAAACTTTCCTCCATCTTGGAAATTTTGGAAAACCTGAACCACTATATTTGTAGGCCCATGGTACATCTCTTAGGTTTGAGAAAGCTAAGGGATTGGTTAAGAGATGGCTGAGTTATTGATCAATCAGAGTCAATTGAGATTGTGTCATTGATCTATACACAATACCCCATAATGTCAAAGTGGAATTTTGTTTGTAGAATTATTATTTTTTTATTAATAAAAAAAATGTAAACTAAAAAATTGCATTATAAGCTACCCCATCTCTGTATCCCACACAAACAATTATCTGTAAGGTCCCTCAATTGAGTAGTGAATTTCTAGCACAGATTCAAACAGAAAGAACAGGGAGGTTTTTCAATGCCTAGCAAAGAAGGTCACCTATTGGTAGATGGGTAAAAAATAAAACAAGTAGACACTGAATATACTGTACGTTTGAGCATGGTGAAGTTATTAATTAGGATGTGGATGTTGTATCAATACAAAGATAGAGGTGTCCTTCCTAACTCAGTTGCCGGAGAGGAAGGAAAGTGCTCAGGGATTTCACCACAAGGCCAATAGTGATTTTAAAACAGTTTTTGTCCTGAATACAAAGCATTATGTTTGGGGCAAATTCATCACAACACATCATTGAGTATCACTCTTCATATTTTCAAGCATGGTGGTGGCTGCATTATGTTATGGGTCTGCTTGTCATCGGCAAGGACTGGGATCTTTTACTTTTTTTAGGATAAAAATAAACGGAATACAGCTATAAGCACAGGCAAAATCCTAGAGGAAAACCTGGTTCAGTCTGCTTTCCAACAGACACTGGGACACAAATTCACCTTTCAGCAGGATAATAACCTAAAACACAAGGCCAAATATACACTGGAGTTGCTTACCAAGACGACATTGAATGTTCCTGAGTAGCCTAGTTACAGTTATGACTTGAATCGGCTTGAAAAAATGTCTCTCTAGCAATGATCAACAATCAACTTAACAGAGCAGCTTGAAGAATTTGCAAAATAATAATGGACAGATATTATACAAGCCAGGTGTGCAAAGCTCTTAGAGACTTACCCCAAAAGACACACGGCTGTAATCACTGCCAAAGGCCTTTCTACAAAAGTATTGACTCAGGGTTATGAATACTTATGTAAATTAGATATTTCTGTATTTAACAAATCGGCCTGGAAGAGGGGATGTGTCTATATTGACCCCACGCACAGTGAGGAGGATCGTTCGGGTGGCCAAAAAAATCTCCAAGGATCACAGCTGGAGAAATGCAGATGTTAGTTGGGTCTTGGGGTCAGAAAGTCTCCAAAACTACAAATCAGACGCCATCTACATAACCACAAGTTGTTTGGGAGGGTTACCATAAAAAAAAGCCTTTGCTGTCATTAGACAACAAACTCAAGCGCCTACAGTTTGCCAAACGTTACTGGAACTTTAAATGGGAACTGGTTCTATGGTCAGATGAGATATAGCTTTTACTCGATGTTGCAGCGCTAGTTAGGCTGTTTACATGTTATCTAGAGCGTTCTTGACGAACATTTTTTTTTTGCCTGCGTTTACTGACACCGGACATATTCAGTGGGTGTTGAGCGTTCGTAAATGCATCAGTTCTGCGCTCTGGCACACTCAGACGAGAGTGCTCTGAAATCGGAGTAGATAGACAGAGTGAATTTGCAAATGCAAGAGGTATGCAACTTTGGCTTTGCTACTGCAAAAGTCATTCCAAGTTTTTCCTAACTAACCAAATGACACCTGCATCTCTAGGTGTGTATAGCCACCGAAAAACGATATGAGGGGGGAAAAGTAATTCACTTTCCTACTCCAATGGCATGACATAACATCCTCCTAGCAGCTAGCTAAGGTTAGGCTCCGTGTTTTTAGCATGCTACATAAATAGAGATGCTAGCCTATTAGCTACGTTATTACTGACCTGTGATCATTGGCCTTGCTAGTTTGATTGAACTGAGGCAGCAAACAATGTACCAGGCCAGCTGTGATTTACAAGCTGATAGCAATATTTTTTGGACGACCAAGAAATGCATTGGTGAATTATATTAATCATGCATTGAACTGCATCCATAATTTCTGCCAACAATGCCTTAGTGTACATCATGGAACGTTGAGTCAAATAGAACCTATTTTTAGGTATTATGACTGTCTGTTTAAAAAAAAAATGGAAGACAGTTTCTCTCGCCTTGAATCGGAAACCAGTAGTGACCAACTTCAATGACAGTTAACTTACAAGGCGAATGTAACATTCCCGCACCCCAAAAGCATTGTTGCCGAAGAGGTCTTGCTAGCTAGTGTTTGAGTCATCTCAGATGTTTTCTTGTTTTACAGCACAACTTCTACTCAAGGGGGCCTCAGGAGCCAGCGGGTTAGATGATTCCACCATGTACAACTGAACCGATGGACATGGGGCAATGACATTTGGTATGTAAAGCTTATGTACGTCCTTAGAAGCTGTGTGAATAGAAAGTCACTGAAACCTTAGGATGGCTGCACGAGACCAGTTGCAGCAATAACCTTTAAATCAAGGGTACTTTGTCTCATTCTAATGAATGTTCAATTTTAATTATGCAGACGAACAATGTGAATTATCGTGATTAGTATATCTGTATAATCACATATTGTTGCCCTATTATGTAAAATAAATCAAATGTTATTTGCCATGTGCTTCGTAAACAACGTGTGGACTAACAGTGAAATGCTTACTTACAGGCTTCCCCAATAATGCAGAGAGAAGGAAAATAGAGAAATAATAGAAAAGTAAAACACAATGATAAAAGTAATAATAGATACACAATGAGTAACGATCTAGGTATACAGCGGGTGGTTTCTTTCTTTGTATGTATGGATTACTTGGGTTGTTACCAACATCTGGTGAAAATTTCATGTCAATAGCACCTTTGGAAATATATTTACTGAGAAAAATGGTGACGTGTTCAATACTTATTTCACCACCTGTATATTGGCTATATACAAAGGGTACCAATACCGAGTCAATGTGCAGGAGTAGAAGGTAATTGAGGTAGATATGTACATACAACTAGGAATGAAGTGCCAGATAGTAAACAGTAGCAGCAGCGTGTGAGAGTTTATTTAAGTATTTTGGAACATTAATGTGGAGTTTACCAACTGAGATTTAAATCAACATGGTAACACTTTCACTGATTGCACAGAAAAGTAGAAGGTTCCTACATGATAGTGCTTGCTTTGTTATCCAACTGATCTTGTGTCCTTTCTGCCATCCTGTGAACCCCGTTCATTGCAATGTTTGCTTTTTGTGAACTCACCAACAAATTAATTTGTCCTTTTTGCAGATTAAAAGGGTTACAGCTAGTAATGTGTCAATATTTATCTTACATTTCGAATGGTTTAGACCGTTTGGAAGTTGATGGACTCGGAGTGAGCTTCTCTTCTCCTCCTTCAACCAATGCACTCATATCTTAAACATTTGAACTGGAGACCGATATCGATAAATCGTTGTTATAACCCTACCAATTTTACCACGCTTGCTAAATAACCTATTGGCATACCTGTGCAATAATCACCTTGCTCTCTTCTCACATGACAGCTTACACTTGTTCTCACTTGTGTTTTACAGCAAACGGTTCACCGCAGACACTCCACATCCCCACCGCCACCAGCTAAAGCCCTGTCATCAGAACGTCCTTCTCCCATGGCGGGGGGTGGTCGATGCCAGCTGCCCCTCATAGGGCTACCTGCATCACAGCATTTGGCTCCGATGCATGCATTTTGTCTCTGTTGTTCATTCAGTTAAGCATGCCCTCTATTGAACTGCCTATTGGAAGTATTTGAAAGCATTCTCTAATAATGTCCTAAAAATAGCCTACTATTTGAAAGTATTTTCTAATACTTATTTCAAATTCTATTTTTAAATACCTGGGATAAATGCATGGGAGTGTATTTGAGTATATTCAAATACTTTCCAATTTACTACTACAAATAAAACAAATTGAAATATTTACCTTCAAATGTCTTTGAAAGTAATTGAAATACCCTAAATAGTTTGAACCCAGATCTAGACGTGTTTTATCTGTTATCTCTCACACACACACACACACAAAAACACTTGCGCACACAGAGGTTGGATGTATAAAGTTCTCATTAAAGTTAAATACAACTTGTCCCTTCACGAACCACCAAACTAAAGCTTATCGTAACCTTCTAGCACATTGTAAACAAAAACCTGGGAGGCTAATCCTTCCATTTAGCAAACTGACTGAAATTGCCAAAACATAAGTGGTACGTGTTATGTGTAGGCCTACACAGTGGCATCATGTCAGTAAGTGCTACTCATGGGCCTATGCTACTTCACAATGTGGAAAAACAAAATCATTCCTGAAAACACATGGAAACCTATATTTGTTAATGTTATCTTACCTTTCTCCCCTTTCAGTTTAACCTCCATGGGGATTCCTGCACATGCGGCTCAAGAGTACAAACAAACAAGCTTTTCAAAACTTGGCTGAGAGTGGACTGGGTCAGTCAAAGCCAACTGAACCTGCATCAAGTAGACTTCAATATACTCAACTGACAGCTGACCAACTACCCGAGATATCCATTCTGATGTCACCCAATAGCGCCTCGTGCTCTATGCCTAAAGGCTACATACAGCAAGTCAAATGTACTTGCAGAGAACGTCCAGGGGACGTAGAAACGTTTGTCTAGCACACATAGAAAATATTTGTGTGCCCTCCTGGGTCTCAGATCCATGTTCTCAAAGTCAAAGACACTTGTTCTATTAATAGTTCTGAGAGGTGAGGCATGCGACAATAACACAAGTCACTGTCAGCATGCATGCTGTGGTCAGGTGATCACAGGCAGCAGGTAGTGTGGATACAGCATGGAGCAGCAATAATACCACAATGTGGCTAGCAAGTTTGCCTCTGGCCTGGCCAACACTTGGTCTCGCCTGTTGGGCAACAGCTCACCCTGCTGATACAGAAAGGCTATTGCACTGACAGGCAGCCTCACCTCACTAGTCAATGAGCCACATGCTAATCTGCTGAATGATCCATTGATTCTTAACATGGAGCAAGCACTTGCATTCACTATCAACACGTTCTAAACTAAATTAATTTCCGATGTCATAGGAGTAGAGAAAACCGGTTTAAACCAGTTTATTCTATAGTGAACAAAAATAATATAAATGCAACACGTAAAGTGTTGGTCCCATGTTTCATGAGCTGAAATTAAAGATCCCAGAAATGTTCCATATGCACAAAAAGCTTATTCCTCTCAAATTTTGTGCACAAATTTGTTTACATACCTGTTAGAGAGAATTTCTCCTTTGCCAAGATAATCCATCCACCTGACAGGTGTGGCATATCAAGAAGCTGAATAAACAGCAGATAATTAATGACTGCTGGAATGAGGCCGATTGGACTTACTGCCAAATTCTCTCAAACAACATTGGAGGTGGCTTATGGTAGAGAAATTAACATTCAATTCTCTGGCAACAGCTCTGGTGGACATTCCTGCAGTCAACTAGCCAATTGCACGCTCCCTCAAACCTTGAGACATCTGTGGCATTGTGTTGTGTGCACATTTTAGAGTGGCCTTTTATTGTCACCAGCACAAGGTGCACCTGTGTAATGATCATGTTGTTTAATCAGCTTCATAATATGCCACACCTTTCAGGTGGATGGATTATCTTTGCAAAGGAGAAATGCTCACTAACAGAGTAAGTGCACAAAATGTAAGAAATACACTTTTTGTGTGCAGAGAATATTTCTGGGATCTTTTATTTCAGCTCATGAAACATGGGACCAACACTTTGCATGTTGCGTTCATATTTTTGTCCAGTGTAATATGAAAATGAATTTAACTTAAAAGAAGTAGCACAACATGCTATGGCCTACCTCATGCCAGAAGAGGTAAGGGTTGGTGTTACTGATGTAACGTGCTGTGGGGGGGAGAAGGTGGTTGAGGTTGCTGATACGGTTTGTCGTTTCATGGTCAAAGGCAGATCTTCATCTGAAGAATTATCTTCCGATGCCCCCAGGATGAACTTGAGGCGCGCTCGTCGAGCCTCTGGGCCTGAGCTGAGCTTGGGCCTGATCGTTCGGCTGGGAGGCTGAGGGACAATTAAGGGAGGGGACGGCTGTGTGTGCTGCTCTGTCATTTCCTCTGAAGAAGCCTGAGGAGGCTGGGAACCTCCTGCCCTGGGTATCATGGGACCGACAGTGGGGTCAATGTGGGTTAGGGGACAGTTGGCCCCGCTATCTGTTGAGGTAGATGCTGCAAGACCCAGGGATGTGGAGTGTTCAGCAGGGGGTGGAGCAGGGGTGTGTGCAGCGGCAGCGGGTCCATCGGTTGCTTGCATCTCCTCCTGTGCAGCAGCTGCAGGGGTTCCACAGCCAGTCGCTGTTTCCTCCCCTTTCTCCAGCATCTGCTTGACCTTAATCATCAAGAGTAGCCACAATATCAGTAGTAATCCCAATAGTAGAAGTGGGAGCATTCAGACATCTTCTTGAAACTGCAAAATAAAAAGATGTATGATTCTGATCCAAATGTCCTGACTGTACCAACTTTGTTATCATTAAATAAATGTTGATTCAAAATGAATTATGCGACTGCCTCAACTAAGGAATTCAGTCAAGTGCACAAGCAACTGTTTCCATAGAAGAAAAATACCTTGTAGAAAATCTATTCAGAGTCGTTCCATGTCATTTCAGCAAGCCATGACACCCATCATCATAAATTGTTCTGAAATTGTTTCTGTAGTTAGATTAGCATTCCTGAAACATTATTTTTTTTACATTTTATTTGATCTGAGAAATTAAGATAATTGATTGCACCCAAATTGGCCCTATTGATTTTTTTCAATAAATATAGTACCCATCTGATTTGGACCAAACGTCTTCCTAGCATTGAGTAAGACATGAGGAATCCAATAAAATGTTCATGAGAAATCCAACAAAAGCCCCCCACGGACCCCCCACACCAATCCCACCTCAACAACGAGTATACAGTGGGGTCAGTGGGTGGCGTTTGATCATTTTGTTGAATTCCTCATGTCTTACTCATTGTTAGGAAGAATTATGGTTCAAATCAGATGTTGGGTACTATCCATTTCAACAAAATAATGTTTCAGGAATGCTTATGTTATCTTTTTCTAACAACATAAACGATTTCAGGACAATCTGAGATGGTGGGGGTCAAAATCCTCTTTTTGAGGTGGAATGACCCCAGATAGTTTCTCTCTCAATGCTTTCCCAACACTACACTGAGAGAACAGACTATGTGGAGGTTGACCCCAACCACTGTTCAAGGGTTAGATGTCTTCTTTATCCTGCTAATATTTACGTTCAGACAGTAAGGTAATATGATCCCAGATCTGTGGTTAGAGGAAACTTCTACCTCATTATTAAAAACGTTTTAATTTAACTAGGCAAGTCAGTTAAGAACAAACTCTTATTTACAATGACGGGAGATGACCAGTCTGAAAGCCCAGACACAAAACTTGGCAGTGCACAAGGTAGCCTGTAAATGAACAGTGTTTTTAGGGACTAGGCTAGTGAGTAGGCTATTCCTTCACTACTACTGTGTGACCAGTAAACAACCTTACTCTGGCAGCTGACGAGAGAGAGCCGAGTGGCTTTCATTCACACGAACACAGCTAACATGTGTCGTTGTGACACATGGAGGAAAGGTCAGCGGTGAGGGAATAAAATGTGGAGGGGGAGGGACAAGTCCAAGAATGTACTCTTAAGGAATCTAGCCAGCCTACCATTACTCCTTAAGGTCCAAGGAGCTTTTATGTTATTTTCAGAGGTAGACTGGCTCTGGCAGCCAAACACTCCCTCTAAACAGTCAGAATCTGGATAATGTGTGAAATGCTTGATAAATGTACAGTACCAAAACGTTTGGACACTGACTCATTCAAGGGTTTTTCTAAATGTTTTACTATTTTCTACATTGTAGAATAATAGTGAAGACGTCAAAACTATGAAATAACACATATGGAATCATGTAGTAAACAAATCAAAAATATATGTTACATTTGAGATTCAAAGTAGCCACCCTTCGCCTTGACAGCTTTGCACACTTGACATTCTCTCAAACAGCTTCATGAGGTAGTCACCTGGAATGCATTTCAATTAACAGGTGTGCCTTGTTAAGAGTTGATTTGTGGAATTTATTTCCTTCTTAATGCATTTGAGCCATTCAGTTGTGATGTGACAAGGTAGGGTTGGTATAGAGAAGATAGCCTTATTTGGTAAAAGACCAAGTCCATATTATGTCAAGAACAGCTAAATTAAGCAAAGAGAAACGGCAGTCCATCATTACTTTAATGACATGAAGGTCAGTCAATCCGGAAAATGTCAAGAACTTTGAATGTTTCTTCCAGTGCAGTCGCAAAAACCATCAAGCGCTATGGTGAGGACCGCCACAGGAAAGGAAGATCCAGAGTTACCTCTGCTGCAGAGGATAAGTTCATTAGAGTTAAATGCATCTCAGATTCCAGCCCAAATAAATGCTTCACAGAGTTCAAGTAACAGACATCTCAACATCAACTGTTCAGAGGAGACTGCATGAATCAGGCCTTCATGGTCAAATTGCTGCAAAGAAAACACAACTAAAGGACACCAATAATAAGCAGAGACTTGCTTGGGCCAAGAAACATGAGCAAGTGTCTTTTGGTCTGATGAGTCCAAATGTGAGATTTTTGGTTCTCTTTGTGAGAGATGCAGAGTAGGTGAACAGATCTCTGAATGTGTGGTTCCCACCGTGAAGCATGGAGGAGGAGGTGTGATGGTGCTTTGCTGGTGACAATGTAGGTGATTTATTTAGAATTCAAGGCACACTTAACCAGCATGGCTACCACAGCATTCTGCAGCGATACGACATCCCATCTGGTTTGCGCTTAGTGGGACTATCATTTGTTTTTCAACAGGACAATGACCCAAAACACACCTCCAGGCTGTGTAAGGGCTATTTGAACAAGAAGGAGAGTGATGGAGTGCTGCATCAGATGACCTGGCCTCCATAAATCACCCGACCTCAACCCAATTGAGATGGTTTGGGATGAGTTGGACCGCAGAGTGAAGGAAAAGCAGCCAACAAGTGCTCAGCATATGTGGGAACTCCTTAAAGACTGTTGGTAAAGCAATCCTCATGAAGCTGGTTGAGAGAATGTCAAGAGTGTGCAAAGCTGTCATCAAGGCAAAGGGTGGCTACTTTGAAGAATCTAAAATATATTTTGATTTGTTTAACACCTTTTTGGTTACTACATGATTCCATATGTGTTATTTCATAGTTTTGTTGTATGCACTATTATTCTACAATGTAGAAAATTGTAAAAAATAAAACCCTTGAATGAGTCAGTGTGTCCAAACTTTTGACTGGTACTGTATGTGGTAAACAGAGAGGTATATTTTCTGGGTGATTTAAATATATCGACTAGCTTTCATCAAGTTCCCCACTTCAAACTGTAACCAGTGGCTGCAACCTGGTTCAGGTTATCCGTCAACCTACCAGGGTAGTTACAAACATGTATTGATCACATCTTTACTAATGCTGCAAAAATTTGCATGAAAGCAGTAGCCAGATCCATTGGATGTATTGATCACACTATAGTAGCCATATCTCTAGAAAACCAAAGTTCCAAAGGCTGGGCCTAATATAGTGTATAAGAGTTCATACAATAAGTTTTGTAGTGATTCCTATGTTGTTGATGTAAATAATATTTGTTGGTCCATGGTGTGTAATGAGGAGCAAACAGACGCTGCACTTTACACATTTATGAAATTGCTTATTCCAGTTACTAATAAGCATGCACCCATTAAGAAAATGACTCTAAAAACTTAAATCTATGTGAATTGAAAAATGGAATAGTTGAAAGGGATGAGGCAAAAGGACTGGCAAACGTATTGCAAATTGAGAAATCATGTGACTAAACTGAATAAAAAGAAGAAGAAACTACACTATGAAACAAAGATAAATTATATAAAGAAATAGTAAAAAGCTTTGGAGCACCTTGGAAAGGCAAACTCAGCTCCATCATTCATTGAATCAGATGGCTCACTCATTAAAAAACCAACTGATATTGCCAACTACTTTAATTATTTTTTCATTAGCAAGATTAGCTCAGGCATGACATGCCAGCAACAAACGCTGACACTACACATCCAAGTATATCTGACCGAATTATGAAAGACAAGCATTGTAATTTTGAATTCCATAAAGTGAGTGTGGAAGACGTGAAAAAATAATTGTTGTCTATCAACAATGACAAGCCACCGGGGTCTGACAACTTGGATGGAAAATAACTGAGGAAAATAGCGGACAATATTGCCACTCCTATTTGCCATATTTTGTATTTAAACCTACTAAAAAGGTTTGTGTGTGCCCCCAAGCCTGGAAAGAAGCAAAAGTCATTCCGATACCTAAGAATAGTAAAGCCCCCTTTACTGGGTCAAATAGCCGACCAATCAGTCTTACCAACCCTTAGTAAACCTTTGGGAAAAAATTGTGTTTGACCAGATACAATACTATTTTACAGTAAACAAATTGACAACAGACTTTCAGCAAGCTTATAGGGAAGGACATTCAACAAGCACAGCACTTACACAAATGACTGATGATTGTCTGAGAGAAATTGATGATAAAAAGATTGTGGAGGCTGTTTTGCTAGACAGTGCGGCTTTTGACATTATCGATCATAGTCTGCTGCTGGAAAAACGTATGTGTTATGGCTTTACACCCCCTGCTATATTGTGGATAAAGAGTTACCTGTAACAGAACACAGATTGTGTTCTTTAATGGAAGCCTCTCCAACATAATCCAGGTAGAATCAGGAATTCCCCAGGGCAGCTGTCTAGGCCCCTTAATTGTTCAATCTTTACTAATGACATGCCACTGGCTTTAAGTAAAGCCAATGTGTTTATGTATGCGGATGACTCAACACTATACATGTCAGCTACTACAGTGACTGAAATGACTGCAGTTAGCTTCAGAGTGGGTGTTAAGGAATAAGTTAGTCCTAAAATTTCTAAAACTACAAGCATTGTATTTGGGACAAATCATTCACTAAACTCTAAACCTGAACTAAATCTTGTAACAAATCATGTGGAAATTGAGCAAGTTGAGGTGACTAAACTGCTTGGAGTAACCCTGGATTGTAAACTGTCATTGTCAAAACATATTGATAAAACAGTAGCTAAGATCGGGAGAAGTCTGTCCATAATAAAGCGCTGCTCTACCTTCTTAACAGCACTATCAACAAGGCAGGTCCTACAGGCCCTAGTTTTGTCGCACCTGGACTACTGTTCAGTTGTGTGGTCAGGGGCCACAAAAAGGGACTTAAGAAAATTGCAATTGGCTCAGAACAGGGCAGCACGGCTGGCCCTTGGATGTACACAGAGAACTAACATTAATAATATGCATGTCAATCTCTCCTGGCTCAAAGTGGAGGAGAGATTGACTTCACCACTTTTTGTATTTATGAAAGGTATTGACATGTTGAATGAGAGAGCGAGAGAGAGAGATCTGTCCGCAGATAGCTAGTACTTTTGTAGACTACTCTATCTGAAATATTGACCTAGTCTATTTAATGTTTGACAAACGTATTAGTGAACTCTAATGGTCATACAGATCTCTCTACCACCGTTCAAAAGTTTGGGGTCACTTAGAAATGTCCTTGTTTTTGTCCATTTAAAATAGCATGAAATTGATCAGAAATACAGTGTAGACATTGTTAATGTTGTAAATGACTATTGTAGCTGGAAACGGCTGATTTTTTATGGAATATCTACATAAGCGTACAGAGGCCCATTAACAGCAACCATCACTCCTGTGTTCCAATGGCACGTTGTGTTAGATAATCCAAGCTTATCATTTTAAAGAAGCAATAAAACTGGCCTTCTTTAGACTAATCTTCCTCTGTCCAGTGTCTGTGTTCTTTTGCCCATCTTAATCTTTTCTTTTTATTGGGCAGTCTGAGATATGGCTTTTTCTTTGCAACTCTGCCTAGAAGGCCAGCATCCCGGAGTCGCCTCTTCACTGTTGATGTTGAGACTGGTGTTTTGCGGGTGCTATTTAATGAAGCTGCCAGTTGAGGACTTGTGAGGTGTCTGTTTCTCAAACTAGACACTAATATACTTGTCCTCTTGCTCAGTTGTGCTCCGGGGCCTCCCACTCCCCTTTCTATTCTGGTTAGAACCAGTTTGCGAAAGTGAAAGGAGTAGTACACAGCGATGTACGAGATCTTCAGTTTCTTGGCAATTTCTCACATGGAATAGCCTTCATTTCTCAGAACATTAATAGACTGACGAGTTTCAGAAGAAAGTTATTTGTTTCAGGCCATTTTGTGCCTGTAATCAAACCAACAAATGCTGATGCTCCAGATACTCAACTAGTCTAAAGAAGGCCAGTTTTATTGCTTCTTTAAATCAGCACAACAGTTTTCAGCAGTGATAACATAATTGCAAAAGGGTTTTCTAATGATCAATTAGCCTTTTAAAATGATAAACTTGGATTAGCTAACAACGTGCCATTGGAACACAGGAGTGATGGTTGCTGTTAATGGGCCTCTGTACACCTATGTAGATATTCCATTAAAAAATCAGCCGTTTCCAGCTTCAACAGTCACTTACAACATTAACAATGTCTACATTGTATTTCTGATCAATTTCATGCCATTTTAAAATTTTCTTTCAAAAACAAGGACATATATATATAGATATATAGATAGATAGAGAGAGAGAGAGCGCGATCTGTCCGCAGTACCTCGTCCACCGACCGCACATTAAGAACCGCTGGCCTACACAACAGTGGTATAGGACGAATCAAAATTATACCATGTCACATACAAAATCCGTAAAGCAAGACATCCTTGCTACCCTCACGTTCCCACAAAAATGCATAATCTTCTCTGCCAAGTTTGACCTTCAAAGTGAACCTGGCTCAGAATGGTGGAGGACCATTTCTGCAATCCTTTCCTCTGACATGCTTGAGTAGATGGCTGAGCAGTGAGCACAAACACGTATGACCATTAAAGTTCACTAATACGTTTGTCAAACAAACTCAAATAGACAAATGTCAAGATTTCAGATAGGGTAGTCTACAAAAGTACTACCTATCTCGGACAATAATAACAGTAGTCTATCATTCTCTCTGGATTTTGCTTAAAACATTTTCAGGGGCAATTTAAAAAATGTGGATGGATATTTGTGGATCTGAACAAGTTCAAACTCCCCAATGCAAAAATATGTAGTAAATATTAATATGAAAACTCGGTGGTGAAAATGGGCTTGGACTAGTCATAATAGTGGTGAAACTGTATGGACGCAAGAATAGCCTCGTAGCTACATTCTTACAGCGTTTTTTTAGAGCTAACTATTGTTCGATGACCGATGTTGGTTCCGTAGCTGTAGTTAACTCCTAAATTAACTAATTAGTCGTAGGCTTACCTCTACCGTCTTGCGCGTGGTGATGCTTACAATCGAGATGTCTAACGTGGCCACAAGTGTGCACCATATAAACAAGTGGTGTACTACTTTTTACAAACAGTTTTGTAAGTAAAAGGAGAGGTTCTATTGGGTAGGTCCCGCCCCGTTTAATACACGTTTTGCAACAGAATCGACGTAATGAATACGCCCTTGTTGAACGCTAGCAAGTAACGTCGATGGGTTACAAAGTTCAAACACCGTATTGCTTGCACCCTTTTGTCCACTGCATTCTGAGCGAAAAGAGTATACATCACGTTGCTGTGATTCATGTGTTTGACAATAATATCCTTATTCCAGTGAGTGGGCTATCAAATCTCAATTTCGGGTTGCTATTGTTATTGATGAAGCAACATGTATGAGGTGACATACTGCTCAAAATAGTTTAGGGTTGACGTTCAAACAAATCATATTGAAAGGCGCTACTCACAATCTATGGCAGCGTTTAATGTATCCTCCTTGTAAGCAACTGTACAGTAGTGCAAGTTCGATATGAATGTATCATTAAAACCTTGTAGTTATGCCAAATAATATTTCCATAAATCAATCAATTATGAGCGAGCCAGGGGCAGATGTCGAAAGTTGTCCAAGGGTGCGTTCGTAAATTCACTCTGGCTATCTACTCCGATTTCAAAGCACTCTCGTCTGAGTGTTCCAGAGCGCGCAACACTGGCCGGTGTCATATTCGTCTGCAAAAAAACGTAATTAAATTGTTGCCAGCAGCAAAGTTAGTCACTAACGCTCTAGATAACGTGGGAACAGCCTAACCAGCTCTGTTAGGGTGAGTAAAATGGACAGTTAAGTGATCTCTAATTTGATAATGCAGGTAGCTAGCCAACTTTAGCCGTTAGCTTGGGTGATTGACTGCCGTTGTGAGGTCAGAACGCTTGGATCAACACTAGGTTGCAACCCTACTCCTCGGAGCGTCCAGTGTGTAAAAATAAATGGAAGAGGCAGGGCAGGCCAGGAGCAAGGAAGGAGGGTGTGGTCAAGCAAGGCATCCACCAAGTCTAAATACATTTTAAAGTTTTATCATTACAGGCATATATTGATTACTTGATTTTCCTTCCCCCACATGAATTTATTTAGTTTAAAACCAGCTTTATTATAGATATTATTAAACACAGGGCAGGTGCAAAATGCCAGAACGAAATGCACAAAAGACAGATACACGATACGTGATATATAGTGCGGCAGTATGAACAAGTATAAATATACACGAAGTCTGGAGTGCAAAAAGCTATAGAAACGCATTGCATAGTATGAGTGAATGACTGAATATGTACACTATACATTGTTACAGTGTTAGGTGAAAAAATTATACAAATATTGCACGTTGATATAAATAAAAAAATATTTGCATGGTTAACTATACAGGTCGAAAATATACTTAAATAGCTAAATGCGCGTATGATATAAGTTAGGGTAATAATTGTTTACTTAACATACAGTCTGGTTAAATGTACAGCTCATCGCTACGAGAGAATGGGGGGGGTGAAGAAATGCCACCACATACATACTTTTTTCCCCCGTTTGTTTTCTCAGTTTTTGTTGTTGTTGTTGTTTGTTGCTTTTATGAAAAATAAACGGTGTGATAAATCAGTCTTAAAGGCCTCTGTCATTTAACTGTATTATAGCAGAATTTTGGAGTGACGGTGGAATGAACCAATCACATTTTGACTTGCAATGGCTAATAAACGGCCAATTCAGTAGGTGGCGGCAATATACTAATACGTTGTAATCTGCCATACAATCTTGAATAAAAAGAAGATTAGCGTGCAAGAGAAAATAATGAGTGTTGCAAGCTGTTTTTTTTTTACGCTAGTAACTTTAGCTAGATTGTGTTGTAGTAGTGTGACAATGAGTACGGTTACATGGAGGTTCATATAATCTAATAGTTTTATTAAAACGTTGACATTCTTTGCAAGAAGAACGATTCACCTAATAGTCCTCTTTACATGGACACATCTGAAATCAGGCTACCTGATGGCATGCAGAAAATCGTCAATTAAAAATAAACGTTCTACCACAGTGAACATGTTATTTTTAGGACGCATATTTTATTCTGAGTTCGGACATCTACAGTTTGAATGTGAAAACTACTTGTACTACACATACATTATATGAAGTTGTTCTAGACTCACTTCACTCGCACTAAAGATACGGAAACATTATTAAAGTGACTAGTGTTTCATTTCCTTAAAGTGTCCAGTGATTTCTAATGTATGTCTATAGGCAGCAGTCTCTGATGTGCTAGAGTTAGCTGTTTAGCCGTCAGTGTAGTACATGTAGGTGGATGTAGTTGCTCATTGTTATCACCCTTTTCAATAATAATTTTCAAACTTTGTTTATAAATAATGATCATAATCTGGTGAGTAGCATGTTTCTTGTTGCAGCTCTCTAGCAGTTATCTACACTACATGGTCAAAAGTATGTGGGTATCATGGGCATTTATATGGAGTTGCTCCCCCCTTTGCTGCTATAACAGCCTACAATCTTCTGGGAAGGCTTTCCACTAGATGTTGGAACATTGCTGTGGGGACTTGCTTTCATTCAGCCACAAGCATTAGTGAGGTCGAGCACTGATGTTGGGCGATTAGGCCTGGCTTGCAGTCTGCGTTCCAATTCATCCCAAAGGTGTAAGATGGGGTTGAGGTCAGGGCGTTGTGCAGCCAATCAAGTTCTTCCACACCGATCTTGACAAACCATTTCAGTATGGACCACGCTTTGTACACGGGAGCATTGTCATGCTGAAACAGGAAAGGGCCTTCCCCAAACTGTTGCCACAAAGTCGGAAGCACAGAATCATCTAGAATGTCATTGTATGCTGTAGCATTATTCCCTTCACTGGAACTAAGGGGCCTAGCCTGAACCATGAAAAACAGCCCCACACCATTATTCCTCCTCCATCAAACTTTACAGTTGGCACTATGCATTGGGGCAGGTAGCGTTCTCCAGGCATCCACCAAACCCAGATTCATACATTGGACTGGCAGATGGTGAAGTGTGATTCATCACTCCAGAGAACGCGTTTCCACTGCTCCAGAGTCCAATGGCGGCAAGCTTTACACCACTCCAGCCGACGCTTGTCATTGCGCATGGTGATCTTAGGCTTGTGTGCAGCTGCTCGACCATGAAAACCCATTTCATGAAGCTCCCGATGAACAGAGGACAGACGATTTCGACTCGCTTCAGCATGTGGCGGTTCCGTTCTGTGAGCTTGTGTGGCCTACCACTTCGCTGTTGAGCTGCTGTTGCTCCTAGACATTTCCACTTCACAATAACAGCATTTACAGTTGACCAGGGCAGCTCTAGCAGGGCATAACTTTGACAAACTGACTTGCTGGAAAGGTGGCATCCTATGACGGTGCCACGTTGAAAGTCACTGAGCTCTTCAGTAAAGCCATTCTACTGCCAATGTTTGTCTATGGAGATTGCATGGCTGTGTGCTCGATTGTATACACCTGTCAGCAACCTTTGTCCCAATACTTTTGGTCCCCTAAAATGGGGGGGACTATGTACAAAAGGTGCTGTAATTTCTAAACGGTTTACCCGATATGGATGACAGTCAGCACTTTGTCCTCATAGTCATTCATTTCAAATCCAAAGTGCTGGAGTACAGAGCCAAAACAAAAATTGTCACAATACTTTGGAGCTCACTGTACATCATTTAAACACACACGCACACAGAAGTCAGCTCAGACAGATCCAGCTGAGAGAGGCCCAACTCATGACCTCCATCAGCAACTTCCGACTTCAACTGTATACTGATGTTTCTGTAACGAAAAAAATGAACGAATACAAAATACAACTGCGTTACAGCTAAAACCAGCTTTTGGTTGGTCTTAAATATTGCTATCAGCGCTACCTGAAATTATCACTTTGGATCATGATTTTAAGGACACACCTCAAATATTTCCACCCCATCTGAGCGCAACCGAGCTGATATAAGACAGGTAAATGGCCGAATCTAGCGTTAGGGCTGGAAAGTGCTCGTTTTTACATGACGAAATTGGAAAACTAAAGTGCGTGAAGAGCCCCATGTCTTGGCGTGAAGTCTAAAACATGCCTTGTGTTTCATTGCAGGCATGTAACAGGGTGAAGGAGGCCAAAATGCCTCTACTGACCTGTGCAGGAGACTTTGAACTTACCTTACCCACCCAGGTTTGTGCTCTTCCAACCCATATTATGTCCCTAGCTGTGTTTTATTAATGTGCCACCCACCATAATATGTTAAAATGAAAGGTTATGAAACATTGTGTTACTAGGTTTTGTAAGGTCTCCTCTTCTCCATCCACAGAGCTTCTCAGAGTAGATAAAAGTGTTCTGGAACATCGCTGCACACTACAACATGAACTTTGTGGAAGAGGCCATTGACATGCTACTGGTCATGAGCCCACAAATTAGCTAGTTTGCCAAACAGTGACATGAGCCACAATCTGAGTCTAAGCTTATTGGCTTTTGTGGCTCTATCTAGAGATCAGTCAGTTACCAGGGTTGTATTCATTAGGGCACACGTAGCAAAAAGCTTTGCAATGGAAAACGCAAACAAGCATTTTTTTATGATTCCTTACATTTGGTACCTAATGAATACGACCCACATGTCACTCATGGTGGGATGTTCACTACTGGCGATATTCAAGTGCAGCATGGGCTGACTGGACAGGATGGGCATATTGCTAACTTTGAGACGAACTAGCTTTGATGTGACAATAAATTATGACCATGCATCTGTATTCCTCTATCCTTTTCTATACAGTTGCTGTAAAAACAACATAAACAACATTTCTTGACCCCCCACGTACTGTAAAAATCAGTTGCCAATCGCATCGATCAGCTTTCAGGTCTCCAGACAAAATGTTTTGGAAATCTCATTAATGACAAAAAAATATAGGCCTACTGTCCAGGTTTTTTCTTGTCTTCATATTTTTGTCAAATAAATAAATATTTTTTGTAAATGACACAACCGACAGTTTATTCTTTCATTGCACTTTTTCCCGAAGGCAGAGTTTATGTGGGAAATCATAGTTTTTTTTATATTCTCTGAAACCCTCTCAATCGTATATATCTGTCCTGTTTATGGTTCCCCAGCCATGGTAAGTAAGTCATTGAGTGCTGAGCGCTGAGATATGTAACCCCCATCAGTCCTAAACATCCAATGGTGCCTCTTCCTCTGGAATCAGATGCTAATGTGGCTCACAGGAATAGTCTGAGCTTTTATTTAATGGTTTTTACCCACTAATTTGGGCCCAGACTACATTCTTCGCACCCATTTATCCTCTCTGTCTGACAGCTTTCAGGGGCATGATCTCCCTGGAGATGAGCTAAAGATGAGTCCTGCAAACCACGTCTCTCTGCCTGTCTGCCATTAGAACAAGATGCAGTTGCATTGTATCAAATCAAATCAAGCTTTATTTAAAGTGCATTTTACAGTAAACTAACATATGGAATTGTTTTAAGATGGTCATACCATGGATCATTTAGCTATTTAGAAACCCATTCAATAAAAACAGAGAGGTTTTGTTTTTCCTATATCTAGGACCTATTTATATCATTCATGTCAATGAGATGGCTAAAATATTTATTTTATTGACATATTTACCTCCATACTTTCATAAATGTTTCTAAACTGGTACCAGGTTACATTCAGACAGAAGAGTCTCCTGTGATGCATATTAGTTTTTAGCCCAAACGGTTCGGACACTACAGACAAGTTGGCACATTGTCAGTACCGACCTCAGACATAGAACAAAATAAAGAACACCATTGTGTTAGTGAGAGTCTCATATTTCCAGAGAGTGGTCATATTTTGTTCGGTCCTACAGAAGTTTTCTGGAGAAGACCAATATTTGGGATGTCTCGTGGTCTGACAAACACCGCTGTAGCTCCGCCACCTTCCACCACAGATTTCTCTAGTTTAAATGGACACATTTTTATGCAGATTATTTTATGATGCTACATGATTGATGCACGGTTGCGTCAATAGTCTCTTAAACCGGGTGTACACTACACAATTTTGGCTGTCCCAGACTTGTTTTTGAGAGCAGCTGATGCTCGTTTACTGTGAGCTGGTCAGATATGCAATCTGAGGGCTACCGATCTTGTCTTTGAGCATTCCCAGACTTCCCGATATTTTCAAACATGTTTGATTTTATCGGCACAAAATGTGCAATGCTCTTATAGTGTAAAATGTGCAAAGGCAAGTCATGCATTTGAGTTTCTGTGGAATCAGAACATAGAAAGCTATCAGAGCCTGCTCCTCCAAGACCTGCATTTTATCATTACTATACTTCTGATATTGAGCCTGGAATTCAGTTTAGTGCAGAAGTGCTTGGCTTTAGAATGTGTTGATTTAGCCTGGAGTGATGATGATGATGATGATGATGATGATAAGGAAGAGTGCACATTCATCCCTGGCTCCCTTTGTTGTGGTCATCTGTGAAGAAAACAGCCACTGATTATGGCATCTCCCAGTCTAGATCAAAGTGATGTTAACCCATCAACCTCCATCACGATAACCTTATTGTCCCAGAGAACTCACTTTGCTTACTGATGGGCATTTCTCACACAGACCAGTAATCTCATTTCACATTACACTGGAGCTAAGTTTTACAATTAGATTGGTTGCATTGGGTTCCCTGCCGACAGATAGCTTGTCTCAAATGATGGAGTGAAGTACTTACTGTACAGAGCCCAATTTACTTACTTTACCCCCTTTAATGCTATGTTTGATTATGACATCATGTTGCAGGGTGGAGAATGCCTTGAATTGCAATTGTATAATGTGTTCCAAAATTAAATAAATATAGAACTCTACATTAAAACAGAATCTATAGCATTGCCTAGGTTTTTCTAGTTACATGCATGACTTGGTCTGTTCAAATCACTTAGTTCCAAAGTTCATTGTGGCTGTCAACAGACAACATCTGCCCATCTATTGCACAAGACCAGAGGTGGCTGGAATGGAATAAATGGAACGGTATCATACCCCATTGGGCACACACTGGTCAAATCAACATTGTTTCCACTTAATTTCAATTAAATTACATTGAACCAACGTGGAATAGACAATGAATTGACGCCTTTGCCCAGTGGGACATGTTTGACTTGGTTCCATACTAGCCATTACAATGAGCCTGTGCTCCTACAACTCCTCCCACTAGCCTCCTCTGCACAGTCACTGATCCAGTAGACCTCAGACATGAGTCCAGATGGATTCACACTTTCCCACAATCTTGTTATAGAAACCATTTTGTGGGAAATGTCATCATTATTTGATTACTCTGAGAGTAGCTCCCCTCTTAGGCCTCTCACTCAGATAGATAGATAGATATATAGATAGATAGATAGATAGATAGATAGATAGATAGATAGATAGATAGATAGATAGATAGATAGATAGATAGATAGATAGATAGATAGATAGATAGATAGATAGATAGATAGATAGATAGATAGATAGATAGATAGATAGATAGATAGATAGATAGATAGATAGATAGATAGATAGATAGATAGATAGATAGATAGATAGATAGATAGATAGATAGATAGATAGATAGATAGATAGATAGATAGATAGATAGATAGATAGATATATAGATAGATAGATACTTTATTGATCCCTACATGAACAAAGGAGGAAATATAGGAGTCCAAGAGACTATTGTCACTGAACATAATATACTATTGTCACTGAACATAGTATACTATTGTCCCTGAACATAATATACTGAAATTGCCTATCATCATCTTTTTGATTCACCCATTGTTTGAAATGCATAATGCAGAAAACTGATCTGCCAAAATATGTTTTATTCATTTATTCCAATCTGATCTATGTACAGTATATGATTGACTGGCAGAGATCACAAGTCATAAGTTGACGATGCTAGACATTTATTGTTGTGTTTGCATGTATAGCTTATACAGTTATTGGCCTGGTTCAGAGTAAACTGTGGAAAGAGGGTTCTCAGTATATTGTACTCCAACATGTTTAGCTGATTGCGATTAAATTATTTTTTTTATTTTTCATGGGTTGGACTAAATTCAGATCGTTTGCAATTATTTGAGGGGTCAGTACCGTTTCAGTCCCTGTCAAGTGAACTAGACATGGAATCTCTCCATTGGAGTCTAATTCAGTTCCTGAATCAACAGGAATTTTCATAAAAAATGTACACTAACCCATCATAGGAGATTGCTTTTAGTGAAAGAACTGGTGGCACTCTAACTAAGCAGGATGTTTTAGTGGTTTTAGCTGTCTTTCAGTTAAATCCCGCAGGGACAGAGGTTGACCCATCAAGGAGGTCTCTCTGAGGACATTTGAGACTGCTTGGGGGGAAAGGCCGTCTGTCTTTCTGTCCCGTCCATCTGATCAGCAGTCAAGTGTCTGAGGAAGAGCATCATCCATGCATGTGGCCAAAGACTGATGTGGCCAGAGGGCACTGTGGGGGTGGGACGTCACAGGGCCACTCCCTCCGACAGGTCTGAGTGGGTGGAACCATAGCTGATGATGGTGAATTCTGTGGGAAGTGTGAGGGTCTGGCTGGGGTTGGGCACTTTACTGTCCTGTAGAAATATACAGTCATAATGACATAACATTTAAGACTGAAATATTAATACTTTTACACATTAAACTCCTATATTTGTTGGGAGCTACATTACCTAACTGGATGTACAATCAATGATAAGGGCTATGATATAGCAGAAAATTATTAACAGAAAGAAAGAATATGATCATGAATATGTGGATGGAATCAAATAGTTTTTTTCTTACATCATCAAACTTTCTGCCACTGTAGATAGCATTCTTGTCAATGAAAGTGAGCATGATCCAGTCACAGATAATGGAACACTGGAATGAATAAGAGTAACAAGACAATTAATGAATAGGAGTTGGCACAACCATAACTGGAAGCTGGTACAAACAGACATCAACTCATATCACAAGAGTGCTGAATCAAACTCACTATTCCAACTGATGTCATGGCAGTCACTGTGTTGATGATAGTTGGGATGAAGCTGAATTTTCCAGCCTGGAGAGGAATCATTACACAGTATGACTCCATCACCGCATGTCACTAACTAATTGTTCTGATCAACATGTTATTGATGAATTGAGTACTGATGAAGGAGGTTAAAGGAGGAACTTCTTACATGTCCATGAACTATGACATCAAGACGAATCCCAAAGGCCTTGATAAGTGTCCGGAACTCTTCTCCATCTTTGCTGTAATACTTGGCAAATCTAAACAGAATTTTCAAAGTAAAAAAAACGTAGAATAAGGGGGGAAAAGTAATCCATGCCTCTTCATTACCAAGATACAGCAGAGATAGTCTAAAATGTTACAGTAGGTCATGTCAATGAGATGGCAAGAGTAAAGACATGGTCGTATTGACTAAGCACCAAACGGAAGAAAGCAGACTAAAACAGGGAGGAACCACCTGAACTTGTCCAATAAGAAACACTTGTTTCTGGTTTCTGTTGCAAAACATTTGCTACGGTGTGCACTTATGAATATGGCCCAAGCATTCACAAGATGCTATGAAGAGCCTCACCTGAAGTTGTAACCAGAGCTGGGCAGGTTCTTCCGAAGGTCCAGGCGACGGAATGAGTATGTGGGTTTACACTCTGAGGGGTCCAGGTCAAAGTCACACTTCCAGTTAATGAAGACTCCAATTACTCCCCCCTGTCAGGATACAATCCATGAGCTCTCTAACTAAACCATTACAGTGCTCACATTCCTCAATATTGATAGTCTCTTTTATTTTTTAATTCCATTATCTATTATTTCCGTTATCAGTAATCACCATCAGATTCAGAAATATTAGAGACACACATATAATAATAAGGGTTCTCTATACTTAATGTGAGTTGTAAAATGGGATAAACATTTTGACTGTATATATGTATATTGCGGGTGTAAACATACAGTCCTGCAGAGCTCGCTGAACTTCTCCCTGGCCTGTTCTGCGATGTAGCCCAGCCGGAAGATGGGACAGTAGGGGTGTTTCTCCTCACTGTAATGACACTTATTCAGATATTTATGCCCATTCCGTTTGTTGGGTTTGATGTTTCCTCTGCCAAAGAGATAAGAGAAGATTGCTTTTAGAAACAGTTGAGAGATACAGTTTCCTATATGATACAGTTCTTTATATCACCTACTTATGGCTCCTGTTCAGTGCATTGACCTTGTATTGCAGCCTGACGTGCGTGTGTGTGAGTGAGTGAGTGAGTGAGTGAGTGAGTGAGTGAGTGAGTGAGTGAGTGAGTGAGTGAGTGAGTGAGTGCGTGCGTGGGTTTTGCATTCTGCGTGCGCATTCTGTGTGTTGCTGAGGTTGATGTGTGTCTGTGTGCGTGCAAGCTTGTGTGTGTGCTGTTGAGGTTCATACTATACCTCAGCACTTTAAATTTTGGGAAATGGATGGCATTCTTGATGTAAACAGTGAAATTGATGGCCTCTGCTAATGCCGGCTCCCTGGAGGAGACAACAACAGTTTAGACCCTTGTGCCACAATTATTTTACAAGTGATTTATTCCAGACTAGGGAGACAGTAGTTCTGTTTTTGACTACCTCCTATTTAAAATATAATATTGATATTGATCCTTACCGTATCGCAGCATAGTCCTCAATAGGACACCAGGTCTGAATCTCACAGGTCTTGAAGGTCTGGTTGTAATAGGGAACACAGCGCCCAGTTCTCTGTCCTACAGGAAACACATCAGGCTAAATGCATTAGGACAAACCATCTACTGACAGACAGACAGACTGACTCATAGAACGTCTGGCTTAGTGAGACTTTTCACTTCATCCCCTCCTTTACAGTGCGTACCATTGCCATCGAAGTCCACTTCTCCTGAGATGCAGTCCGAGTCCTTTGAGCAGTTGGCATTGGGAACGGTAAAATGCTAAGAAAAAAAGAAAACAATAATAGTTTAGATGGCAACATTAACTGGCTTTCCTTCTCTGTGATGGTAGACTGGTAATGATACTGATAGATCTTTATCACATTATCTTACAGAGCTTTTCCATGAGACAGTGCTAGTTGCAATAGTAGAGTATCGACAAAGCACACAACTCAATGTAAAGCCCTAGTATGGATCATGTGAAAACGGCTGTTTTTATTTAGCTCATATTGGTTTATGGAGTGTGGGGAATGGTTGTGACCTCTCACCTCAGCACATGTGCCTTGCCTCTGATTGTGTGTGACCACTCGTCTCAGTATTGTGCTGATCACGTCACCGCCCTGCAGGTGCAATGTCATACAGAAGAATGTACAGTATATGTTGGTAATCACATAGGCTACATGTTAAAAACATACAGTAGCTAGCTACACATTGCATTTTATAGGACATCTATTTAACCTATAGTCCTTGCTTTATGAACACAGAGCCAAAGTTCATGTTCAGGATTGACTGCATTGCAGTCGGTGACTGCAGACTGACTGATCTACACATCACCTTGTATCCTAAATATCTACTATAATTTCTAGATCAGTCAGGTTGCTCTATCAGTGATCTTGGGACTGAGGGAAAATGATGCTCTCAAGTGGGCTCACCTCTGAGGGTCGGACGTATTCCACCATGTCCAGAACGTGGTCCCCCTGCAGTGCTGTGCCTTTCATCTTAGTGTAGACTGAGCTCTCTGGCCTCGTCTCACTGTCCTGATAGGCTTTCTGACTGATAAAGACATACCTGTAGCAGGGCGATATGACAGATGCAGATTAACTTCTGTTCTGAGGAAAGATTCAATCCCTCCAGGGTGATTTTAATTGCACTTTACTACATGCCCATGCGAGTGCTTATTCAGACAATGATGATATCAATTCAGATCTCTTAGGGGTTGTGATATATTGATTTTGAGGGATACTTAAAAATAATTTTTGAAAATCCAACGCTGAAATATGATGTTTATCAGTACAGAGAGACATCTTCCTGTAAAGGACCATTAAAAAACTAAATTGATTAAAATTGGCCTATTTGGATCACATTACACAATGATGGTGGTCAATAATGGTCAATCAGAATACAGCCGTCCCGCTTAAAGACAGCAACCCGTATGTGGTTACCATCAATGTTTTAATTGCGAGAGAAAGGCATTTCCTCACCACAAAGTGGCTATTCTCAGCAAATTACTATCTTCACATCACAGTGGCTTGTATAGCTACTGAAAGCAATAATATTCGTACAATAATATGGGCACACTGACAGAACATTTTTACAAGCCAACCTATTTTTTTAAAGGTACCATTCTTTTCTTCTTATGCTATCCAATACCAGACTTAACTTTGCCTTGTTTGGCAAAATATCTGTATTATTTAAGGCAGGTCACAGATAATGCAACAGATACTCAATCACAGAAAAAGTCAGGATAGTTACACACAAAGACAATACTCATTTAAATCGGATCTTTGTCTATGTATTTCTTAATGCATGCATAAACAGGAGGCCAGTGCTTACCAGATGAAATAGGTGATCACAAAAAACTGAACCCCTCTATATATGACTCCAAGTTTTTTGTTTTTAACTACCATTACCTTCGGGGTCTCATAGTCCCAGAAACCAATAAAATAATCCTTTATAAACTCAAGCAGTCCCATTATGATTTCTGAGTTTATCAGATGTCTGTTCAGATGTGAGGTCCTGAGTGACTTGTTCGCAGATACTTCCAAGCTTGTGTAATGAGTCAGTCAGTCTCTCTCTCTTGCTCTCTCTCTCTCTTTCTCTCTCTCTCTCTGTCCCTCTCTCTGTCTTTCTCTCCCTCTCTTTAACACCTCCTGCCTCATGCCCTGTTGTGCTGTTCTCAAAAATGAATTGCATAAATTAATTCAACATAAAATGTGATTCACAAATTTGGTTGATTTTTCATGTTAAAGAGAACATATAGTGTTTGTTTTCTTTATTCAGACCTACACAGAAAACACACATTTTCTTCTGCTGGTAGCTGATAGGAAATGTCTCAAGTATCTCTCTCTGTGTGTGTGTGTGTGAAATCCAAGTTTATTTGTCATGTGCACATGTTAATGTGGGTCTAAACGGAACAATTAATTGGTTATTATATATATATTTTTTAAATGTAACCTTTATTTAACTAGGCAAGTCAGTTAAGTACAAATTCTTATTTACAATGCTGCCCTAGGAAGCAAAAAGGCAGTAACTGCTCATAGCGTGGAACTTGTATTTACCTAATGCAGTTACTAATAATATGACCCCCATTTTCTCCAAAACACAATACAATAGAGGCAGGATACTTGTCCACATGATTAAGCATGTATTTAATGTAGCAAAAATGACATTAACTAATTTTTGAACCAGGGTGTATGTAGATGATGCAGTGCCTTAGACCGCTGCGCCACTTTGGAGCCCCAGAGCGGTTACTTGCCGCTCTACCTCAACAGTGCATAAAATAATGTAGAGTAGCAAAGCTAATCAATGGATTTTGAAATAAACAAAAATAAAAAGAGCACAACAATCAGTAAAATAAGAAAAGGCAATACAATTGATACAAAAGAACACAATAATGTACCCTTATACAAACAATGCAAAACAATGTGTGCTTGCGTGCGTCTGTGCGTGCCTGTGTGTTTGAATGAATTATTAACTAATCCGTTAGAAATTCATTTCGCTGCTAATTAATAGATATATGGTGTTTAAATCTTGACTGGTTTAATTAAACAAATATATATAATTATATTCAGGCCTAAAAATGACGGCTTGAGGTGTCGGGGTCCTGTGAGCTCATTCGGCGCATGTCACCAGATACTCGTCACACAGCACGTGCATCAGCCACGGTGGTTTTTGGTGGCGCTTGTGTTTACGTCACATGATTCTCTACAGAAGTACACCTACAAATCTAAGTGATTTACAGAATAACACGAACATATCTTTTGTAAATGGGGGGACTACAGAAAAAAAAGGTAAGGATGTCACTTTGTCAGATTAATTATCCAACAATTTATATAGCTACGTACTGCTAAAGTTAACTAGCGCGCCCAGGCTTTTTCTCTGAACACAAAATTAACGTTATGAGTTCAGGCCGAAAAGGTTTAGCTAGTTAGTCAGCTATAACATAATATATCTGACGTTAACAATCTAGCTAATTGTGTAATCGCTAGCTAGTGTGATACACTTCTATGTAACTAGCTTCTCAACTTCTCAACGGATATTTCCATATCCGTCCTGTCTTGCAATCTTGTGCGGTTGATGCATATTGTGTTTTCAACCCTGCTACCTAGCTAGTTAACGATAGCCTAGCTGCTACATCTTCACCTGCCTGGTGCATGCAAAAGGCAGTAGAGAGTACTAAATACTGATAATTGTTTTGCAGAACATTGTCAGCATGAAGCTTTTTAACTCTTAAGTCTAGTTACACGTTTTTTAGTAATAAGAATGACATACACTATCTAAAAGGTTCCTCCAGTACCTCACACATTTGTCTGTCTGAATGGCTTCATGTTTTTTGGAGTACATGTAAACCTATGTGTCTTGTTTCAGTATGAGAGGGGCTCTGCCACCAACTACATCACAAGGAACAAAGCCCGCAGGAAGCTGCAGCTGAGCCTGGCAGATTTCAGGTACTTAGTACTACTGACCCACCACAACCTGGGTCGTATTTATTAGTGTTGATCGTATTTGTGATGTTGTTGGTTGTATTTATTAGTGTTGTTGTTGTCCCTCCCTGTTCCAGTCCGTTTCCTTCCCTTTGGGGCCTAGTGAATAAGGCCCTGTACTCCGGCTTGGATATAATAGCATGGTTGCCTCTGGTATCAGTTTTTGCAATGCCAAATTTGACAGTCTCTGCATGTTAATCCACTGTTCCACACAGACGCCTGTGCATTCTGAAAGGCATCTACCCTCATGAACCCAAGCACAAGAAGAAGGTGAACAAGGGTTCCACGGCCCCCCGCACATTCTACCTGCTTAAAGACATCCGGTTCCTCCTGCACGAGCCCATCGTTAGAAAATTTAGAGAGTACAAGGTAATGTTTTATACTATTGTTTTGACTATGAGATACAGCTGTTGTAACATTTTGTTTTTTTTGCCGTTATTTACATTTTCCAGTCAACCATTTTCAAATCAATGGCAAAATCTAGTAATGCTGGCTTGTCTTGTTCTGTCTCTGGTAGGTGTTTGTGCGTAAACTTAGGAAGGCCTATGGAAAGGCAGAATGGACAGGGGTGGAGAGACTGAGAGATAACAAGCCTGGCTACAAACTGGACCACATCATCAAGGAGAGGTGCGCTCTCAATCCACTGCAGCGCCAACTGCGAACAGCAGATGGCAGTATTGAGCATATAACCTATAGAAAATAATAATCTAATAGGATATCTGTGGTGTTGGGCCCTCTTTATGGCTCATGTCAGCACAACATTTGTAAAGGATGTCCTATGTGTGTGTTTATCGTTGTGTTTTGCTCTATTTGTGTGCCAGGTACCCCACATTCATCGATGCCCTCCGTGACATTGACGACGCCCTCTCCATGTGCTTTCTGTTCTCCACCTTTGCCCGCACGGGAAAGTGCCATGTCCAGACCATCACGCTATGCCGACGCCTCACCGTGGAGTGGATGAACTACGTAGTCACATCTCGTTCTCTCCGGAAGGTAGAATGCAAACGTGTCCTCACTAATAAAGAGTTGGTCCTCAATGAAAATCTCCAGGTTGTGGTATACAAAGTGCAGGCATGATTTATTAAGTAATGATACTGACTGTTAGCCTCTGAAATGGATTTGTCATTACAACTTTATATACACGTACAGTACCAGTCAAAAGTTTGGACACACCTAGTCATTCAAGGTTTTTTCTTTATTTTTACTATTTTCTACATTGTAGAATAATATTGAAGACATCAAAACTATGAAATAACACATATGGAATCATATAGTAACCCAAAAAGTGTTAAACAAATCAGTATATATTTTTGATTCTTCAAAGTAGCCACCCTTTGCCTCAATTTGTTTTAACAATTTGTTGGTTACTATATGATTCCATGTGTTATTCCATTGTTTTGATGTCTTAACTATTATTCTACAATGTAGAAAATAAAATAAAAACTTGAATGAGTAGAATGTGTCCAAACCTTTGACTGGTACTATATACTTTGCAGTGTCAGAAGCCTATCATTTTAAGTGTTGTGAAAGTTAATTTTTGTTGGTGGTTAGTAGTCCACATTGGATATTTCAGAATGAGATGCATGCTATTTGGCAAGAGAATAACTGGTAGTCCGCAGCACACTTTACGTTGTTTTGTTTTCCCTGGCAGGTTTTCATCTCTATTAAGGGGATTTACTATCAGGCAGAGGTTCTTGGACAGCTCATCACCTGGCTTGTGCCCTACCAGTTTGCCCATGATGTAAGTGCTTAGTGACATCACAACAGCTCAAAGAGCCATTTCAAATCTATTTAGTCACTGTCTTAAAGGCCCAAAATTATTATTATTATTATTTTTTTTTTTTTTAGCATTATTTTATCAGGTAGACCATGTCTCTTTTATAGATGATCCCTGAATTACACAAATTACAGAAAATACACGCATCAATGTAAATACAAAATGCAAGCAGAAAGAACAACATGGTCATAAAAAACAAACACATTCATCAGTAATAAGGTCCTCAATAAGCCTTCTGAATTGCCCTAGAGGCACCAGAACAGAGATTGGCGCCGCCCTGTGTGGTCGCCTGTTAAGCAGCTCCCGTTGTTTGTGCGTTAATTGTTTGTTTTAGTATGTTTTTCGTGAGTTGTTCTATTGCAACAGTTGAACTATAATAGTTCAGGATTATGAAGTGCTACTGTTTTATGAAGGTTTTAGCTGTCCTTTTTGGGCTTGAGGGTCAGGTCTGTGGACAAAGTGCTTTTCAGAGACATGGCTGAATGATAACATCCCCAAAGAGAACGTCACTATCGGCGGTTTCCAGACCATCAGAGCGGACAGGGCTAGCGCTTCTTCCGGTAAGAGTAAGGGAGTGGGGCTGGCTTTATTAGTCAACAACAGATGGTGTAATCCGAGCCATATTACTGTTAAGGAACAGTTTTGTAGCCCGGACATTGAGCTGTTAGCCGTTAGCCTGAGACCCTACTATTTGCAGAGGGAACTCACGGCGGCCATTGCTGTTATTGTTTACATCCTGCCCTCCGCTGACGCAAACACAGTGTGTGACGTCATCCACTCTGTTATCGCGAGGTTACAGACAGCGCATCCCAGTGCCTTGTTTGCCATTTCGGGGGATTTTAACCATGCATCTCTCTTCAACGCTGCCCACGTTCAAACAGTTTGAAGTGCCCAACCAGGATTAATACAACTCTGCTAATGTGAAGGATGCATACAACCACTGCACTCCCTCCCCTCAGTAGATCGGATCACAACCTTGTCCACCTCACCCCACTCTACAGGCCTATGGTCCAACATCAGCCAGCGACCACTAGGACCATTACGAGATGGTCCCCAGAGGCGAATGAGGCCCTACAGGACTGCTTTGAGACAACAGACTGGGATGTACTCTGTGAGGCTCATGGGTAGGACATTGATGGACTTACAGACTGCATAACGGACTATATAAATGTTTGTGTAGGTAACACTGTACACACCAGGAAGATAAACCCTGGGTCACCAGCGACCTGAAGGCCCTGCTGAATGAGAAGAACAGGGCCTTCAAGGAGGGGGACAGGGACACATTGAAATGTGTTGGTACCCTTCCCCAGATCTGTACATCGACACAATCCTGTCTCGGAGCTCTGTTGACAATTCCTTCGACCTCATGGCTTGGTTTTTGCTCTGACATGCTGTGGGACCTTTTTATATAATAGAAAGGTGTCCAATCAATTGAATTTACAACATGTGGACTCCAATCAAGTAAGAGGTCTGAATAGTTTCCGAATGCACTGTATGTTTGCCAAACTCTCTATTGACATTCCATCTCTTTCTTGGGGCCTGGAGATTTCATTTTGAGGAAGTTTGTTCTGAAGTGTCTATCCGATATCTGAGAGATGTACATGTATTTAACCCCTAAACCATCTCCATATATACTTCCATGTTTTGATTGGTACCGGGGGACCTTCAGACATGTCTTGTGAGGCCTGTGGGCGTCCTAGAACAAAACAAAATGTTTGTGAGAGTCTCACCTTTACACAGCGTGGGCATATTGGTGTTTAGACCAAAGTTGGCAGATTGGCTGTACCGATTCAAAACGGAGAACACCATCGTGGGTCATAATAGTTTGTAGGCCAAACCGTTCAGACGCTACAGACGATTGTGTGAGAAGCCCGATTTTCTGTCTCATGGTATGACAAACACCGCTCTAGCTCTTTCACCGCAGATGCGGAAGTGTTACATAGGGGGATGCGGTGGATTGAGACTGATCCAATGCAAAAAAACAACAACATATCTCTAGTTTAAGTTGGGGGATTTTATTATACTAATTAGATTTCCGTGTAGTGCAGACATCGACATTAGGCTTTGCGTTGATGCTGTTAATTGTGTTTAAGTTAGAGGAGCTTGACAAGCAGTTGATGGGGACTTAACATTGGCTCTACAATAAAAGCTTTCAGAATAATAATAATCCCTCTGCCCTTTCTCCCCCAGCACCCAACAGATGTGGACTATAGAGTAATGGCCACCTTCACAGAGATGTACACCACCCTCTTTGGCTTCATCAACTTCCGCCTCTACCAGACCCTTAACCTGGTCTACCCACCCAAGGTACACCAGCACCTGGCCTGAGCCTGGGTTGTGTTCATTAGGCACCAAGGGAAGAAAACAGACTGAAACAGGGAGTGGCTACCTTAAGCTGTCCAATAACGAATGCTAGTTTTTGTTTTCCATTGCAAAACGTTTTGCCACAGTGTGCACTAATAAATAGAACCATTTCAGCCATCGCACATCATAAGCGGTGCTTTAAAAAAAAAGTATTATCATATTCCTTCTGTTGATGAACATGTATAGTCATGTAGTATGCAGAGATCATTGGCCTGCTAATTGTTGTGTACCTGAGCTGTTGCTAACTCCAACCCTCCCTCCAGCTGGACAGCAAAGCTGAGTCCGAGCTGAAGGCAGATCACGAGGAGGACTACGCCATGGACTCTGAGAGCTACTTGGAGGTGGGCCTTTCGTCACTCTTATGATATGAATAAATGACTAAATGTTATATTAGCTTGATGATTCCTGTGTATGCACGACAGGACAGCCAGCCCTCTCTTCATTGTTGTGGTCTACCTGCCCTACCTTGAATGGTACTCTGTCAGTAGAGCTGTGTAGTTTTTAAGCTGTGTGTGGAAAACTGAACCGGTGTGTTTCATGCGCTTTACAGAAACTCTCTGCCCTGAGTGCCAGCCTGGCGCGGGTTGTTGCCACCGCAGAGGAGGAGGAGAACCAGCTCGACCAGTTTCCTACCGACGGGGTAATGAGACACATTGAATAAAATAGCTACCAGGTGGTCAGGGGTGTGTTAGAACCAATTCCTCCCACATTCACCTATCATTGTTTCCATTTAGAAATCACTTTCTTTCCCAAATCTTTAGGAGGTGGAACTATTTGTAGCGTCCACTCATCTTAAATTGATAGTTCTGATACAAAAGTCATTCCCGATATTTGATGTTGATGTTCTTATAAATCAATGTTAGGTCAATAGAGAAGGGCTTATTCTCCCCATAGTATTGTGTACTAGGCATTTACATTATTGCTGAAGAGCTAAATGGAAAAAGAAAGAAAAAGCACCAAGGATTTAGCTTATTATGGTGCATTTCCAATGTAGGATTTAGCCTGGTGTCTTTCCATTTAGATTATAATTTTTTTTAAAGCACTGCTTATGATGTGCGATGGCTGAAATGGTTCTATTTATTAGTGCACACTGTAGAAAAACGCTGGTGTACCAAGCACACTCGTTCAGTTCTCCTAGCTGAAGGCTTTAGACTGGGGAGCACACCTCTATGGTTTCTAGGGATGAGGTGTTTGTAAACAATATGAATAAACCAATCCCATCCCACCAACTGCCTGTTTGCCCTTCTAAAACCAATCCCATCTCCTTTCACCCCCTCTCTTTTATGTCTGTCTTCAGGAGGACCTGGAGAACATGGAGGCCAGAGAGAAGGAGCAGAAAGAGCAGGAGGCCCAGAAGAGGCTTTTCGAGGGGCTAAAGTTCTTCCTGAACAGGGAAGTTCCCAGAGAGTCACTGGCTTTTATCCTGAGGTGAGAACCAGCCCACGACCACAAACACCAAAATTATGTACAGTGCCTTCGGAAAGTATTCAGACCCCTTGACTTTTTCCACATTTTGTTACGTTACAGCCTAATTCTAAAATGGATTAAGTAAATAAAAATCCTCAGCAATCTACACACAATAACCCATAATGACAAGTGAAAACAGGTTTTTAGAAATGTTTGCAAAAAAACAGAAATACCTTATTACATAATTATTCAGAACTTTTGCTATGAGACACGAAATTGAGCTCAGGTGCATCCTGTTTCCATTGATCATCCTTGAGATGTTTCTAGAATTTGATTGGAGTCCACCTGTGGTAAATTAAATTGATAAGACATGATATGGAAAGGTGCACACCTTCTGTATAAAGTCTCACAGTTGACAGTGCATATCAGAGCAAAAACCAAGCCTTGAGGTCGAAGGAATTGTCCGTAAAGCTCAGAGACAGGATTGTGTCGAGGTACAGATTTGGGGAAGGGTACCAAAAACTGTCTGCATCATTGAAGGTCCCCAACAACACAGTGGCCTCTATCGTTCTTAAATGGAAGAAGTTTGCAACCACCAAGACTCTTCCTAGAGTTGGCCGACCGGCTAAACTGAGCCAATCGGGGGAGAAGGGCCTTGGTCAGGGAGGAAACCAAGAACCCGATGGTCATATTTTAATGTTTAGCTCACGTAATATAATGTGAAAGTATGCATTAAGATGTCTAATAGAATAAATGTTGCAAAAACAATGTAGAATAGATAATAAATGCATTTCTATAGCTTAAAATAAATGTTTTACAATGGTGTGGTAGTGCCAAGATGGATGCAAGGTGGCTTCAACACATTACCCCCTATTAGTCATCTAGTGTGTATATATAAATCATTTTCAGCTTCTTAATTATGTTATGGCAGCAAGCTGAAGGTTTTAGGGACTGGTTCCATGCCACACCTCAAAGAAGAGCTTTTATGCAGAGTGAAGTGAACCATTGTTTATTTTTATTGATCTCCATCCCTCTCTGTCTGACAGGTGTTTTGGTGCCGAGGTGTCATGGGACAAGTCTCTCTGCATCGGTGGTACCTACGACGTGACTGATGATACCATTACCCATCAGATTGTGGACAGGCCCGACATAGACAAGCAGTACATCAACAGGTGAACGGGGCCGTCAGTCATTACAGCCGTTGAAAATGTCTTGCAATTCCTAAAAAAATCTGACCTGGCACCAGAACAAATCATTTGGACGGGCATTTGATTTACAGCGTTTTTTCAAAATATTTACTAAATAAAAATAAGATAACAAAATTACATAACAATAGTGAGGTTATATACAGGGGGTACCGGTACCGAGTCAATGTGCGGGTTACAGGTTAGTTAATTGTTCAGGTTACGGCTGGGGGGGGGTTCCTAGACTTGGCGCTCCGGTACCGCTTGCCTGAGAGAACAGTCTATGACTTGGGTGACTGGGCATATTTTGCAGAGAGTGAGCCCTCTCGCTTTGCCATACTCTGTTGGTCCAGACATACTGAGACAGAGGGGCGCTGTTTTGCTCATTCTGATGTTTTAACTGAGATTGATGCATCTTTCTGTCGGCACGCTCTGTCAAATAAATGATCAATATTTTATTTGGACGGGCAAGGATACAACCCCACCCTGTTCCTGATACAACCCCACCCTGTTCCTGATACAACCCCACCCCGGTCCTGATACAACCCCACCCCTCTCTTTCAAATCACAAAATGTTAATTCAGCCTAGGCTACTTACAGACCCAAGGAACTCTCTCACTCTGGTGAGGGGGAGTTTTCCTTCTCCTTCAGTCCCACCTCAGAGATGGGCTCAGCTGATCCCCACAATGCCCCCTTTCAGAGGGCTCTTCCTGCTCTGGTCGCTCAAAGACCCCTGTTATCGAGGGGGTGGGTGGAGGGGTGGGCAGAGTCACGCGTGACAGACCATGTCCTCTTGCTTATGCCTCTTTATAGGGCTTAGCTGTAAACCGGGTACATAATGCATCTATTATGGGCCTGCTAACTCCTGCCCATATTAATTAATTTGGCTGTTGTGATTTACATTTGACTGTTGTAATCAATGCATACGACACATCCACAACTTGTTAATGTGTAAATGGTCTCAAATATTTATGGAACGTTGAAATGTTACATTCGAAGGTGGGTTGACTGACTGGGCATAAATATCCCAGTGGATCCAACCTGGCACAATGGAATAGTCCCAAAGGTGCAAACCCCACCCATCTGGTATTATTTGAACCCAGTTTGATATGTATCTGTGTAGAAACCTTGTCCGTGAAGGAGACGGGCTGGTGTGTAACTGCAACTGTGTGGTTGTGTTCTGTTCCAGGTACTATATCCAGCCCCAGTGGGTGTTTGACTCGGTCAACGCCAAGATGCGCCTACCCGTGGAGGACTACTTCCTGGGGGTGACGCTGCCGCCCCACCTGTCGCCATTCGTGGAGGAGAAGGACGGTGACTACGTGCCCCCGGAGAAGCTGAAGCTCATGGCCCTGCAGCGCGGGGAGAAGCCCGGTAAGAGCGGAGCTGAGCCTCTCCATGGCTTCGCATGTTTCTGTTGGGCCTGCATGATGAATGTTCACATGCTTCTGTTGGGCCTGCATGATGAATGTTCACATGTTTCTGTTGGGCCTGCATGATGAATGTTCACATGTTTCTGTTGGGCCTGCATGATGAATGTTCACATGTTTCTGTTGGGCCTGCATGATGAATGTTCACTTGTTTCTGTTGGGCCTGCATGATGAATGTTCACTTGTTTCTGTTGGGCCTGCATGATGAATGTTCACATGTTTCTGTTGGGCCTGCATGATGAATGTTCACATGTTTCTGTTGGGCCTGCATGATGAATGTTCACATGTTTCTGGTGGGCCTGCATGATGAATGTTCACATGTTTCTGGTGGGCCTGCATGATGAATGTTGTGTTTAACTAAAATCTCAGTACAAGAAGAGGAGGAGGAGGAGGAGGAAGATGATGATGATGATGAGGAGGAGGAAGAAGAGTACAACGATGAGGTGGACGACGAAGAGTTGACTGAGGAGAAGAATCTGAAGAAGATGGAGGATCAGCGATCCCAGGGCAAGGTGAGAGAATCCTAGCAGTCTACACATTTGACCATCTGAATGGCCTGTTTCATCCAACATAAAACGGTTATCGGTTATCATAAGGCATAGGCGTAGTGCACTATAGGGAATAGGGTGCCATTTTGAACACACATTTAAGATGTATCTCTCTCTGTCCTGTCCCAGCAGACTCTGGCAGTGAAGGTGACTCCCGGAAAAGTGAGACCCTGGGAAACTGGTTCCGTGGGGAACAAGGTGCGCCTGGAGCAGGAGGAGAAGGCTGAGGAGAAGCGTCTTGCCATCATGATGATGAAGAAAAAGGAGAAGTACCTGTATGACAAGATCATGTTTGGCAAGAAGAGAACAACCCGAGAGGTGAGTCCCCTCCATACCACACCTGCCTAACTGGCATGGCACCTCAGAAGCCTCCCTCACTGCGTCCCATCTCCAGTCTGTACGTGGGTGTAGAGATTAATAGATAGATACGTCACGTAACTGTCAGACCCACCAGTACTGTCGCTTTGGGAACAGCCAGTCTCACAGCCATATTAATATACATGGAGGTAGCAGTAGAGGCTGCTGAGTGGCTCATAATAATGGGAGGAATGGAGTCAATGGAATGGTGTCAAACGTGTTTTCCATGTGGTTGATGCCATTCCATTCTAGCCATTATGAGCCGTACTCCCCTCCGCAGCCTCCACTGGGCGGTAGAGAATCAGACTCGATTGGGCATTTTGGGAAAACTGGCAGGGTACTTTCCAGCAGACTGCTCTCTATGCCTAGTACCTACCTATTGAGCTGTATAAATAATGTTTAACAGGCTTTGGAAAGCTTGCACACTAAAACGATAGCCCCTTTTATAGGATTGGGTAACTTTTTTTTTTTTTCTTTTTTTTTTTTTTTTTAACCAAATCTCAATTAATTTTTAATGTAAATGTCATGTTATCGAAGGATCCAGACACTGTACTATACTGTGCTCGTGAACAAAGGCTCCAAAAACACCCAAATTCTTCCTTTTATAAACGGAAACACTCTCAGTACAGTGATGCAGGTCTTTTGATGTTGGACACATGAAATTGTGTAATTCCGAATTTTATTCGCAACCTTATTCCATTTGTGCGACTCAAGCGGTTTCCCCTACCAGCTGTGCTGCTTCTCTGTGTAGTCCGCGCAGCACAGCTAACCGCTCAAGTCGCATATTTATCATACAAAAGAGCCCAAACTCCAAGTGGCGATTCAAATGTTTACTCAACGAAGCTTAATACAGCGCACTGTCCACTTATACCCTTAGCTTTCACCCCCTCCCTTCCACAAAGATGTACTTTTTCATCACCCAGGATTTCTTTGTGCACAGGACTTCTTATCATTAAGGAGAGGCTTTGAATTATTGGGGGTACACATTTCTACAGTCAATAATTATTCTCATACATGGTGTGAACCTAACAGCAATTTTCCCTCTAAGCTCTTCTCGGACTGCTGTGCAGAAGAAATATCAGCCCGTGCAGATAAGCACTTCACTCAACTTTCTCAAATTTTAGAGAATTGATAATTGACACTATCAATGTTTCTTTCTACTGTGGGAATTTAGCTTGAATCAATGCAATGTTAGCCACTTTCAATATAAAAGGCTGGAACAAAATGAACCATGTAAGACTAACTGTGCGAGAGATTTACTTGTAGACAGAGCGCATTTGAGTAGGATTCTATTGCATTGACAGGCATGACTCTGGCCCGTACTCTACACAAACAGGTGTGCCATAACCAACCAGCGCTCCAGTAGGCCCATATGTATATAGCCATTGCCATATATGGATCTGTGCCATTCACTTTGAACTGGACTGTGTTTATAGCATGAGCGGTCGTGAGTAGATGCGTTTGTTTTGAGATCAAAGCGAGAGCTACATGTAGCCACGTGTGCACAATTGTTCATATCCTTTGCTAGTTAGTGAGTTATTCGCCCAGTTATAGATCATGTGTAGTCAGCAATGGGGGAGTGGTTGCTTCCTACAAGAGTAGAAAATGAGTGAATTTCTAGCCATCTTTGAAAAGTGAGTCAAATAAATAGCTATTTATTTTGTCTTAAAGGGGCAGTGTTGTATTTTGAATATGTTAAGTAGACAGAGGGTAGCATAATTTGTCTGATTCTCTGTAATAATGGTATGGGAATAATGATGCATTTTATTTTGTAAAGTGGTTTCTTGCATCAAACAACACAACAACAACATTTTCAATCACCTTGTCTGAAGGACAAGTGGATAAACAGGTTCATTAAGCTCTGCATGTTTTTTTTCAAAATCTCATAGACAGTAGGCCTACATTGAACACCACACATTGGCTGCTAGATATGAATGATAACTCCTATTTCCATGTTAAAATGTTATGTGATGCATTTTCTCCATCGTTTTTTAAGGTAGGCCAACATTATGATCAAGTAGCCTACTTGACCACTGTTAAAACTAACTTAAAGCGGGTACAACCTCAGTGTTCAGAGTAAACGTGCGCCGGAAGTTGCACAGAATTTTCACAATGTTCGTGTTTGCGCTGAGCAGACCTGAAATTGGCTCCATGCTAAAAAATATATAATGCTATAAAATGTTTTAAGGTAATATAAAACAGTAATTTGCAATTTATCAAATCCTTTAAATGGCATGTGACCTTGGTTGCACACACATGCGTTCTTGAGTCACTCCACTGTTCAATAACTGAGTCTGATTTCCCTTTCCAGGCAAACAAACTGGCTGCCAAGAGAAAGGCCCATGAAGACGCCAGCAAGGCAGAGAAGAAGCAGAAAAAGGCCAAGAAACAGTAGCCACCTAATGGTGGATATTCATCAAGGACTGTTTTTGATTTGTATGGTTGTCAATCATACAAGGTTGAAGTCTCATGAAACTCATGGGTTTGTTATGAAAAAAAAGTTGGTCCCATGGCGATTGAGAGCAGTGTTAGTATCATTTGTCAAGCATGTTGGTAGGCAGAAATGCTGGAGCACTCACATTGATGCAAAATATTATCCACCCTGCCTTGTCAACCATAGTGAGGTGAATGTCTGCTTTGTTCTTATTTGCATGAACTCTGATATTCTGGTACAAGAGAGATTTTCCCACGGATTCACCCCATTTTAATCCGTTAAATATGTAATTAAATGGGGTTCTTCGGTAGAAGAATTGTCCATATACTGTTAATTAACTTTGTATGAAGCCTCCCCTAACAAAAAAAACACATTTTTTTGCTTGATGGGTAATTCAAATACATTTTTGGGTTTGTTTAAAGTGGCCCACTTTGAACCTGAGAGAGGGCAGGGAGCGATGCATCAGGTAACTAAGTTACCCATGTGAACTTAATGTATTTTCTTATTTTTTGTCACATTACAACCTTTTCTCAAGATGTTTAAGTGCTGATCCTTTGGATTAAGTTACCTGCGTCAGTGTCCTATTGTAATGCATTACTGACTATTCTTCTATTCACTACCACTCACTGGGAGTCAAATAATTTATTGGTGCCGGCTGTGTCTGTCTGTGCATGACAGATGGCAGCCTTCTGGGTTTCAAATATTCTTGCTGTGGCACCGTCAGACCAGCTCCGATACCAAAGAGGTGGACTCTGACACCACATGAGGACTGTGGCGTGGACAGAGGCTGAGGGTGCCATCGTTTTACTGTTGCCGTTTCCACTGCTGAGCTGGCCAGATTATGCCTCCACCTTCATTGCTGAAACCATGACGTGAAAGCACAGTCCAGTTTGGGTTGGCCCGCTTTGGGTAAATTAGGCATGTGGTGGGGGGCTGAGTGTGGTCCACTATCCTGGCCTGTGGGTGGTGATAAGGGTCTGCATTCTGATGCTGTGATCTCAGTGGGCCAGGCCAGTCATGCTCTCCCTCCACTACTCAATCTCCTTATTCACTGACTGACCCCCGACCTCCCCACTCACCAGCATGCCTCATCTGCATTCCACACATGCCCGCCCAGTCCGAGTCTCAGCCTGGCACTTGGAGCGTGTGCCCGCCAGCATGCCCAACAAAAGGCTTGAGTGTTCTGACGGGGTGGGACGATCAGTATGAAAGGGTAGGATAGTGCCCACCTCCCTTACTGTAAGGGTCAGGGCTATATGACCACATATTGTCACATCCCGTCTCCCAGAGCCAAATGGACTCCTCAATCCCTGGCTCGTATGGTCGTTCTCTATTGACATCTTACTGCTGTTGCATGGACAGTAGCGGTACAAATTACAGTGTTCCATATTCTCACAGGTCCAAAGGACTAGTACATTTTCATTGACAGTGCTTTTCAGCCCAGGAGTAGGTTTAGTCTGCCCTCAATTTGAAACTGAAAATGCAGAATGAATAAAAAAGCTTAAATAGGCTGTTGGTCCTTTAATTTGAGAATGGTAACATTTCTCCAGCCCGTTCCTCAGTGTGAGTTTAACTAAGGATTGTGGCTAGAATGTATTCTGTACTGTTACTGGGTTCACCACAAAACAGAGTCTACATGAAATGCAGTACCCATGTCTTTTCAGTTTATTTGGACAATAATCTATTGCCGGTGTCGTGTCATGCCTAATAACAGCCCTTAGCTGTGTGTTATTTACGATAATCCATGGGTTCGCGTGCCTTAACTTAATATTTTTATATTCTATCATCCAATATTAATAAATTATCTACAGTATATGCAAAGTTTTCTAAAACATATTTTGAACAAAACTGTCGTGAGACAACAGGCTTGGAGAAGATGGGACAATGAAGGTCTTTGTGCCTTGGCTCTCTGCATTTGTTCTTTTTATATTATTTGCTACCCCTCCTATCAGCTTGCAGCTCAGACTAGTGTCTGCTCTCAATAGCCTTCTGTGTGCAGCCATAGAATAGAGCCCGTGCCCTGCCCCCTCTATTTATCTCTTTCTCCATGTCTTCCTCTCAATCTCTGCATCTCACGTTCCCTCTCTCTTTCCCTCTCTCTTTCCCTTTGTCTTTCCCTCCCTCCCCTCTTTCTCTCTCTTTTATGCACATACAAGTGAAAGTCCTGACAGGGAGCCTGACGTCACAGGTGGCTGTATGAACCTCCCTGTGGGGCACTATTCAGCTGGATCACATTCAAAGTCAAAAGTGGAGCAGAAGAATCAGGTGTGCGTAATATACAGAGAGAGCACATGCCAGATGAATGGGCTTCGGCGTGTTGGGCATAAAATATGTAATGGTAAGGAAAGTACTTGACCATGTGGTGGGGTTGTGACAGCGTGTGTGACCCGACGAGCAGGCACAAGTCACCAGTGGACTGGACAGCTCTGAGACTCACTGCTATGCACTCTGAGGAGAAACAACTGTCCTAGGTTTTAACTTCAGTTGCATTTTTCATCTAACTGCAGTTACGGGATTTATGCACAGCAGGGTAAGTGTTATGTTTCACGAAGAGAATGATATGAGGATAATTTGTAAATGTAATTTATATTGTTTTTTGGTCTTATTCTTTGACAAATGGTTTAATATAATTATCAGACTGTGCAACTATAACATATTTTTATCTCAAGTTTATGAGCTCTGAAATGTGAGCTGAAGAAAATTGTTTCTGACATGCGATAGAGCAGCCAATATTACTTCATTCAGACAAGTTCTTTGGATATTGCCAATGTGATGGAGTCCATAGTAACTTCGCCCTCACATTGAATGCTTTCCTGAATGTCTCTATTTGGGGTTCATTGTCTTGTATGTCGTCATGCACCGTATGTCAATATGTCCTTATGTGACTGAAGGTTATGACATCATAACATAACGGATACGTTACTGCTTATGCAATTCTTGGAGAGCATGACTTTTACCATTAACCTTCACCTTGCAATTCGATTTGAATGGTATTGAAAGCATAACTTCTTTGCACCTACTCAAACACTAGGTATAATAAAGCATTACACATTAACAGACACTTGCCCAACAAACAATTAAATGCCATTACTGTATAAAGTGGGGTCTGAAATTATTGAGACCCTTGATAAAGAACATAAATAGCATTGTATTGTTAGTTGGGCAATATGGGTAGGTGCTAAGAAGTTATGCTTACAATACCATTCAAATCGAATTGTAAGATGAAGGTCAATGGTTCTTCAAATACTGGGCTACATGTAACTTCCAAAATAACGGAAACACTTGAGTAAATGAGGGATAGAAAGTATATTGAAAGCAGGTGCTTCCACACAGGTGTGGTTCCTGAGTTAATAAAGCAATTAACACCCCTGCATGCTTAGGATCATGTATAAAAATGCCCAGTTGCCCATTATTTTGGCTACCATGGCTAGAAGAAGAGATCTTCTCTGTGTGTGTGTGTGTGTGTGTGTGTGGCCAAAGAGCTCTGTGTTCATGTCAACCAACAAATGTGCCTGACTGGAGTTTGCTAAATGGCATTGGCATGTATTGGAATTGGAACAGGAGCTATGGTTGGCCATGTACACCAGTGGTGGGTTTGGCGTCAAAATGAGAACGCATAAGCAGAAGCAGAAAATAACCCCATACCTACTGTCAAATATGGGGGTGAATCTTTGATATGGGGCTATTTTGCTTCCACTGTTCCTGGGGCCCTTGTTAAGGTCAACAGTATCATGAACTTTACCCAGTTCCAGGCAATTTTTGCCAAAAACCTGTTTGCCTCTCCTGGGAGGCTAAAACTTTGCCTCAAGTGGATCTTCCAGCAAGACAATAACTGTCTTCAATTACTGTGCGAAGTTTCTGAATATTGGCGGAACTGGAACACGGTGGCGTACACATCGATCCAGAGCATCCCACACATGCTCAATGGGTGACATGTCTGGTGAGTATGCATACCATGGAAGACCTAGGACATTTCCAGCTTCCGGGAATTGTGCACAGATCCTTGCGACATGGGGCTGTGCATTATCATGCTGAAATATAAGGTGATGGTGGCGGATGAATGGCACGACAATGGACCTCAGGATCTTGTCACGGCATCTGTGTATTCAAATTGCCATAGATAAAATGCAATTGTGTTCATTGTCCGTAGCTTATGCCTGCCCATACCATATCCACACCACCACCATGGGACACTCTGTTCACAACGTTGACATCAACAAACCGCTCGCTCACACAATGCCATACACGCTGTCTGCCATCTGCCCGGTACAATTAAACCTGGATTAATTTGTGAATAGCACACTTCTCCAGCGTGCTGCAATCAGGTCAAACCCCTGGTGAGGACGCAGATGAGCTTCCCTGAGACGGTTTGTGACAGTTTGTGCAGAAATTCTTCGGTTGTGCAAACCCACAGTTTCATCAGCTGTCCAGGTGGCTGTTTTCAGACGATCCTGCAGGTGAAGAAGCCGGATGTGGAGGTCCTGGGCTGGCATTGTTACACGTGGCTGGTGGTTGTGAGGCCAGTTGGATGTACTGCCAAATTCTCTAAAACGATGTTGGAGGCTGCTTATGGTAGAGAAATTAAACATTCAATTATCTGGCAACAGCTCTGGTGGACATTCCTGCAGTCAGCATGCCAATTGCATACTCCCTCAAAACTTGAGACGTCTGTGGTATTGTGTTGTGTGACAAAACTTCACATTTTGGAGTGGCCATTTATGATCCCCAGCACAAGGTGCACCTCTGTAATGATCATGCTGTTTAATCAGCTTCTTGATATGCCACACCTGTCAGGTGGATGGATTATCTTGGCAATGGAGAAATACTCACTAAAAGGGATGTAAACAAATTTGTGCACAAAATTTGAAATAAATAAGGTTTTTGTGCTTATGGAAAATTCCTGGTATCTTTTATTTCAACTCATGAAACATGGGACCAACACTTTATATGTTGCATTAATATTTATGTTCAGTGCAGTATAAAATTATATAATTTCTTTTTTTTTGCAATATAACTCAGTATTTGAGTTATTTATTTTATACAGTAATTGTTGCTCATCTTTATCAAGCGTGTCAATATTTTCAGACCCCACTGTATATTTTTCACAGCCATGTTTAACTGAAGTGATGACACCATTCGGATTCAGAAATTTCCAGCAGGTGTTAAACACAGACCCCTGGGGGCCCCTCAGGTTTAATTTCAGGTGCATCCCTCCCAGAGGCAGAGGAAGCGCTCAGCTTAACGAAGGACACATCTATACCAAGGTCCATTTGCAGGTTAAACAGCTCCGTGCAAAGTTCCCTGATTCGGGAGGAATAGCGCTCAAATGTCTCCTATATACCCCAGCGCCTGAGCTAGCTCTAAGGGCAGGGAGACTGCCCCCTCACGTGCCTCCGTAATGGCCCCTTCATGAAGTTCCCAGCCAAAGGAGCAGAAGACAAAACATTTATCACACAAATGTGAGCAAATTTGGAAGAGTGATTCTAGCGGATGCTCGACCCAATTGTTCCCAGGAGATTTCAAAATTGAGGAAACTCAAACTTAAACAAAGATTTGGGAGCTTTCTGTGAAGTCAAGAGTATTTTGATAGAGCTTTCTTGATAGTTTATCCACCCTGCTACAGGTAGAAACCGGGTGACCCATGTTATCTACTAAATGCTGACCTAGCTTCTGGATCACTGTTGCTGTGTTTACACAGGCAGCCCACTTTTTATACTTGTTTCACTAATTGGTCTTTTGGCCAATCAGATCAACTCTGAAAATGATCTGATGTGAAAAGATCTGAAGTGATTGGTCAAAATACCAATTATTGGAAAAAGTTAATTGGGCTGCTTGTGTAAACGCATCCTGTGTGCAGTCCGATCTGATTACAGGCTGCAGGGTGAATAGCTGCAGATCCAGACTGGATCACTTTCCAGCCCAATGCATTATTAATCTAAGGAATATATGACACAGAAACTCAGGGTATAATAGGCCATGCTGTAGGGTAGCTTCACTGTGCACTGTTCAGAGTAAACACACAGAGGTAACACAGAGGTAATCATGCAGGAATAATGCTTATAACTTGTTAAAAGTATGTTTAAGCCTTTATATTGTCCAGTGGTGTAAAGCACTTAAGTAAAAATACTTTAAAGCACTACTTAAGTAGTTTTTTGGGGTATCTGTATTTAAAAAAAATTTATACTATTGATATTTGACAACTTTTACTTTTACTTCACTACATTCCTAAAGAAAATAATGTACTTTTTACTCCATACAGTTTCCCTGGCACCCAAAAGTACTCGTTACATTTTGACAGGGACATGGTCCAATTCATGTACTTGTCAAGAGAACATCCCTGGTCATCCCTACTGCCTCTTATCTGGCAGACTCACTAAACACAAATGCTTAATGTGAGTGTTGGAGTGTGCTTGTGAATAGGTACTGTGACATGCACGTTCTTTGGACAATTTGCCATTGGGCAGTGTTCTAGGAATTGTATAAAAGATGCAGTATGTGTGTTGAAATAATCAAGGTATGCACTTTTTATTTTTTGCATTTGCTCAACATAAATCTAGTACAGTTGAAGTCATTCAAACTCATTTTTCAACCACTCCACAGATTTCATGTTAAAAATAATAGTTTTGGCAAGTCGGTTAGGACATCTACTTTATGCATGACACAAGTGATTTTTCCAACAATTGTTTACAGACAGATTATTTCACTTATAATTCACTATATCACAATTCCAGTGGGTCAGAAGTTTACATACACTAAGTTGACTGTGCCTTTAAACAGCTTGGAAAATGGCTTTAGAAGCTTCTGATAGGCTAACTGACATCATTTGAATCAATTGTGTGCGTGTGGATATACATACCTGTGGATGTATTTCAAGGCCTACCTTCAAACTCAGTGCCTCTTTGCTCGACATCATGGGAAAATAAAAATAAATCAGACAAGACCTCCGAAACAAATGTATAGACTTCCACAAGTCTGGTTCATCCTTGGGAGCAATTTCCAAACGCCTGAAGGTACCACGTTCATCTGTACAAACAATAGTACGCAAGTATAAACACCATGGGACCATGCAGCCATCATACCGCTAAGGAAGGAGAAGCGTTCTGTCTCCTAGAGATGAACGTACTTTGGTGCGAAAAGTGCAAATCAATCCCAGAACAAAAGCAAAGGACCTTGTGAAGATGCTGGAGGAAACCGGTACAAAAGTATCTATATCCACAGTAAAACGAGTCCTATATCGACATAACCTGAAAGGCCGCTCAGCAAGGAAGAATCCACTGCTCCAAAACCGCCATAAAAACCACCAGTTTCAACTCTTCTGCCTGCGGTTATGGAACCCTGACCTGTTCATTGGACGTGCCACCTTGTCCCAGACCTGCTGTTTTCATCTCGCTCTCTCTCTACCGCACCTGCACTCTATTGCACTGAAAAGCCAAGTGACATTCACTCCTGATGTATTTACCTGTTGCAACCTCCACAACTACTTTTATTATTATTTGACCCTGCTGGTCATCTATGAACATTTGATCATCTTGGAGAAAGAACTGGCCTTAATGGCCATGAATTGTTATAATCTCCACCCGGCACAGCCAGAAGAGGACTGGCCACCCCTCAGAGCATGGTTCCTCTCTAGGTTTCTTCCTAGGTTTTGCCTTTCTAGGGAGTTTTTCTGTATAGCACTTTGTGACATCGGCTGATGTAAAAAGGGCTTTATAAATAAATTTGATTTGATTTGATATTTTCTTAGTCCAAGTAAAGTGACACAGGATGGCCGTAATTCTTCTTGACAGTGTCATAAAGTGTATTTTCTACAAGTTATTTAAAACATGAATGTAAAGAATCCATTACAACAACAACATGGGAATTAAGAAACAAACTTATTAAAGAAACTTATTTGCAGGGACAAAAAACACATTTGAATAAATGCGGGTTTGACACTGATGTAGATGTCATAACCAGCCATAAAATAACACAATATTTTTCACAACAAGTGTAAATATATGGGTCATGACAGTGTGTGTTATGACCATATTATGTCAACTGTTATGACATTGTCACATGGTTATAACCGTGTCATAACGTTGGGTGTTAAGTAAAGTGTTTCCGAAATGTCAATTATGCCTAGCGATAACCTCAACAGATTGAACAAAGTGGATGTCTAAGAGTTGTTCCATTACCGGAGCCACACAATGTCCTAATTGGAAACAGCCATCTGAATGAGCTGCTGTGTGTATTCCCAAATAATTGGCCACAGGAGACAGTGGATCCAAGGGACTAACAGAATGAAAAAGTTGAGGTCATCAATTAACCATAACCAGTCCATTGTTTTGGTACACTAGATAACTTAAACTTATTTTTACTTCAGATAACTTCTATTTGGGACCATGGTTGGCAAGCAGGGGAGGCAATGGAGGTCGATGTGCAAAGGACTTGTTCTGGGTACCCTACTCACAAGCTGTATGATCCTGCTCTACTGCTTTTCTGCGCCACAGAACCACTTCAACCTGCCTGAGTAAGCCCATTTCAGACTCTTTATACTGGGGGATGTTCCTGCAATGGTTGGGCATCATTTGTAGTAGATATTTCATCAATAACATTGAGTAGCAATATACAGTGCATTCTGAAAGTATTCAGACTTTTTCCGCATTTTGTTATGTTACAGCCTTATTCTAAAATGGATTAAATTACTTTTTTTCCTCATCAATCCACACACAATACCCTATAATGACAAAAGCGAAAACAGCTTTTTCTATTTTTTTGCTAATTTATAAAAAATAAAAACATAAGATTCTTTAAAGTAGCCACCCCATACTATGCAATGTCTTTTTATAGCTTTTTGCACTCCAGACTTCTATTTTTATACTTTTACATACTACCGCTCTATGTATCATGTGCCGTGTATCTGTCTTTTGTGTATTTTTGTTCTGGCATTTTGCACCTGCACTGTGTTTTTTCGTATATATATATATATATATATATATATATATATATATATATATATATATATATATATACACATACAGTGGGGAGAACAAGTATTTGATACACTGCCGATTTTGCAGGTTTTCCCACTTACAAAGCATGTAGAAGTCTGTAATTTTTATCACAGGTACTCTTCAACTGTGAGTGACGGAATCTAAAATCCAGAAAATCACATTGTATGATTTTTAAGTAATTAATTTGCATTTTATTACATGACATAAGTATTTGATACATCAGAAAAGCAGAACTTAATATTTGGTACAGAAACCCTTGTTTGCAATTACAGAGATCATACGTTTCCTGTAGTTCTTGACCAGGTTTGCACACACTGCAGCAGGGATTTTGGCCCACTCCTCCATAAAGACCTTCTCCAGATCCTTCAGGTTTCGGGGCTGTCGCTGGGCAATATGGACTTTCAGCTCCCTCCAAAGATTTTCTATTGGGTTCAGGTCTAGAGACTGGCTAGGCCACTCCAGGACCTTGAGATGCTTCTTACGGAGCCACTCCTTAATTGCCCTGGCTGTGTGTTTCGGGTCGTGTCATGCTGGAAGACCCAGCCACGACCCATCTTCAATGCTCTTACTGAGGGAAGGAGGTTGTTGGCCAAGATCTCGCGATACATGGCCCCATCCATTCTCCCCTCAATACGGTGCAGTCGTCCTTTCCCCTTTGCAGAAAAGCATCCCCAAAGAATGATGTTTCCACCTCCATGCTTCACGGTTGGGATGGTGTTCTTGGGGTTGTACTCATCCTTCTTCTTCCTCCAAACACGGCGAGTGGAGTTTAGACCAAAAAGCTCTATTTTTGTCTCATCAGACCACATAACCTTCTCCCATTCCTCCTCTGGATCATCCAGATGGTCATTGGCAAACTTCAGACGGGCCTGGACATGCGCTGGCTGGAGCAGGGGGACCTTGCGTGCGCTGCAGGATTTTAATCCATGACGGCGTAGTGTGTTACTAATGGTTTTCTTTGAGACTGTGGTCCCAGCTCTCTTCAGGTCATTGACCAGGTCCTGCCGTGTAGTTCTGGGCTGATCCCTCACCTTCCTCATGATCATTGATGCCCCACGAGGTGAGATCTTGCATGGTGCCCCAGACCGAGGGAGATTGACCGTCATCTTGAACTTCTTCCATTTTCTAATAATTGCGCCAACAGTTGTTGCCTTCTCACCAAGCTGCTTGCCTATTGTCCTGTAGCCCATCCCAGCCTTGTGCGGGTCTACAATTTTATCCCTGATGTGCTTACACAGCTCTCTGGTCTTGGCCATTGTGGAGAGGTTGGAGTCTGTTTGATTGAGTGTGTGGACAGGTGTCTTTTATACAGGTAACGAGTTCAAACAGGTGCAGTTAATACAGGTAATGAGTGGAGAACAGGAGGGCTTCTTAAAGAAAAACTAACAGGTCTGTGAGAGCCGGAATTCTTACTGGTTGGTAGGTGATCAAATACTTATGTCATGCAATAAAATGCAAATTAATTATTTAAAAATCATACAATGTGATTTTCTGGATTTTTGTTTTAGATTCCGTCTCTCACAGTTGAAGTGTACCTATGATAAAAATTACAGACCTCTACATGCTTTGTAAGTAGGAAAACCTGCAAAATATATATATAAAAAAAACTTTGCCTTGATGACAGCTCAAGCATGAGGTCGAAGGAATTGTCCGTAGAGCTCCGAGACAGTATTGTGTCGAGGCACAAATCTGGGAAAGAGTACCAAAACATTTCTGCAGCATTGAAGGTCCCCAACAACACAGTGGCCTCCATCATTCTTAAATGAAAGAAGTTTGGAACCACCAAGACTCTTCCTAGAGCTGGCGGCCTGGCCAAACTGAGCAATCGGAGGAGAAGGGCCTTTGTCAGGGAGGTGACCAAGAACCCGCTGGTCACTCTGACAGAGCTCCAGAGTTCCTCTGTGGAGATGGGAGGACCTTCCAGAAGGAAAACCATCTCTGCAGCACTCCACCAATCAGGCGTATATGGTAGAGTGGCCAGACGGAAGCCACTCCTCAGTAAAAGGCACATGACATCCCACTTGGAGTTTGCCAAAAGGCACCTACAGGACTCTCAGACCATGGGAAACAAGATTCTCTGGCCTGAATGCCAAGCGTCACATCTGGAGGAAACCTGGCACCATCCCTACGGTGAAGCATGGTGGTGGCAGCATCATGCTGTGGGGATGTTTTTCAGCAGCAGGGACTGGGAGACTAGTCAGGATCAAGGGAAATATTTAGGAGCAAAGTACAGAGAGATCCTTGATGTAAACCTGCACCAGAGCGCTCAGGACCTCGGTTCACTTTCCAACAGGACAACGCAGGCACACAGTCAAAACAACGCAGGAGTGGCTTAGGGACATTGAACCCAATAGAACATCTCTGGAGAGACCTGAAAATAGCTGTGCAGCGCCACTCCCCATCCAACCTGACAGAGCTTGAGAGGATCTGCAGAGAAGAATGGGAGAAACAACTTGCTGTGCGGTAGCAGAGAGAACAGTCTATGACGTGGCTGACTGGAGTCTTTGACAATTTTTTGGGCTTTCCTCTGACACCACCTAGTATATAGGTCCTGGATAGCAGGAAAGTTGGCCCCAGTGATGTACTGGACCTTACGCACTACCCTGTGTTGCGCCAAGCAGTTGCCATACCAGGTGGTGATGCCGTCAATGGTGCAGCTGTATAACTTTGTGAGGATCTGGGGACCCATGCCAAATCTTTTCAGTCTCCTGAGGGGGAAAAGGTGTTGTCCTGCCCTCTTCACAACTGTGTGTTTGGACCATGATAGTTTGTTGTTGATGTGGACACCAAGGAACCTGAATCTCTTGACCCGCTCCACTACAGCCCCTTCGATGATAATGGGGGCCTGTTCGGCCCGCCTTTTCAGCTCCTTTGTCTTCACCGCACTGCCAGGTCTCTGACCTCCTCTCTATAGGCTGTCTCATCATTGTCGGTGATCAGGCCTACCACTGTTGTGTGGTCAGCAAACTTAATGATGGTGTTGGAGTTGTGTTTGGCAGGGAACAGGGAGTACAGGAGGAGACTAAGCACACACTCCTGAGGGGCCCCAGTGTTGAGGATCAGCGTGGCAGATGTGTTGTTGCCTACCCTTACCACCTGGGTGTCGGCCCGTCAGGAAGTCCAGGATCCAGTTGCAGAGGGAGGTGTTTAGTCCCATGGTCCTTAGCTTAGTGATGAGCTTTGTGGGCACTATGGCTGAGCTGTAGTCAATGAGCAGCATTCACACATAGGTGCTCTTTTTGTCCAGGTGGGAAAGCGCAACGTGGAGTGCGATTAAGATTGCATCATCTGTGGATCTGTTGGAGTGGGTCTAGGGTGTCCAGGATGATGCTGTTGATGTGAGCCATGACCAGCCTTTCAAAGTACTTCATGGCTACCGACGTGAGTGCTACGGGCGGTAATAATCTAGGCAGGTTACCTTCGCTTCCTTGGACACAGGGACTATGGTGGTCTGCTTGAAACATGTAGGTTTTACAGACTCGGTCAGGGAGAGGATGAAAATGTGAAGACACTTGCCAGTTGGTTCGCGCATGCTTTGACTACACATCCTGGTAATCCGTCTGGCCCTGCGGCTTTGTGAATGTTGACCTGTTTAAAGGTCTTGCTCACATCGGCTACCGAGAGCGTTATCACACAGTCATCCGGAACAGCTCTCATGCATGCATGCTTCAGTTTTGCTTGCCTCAGTTTTGCTTGCCTCGAAGCGAGCATAAAAGGCATTTAGCTCGTCTGGTAGGCTTGCGCCACTGGGCATCTCGTAATAGTCCGTAATAGTTTTCAAGCCCTGCCACATCTGATGAGCGTCAGAGCCGGTGTAGTAGGATTCTATTTTAATCCTGTGTTGACGCTTTGCCTGTTTGAGGGTTCGTCTGAGGCATAGCAGGATTTCTTATAAGCGTCCGGATTAGTGTCTCGCTCCTTGAAGGTGGCAGCTCTAGCCTTTAACTCAAAACGGATGTTGCCTGTAATCCATGGCTTCTGGTTTGGATATGTACGTATGGTCACTGTGGGGACGTTGTTGATTATGTACTTATTGATGTAGCAGGTGACTGAGGTGGTATACTCCTCAATGCCATTGGATGAATCCCGGAACATATTCCAGTCTGTGAAGGCAAAACAGTCCTGTAGCATAGCATACGCGTCATCTGACCACTTCCGTATTGAGCGAGTCACTGAGTAAAGGGTCTGAATACTTATGTAAATGTGATATTTCAGGCTTTTAAAAAAATAAATTTGCACAAAAAAAACAACAGGTTTTGCTTTGCCATTATGTGGTATTGTTTTTTTAGAGAGACATTTTTTTTGGAATAGGTATGTAATGTAACAAAATGTGAAAAAAGTCAAGAGGTCTGAATACTTTCCGAATGCACTGTACATGTATATGCTATAGCCCACAGATGATACATATAACTTTATTTGCCATATGAATTGTAGTAAGCTACTGTATTATGAGAGGCAAAATGAGTTTTGCAGTCTTCTACAACTTTGCATAATGGTAAACCAGTTTATAATGTTGGTAATTTGATAATGTTTTGTATTTGTACGCTTGCTCTCCATAGGGGTCCAGTGCCTTACTCCTGTGCCCATCGACCTGCTCAAGCCCACGCCAGGCTTATCACAAACAGCTCCCACCATGCAGCAGGTCAGACAGGCATCTGCACTCCCAAAGTGGACATCATGTTCATGAAAACCCACAAGACAGCCAGCAGCACGCTCCTCAACATCCTCTTCCGATTCGGAGAGAAGCACCGGCTCAAATTTGCCTTCCCAAACAGCCGTAACGACTTCTTCTACCCCTCCCCATTCCAGCGCTCCCAGGTCAAGGACTACAGGCCTGGCATGTGCTTCAATATCATCTGCAACCACATGCGCTTCAATGCACCTGAGGTGGCCAAGGTGCTCCCTACAGACACCTCTTACATCACCATCCTGAGAGACCCGGCTGAGCTCTTTGAATCCTCCTTCCACTACTTTGGCCGCCTGGTGCCCATGACCTGGAAAATACCAGGCGAGGACAAGGTCAGTGAGTTCCTGCGCGACCCCCAACACTACTTTGACCCCAATGGCTTCAACTCCTTCTACCTCAAGAATCTGCTGTTCTTCGACTTTGGGCAGGACAACACTCTGGAGCTAGGCGACCCACAGGTGGAGGAGGGCATTCGGGCAATCGCAGGCCGCTTCCAGTTGGTCATGTTGGTGGAGCACTTTGAGGAGTCCCTCATGCTGCTCAAGGACGCCCTCTGCTGGGAAATGGATGACCTGCTCTTCTTCAAACTCAACGCCCGGAAGGGCTCCACAGTGTCCAAACTGACCCCGGAGCTGAGGGCCAAGGCCCTAGAGTGGAACGCCATGGACTGGAGGCTTTACCAACACTTCAACGCCACCTTCTGGAGGAAGGTGGAGGCATACGGACGCCAGCGGATGGCCGACGATGTGGCGGAGCTCCAGAGGAGGAACGCAGAGATGGCGGCCGTCTGTATCGAGGGAGGCCATGCTGTGGACGCAGGGAGCATCCAGGAGACAGCCATGCAGCCCTGGCAGCCCATCGGGGAGAAGTCCATCATGGGCTACAACCTGAAAAAGAATGTGGACAAGGCTCACCGCAAGCTGTGTCTTAAGATGCTTACCCCAGAGCTGCAGTACCTGACAGAGCTGGGGGTCAACCTTTGGATCACTAAACTGTGGGGTCATGTGAGAGACATTATCAACTGGTGACTAGAGGGTGGCTAGAGAGACATGAGCGAGAAGGGCCAAGAGAGTGCGGCTGTAGCTGTGTGCCTGCTTGTGTGAGAGCCCCTGTTGGATCGCATATGACAGTGTTCACCAACTGGCCGCCCGCGGTCCGAATTTGCCCCCCTTTGATTTTATTTGGCCCCCCAAGTTTGCTGAGCAAGAAAAAAACTTTTTTTTAAATGACTTGTTGGACATTAAAGACTGTAAAAACATCAGCAAATCATCTCCAAGTGATTTTAATTTTGGAAATCTGTTCCAAAATATTCCCACGCATAATAGTAAGATACACTGTATGTGATCGTATACAAATGTTTGAAATTATTGTGTTTTAGTCAAATATATCTGTTTGGGCTTCTTGCTGTAAATTTTTTGTCTTCTAATTATGTTACGGAACCTTGACCATCCACTCTAGAAAAACAACGGTCCACAACTAAATCTAGTTGATGATCCCTGGCATATGACCTCCATGGCCTGAATGCCTGCATAAGATCATAAGGGGTTTTGTTTTGCATAGCCTCCTCAATCATGGCATGATGAACTCTTCCACTGTGTCAGAAGTATTGACTTGTTTGCCTTAAATACAGTACAGGTTTGCAGTATGTAATGTACCTGATAGCTGCTTGAGAACTGCAACGTTTGCGTTAGAATCTGAAGACAAGCATAAGAATCCCTCTTTAAAATGTGTTTGTGTTTATAGGTATAGATACTGAATATCCTTTATACCCTCAGCCCTGCCAATCTTAGAGTATTTTTTAAATAAATACAAAATTAAAAAGATGTCTGTTGATTTCCTTTATCAAAGTTGTTCGCAAAGTTAATAGGATGTCTTAATGTGCATTCTGCTTTACTTTTCAAGACAGACATCTTGAAATCACATCTCAATTTTACACCCACTTTAGAAGTCATGCTTGTAACAACAGATAATTGTAATAACACCAGGTCATCTAATAACTTTTAATAATGTACTAATTTCTTCCTGGATAATATTATAAAATCGCCAGATAACATAATTGTTGAACAGATAACATAATAACATTACATTTTTCTGTGAATAAAAAAGTATTAGGCCAATTAGTAGAAAATGTGTAGATAAAATATCAGAAATAGACTGCCTGTGTAAACACAGCCCATGTGATTCAGTTTAAAACGGCAACATACCCGACCTTACGCTGTCTCTGTCTCCGAAACAGGAGTACGTAGCTCGGTGTTGGTGGGATAGCTCAGAGCATTAGCTCTTTTCTATCCATTGCTTCTGTCTTTGATTGGTCAGCTTTGTTTAGTGGGAGGAGCGTGGCTACAGCCCCTTTGGGTGTGAATTGTCTTGCTTCTTCTTTTGTTGATGGTTTTAATTTGGCTTTCCATGTGTTGAGTTTAAGGTTGAGTGTTAAGATTTGAGCCTGGGTCAGGGTAGGGTTCGGATAGGGGCTTGGATAGGAACCTTGTTGTGGCTATGGATGGGTTTGGGTATGGACTCGATTTAGGGTAACTAAGCGGGTATAGTTGGGTAGTTTTCTTGTAGGTCAGGTGTCCAGTAGGGTGAAGAGAGAAGTGTCCTTGTAATTAATGCTTCTTCAATTGTTTTATTTAGCAATCTTTTGCTTTAGAAATGTATTGTTTTCCTAACAGGTCCAGGCATTCAGTGATGGTTTTCTTGCCAGAGATATCATGGAGGTAGGTAACAGGTAAGTTGCTTGGGAGGCGGTAGGCTGCTCTTATTGCGGTGTTCTGCATAGACTTGTAGTTGTACTCGAAAACAGGCTTGATTTAGCTCTGGTACACTTTCAGTAATGTAGTTGGCGCTGCTCCAGTACTCCTCCCACACAGGGCTTTTAGATGGTTTATTTATATTTTTCCTTCTGTTTCGAGGTTTCGAATGTGTATTGTCCATTTCATATCTTGTCCATTTAATATCTTGCTGGAATGTGACCCCCAGGAACTTTTTTCTGTCTTTAGGTTTTGTCTTTAAAGGTCTTTGAACTGTACAGTCAGGGTCAAAGGTTTTGTGGAGACCAAGTATTGGTATTCCGGAAGGCCCAAACAATCGGAAAGGGGATTCATCAGAGAAAATGACTCTACCCCAGTCCTCAGCAGTCCAATCCCTGTACCTTTTGCAGAATATCAGTCTGTCCCTGATGTTTTTCCTGGAGAGAAGTGGCTTCTTTGCTGCCCTTCTTGACACCAGGCCATCCTCCAAAAGTCTTCGCCCCACTGTGCGTGCAGATGCACTCACACCTGCCTGCTGCCATTCCTGAGCAAGCTCTGCACTGGTGGTGCCCCGATCCCGCAGCTGAATCAACTTTAGGAGACGGTCCTGGCGCTTGCTGGACTTTCTTGGGCGCCCTGACACCTTCTTCGCAACAATTGAACCTCTCTCCTTGAAGTTCTTGATGATCTGATAAATGGTTGATTTAGGTGCAATCTTACTAGCAGCAATATCCTTGCCTGTGAAGCCCTTTTTGTGCAAAGCAATGATGACGGCACGGGTTTCCTTGCAGGTAACCATGGTTGACAGAGGAAGAACAATGATTTCAAGCACCATCCTCCTTTTAAAGCTTCCAGTCTGTTATTCTGACTCAATCAGCATGACAGAGTGATCTCCAGCCTTGTCCTCGTCAACACTCCTACCTGTGTTAACGAGACAATCACTGACATGATGGCAGCTGGTCCTTTTGTGGCAGGGCTGAAATGCAGTGGAAATGTTTATTGGGGATTAAGTTCATTTTCATGGCAAAGAGGGACTTTGCAATTAATTGCAATACATCTGATCACTCTTCATGACATTCTGAAGTATATGCAAATTGCCATCATCAACACTGAGGTAGCAAACTTTGTGGAGACCAATACTTGTGTCATTCTCAAAACTTTTGACCACGACTGTATAATTGGTCAATGCACCATCATTCCAGGTAATTTAATGCTTACATACAAAAATAATTATGAATAAGATATTTGGCTACAAAAATAATTATGAATAAGATATAGCTACAGAAGTGTCATTTCTTACCGATCTCTACAGCTTTGGTCCAAAAACAACTCTTGTGAAATGACGTCAACTCATGCTGGAGGAGGTATTGACTAGCTACAAGTGGCTAGTTACGTCGGCCGCGGTGTGGCATGGTGAACATGATCAGAATGAGATATCGATGAACCACCAAAAGGCCCATTTCTGTTAGAAAATGTAGAAAGAGGAGTATGACAGTTTTACGTGCCCAAAGTCGACCTTTAAAGTACAGGTCGCGAGGATAATGGACCATAACATATATTTATGTAGTTGGTGCTGTACACATTAAGAACACCTTGCACTGTGACATTGTGCTCTTTCCGTTAATCAGTGTTATTTTGATGGAAGCCGTGAGCTAAATGTGTTAGTTCCACTGTATATCTAGCTAACGTTAGCATAGAGGTAGTAAGCCAGCTCTTTCACTTACCCGGTGAAGCCCTAATAATGCTCTGTCTCTGTTGGTACTGCTGGCTGTTTGTGATACTTTATAAGCCACGTTGTTAGTAGGAACAGCATCCACTTTGAAAAGTAATGTTTTGCTGAAGCCTTTCTTCCATTGTTGATAGCTATGGAAGTTCTCAAGGATGGAATGTGCCCCGCAGATTGACAAGCAGATGCCCAATTCGCCCTCATCATTCTCACGAATGTATCACACTTTTTACAAAATGTAGTAATTTGCGTGGCCATAGAGGCATACTCACATTTGCATAGCAAGTGTTGCTAAACCCTGCTACCACAAAGCTTGGTCATGTTGATGAATAAAAATTGTATTTCTAGCTAGCGCCATATTATATACTAACACACAAGTTATTAGTTATTTATTTTACCCACGAGTATATGGTGAGCATGGATTTTTATTTCCTCACTGTGTGACACTGACTGCAGGCAGTTGTGGGATTGTTTCAGTTAAAGCTGAATTGGAGAAAACCTCAAACCTAACTTTTATTATAAAAATGTATTTAAGAGTTTGTAATTTGGTATTGTTTTCTTGGGGTGCTATTATATGTGATACTGGCATTGAGAAATTGCCGCTACATGCCCCTTAAAGGGCAACTCCAAACACCAATTTCAGACTTGGTCAAACCCCTTCATATAAAAAAAAAAATGCATGCTTGAAATCAATGCAACAAAGCAAAATCAAATCTACTAGTTTGAATCATGTAGGAATGTAAACCAATAAAGCTAATTCATGATGAGTAATGAGAGAACAATTCAAACCGTGCGAGAGAAGAATCTTCCTGAATTAACCCTGGCGCATTAGCGGAGAAGACAATACCTAGAATCTTGGTCAGGTTAAGCATGGTAATTGATTTTATTCAAAGTTTGTCTGTGTGGTTGCAGTTAGAATTGTAAGCAGTTACGTAATTAGTGATTGCTCCATATACTAATTTTGTGCTCTTGAGTCTGAAACATATTGGCATGGCAGCTAAAGGTAAAAGACGATGTTGCTAGCTAGCTTATATGAACAGTAAAGCAGGACTCGGTCAAGATGATTAACATTTTGCAAGGTCAAGTTAGTTGGTGAAACACCATGATATTTACCTATTGGTCAATAACTTAGAATTGACCAAGCCAAGAACTAATTAAGGCTTGCTGAGGAAGTGCACACCGCTTGAGCTAGCTAACATGATAGCTAACTTGCTAGCTAACTAATGCTTTGGTGCTTGTGCACCAGTTTGCCCATGGCTGCCTCGATGTTGTAAAATGTGGTGCAAAGGTGACATACAGACATATTAAAGTAGGATGTGTTTGTAGCTCCCTCCAGTAACCACGAGCACAACTGTTCCTTGATTTTAACTGGTGGTTTTATTCTGAAGTTTGTCAGAATTATCACCTTCTGTGAGAATTATAAAGTAAATGAAAATACAGTTAAGCACACTCTTATAACTTTCTTGTTTTATGAGTGACTTATTAGCTTGATACAACTCTGAAGTGCTTACATACATGAAAACAGTTTAGCCTGAGATAACAGTATCAGATTAAACACATGAATAACAGAAAAATACCCCATTGGCTGCAGTAGAACTAACACATTTAGCTCACGGCTTCCATCAAAATAACACTGATTAACGGAAAGAGCACAATGTCACAGTGCAAGGTGTTCTTAATGTGTACAGCACCAACTACAAAATATATGTTAGGGTCCATTATCCTCGCGACCTGTACTTTAAAGGTCGACTTTGGGCACGTAAAACTGTTACAGAAGGGAGGAAATCAAAAACTTCTTATTACTGGCATGAATTCACACTTCATCCTTAATTATTATAACGTTACCATCCTAACATACACGCTTCAACCTTTATGAACTACACCCGAAGACATGAAAAACCTAGCTAACACAGCCTTCCCTCCAAAAGTGTGTTGCTACGATAATTATCCCTGTTACAACAGTTCTTAGCCACGTAGTTCCGCTTGTCTTACCATTTCCCCCGCATAGCGAACATGTACACAATTCAAAAAAACAACAACGACAGACTGACAGGTTAATTGTCAGTTACAGTGTTAATGAGTTAATTTTAGCACTTGAACAGTGTTACTTTATATTGTGGGTGTCCATTTATTAATAAATATTAAATTATTTGACAAAAATAAAAATCATTCAACGAATGTGCATATGAGTGGATGCATGCATGCATAAATCAATATATAATTGAATCAAACATTTCATAATGAAAAAACATATTTTATATTTACAGGTCCATGATGTTTGCCTACTACATTTGTGCTGCTTTGTATACCCATTCGAAGGCTATATAGTGTTGGTGAGTACTGTTATTAGAGGTTGTTTTAATACCCCCCTAAAAATAGTCAGTCTTTCTGTGCAGGTGTTCAGAATTGGTGTCAAGTACAGTAGGGTCCCAACTTTTGCATCATTACAAGTTGAAGCACCCACATTACGGCCGTACTGTCCGTTACCCATGTACATACATTGACTGTCCATGTGCATTTAGGACCTGGATTGCCTTAATTGTGCACCAAAGTAAAGTCCACTCAACAGAGGTTACTAAAAATCTCACAAACGTGCCAATATTCAGTTGTCATCTATGTGCTTGTAATGATTTAGCACCAGAAAATGATTATTTTGTACACATCAACAGCCATCTCAAGAGTAATGAAACTATCACTTGTGTGTTTGTAGGCTGTAATTTTCAGACAAACATTAACGGTACCTTTAAATCTCACAAACATTGCTCTCACACATTGTTGGATTTTAAACCTGGAATAGTCACAACTACTAGACTATCTTCACCATCAGTGGATGAATCACTTGAAAATAGTCAGAAAGAAGAGTTTGTTGATGATGCCAATGCTTCCTCTGATTTGTATTGTACAGATAAAGGCTTAGCAACTATTATTGAGGAAAGTTTTGCAGCTTCTCTACTGAAATTAGGTCCATGTGCCAAGCTCAGGTATTGATGAGTTTAAGGGAGCTCCATCGTTTGATTTGTTCCCCACCTGTTCCTTTATCTAGTGACTTTATTAGTGGCGTATTTCATCAACATAACCTGTTACAGTTTGTTCTGTTAATCCAGTGCAAAAGTCTATTGAAAAAGGTGGTCGTCTTAGCACTGCTTATCAGCGTAAGCAGTATTACAAGGAGAACTTCAGTGTTGTGGAGCCAATTGAATACATACTCAACGCTAAAAAGAGACACTTTCCAGTATGTCCCAATACTGAAGTCATTACAGAAGCTTTTAAGTAGAAGAGATATTGTTGATAAAGTAGTTGAGAGTCATTGGGGACTGCAGGACAATAATATTGGACCATCATATCAATACAAGTCCTACAAAGATGGTTCACATTTTAAGGAGAACTGTTGTCTCTCTGGAGAAGAGCTAAGGATACTCTTAGGTCTTTATTTGGGTGACTTGGAAACGTGTAATCCCCTTGGCACTTCACAGAAAAAACACAAGCTATGTGTTGTTTATTGGGTGTTGGCTAACTTGCCCCATGGGTCTCATACCGCTTTATCATCCATTTATTTAGCGGCTCTGTGCAAGAGCAATGATATAAAAACCTATGGTTATGGTAAGGTTTTAGAACCTCTTCTATGAAATCTACGAACTCTGGAGGAACTTTTTTTTTATGCCCCTCTACTATGTCAAAGGTACAGAGTGTAGTAGCTGACAATCTGGGAGCTCACGGCATAACTGGTTTCATTGACAGTTTCTCAGGGGAGTACTATTGCAAGTTTTGCACAGGAAAGAATAGTGATATTCAGTTACATGAAGTTGCATTTGGTGCTTTCAGCTTGAGAACTTCATGAGTGTACGAAAGACTATTGAGAGTAAATATGAGTTCATCACAGGAGAGCTGTAGCTCCGCCCTCCGGTGATGTGGAACAGAGCATGTTGGGCGATCTCTAACTGAGGAGAAGGAAGTAACTAGAGAAAGTACACAAGCCGTGATCAGTTCCCACCATCTCCTGTGATTACCTTTAGTTAGAATTGTACAAAACTTTTTGGGCTGAAGAAAGACTGTTTTCACAAGCAATTTCTAATTTTCATGTAATCTTTGGCTATCCTCCAGATCTTGCTCACAATATTTGAGGGTATTGTCCCAAACGAGCTGTCTCACTGCTTAGCATTACTTGTATCAAGACAACTTTTTACATTGGATGATCTGAATAAAGCTATTCTGAATATCCCCTACAAGTGGTCAGACAAGACAAACAGACCTCATGTGTTACCACACAGTTTGTCCAATAGAAAAAAAGTGGGTGGAAACGCTCATGAAAACTGGTGCTTGCTAAGGTTGTTAACATTTTTGATCAGTCCCCTTGTTTCTGAAGATGAGCCAGCATAGCTTGTACTTATGGACCTGAAATAATTATTTAAGCTTGTTGTTGCCCCTGTGTATAGTGATGACTATTTCTTATCTAGAAAGCAAAATAAATGAGCACAGGCATATATACAAAGAGTTGTTCTCTGGCGTTAGGCTTCGACCGACGCATCATTATCTTGAACACTACCCCCAGATGATTAGGTTTTTTGGTCCGCTTGTCAGGCTATGGACAATGCGGTTTGAGGCCAAACATAACTTGCTTAAAAAAAGCTATCACACACAAGGTGCTTAAAAAATGTGCCTCTTTCATTAGCCTTCAAGCATCAGATGATTGCTTACCAGTTGAGCTCTCCATATCTTAGCAAGTCTGAACTTGAGGTCTCAACTGTCTCCACTCTCCCAGTGGATTTACTCAAATGAAATAGCTGAAGCCATTAGACAGAAGTACCCTGACACACCTGAGGTTCATCTTTCCCAGTGTGTGACAAGTAAGGGCATTATCTACAGGAAGGGAATGATAGTTGCCCAGAAATTTGCAGGTGGATTACCAGATTGGTGTTTTTCCATTGTCAAGGAACTGTGTGGTTGGTACAGAGAACATTATAGAGCCTTTAAACTTAGTCATGCTTCCACAAGAGACTACATTTACATCATTTAGCAGACACTCTTATCCAGAGCAACTTAAAGTTAGTTAGGGCATACTGGTCTCCCGTGGGAATCAAACCCACAACCCTGGCGTTGCAAGCATCTGAGCTACACTCTAGTGGCACTAAGTGAACGGGCAGACAGTTATCCACTGGTTGACTACATCATTGGATCAGTCCGCATGGTGACTTTGAAATGGCACATCCAATAAAAGGTTAAGTATGTTTAGCAGATACTGGTTGAATATCAATTCATATGCATGCCTGCCTAATCAGTAGAAAATAGATATGAAAATTTCTTACAACTTTCAAATATAATAAAAAAATATATGGACCATGAATAATAATGCTTGACTGTCGTTCTTGTCTGTCTTCTTTTCAGACAAAGAAGTAAGATGACAACTCCTGCAATCTTCCCTTGTGGATTACCTAAATCTGTGACTGACCTTTTGAACGATGTAAAGAAGCAGTGTGGACTTCACAGCAACATCAGACTTCAGTTCATGGACCCTATTTTTGGAAATTAGTTCTTTAACCTGATCTCAATGGCAGAAGTAGAGGACAAAGGCACTCTTAAAGTTATTGACATGTCAGTGACCCCCACAATTCACTGTGCTGAAACTTCCAGCCGTATCAACACGCTACTCCCGACAACCTCCGCCTTCAATCGTTGCCACATCGATGACTCATCAACACTATCCAGTGGCTCAGTTGATACTGACATACTGTCTTCTCCAGACTCAACCTGCTCACGGTCCTCTTGGCCTGCTTTGTTCTGTGTGCCTCAATTTTCCTATGATGCTGAGCTAAAGCATACTCATTGGCTTGTTGCAAGAAATTGTCCAGAGTAAAGTTTATGCCACTGATGGAGAGATGGAACAGGTTGCACAGAGTCTAATCAAGAAGCATCCTTGTTTGACTGGGAAGTGTTCCTTCACTGGATGTGGAGGATGGAAAACCAGTTTGAAATACAAACTGGCAAATTACCACACTCGCCTGAGAAGACTGGGATGTCCAGAGGTGACGATAAACTCCTTGAAGCACAAACCTGCAGGGAAGTCAAGTGCAGCCTATGGTGTTAAAAAGGCAAAGAGCGCAGAAGTGAACTTTTGCCCCACATATCCGTCAGGAGAAACAGATGAAGGACATGCGGAAAGCTCTGTCCGATGTGAAGAAAAGGAACAACAGAGAGACAGTGAAGTCCAAAATGAAGAAGACGTTTGTTTACAGGAGACATGAAGTTGTCTGTGACGCACCCATGGTAGAGGACTACATGGCAAGATGGCCTGCGCTCTTTGAAGTCATTGAGGTAAGTTAGCCGTGCTTGTCTTATTGTTGATCTATTAGGTATGTTATCTGGGATTTGTTGAAGGTAGAAGATCATTTTCCCTCAGCTTGCCACATACTCTAAGTGAGCCTTATTCAGAGTTGTGCGGACTGCCTAGTCATTTCTCTCCCTATAGAGAACCCTCTAGTTTGCTGCTTGTGTGATCCCTGAGGAGGGAGGACGACTGGGGGAGACTGCGACCTCCAACAGTGGAGGACCAGCGGCCCCCAGAGGGTTTTTTCAACCAGCTCCTGGAGGAACAGGGGAGGTGGTGGAGGGCTTGGCTGGAACTGAGACCTTCCAGCCCGGGAGCAGGAATCAGCCAGAGGGAGGACGAGGGGTTTGAGGACCGTAGGAGGATGTGGACGGAACTTCTGGCGGCTCTCTTCCCGGACGTAGAGAAGGTGGAGGAGACAGGACCAAGTTCTTCCCGGTTCCTCCAGTGCCGGGTCCCAGCCTGGTACCTCGAGTGCCGGTTCCCAGCCCGGTACCTCCAGTGCTGGACCCTCGCACCAGGGTTCTGGTGGCGATCCACAGCCCGGTACCTCCAGTGCCGGTTCACAGCTACTACCTCCATTGCCGGTCCCCAACCGGGTACCTCCAGTGCCGGCGCCTCGCACCAGGGTTCTGGTGCCGGTTCCCAGCTCGGTTCCTCCAGTGCAGGTCCCCAGCCCGGTTCCTCCAGTGCAGGTCCCCAGCCTCTCCTTGCTCCGGTCCCCAGCCTCCACCAGACAGGATTGTGTCGAGGCACAGCTCTGGGAAAGGTTACCAAAACATTTCTGCAGCGTTGAAGGTCCCCAAGAACAAAGTAGCCTACATCATTCTTAAACGGAAGAAGTTTCCCTCGGGGGAGAAGGGCCTTGGTCAAGGAGGTGACCAAGAACCCGATGGTCACTCTGACAGAGCTCCTCTGTGGAGATGGGAGAACCTTCCAGAAGAACAACCATCTCTGCAGCACTCCATCAATCAGGCCTTTATGGTAGAGTGGCCAGACTGAAGCCACTCCTCAGTAAAATGCACATGACAGTCCGCTTGGTGTTTGCCAAAAGACACCTAAAGACTCAGACCATGAGGAACAAGGTTATCTGGTCCGATGAAACCACGATTTGGCCTGAATGCCAAGCGTCACGTCTGCAGGAAACCTGGCAGCATCCCTACGGTGAAGCATGGTGGTGGCAGCATCATGCTGTGGGGATGTTTTTCAGTGTCCTTGAGTGGCCCAGCCGGAGCCCGGACTTGAACATCTCTGGAGAGACCTGAAAATAGCTGTGCAAAGACCCTCCCCATCCAACCTGACAGAGCTTGAGAGGATCAGCAGAGAAGAATGAGAGTAACTCCCCAAATACAGGTGTGCCAAGCTTGTAGCATCATACCCAAGAAGACGCAATGCTGTAATCACTGCCAAAGGTGCTTCAACAAAGTATTGAGTAAAGGGTCTGAATTCTTACAGTTGAAGTCAGAAGTTTACATACACTTGGGTTGAAGTCATTAAAACTATTTTTCAACCACTTAACAGATTTCATGTTAACAAACTATAGTTTTGGCAAGTCGGTTAGGACATCTGCTTGACACAAGTAATTCTTCCAACAATTGTTTACAGACAGATTATTTCACTTATAATTCACAATATCACAATTCTAATGTGGGTCAGAAGTTTACATACACTAAGTTGACTGTGCCTTTTAACAGCTTGGAAAATTCCAGAAAATGATGTCATGGCTTTAGAAGCTTCTGATAGGCTAATTGAAATCATTTGAGTCAATTGGACATCATGGGAAAATCAAAAGAAATCAGGCAAGACCTCAGAAAAAGAATTGTAGACCTCCACAAGTCTGGTTCGTCCTTGGGAGCAATTTCCAAATGCCTTGAGGTACCACGTTCATCTGTACAAACAATAGTATGCAAGTATAAACACCATGGGACCACGCAGCCATCATACTGCTCAGGAAGGAGACACGTTCTGTCTCCTAGAGATTAACATACTTTGGTGCGAAAAATGCAAATCAATCCCAGAACAGCAAAGGACCTTGTGAAGATGCTAGAGGAAACAGGTACAAAAGTATCTATATCCACAGTATAACGAGTCTTATATCGACATAACCTGAAAGGCCGATCAGCAAGGAAGAAGCCACTGCTCCAAAACCGCCATAAAAAAGCCAGGAGGGACTGGTGCACTGGTGCAAAATAGATGGCATCATGAGGAAGGAAAATGATTTGGATATATTGAAGCAACAACTCAAGACATCAGTCAGGAAGTTAAAGCTTGGTCGCAATGGGTCTTCCAAATGGACAATGACCCCAAGCATACTTACAAAGTTGTGGCAAAATGGTTTAAGGACAACAAAGTCAAGGTATTGGAGTGGCCATCACAAAGCCCTGACCTCAATCCTATAGAACATTTGTGGGCAGAACTGAAAAAGCGTGTGCGAGCAAGGAAGCCTACAAACCTGGCTCAATTACACCAGTTCTGTCAGGAGGAATGGGCCAAAATTCACCCAACTTATTGTGGGAAGCTTGTGGAAGGCTACCCAAAACGTTTGACCCAAGTTAAACAATTTAAAGGCAATGCTATCAAATACTAATTGAGCTTCTGACCCACTGGGAATGTGATGAAAGAAATAAAAGCTGAAATAAATCATTCTCTACTATTATTCTGACATTTCACATTCTTAAAATAAGTGGTGATCCTAACCGACCTAAGAAAGGGAATTTTTACTAGGATTAAATGTCAGGAATTGTGAAAAACTGAGTTTAAATGCGTTTAGCTAAGGTATATGTAAACTTCCAACTTCAATTTCAAATTTTTTATTTCATAAATTTGCAAAGATTTCATATTTTTTTTTGCTTTGTCATTACGGGGTATTGTGTGTAGATTGATGAGGAAAAACTTTTTCATATACATTTTAGAATAAGGCTGTAACGTAACAAAATGTGGAAAAAGTCAAGGGGTCTGAATACATTTCCCGAAGGCACTGTATACCACGGCTGTCAGCCAATCAGCATTCAGTGCTCAAAGCACCCAGTTTATAATTAATCAATACAGCCGTTTTAGCAATAAAACCCAGAGGTGCCTTATTGCTAATATAAACTGGTTACTAAAGTAATTAGAGCAGTAAAAATAAATGTTTTGTCATACCCATGGTATTAGGTCACATATACCACGGCTGTCAGCCAATCAGCATTCAGGGCTCGAAGCACCCAGTTTATAATATAAAATGTGGTCATTATCAAGACATGGTCATTATTCAGAGAAAATAATTCCTTTCTTTGCAACTAAATAAATAATTCCTTCCTTGGCAACTAAATCAAACTGATGGAAAATGTATAACCAAAGCATTTGCTTCTCTCTGCTGATCAATTAAAAGAAAAACATTTGGAGGTTAACATCACAGGATATAATCAGTATCGTTTCAAGTATGGATGGTTTCAGATGAGCTATGGCATGTCTAGTACTGGAGAGGTGTTTATCTAAGCTTAGGAAAACCAGGTTTTGATCAACATTAATGTTTGAGTTGAATGGATGTTTAACATTGGCACAGGACCTATATTGGTCACTCTGATTAACCAGCTGCTGTACAGTTTGCAGAAATATGAGCCTGCTCAAATACTTGGTTTTGTGTTTAGCTATGATTACATGCTACTGAGTCAAATGTTTCTCACATTGGCTCCATCAAAGCCTTAAGAAATGACCTATGTGAAATTCATCACTTAGTCTATGTACTTGTCAGAGGCCGAGACTAATGTAATATGTTGCCGAACAACGCCACCTAGGTAAAATACTAAGAGAACTCAAGATACTAAAAGTTAAAAATCAAGGTTCGTTACAATTTGGGGGAGAGCAGTGAGACAGCAACCCAAGAGAGGCTGAAGTACTATACTTCAGCCTCTCTTTAAAAAACAATTATTTATTTTTAGTACAATATTTAAAAATACATAGAAAAGCTAAAATCGTCCCTTCGTCTTCCACACAGCCGAGCAGAGGAAGTCCAAGACACAACCAGTCCCCGGTTTCCTCCGCCAGTCGATCGATCGATAGCCTCCCGCCTGGGCACAAAGAACAGTGAACCAGTACAGAGTCCAGGAGTCCACGCCAACTGCCTCTGTCGGACGTCGTGTTCTGCGTTGAAGAATCGAAACAGGGTCGGCTTCCTTCCTCAGCGCTCTCTCAGCTGTGTTTGTAATCCGAATCCGAATCCGAATCCAAATCTAAATCTCTATCTGAATCCACATCTCTGAATCTCCATTCCCCGGTGTCTTCCTGTTTTAAAAAGGATAAGTCCCACCCCTGGTCTGTCCCCATAGGTCCATTGTCCATTTGCAATAAGCCACTGATTGGGTGGCTTGTCACTGGGGGCGATTGTTAAAGCTTGTCACTGGGCAATTAAATCATAATCACAGCAAAACACAACACAAACCACAATACTCAACCACAACACAGCATGCAAACAATCAAAAACCATGCTATTCCCACACAATCGTCCACCCCGTGACATACTGTACTTACACCCCATCCTGTCAACCAATTTAGGTTGGTTTTGTTTCAATCGTTGTTTTGCTGAGAACTGTCACAGATATTGTTATCAATGTCATTTTTCAAAGTGCAAAGATGTGATTGCTTATAGGAAATGTTCACAAAACCAAATTAAGCAACAATCTGAAGGGAGACCACTTTTAAAAGAAGAAAAATGTTCTGATACAGTTTGATTGACTACCAGGTCTCTCTTTCTCCTGCTGTGTGCTTTGTCTACCCGTCCCTGACCTGAAACATAATAGTAGAAAAGAGACTGACTGACCTGATTACAGCACAATGGATCTCATTCTCTCTGACACACCGGCTGCCAGTAGGGTGCAACCGACACTGCCTTAAGTCGTTGGGCTGCATCAAGCTGGCATTAGAAACTTGAAAGTATTTTACTTTTTCAAATTCAACAGATTATGTTGAATCAGTGGACCACTTGAGGGAAATGGAGCACATGTCAGCCGCTGCACCAGCATGTGGCCATGGGAATCAAAGCTGAAGGAGAACTCCAAGTCTACGCAGCTTAATACTTGACCTTTGTCTCTACAAATTAGCACTGTCTTTCAGCAGTTTCAGGTTCCACTGATATGTGGGAGATAAGCTTGCACAATGCACCTTTCAATAGAGCGGGCGAAATCCTGCCATTTAAGCAAGGTTATCAGACCTTATAAGATTTTCCTTTTTTTCAATTTTATGACATACTGAATGATTAATTAATGCTATTTGGATATTTCTGTATACCGGTACTCAAACTAACCATTCATTTTGGATTGTCAGTTTATAGCTGGGTCTACAAAACTGGGTCTGAAAACAATTGATAAACTTTGAGTTTGCAGTGTAATGTCCCTTAAGGTTGTCTTGGAATGTTTACTTCTTTCATCTAATTCCATCTGATTTCATGTAGCATTTAAAATAAGATAATTTCCCTGAAGTGAACGAACAAGACTCTGAGTGGCCAGATAGGATTTGATGTTCCCTGCCAGCTACAAACCCAGACCTCGAAAACCTCAATGAATACCTCACCAAGTATTGGTAGGTTTTGAAAGTAGTATTGCTTCGAGCTCTATTCATAGTCTTGACACTTGAGACATTTGGCAAATCAACAGATTTTCTCTAGATTTCTTTTGAGAATAAAAGACTCACACGAAGAGCTAGTCTCATAAGCTTTTATCGGTGACATCAGCACATGGTTTCATTTGAAATAATTAGTACTGCAAGAGGCAGCCGTGGCCAATCAAATAGTCTATAGAATCGGGCCACTGGACACCCTTGGGCAAGTTTTTTGCCCTTCCTCTTTTTGTTAGTTCCCCCATGACCAACTTGCTCATGTTTCTCTGTTACCACACTCAGTCCCAGGATCCCACTAGACATATCTGGTTTCATCTCGAAACAGTGCTCATTGTTCCCTACAACAATGTTTAACACTACGGCAAAACAATATGTCTGTTGTAATACCTCAGGACCTGGGATTATTCTAAAACTGGATGAGGCGGGCTGGATGGGTCAGTCCAAGTGCTACCACAGGAGAGGGGGACGGGCTTGCCAGTCACTCACTAGCTGTTCTTCAGCCAGGACAGAGAAAGGAGCAGAAAGATTGAGAGGAGTGTAAGCAACGACGACTGACATTGAAGATGGTGCTCCTGACCGCCAAAATCATGGAGAGGACTGCGCTCTTTGTGATATTCGGGGGTCTGGTCACTACTCTAGTCACCACCTTCATTCCCCTGTGGAAGACCTTGAACTCAGAGCTGAACGAAGTGGAGAACTGGTACTCAGGCCTGTGGCACACCTGCATCTTCGCCGAAGAGGTTGGGATGCAATGTAAAGCCTTTGAATCCCTCATGGCCCTGCCCGTGGACTTGTTGGCCTCCCGGGTGCTCATGCTGGTGTCTGTGGGCACTGGGGCCCTGGCCGTGGTGGTGGCCTTCCCAGGCCTGGAGGGGGTGGAACTGTGCTCTGATAGGCAGCAGGGGTTAAAGAGGGGCCTCCTCATCATCAGTGGGGTGCTGTCCTGGGTGTCGGGGCTCACCACCCTGGCCCCCGTCTCCCTGGTGGCCTACGTAACCATTGTGGAGTTCTGGGACGAGAACCTGCCTGACGTCGTTCCACGCTGGGAGTATGGCGAGGCCATGTTCTCTGGCTGGTTCGCGGGTCTCTTCCTGGTCATTGGAGGCTCTCTTTTCTTTGTGGCTGTGTGCATGGCGGATCACGACAGGCAGCAACGAGTGGCCAGCCTCCCAAACACCCCACAGGAGAAGCCAAGGAGTCAGTACTACTTAAAGACAGAGGTTTTATAGTCTCATTTTCAGTTAATGCATGGTGGTAGCTTAAAATGCCTAGTTTGAAGGAAAGGAGAATGGTAAGAGAAGCTACAGTTGACTGTGTGAAGTTGAATTCAGACTGCAACTTCCTGGGTCTATTTTGAGATATGAAGTCATGTTTGAAATGTTTCAAAGATATATTTGTATATTTTGATATTGTTGAACATGGATAAAGTGCTGTATTTCTAATGAAAAAGTGCAATGAAAACCTTTTGTCTGTAATCTGTTTGCAGTCTCTCATTTATTAATCGCATGAGACTCTGGTCATTGTAATTCGAGTGCCATCTTGGCTCCTGCACATTATGTCTGGTCTCTTGATGGGTGTGCTCTGTCGCACTGTAAAGATAATAAAATTCCTTTCAACTGTGTATTGTATGTTAAGAGAAAATACAATTTCTAAACTCAAGAAAGGAAAGGATCACTGTGATTTTCCACAATCACTAAAGCTCTTAAAGGGATAGTTTTCCACAATATTTATTTAACTAGGCAAGTCAGTTAAAAACAAATTCTTATTTACAATGATGGCCTACCCTGACAACGCTGGGCCAATTGTGTGCCGCCCAATCACAGCCAGATGTGATACAGCCTGGATTTGAACCAGGGACTGAAATGCAGTGCCACTCTGGAGCACTATATAGGGGGAGCTACTTGTTTTGTAATGCAAACTCTGCAGTTGTTTCCCTTAGTGGAGCTCAGGCCAATTTTAAAGGGTAAGTTCTGTTTTTTACTATTTAGTTTTAAATGGTAACTCATCCTGAAAGTAGTCTCTGGGCCAGGAAAACTTCAGATACCTTAGCCACTGCTAGCTAAAAATCAATGGGAGTGGTAGGGGCATGCAGCACCTTTGTCATTTGTTTTGTTGCCATGTCACCTTGAAATAACATGAAGCTAAATCATTTAGTTAATTTGAGTTGATTTGGTCTTAACCATTTTAGTAGGTATGCATGCCTTTACCACTCTCATTGATTTTAGCTAGAGGTGTCTAAATTTAGCTGAAGTTTGTAAACCAAACCATGGATTACAGTTTGTCTGCGCCCAAAGACTACTTTAATTTTTTAACTTCATATTCATCATCAGCACCCCCCAACATCAACATACAGTGCTTTCAGAAAGTATTGACACCCCTTTACTTTTTCCTAATTTTGATGTATTACAGCATGAATTTAAAATGATTCAATTGAGATTTGTTGGTCACTGGCCTACACACAATACCCCACAAAGCTGAAATGTCTTGAGTCAATAAGTATTCAACCCCTTTGTTATAGCAAGCCTAAATACTTTTAATATTGCTTAACAAGTCACATAATACGTTGCATGGACTCACTCTGTGTGCAATAATAGTGTTTAACATGATTTTTGAATCTCTGTACCCCACGCATACAATTATCTGTAATGTCCCTCAGACGAGCAGTGAATTTAAAACACAGATTCAACCACAAAGACCATGGAGGTTTTCCAATGCCTCGCAAAGAAGGGCACCTATTAGTAGATAGGTAAAAAAAATACAAAAAAAAGACATTGAGCAGAATTAGTCGAATGTCCATTCCATTCGTTCAGTTCCGGCCATTTTATCCTCCACTCAGCAGCCTCCACTGGCGAGAGAGTGATGCATTCCAAAGCCCCACCTCTTCTGTGTTGTGTTTCGTTTTGGGGGAGGGACTTAGCCGCATGAGGCAGCCTGAGTTCTTAATGCACGTTGTGGCTCAGGGACACTACTGTATGTTGTACAAGGAGCGAGACCCAAATAAAGGAAAGACTGTAGCCTACTGTAAATGTAAAAGGGAGAAAGCCAAACAATCATATTAATCACTAATAAGAGTTAAGTCAAATGAGTCACTCTCTGTGCCAATGTCATTTAAATCAGATGTTTAGTATTTACACAGTGTAGTATTGCCCAGAGAGTAGTAAAGGGGTTAAGCCTACACTTAAAGCATCTGACTTTAACATTTGGAGATCATAGCACATAAATGAGGCACCCATGTGGCACACTGCTTTAATCTGTGTTTTTGGAGTGCGTGTGTGTGGCTGGCTGTCCCTGGGGCACTGTGGCACTGCGTGGATTGGAGTACTACTGTAATTAAATTCAACTGAGTGATGCACCAGTGATGTCATGTTGTGACCCTCCCCCTGCCCTTGGGGAGAGATGATCAGTCACCTTGCTGCCCTTATTGTAACAATAATACTTGACCGACACACATGTACACAAACACATTTCACACACATGCCAACACACGCACACACACACACACACACACACACACACACACACACACACACTCACACACACACACACACACACACACACACACACACACACACACACACACACACACACACACACTGTAGCGCTGTTCTTTCACTGTGTGACCAGCAGAGGGTCTTGTGAGCAGAGCAGCAAGACAAGCGAGCCCAAATTATGCTTGTTTGTAGTGGTTGAACATTACAGCCAAAGCAAAACATTTAATTTGCAATGTTATGGTTCAGTTTTCTCCTCTGGGTCCATAAGAATTGTAAGAACTAATGTCAATATGGCAAATGACATATTATTTCACTTCAGTGGAGGCTGCTGAGGGGAGGACTGCTGTGTGTCACTTATTCCAATCTATTCAGAAAACATTTTCATGTCATGAAACACACAATCTATACCCTGAAATTGATTCATCTTGGTTGTTCTTGAATTGCGGTAGCATTAAACAATTAAAGAAGTTAATTTTTATAGATTTGTATTTATTTGTATTTCTAAATCAACTAATTATGAAATTATGAAATTTCCCCCCCGGGGGATCAATAAAGTACCTATCTATCTATCTATCTATCTATCTATCTATCTATCTATCTATCTATCTATCTATCTATCTATCTATCTATCTATCTATCTATCTATCTATCTATCTATCTATCTATCTATCTATCTATCTATCTATCTATCTATCTATCTATCTAATATGATAGATTAATTACTTTAAATCGTTTTTATCATTATAATAGCATAGGTATTTGAATAGCCTTCTTTAAAAAAAATCTATATCTTAAATACTTTCTAGCGTTCAAAATAATAGATAAATATCTCTAAATCCACAAAACATGTCACCACAACTCATCACTACTGGTCGATTTGCATGCCCCTAGTACCTAGTAGATAAGGTTTAGCTGTTTAAAGGACTTGCATTAGGTTGTATCATTGATAAGAAGTTCAACATAAACAAAAACATGTATGATGTGTAACTATTTGTCGTTTTAAAGTATTTCTCATGGTTGTAAAGCCGGGGGCCCGCAATTCAAGAATGACCCATCTGTATGTTGGTGCAGTATTAACATAAAATCAATTCCTTTACAGGTAATATGATATGAGGTGTTGTAAGACCATTGTTAGAAGTTACAGAGGGGATTTGACAATCAATATATAATTTAATCCGCACCAGAGCAATCAGCACACCTATGCCCCATCCCTCAAAGAAATAATGTCAAGGACAACTTCACTGTGCCCTGTTCCCATTATATCCACATGGACACCCAGCGGGCAATATTTAGCAGGGGACGTGGTAATCTTGTCATTTTCTGGTTGTAAACTGTTTTTCTATTGGTAGAGACATCAGAAACCAGATTACAACCAGGTAAATACATATTTTCCCTTAACATCTTAGAAATATGTCATATTTTCGTTAATAACTCATCAGATTACAATCAGTTCAACCATTACAACCAGACAGTCTTTGATCAGGTTTAACTGGCCAGTCAGGCCTTTGGCATCTGAAGGCGAGAGGGGGCAGAGAGGGGGGAGAGAGGGGGAGAGGTGGGAGGAGAGGGGTGGAGTGGAGTGGAGTGGAGCGAGGGAGGAGAGGGAGGAGAGTCAAGCATTGTGAGAATTCCTGCTGTGTTAGCATCCACCCAGCAGCTCTGACAATACTGCATACAGCTGAGAAACGGGCAGAGGCCCCTGGTGCTGCATTTGCCGGCTCCGTCAGTGAGAGAGAGCAGCTTCCACAATCCCCCCTGATCAGTGTGTTGCTCGAGAGGTTTCTCCCAGAGGTAGCACACCCACCAGCGCCCTGGCCGCTACTGCTGCATCGGATGGAGAGGAGGAGACAGGAGGAGAACTGAACAGGAGATACAGAGTGGGAATACTCTAGAAGAGAGAGACAATCCCGGGGAAAGGGACAGGATTCTTGGAGGACTTGTGCGATAGTATGCTAACGTGCTCCACAGGAAAGGCTGAACACTGAGGCGTTTGACAGACAGGCACTCAGCGGTGCACCTGCTTCACACTAGCTTGTTGGGTAAGATCCTTTTTCTCTTTTACAGTCAGTTGTCCTTGTTACTGCTGATATGATATCTTAGTGTGATGCTCAGTATATCATTAGACTTTACTACTTTCTGTGGTCTGCATGTGGTACAGCACTATGGCCATTCAGCATTATAGGAAGGAAGTAACTCAGTTCTGGGTCAGTTCCACAGATTTCTGCAGTCCTGCTTAAAGAAGTGGAGTGATGTGGTGCAATAATATTACTCAACACTCTGACACACTTCACAAACAAGCACATTCTTATACAGTGGCAAATGTACAGTAAATTACCAGCCATGTTAGGTAGAGGAGTTAATTGAGAGATTTTCGGACCTCAAAACAATGAATGGTCCACTAAGGGAGATTGTTCCCATACATTTGTGTATGAGTTGTGATATAATTCATTTGTTTAGTTTAATTGTGAAATGTGTGTGTGTTTGTGTGTGCACACTCCTGGGAAATTCATTGTTTTATTCGTTGTTTCTGACCATGGAAACATTGGTCCCCTGCAGGAGTGGACACCCCTCTATAAAATGCTATTCTGGTTTTCCATGACATCACAATTCCTTTGGCCTAATTGGGAGGCTAACTTGAAAGCAGCACCCTGACACTACATCTCAATAGTGTCACTGCCTGCCACTCAGCGTAACGTCTCTTTAATTCTCCATTATTTGCCATATATCTGTAAACTTCAAATTTACAAATCAGACTCAGTAAATTCCGTTTAGTTTCATGTTTGGAGTGGCGCTACATGGCTAACACAGCTAAATGTAGGTCGCTAGAACTTGTGTGGTATCACGTGGTATCCCAGCCTTATCCCATCAAGTGTACTAATGGTTAGCCTCTGAATTCCACAACAAGTTCAACAACCAGGGGTCTCTTTACAACCAGGGGTTTCTTCACAGTCCCCAAGTCCAGAACAGACTATGGGAAACACACAGTACTACACAGAACCATGACTTAATGGAACTCTATTCCACACCAAGTAACTCATGCAAGCAGTAAAAGCAGATTTTAAAAAACTACACCATATGGAACAACGCTGACTGTGAGAAGACAGACACACACGCAGGCACACACACACTAGCACACGCACTCTACACACACGTACATTTTAATATTGCTGTATGGTGGTATTATACAATGAGTCTACAACCTTCCTAATATTGAGTTGCACCCCCTTTTGCCCCCAGAACAGCCCTAATTAGTCGTGGGCATGGACTCTACAAGGGATGCTGGCCCATGTTGACTCTAATGCTTCCGACAGTTGTGTCAAGTTCATGATACACACAGGAAACTGTTGAGCATGAAAAATCCAGCAGCGTTGCAGTTCTTGACACACTCAAACCGGTGCGCCTTATACCTACTACCATACCCTGTTCAAAGGCACTTAAATCTGGATCCCGAGTGGCACAGTGGTCTAAGGCACTGCATCTCAGTGCAAGAGGGGTCACTACAGTCCTTGGTTCAAATCCAGGCTGTATCACATCCAGCTGTGATTGGGAATCCCATATGCTGGTGTGCAATTGGCCTGGGTAGGCAGTCATCTTAACTGACTTGCCTAGTTAAATAAAGGAAATATATATATAGTTAATCTTGCCCAATCACCCTCTGAATCCATGTCTCAAGATGTGAAACTCCTTCTTTAACCTGTCTCCTCCACTTCATCTATCTTTAAGTGGATTTAACAGGTGACATCCATAAGGGATCATATCTTTCACCTGGTCAGTCTATGTCATGGAAAGATGTTTTGTACACTCACTGTACATTTTGTGTTGTAGATACTGTATGTAGTGGTGCAATGATGTTATATGATGTACTGTTTTATTATTATTTTTTGTTTGTTTATTTTGGGATGTGCTTTAATGTGTTGACCCCAGGAAGAGTAACTGCTGCCTTGGAAGCAGCTAATGGGGATCCAAAATAAATTCAAATATAAAATAACCTACCTGACCTCTGCAGCCTGATCATGGTAAAAACAAATTTCAGACAACAAACGTTACACTCCAAACTTAACTTTCACCACCTATTGCATGGAAACTTCACTGTCTATTAGCCATAGTAGCTACATGGAACCTTGTTCACCTTGGACATATAGATGCATTATTCCATAAATGTACAGAAAACATGTTACAGTGGAGAAACAACATCTAAAAAACAATGTTAGATTTTGATCATGTACCTTATAGACAAACAAACGTAAACAAGCAAGCAAGGATGTACAAGTGGGTAATGCACTTAAGTCACAATGTATGATCGTTTCACATGCTTCTAGAGCCTAGTTTTGGGGAATCTGATTAGCTCTGATCCAATGTTAATAATACATTCATAGTGTTAAACTGGTAGCCTCTGGAAATAATCAAAAAAGTAATTTAAAGTAATATGACCTATATTTAACAACAATATGAGTTAAATAGTTTTCCTTCCAAATCAATGGTTATAAAGTATGTTAAAAAGCATTTTGTCTATGTTGGAATAGTGTGGGCGTACCCCAACAACAGACTGGTGTGGGTGTATACGGGTCATTAAAAAGATTAATGTGAGTACACCGGCTCAGCCAATGAGCCAACATGACATCATGTTCTATTAGGAAATAGCAAGCATTTTTTAAATGGTCTGTTTGAGATACAAGTTTGAGGTGGGGCTTTTTTTTTTTTTACCAATTTATGCTTTGGCCACAAATACGAGTATAGGACGATTTAACAAAGCTTCTTTACACCTTTTAACAAATCAAACAATTGTTATTATTTCATCAGCTTTCTAGGGCATGTTTTTTTATTTATTAATTAAAGCTGAGCATCAAGCTAAGTATTTGATCAGCATTGCAGGTTTTCTAACATAACAAGAACGTTCAAAATTAAGTTAACTCCACAGGCTTGATTAGGCTCAGGACAAACATGGTAAATGCAGCTGTTAAATGTCTCGGACCAAAAAGGTTGTAGCTCAAGCGACGGTTAACACAATCTTTGGACGATCAAGCTTATCTTGTGTTTCACAAATCTGCACAAATGGGGGAGAGGTGTGGTGTCACTTTGTCCTCGGTCCTTATCAGCCGTGGATCTAATTGAAAGGCCTGATTTACCTGTGGAACAGGTGTTAGGTTAATGAGATGTTAAATAACCAACTGAGATGTTACTTAAGCGATAAGGCTAAGGGCTGTTCTTAAGCCCGACGCAAGGCGGAGTGCCTGGATACAGCCCTTAGCCGTGGTATATTTGCCATATACCACAAACCCCAGAGGTGCCTTATTGCTAACCTGGTTACCAATTTAATTAGAGCAGTAAAAAATAAATGTTTTGTCATACCCATGATATACGGTCTGATATACCACGGCTGTCAGCCAATCAGCATTCAGGACTCGAACCACCCAGTTTATAAATGTAAATAACCAGTCAGCTCGAGGGACAAATGATAATGTTGGTTCATGTACAGCATAGAGAAACCACATGCTTACAGACGGAAAACATACACTCTTGAATAGCATTACTGGTGAAGATCTGACCACATCTAAGTGATGACTTTCATGGTTCACCAGATTAAGGTGAAAATGGAACCCTATGGTTGCTTGAGCCACATGCTTGAGGAACCACAATCATTTCTGATATATATTTTCCTGACGCTACTGGCTCTTGATGTCACTGAAGGCCCGAGGCAGTGTGGAGTTTGTTAGTGTGTTGTTGTCTCTATAGGGATAAGGGCCTTGGCCTACTTTATCTGATTGTGTATGGGCTTTATCATGACCTGGAAGGGACAACATTCTTTGGCGGTTTGATCTCACCTTTCTGGTGTGTGGTACCAACCCCTCAAGCAGTGATCAAATAAGGGCAATTGACTGTGGTGCAGTGAAATGTTTGTGGAGTAGTCTGTTTAGAAACACAATGTGTTTACCTGGGCTGCTCAAAGAAAAGTATAGTCCCTTTTCTGAGTGATTGGTGTGGCTATCGGGTCCTCTGATTCTGGTCCTCTGAGTTGAACATTCTTGTTGCTTTTCCAGTTTCACATTGGTTTCACTCAGATCCATTCCTGGGGTGGGTGTGTGGAGGGAAACTACCTAAGGGTTGTGCCGCAATGGCTAATTCCCTGCTACATTCCAGTAAAAAGTATTACATTTGTGTAGAGAAGTGAGTGAAACTGACAGCTTGTTTGCAGGAAGGATTATTAGCGCTGCTTGGGGACAGGCCCAACGGTGAGCAACTGGGATCTGCGTCATATGTTGAGGACCAAATCTGCTTAACCTGACTTTGGGTTAGTACAAAATATTTCAGGCTTGCTGGAACCTCACAACGGCAGCCTTTTTGATGCAATTTCAACGTTAATTCAATTTTAATTTGTATTTTAATTATTGATATGGCAACATGGAAGATAGAGGGCTCTTCCATTTTTGCCATTTTTTTTTTTTACCTTTATTGATTTCTTGGCATTTTGAAATGTGTTTGTTGTTGGTGGGTCATTGAGATTGGTGATGCTATAAAATGAGTTAGTGGTTGCCATGGCATTTTCACAAATCGTGTAGAGAAAAAAACAGACGCCCACATTCTGCCCAAGAGAACTACGCTATCCCAGTTATTTAGCATGCTCAGGTTCTATATTATCTTTAAAAAGATTACTAAACTGACTCTTGATAATTCCATGCTGCAAAACTTCAAACTTCTTGAATGTTTTTGTGATCATTTTGAATTGATGTATTGTGAAGTATATACACTCATATACTTTCGATGTAGCAGTATGACAGCGATGACATGACACAGACTGTGTGAAATGTTTCATAATTCAAAAGAGAGATCTTTCCGTGTCTCACTTGGTCTCTGGAACTTTAACCACTGCTCCATTCAAAAGTGCAAGCATCTTTTTTTTTTTTTACTTCAAGGCCATTAAGATGTGCTCTGAATATCAAGTACTCCCTTTAGTGCACCACCAAAAGGTGGTTTGCTGTTGCTAAAGAATCCCACTGTGTTGCGTGCCACCTGCCATCCTGGGAATGCTTGTTACTGTAGTACTGCTCTCATATTCATATCAACAGCTGTATTGTTTAGCAACATCAAAATGGGTTGAAATATAACAAGCTCTGGCAGGTTTGTGTGGGCAATGTGTGGCAGCAAAACAAAGGTGGTTTTGAAACTCATGGGGCCTCTGCTTACCTTCAAAACACAGTGACATGAATGTTAAAAGGCTGTTAATGGTTAACAACACTTACGGTGCCTTCAGAAAGTATTCATACCTCTTATTTATTCCACATTTTGTTGTGTTACAGCCTGAACTGTCACAACTGTAACTCGGCCACTCAGGAACATTCACTGTCTTCTTAATAAGCAACTCCAGTGTAGATTTTACATTTTAGGTTATTGTCCTGCTGAAAGGTGAATTAATCTCCCAATCTCTGGTGGAAAGCAGAACTAGGTTTCCCTCTAGGAGTTTGCCTGTGCTCAGCTCTATTCCGTTTCTTTTTTAAGCTGAAAAACTCCCCAGTCCTTAACGATTACAAGCATATTCATAACATGATGGAGCCACCACTATGCTTGGAAATATGGAGAGTGGTACTCAGTAATGTGTTGTATTGGATTTGCCATATTTTTTGCAGTATTACTTTAGTGCCTTGTTGCAAACAGAATGCAAGTTTTGGAATATTTGTATTATGTACAGGCTTCCTTCTTTTCAGTCTGTCAATAAGGTTAGTATTGTGGAGTAACTACAATGTTGTTGATCCATCCTCAGTTTCTCCTATCAAAGCCATTTAACTCTGTAACTGTTTCATTCAACTCACCATTGGCCTCATGGTGAAATCCCTGAGCGGTTTCCTTCCTCTCCGGCAACTGAGTTAGGAAGTAGTAACTGTTTGTATTGATACATCACCCACAAGTGTAATGAATAACTTCACCACGCTCAAAGGGATATTCAATGTCTGCTTTTTTATTTTTACCCATCTACCACCAGGCGCCCTTCTTTGCGAGGCATTGGAAAATTTCCCTGGTCTTTGTGGTTGAATCTGTGTTTGAAATTCACTGCTCGACTGAGGGACCTTACAAATAATTGTATGTGATAGATAGATAGATAGATAGATAGATAGATAGATAGGTACTTTATTGATCCCCCGGGGGGGAAATTTCATTGTCAAGCAGCTACAACAAAAACACAGGGCAGGTGCAAAATGCCACAACGAAAGTACACAAAAGACAGATACACGGTACATGATACATAGAGCGGAGCGGTAGCGGTAGGCTACAGAGATGAGGTAGTCATTAGAAAATCATGTTAAACACTATTATTGCATCGGCAGGACAGAGCAGCTACACCCCTACGTCTGGTAAGACGAAGGGCGGGTGTGTGTGTCTATTTAAGCAATAAAGCACAAGGGGGTGTGGTATATGGTCAATATACCACGGCTAAGGGCTGTTCTTAGGCATGACGCATCATAGAGTGTCTGGATACAGCCATTAGCCGTGGTATATAGGCCATATACCATAAACCCCAGAGGTGCCTTATTGCTATTATAAACTGGTTACAAAAGTAATTAGAGCAGTAAAAATAAATGTTTTGTCATACCCATGGTATACAGTCTCATATACCACGGCTGTCAGCCAATCAGCATTCAGAGCTTGGACCACCCAGTTTCAATAATGCACGAAGGGGTGTGGAGTGCCTGGATACAGCCATTAGCCGTGGTATATTGGCCATATACCACAAACCCCTGAGGTACCTTATTGTTATTATAAACTGGTTACCAACATAATTAGAGCCGTAAAATAAATGTTTTTTCATATCCGTGGTATACGGTCTGATATACCACGGCTGTCAGACAATAAGCATTCAGGCATCGAACAACCCAGTTTATAATTGTCAATAACTGCTTGTGCACAATGTAAACAGGTCAACATTCATAAGGCCACAGGGCCAGACGGATTACCAGGGAATGTACTCAGTGAATGCGCGGACCAACTGGCAAGTGTCTTCACTGACAATTTCAATTTCACCCTGACGAGTCTGTAATACCTACATGTTTCAAGCAGACCACCATAGTCCCTGTGCCCAAGAACACTAATGTAACCTGCCTAATTGACTACTGCCCCGTAGCACTCATGTCTGTAGCCATGAAGTGCTTTGAAAGGCTGGTAATGGCTCACATCAACACCATCATCCCGGAAACCCTAGACCCACTCCAACAACAACGTCTCCCTCAATGTGAGCAAGACAAAGGAGATGATCGTGGACTACAGGAAAAGGAGAGCAGAACAGTCCCCCATTAACATCAACAGGGCTGAAGTAGAGCGGTTCGAGAGTTTCAAGTTCCTTGGTGTCCACATCACCAGCAAACTATCATGGTCCAAACACACCAAGACAGTTGTGAAGAATTTGATTTGATTTGAATGTTTGAAACCATTAAATGGCGGAGCTATTACTGCGTATTGCACATTTAACCACTGTTATTGCACACATGATGAGTCCATGCAACTTATGTGACTCATAAGCACATTTCTACTCCAGAACCTATTGAAGCTTGCTATAACAAAGGGGTTGAATACTTACTGACTCAAGATATTTCAACTTTTCATTTTTTAATAATTTGTAAAAATTTCAAAAATGTTAATACCACTTTGACATTATGTGGTATTGTGTGTAGGCCAGTGATACAAAATCTTAATTTAATAAATGTTAAATTCAGGCTGTAACACAACAAAATGTGGAAAAAGTCAAGGGATGTGAATACTTTCTGAAGGTATTGTATGTATGCAACATTAAGTAACAATGTATGTTGAACATTTTACCAAATAACATTATTAACACTATGTCTTCCACTTCAAGGGCATTTGGATACATGCACACACGCATACACACACACACTCATTAGCTTCATAGTAGAGAGACAATAAGTGTTGGGGAGTAGTGAACTATATGTAGTTCAACTAGTAATTTAACTACATTTTGAAGTAGCTTGATGGTAGTTGAACTAAATTCAAATCTTGTTATTGTTTTTAGTAGTTAATAACTTTTTTGCCATGTAGTGCTGTAGCTGACTACTGGAACTACACACTACTTTTTTAGCAAAATTTGAAGTAGGCAGGAATTTCCTTTCTTTTCGTCATCAGACATGCCTAATTCTCACTTGAAACATAGTTTTTGTGTTCATGCAATTGTGGTCTATGAAATTTCAGATTTAGATATAATTTATCACTCATTCGTTTGTGAACTACTTTTTCAAAGTAACTTTAGTTAAGTAAACAATATTTTTCTTAAGGGTAGCTCTAGTGTAGGTTCACTTCTTCCAGTGTGAAGTAAACTATATTTTCAAAGTAGCTTCCTCAACACTGAAAACAAGTAACAACCTTTTCTCAGCCTTACGTTGTTGCCAAGTGCTGCTGGAAGGCAGAGCACACAGGAATAGTACTAGAAGCTGCTTAGTTCTATACAATCTCAGGGAACCAAGTTAGGGCCTCTCTCACAAACATGGAGTTCTCTTCTCTGATCTGTGTACAATTCCAACAGGTTGACGGACAACTACACACCGTCTCCTTTTCAAACGGTTGGTTGGTGAGGCAGTTTTTGTGGTGGAAAACAAAGATGTCAACAATGCCATTGAGAGCACTGTGGATGGTGCTGTGAATGCCAATGGTTGTTAGTGAATGCTAGGCTAGCAGGTAGCCTAGCGGCTAGAGCATTGGGCCAGTAACTGAAAGGTTGCTGGTTCGAATACCCGAGCCGACAAGGTGGAGAAAAAAAAAAAACTTTTGATGTGTCCTTGAGCAAGGCACTTAACCCTAATTTGCTCCAGGGGCTGACCGTGTAGGTACGCCGTCATTGTAAATAAGAATTTGTTCTTAACTCACTTGCTTAGTTAAATAAATACAAAAATGTTTTTAAATAACAACCACAGTGGCCTTTCCAGGACTTTGTCCATGTTTCTCAGCATTGTGAATGGCATCATGAATGTATATTATTTCATTGTACCATTTCTAAGCCATGGTTGATATAAGTGCTTAATCCTCACATTTGATATTATCTCAATTACTTCGGAAACATTATGAAAATATAATGTTTTTGTAATGTTGATATCAACTATTTAGTATCCTTAAGCAAACTCACAAACTACGTATTTAAATGACCGAAATGGGTAGTGGTTCACATAAATGCAAACACACCACACACACACACATACACAAACACCCACCACTCTACAGAGGGACACAAGTAGTCATGTGAGAAATAGAACTGTGTAGTCAGCCTGGTCTCATAAACTACACGTAACTCCGGGACACTCAGATTAATATGACATGTTACGTTTGGTATGGCTACATAAGACAGAAAGTTACATAAGGCAAAAACGAAAGTAGGGTGGTTGGTCATGGTGGATGGGTGAGTGTATAACAGTAACTTGTCTAGTAACCCAAAGGTTGTGCGTTCATTTTAGCTAATTGGCTAATTTTGCAACTACTTACTACTTTTTAACTACTTTGCAACTTCTTAGCATGTTAGCTTAGCTCTAACCATAACCCCTAACCCTAACCTTAGCCCTAACCATAAGCCCTAACCCTAAACCATAGCTAACGTTAGTGTTAGCCAACTAGACACCTAGCTAATGTTAGCGACAACATATTTTAATTTTATCATATCATAGGTTTGGCAAATTCATATGAAACGTAACATATCATACTAATTTACATGTACTATGTTACGTCTACCCCAGAGTCCAGGTTGGTGTAGTGCTGTTTGATGGTGGAGCTTTTGTAATCTCCCAATTTCTCCCTCCACGAGCCTCCACTGGGCTTTTCAGACACTCAGCTGTTGTTCACTCTTCCTCCTCCCAGGTGGTGATGTGGAAGAGCTGATGTCTACAATGGCTGACCTAGACCTGCACCTGCACATACTGATATCCCCGTTTCAACGCTGTCGTGGTTACCTCCCGACGCAGCAGCCCAACCCCAGGATCTGACCCCGTCTCTTCCTCACCTCCCCTGGTCTTCCTCCAGCCAGGCCTCCTGGCTCTACCCTGGGCCCATAATGGGAGGATGCCTCTCCAAAAGAAAACCAGGTGTCCACCACCTACACCAACCCCCCGTTCTCCTTCCCTCCGTCCTACCCCCTATTCTCCTTCCTTCCGTCCTACCCCCATTCTCCTTCCCTCCATCCTACCCTTGTTCTCCTTCCCTCCATCTTACCCCCATTCTCCTTCCCTCCATCCTACCCCTTGTTCTCCTTCCCTCCATCCTACCCCTGTTCTCCTTCCCTCCATCCTACCCCTGTTCTCCTTCCCTCCATTCTACCCCCTGTTCTCCTTCCCTCCATCCTACCCCTTGTTCTCCTTCCCTCCATCCTACCCCCTGTTCTCCTTCCCTCTGTCCTACCCCTTGTTCTCCTTCCCTGCATCCTACACCCTGTTTTCCTTCCCTCTGTCCTACCCCTTGTTCTCCTTCCCTCCATCCTACACCCTGTTCTCCTTCCCTCTGTCCTACCCCCTTCCAAATCCTGGAATAATTGGCATTTGTTCGCCAGCTATGCAGTATATAGGTCATACAAACCCCTCTTCTGACTGCCTTTGTAGCATGGCGATTTGTGGAGGAGGAATTTTAATGCTCTGAATTGCATTGCATTCAAGAGGATTACATAGTCAAATATGAGTTTCAAATGTATGGCACAATGTATGACTGTTTCAAATCAGCTTGTTGAAGGATGCAGTCCTGTAATCAAACACATTGCGTTTTTTTTATATCATTGCTTGCCCCTAACGCTTTGACTTTCAATAGTGCTTTTTGCTCTTAGGGGAGAGTGGTTTCAAAAACCAGAAATAATTTAACATAATTTTCACAAAAACAACCACTGCAATACCACAGTAGCAGCTACTATGAATACCGTGGAGGGGATAGGGAGCTTGTCTCCAGTTCTATAGGGGCGACTTTAGAGGGTACTGTGTTGGAACAGAGGCCCCTCACTGTGAAAAGTCTAATTAGTCAGAGTCTTTAGGAAACAACTGGGGCCCTGAACGGAACCTTGGATACAGCAGTGATGAGCACCAGTATAGTTAAGAAACTAAACCAGACAAAAACTTTTACACAATGTTAGATAAATACAATATCACACCATCATTACTGCATAATATTGCTGTAAGTACAGTGTAAAAAGTATTGCAATTACTTAAACTGCTAAGGTAAGGGATAGGGTTAGGGTTAGGGTTAGGGTTAGGAAAAATTTAAACATAAAGATTTACATTAAGATGATAATGATTATTCAAGTGTATTGCCTGATGTGATACTGCAAATTTCTGAAAAGCGTGGGCTTAGTCAAAACATTGATGCACTGTGAGTTTCTGCAGTCAGTGAAAGCAGATTGGTACCTAATTGGACTAATACCTTTTACATGATCCTTACAGAGCTGAGATGTCGTGCACGTGGCCCTCCAATTTGAATATTTTAGCAACATAGAGTCAAGTAAAAACACAATAGTTTCTAAGACTAGGAATAATATAAAGCCATCAGTGCCCACTCTAAAGGATTCAGCACATGATGCTTCTGAATGGAAAACTAGAAGGGAGAAGAGAGAGAGGAATGAGTGTGTGAGAGAGGGGGAGAGGTGGGAGAGGGAGACAGGGGAGAGAGGGGGAGAGAGGGGGAGAGGTGTAGAGGGGGGAGAGAGGGGGAGTGGGGGGGAGAGAGGGGGAGAGGGGAGAGAGGGAGAGAGGGAGAGAGGGAGAGAGGGAGAGAGGGAGAGAGGGGGAGAAGGGGAGATGGGAGAGAGGGGGAGAGAGGGGGAGAGGGAGAGAGGGGGAGAGGGGGAGGAAGTGATAACATGGCATAGTGAGAGAATGCAGTATAATCTCGCCTATGTCAGAGAATCTCTTCCTCCAATGACAAGTCTGTTGTCCCTGAGGTGTACATTTCACTCAGTTTTGCTGTCAATAACTCTTATTGCTCTTTGGTGAATTTGATCATCTCAGTGGAGCGAAAGATCCCTTAGCAAAGCAGCTTGCATTGCTAGAAGAAATGGTGCTACATAGAACCACAAATCAGCCTTGTTTTTAGCAGCGTGTATGAATGTAAAATTACAAAAAGTACAAAAGTAAGAACAGCTACACATTGTGGACAAACAGCCTCAGTTAAAGGTAATAGGTTTTAGGACAGAGTCATCTCACATAGTTTGCAAGTCATTGACAAATAAACCCCTGTCCAGGAGAAGGTGAGGTGAACCAAAATATATGATGATAAGGAAATTGTACATGAATGGTCTGTGCTTTTACCTTTAGATTGAATTAATCCATTAATTATTGAATGAATTTTATATACAGTGAGCTCCAAAAGTATAGGGACAGTGACAATTTGTGTTGTTCTTTTGGCTCTGTACTCTAACACTTTGGATTTGAAATGATAAAATGGCTAAGGGGTTGTGCAGACTGTCAGCTTAAATTTGAGTGTATTTTCATCCATATTGGGTGAACCGTTTAGAAATTACAGCAATTTCTGTGCATAGTCCCCCTATTTTAAGGGGACCAAAAGTATTGGGACAAATTCTCTTATACGTGTATTAAAGTAGTTGAAAGTGTAGTAATTGGTCCCCTAAAATGGGGAGACTATGAACAAAAAGTGCTGAAATTTATTTTTAGAAAATACCCCCAAATTAAAGCTGACAGTCTGCACTTTAGCCTCATAGTCATTGTATCATTTCAAATTTAAAGTGCTGGAGTTCAGAGACAAAACAACAACAAATGTGTCACTGTCCCAATACTTTTGGAACTCACTGTACATCAATCTCTCATCAAATACGATTTCAGATACATCTGATGTTTAGGATCGATTCTGACTTCAGCATGGAGCATATGTTTGAGTAGGCTATCAACTTATGGATTCAGAATTGCCCTGATCAGCAGATGTGATTTTATGATGTGAGAATCAAAAGAAAGAGAATACCAAAATATGAAATATCCCTATAGCAAATCTAACACACAATGTGAATTTGCTGACATAAGATCCTAGTTGAAGATCTCTCTTTTGAAAAAAAAAAGAAAAAGATCCCATATGAGTCTGGGGATGGATGCCTCTCCCCTTTCCTCTCCTGTGATTGCAGTCACTCTCATGATTTTCCATTGATTTTAATTAAGACTCGCTCAGCAGGTCAAAATTCCAGCCAGATTATCGTGTAGGAACCGGATGGTCAGCACATTTTTACAGCCGAAGAGATAAAGCTGGCTGCAGTGAAAACGGGTTGCACAACTACTTCTTTCAAATGCAGAAATACAAACACCAGAGGCAACTTATCAGATGTCATCAAATGCCTCAGGGCGCTCACAACAAATGAACCCACACATCCCCTTAGACCTATCCTTGTGTACATGTGTTATTTCGGCAAATATCTAATGCATGGTGTAGTGATCCTGAATATATGCTATAAAGCTCTCAAGGTTGTCACAGCAAATATGCAACACGTTTTTTTCATGGTCACGTCATTTTCATTCGATACAGAACCCTCCTCCCATGGGGAGTCTGACGCTGAGTGCTGCAATCAAAGGAAAAATTCATATGAATATAAGTGGCTGCTGGTGACTTAAAAAGTTGAGGAGGATGATGGGTAAAAGTTGTGAACTAAAAACACGTGAATACATTTATTTACTTATTTAAGTGACTGGGCAAACATGTTTTGTTAATGGTCTGTGTCCTGCAGTTTTCTAATGGTCTGTGGTCTGTGTCCTGCAGTTGAGGTGAAAGTGGAGCTAACCCTCCTGGACAAAGAAAAGGAAGCAGAAGTGAAGTCCTCTAACGGAAAGGCGAGCCCCTTTTCTGACTGCAGACCGAACGGAGCACTGGAACACTGCTCCGATGAGGACTCCGCCGCTGTCGCCCCAGTCAGGCTCTACAAACCCCGCGACTTCTTGGAAGCCTCCGTGTGTCATGTCAAGGATCTGGAAAATGGACAGTAAGGCCAAACAAAAGACAATGAACACTAATATAATTTATATGTCTGGAACCTGTCATTTTTCCCCTTGCCTCACAATTCTTGCCCCTTCCTGTGTGTGTGTGTGTGTGTGTGTGTGTGTGTGTGTGTGTGTGTGTGTGTGTGTGTGTGTGTGTGTGTGTGTGTGCGTCTGTGTGTGTTCTTATCCTTGCATAGGATGAGAGAGGTTGATTTGGGAAGTGGCAGAGCGCTGCTCATCAAAGAACATGGAGAGTTTTCTGCAATCGGGCACAAGTGCCCACATTATGGGGCACCACTGGTCAAAGGTGAGTCCCGTTTTCCACCGTTTTTCTTTTTTGGTGGAATATTGGTATGGAAATTCATCTTTTGGCTGTCTTATGTTATAATCAAGCTCTGAGATGGATTGGTGAATGATATAGTGGGATGTATATATTTGTGTGTTGCAGGTGTCTTGTCCAAAGGGCACGTGCGTTGCCCCTGGCATGGAGCTTGTTTCAACATCGCTACGGGAGACATTGAGGACTTTCCTGGGCTGGACAGCCTACCCACCTTCCAGGTGACCTTCCTCGTTCGGTTCGCAATGCCATTCACATTCCCTGCCTTCACATTCTGTCGCTAAGCATCGTCAAAACCATGTACACGTCGCTCATGTCTGTTTGCTTCAGGTCCGAGTTGAAAAGGACAAAGTGATAATTTGCGCTAACAAACAGGTAAAGACACTCTGGGACTATTTAGAACAGATAATTGTGCTAAATCAACTGATCTCCCTTTGTTGACCTGTGACCTGGCAAACATTTCGGTCTTTCAGGATCTTCAGTCACAGAAGAGGTCAAAAGCCATGGCTCGATGTTCAGCAGTTAACTCCAGCCCTGGCTTTAGCCACGTCCTTATCGTTGGATCAGGTGAGTTGGCCATTGAGCATCTCCTTGCACTCACACGCTAAGGGATGCAAATGAAGCTAGCCTGCTAGCCCTTGGTTAGTACTTTTCAGACCGGGCTAGAGGAAAATGTGTTCAACTAGCCCACCGGCAACTGACATTTTGCCTTTTCAAATATCTCATGGCACAGATTTTGGACCTGGGCTGTAAAATAATTGCAGTCTACTAGCCCGACTGGCCAGTGCCTAAAATACTTAAGTTCCATTCCTGCACACACCGCTGGTAAATAGAAGTCTGTTTGTTTATGCTCAAACTGTCGACTAGGACTGGAACCATATGTGTTCAGTTCATTATAGGTCCTGAGTATTCCAAAAAAAGGATCGATGATAGCTATTGTTTCACTACTATTGTTTCAGTCAATAGTTACAGTAAAGGGAGCATAGATTCAGTTTGGATAGCAAGGTTCTAAGATTCTATATAGACGTTAAACGAGTGTCTTGTGTCTCCAGGTCCAGCAGGGCTGGTGTGCGCTGAGACGTTGAGACAGGAAGGCTTCACCGATCGCATTGTCATGTGCACCATGGACAAACACCCGCCCTATGACAGGCCTAAACTGAGTAAGGTTTGTACAGAGATCCAGAGCACACCACAGAGATGGTAAAAGGACTTAGTGACCATGAGGGTTCTTTAAGTTGACTATTCTTCTGGATACAAATATTGTTGAAATTGCTAATGGAAGGACTACCAGTTATACCCTACTGTATTTCATAGCAGATTTAATATTCTTCCCAGACATTTCATGCTTCAAAATACTTACCATTTTGTTATTGCTAGTATTATTAACCTATTTTGAACCCATCTTTAGTCTGTAATCTTGGGATAATATTGGTCCCGGCCAATGTAGAAGTTTGGCCATGATATCAATGAGAAAACGGTTTGCTGACCTTGAGTTTTAAATTGTGATAATGTTAAAAATGAAACAAAAAAATGAATGTTGCATTAGCATCATAAAAGTGGCATTTCTTCACTGAATGTCACCCATAACATTTAAACTTAACATACGTCATAAACTAACATTTCAACTTACTTAACATACGCCATAAACTCCAGCCTGTGGTGTACTGTGCTGTGGTGCGGTGTAACTAACCATCTCCCCCTCAGTCCTTAGCGAGCACAGCAGAGCAGCTCCGGCTACGCTCCATAGACTTCCTCCAAGCCCACGACATCGAGTTGCTCACTGAGAAGGAGGTGAGACTTTAAACACTGATTATATAGGCTAAGTATGAATCAACAACTGGGCCGTGTTCAGTGGGGACTTTTCAAACGGATTGAAATAGGGAGTTGCTACCTGGTTGAACGTTTCGGTTGCAAACTTTTACTACGTTGTGCCATACTGAACACAATACTGGTCTCAGAGCAGCAACGAAGTGGTATAGATTCCCATGGTGACACCCTGGCCCTATGTTATCTTTCTAACTGGGATGTTTGGATGTCATAGGCTGTGGCAGTGGACGTCAAGACAAGGGCTGTGACTTTTCAAGATGGCTCTAGGAGGGAATACAGGAAGCTTTTCATTGCCACAGGAAGCAAGTGAGGAGTAACTATAAACTGTCTTTGGTTGAATGCAATAAAATGGAATTAAATCCTGTTCTAGTTGATATGACCAGTTTAGACACCCTCATTCTTCTATTGACACTGATATACCCGTTTTGTTGTCTCTTGTAAGACCCAAGCCGATGAACTATAAAGGCCAGGACGTTAGGAATGTGTTTCACCTCCGAACCCCTGAAGATGCTAACAGCGTAGCCAGGCTGGCCAACAACAAGAATGCTGTGATTGTGGGAACATCATTTGTTGGTGAGAGAGATGACAGACATGCAGTAGATAAAACAATCGCACATTCCTTTTTTATGGAATATTGATCTATAAGCCTTAAAGGGTTTATGAAGGCTACATTAAGTCGTAGTTTGTTGAACCGTTGTTTTGATATATTGATACTGTAAATGTAGCACTTCTATCTGTAAATGTGTGTGTGTAATCATCTGTATTCTCTGCATTAGGTATGGAGGTGGCTGCAGCTCTCACCGACAAGGCCCATTCTGTCTCCATCATCGGGATAGAAGCAATCCCTTTCCGGAAAGCTCTGGGAGAGAAAGTAGGGAAAGCCATAATGAAGGTAGGGACCCACCCCTGGGAAATCAGGCTCTCTGTCAGCCCTACTACCTCTAGAACACTTTCATCTGCATTTCTACACAGAGAAGCGTAAACTTTAAATGTGAATCATGTTAATTGGGCTCGATTCACCAGGCGCCACAAGGGAATATGTAGAGTATATTCTTATTGGTGCTCATGCACTTATTTAGACATTCAGGTAGATATTGCCCACTAGTCCGGCGGACCGGTGGGTGGTTGGATCCGGCGGTTGGCGGCGGCAACTCTGGACGTGCGCCGGGCCCTTCTCGCGGATCTCCCCAGCTACGGTGCTCGCCGGCGGGTCGCCTCGGCCGGCACCTAGCAGCTAACTTAGAACTGGTGCAGACCAGGGGAATCCGACTGTTTAATTAAAACAAAGCATCGCGAAGGCCGGAGGTGGGTGTTGACGCGATGTGATTTCTGCCCAGTGCTCTGAATGTCAAAGTGAAGAAATTCAATGAAGTGCTGGTAAACGGCGGGAGTAACTATGACTCTCTCGATTCACCAGGCGCCACAAGGGAATATGTAGAGTATATTCTTATTGGTGCTCATGCACTTATTTAGACATTCAGGTAGATATTGCCCACTAGACCGGTTTTTTCAGGGGAGATTATACTGTGTGTGTGTGTGTGTGTGCATGTGTGCATAGGGTCTCAGCATGATAACACTGCATGTTCCCTGCTGATAAGATAAGGCAAAGGGAGACTGTCGATACAGTCATACCTTGTAATGCATAATGTGTTAATAATCCATTATTAAGTGAGTATTCATGGTAAGCGTTACCACCTACCCGCCGATTAACCATTGGTATTAGTAATAGGCCTATGTACAGTATTTTTTATATTTGTAGTTGAACACACTTTAGGCTGAACTTAACAAACGCTCAACTCTTTGAGAAGTAGCTTTGACTTTTGAACCTTAACCCAGTGCAATCTCTCTCTCTCTCTCTCTCTCTCTCTCTCTCTCTCTGTCTGCCTGTCTGACTGCCTGTGTCTGCATGTCTGTCTGGCTGACTTTTCAGCTGTTTGAGACGAACAGGGTGAAGTTCTACATGTTGAACGAGGTATCGGAGATGCTTGGCCATGATGGACAGGTATTCCGAAAGTGAGAGAAACAGCATAACATGATGCACAGTTGGCTTTCTCCTTCCTTCTCTCTGCTGGCAAGTCAAGCCCATTTTTTGGCTTTGCCCAGATTCTCTACCATGCACACTTCCGTCATGGATTTCACAATGGTGGAAACTTCTTCTGCAAATGATTACACAGATCCATGACGGGAAGTGTGTAACGGGTGGAGAATGGGGATGCAGCCATTGAATGCTGATGAATGGGTGTGTCTGACCCTGATGCTCCACAGTGCGCCAACAAAAAGAAAGGACAAGCAGCCAAGATTAGTACCAATTACAGCCTTCATTTGGAGTGTGGTTCAGTAAAAAAAGATGCGACAATACTGGTTTAGCAAAAACAAAAACTGAACTTTGTAGTCAGGAACGGAAGTAGTAGAACTGAGTGTAACCTATTGGTAATAATATGTGTGTGTTGCCTCACTGTTTTTGTCAATGTTGTTTTTATGTTCCACAGTTAAAAGAGGTGGTTCTGAAGAGTGGGAAAGTACTAAGGGCGGACGTGTGTGTCATTGGCACAGGTGAGGCGGCTAGCTCAGAGACACAAACGCTAGTTCAGCAATAGCCTCCACTTTAGCAAACACTCCTTCCGGTGGTGGTGCAGGAGTGTAATGTAGAGTTGATCCAACTCACTTTCAGCCATTGTTACTCTGCTTCCTGGTGGTTTAATTAATGGTGGTCTCTATCTATGTGGGACCCCTGCAGGCTCAGGCCCAGCCACCGGCTTCCTGAAACAGAGTGGAGTTTACATGGATTCCAAGGGTTTCGTTCCCGTCAACAAGGTAGAAACTACAATGGTGAAACATGTCACGGCATGCAGAACAATTATAATAACACACAAATACTTTGAATGTACTCATTTCATTTCAAATGAATTCATTTTGTACAAACAATGAATTTCAGTGCCATTGCAATGTACAAGTGTTACTGTGTTATTTGCAGAGCTAGAGACCTGACTTTTTCCTGATAGGGAAAATTGCAGTTATCTTCTAATTTGTCAGGTGGTTTGTCTACAAGTAAGAGATCCTCCTGATTGGCTCCTGTATTCTTCTGGATAACCCTCTAACCCTCAGACAATGCAGACCAACGTTGATGGTGTCTTTGCCGGAGGAGACATTGTGACGTTTCCTTTTCCGGGGCGCAGCAATAAGAAGGTGAACATCCCACACTGGCAAATGGCCCATGTGCACGGTAAGTGTTAATTGTTAAGTGCTAAGTGTTAAGTATCACAGTGTTACATGTTAAAGTGTGAGTTTTTCCCTAAGGGGCCAAACACTCCGTTGCATATCTGGGGCTGGATTTGCAGTGCATTGGTTTTTATGGGACCTTTTCTGTTTGTTTGGGTTTGACAGGGAGAGCGGCAGCACTTGGCATTATGGGAAGACCCACTCAGATCAAAACGGTGCCCTATTTCTGGTCGGCCATGTTTGGGAAAAGCCTACGCTACGCAGGTAAACAAAGCCTCACTCCACAAGTAATATAATTTAATGCCGGTAGGGTCATTTAGCACATGGCATAACTGTTAAAATGGACAGTGACATATCCATTCATTATATGTGGCTTGTGCATGTATACAAACTTCCACCATGGGGTTGCCAGCACTATGCACAGTCTAGCCCACTGAACCATTGGAAACTTTTTGGCATACAAGTTATACAAGTTTTGCTTATGTACTGTTTGAATTGTTTGGGAAATTGCTGAATACGTGGGAAAAAGTAATCTTAAAATAGTGAGTTGGTAAGACTACTACCCAAATGTCTCTCCTCCAAATGCCTCTGTTGAGATTGTAGCTCCAGTACTGCCATCTAGCTGTGAGGTCAGACACTGAGGGTTTTCAGTCATCATAGTATTCAGAAGTACAGTACACCATCATAACGGGTGTGGTGGTGCTGTGGTGGTGCTGTGGTGGTGTGTGCACTCTTTTTACAGACCTACTTAAGAAAGTGCTTTCATTCTATTACCAAGGTTACGGGGAGGGCTTTGATGATGTCATCATCCAAGGAGATGTGGACGAGCTGAAGTTTGTGGCATTTTATACCAGGTACGTGTCCAAACCCCATCGTGACTATCTACTGAGATGCGATCAGCTATCGGTCCAAGTTGATTTGTAAAGTAAATCCTCTGTTTTGTTTTTGTCATGTTATGTTCTTATATTATCCTTACAACAGACTAAACTCTAGTAATCCTAGAGTTATCCCTAAAAGTTTGTTGTCTAAAAATTGTTTGGTTAATCTCTCCTACCTATAGGAGTGAGGAGGTGGTTGCCGTGGCCAGCATGAACTATGACCCAATTGTATCCCGTGTGGCTGAGGTCTTAGGGTCCGGAAAGGTGATTAGAAAGCGAGATGTGGAGTAAGTGCATTTCTATGGTCTTCAGTTGGGTCTGGGTGACAGTGAGGTTATTATGTTCTTTAGTTTTTTCTTGGTTCACTATGAGCAAACACTGACGTCTAGAAATGTTACCACATTATATGTGATAACTGTGATATACATGTTAATAAGTAGAAGAGGGTTTACATATTTGCCAGTGGGTGTCTGTCAGTTTGTTTGAAGGAAAAATCCACAAAAAAAAAACTATCTTTTGGTATTGTTTTCATTAGTCCACTGTTGATACATTCCCAAAATGTTTTGCATGTCAGCAATCAAGTTTTCAAAATATAGGACTTTCAAAAAGCACATTTTCACTTGCCACATCATCATCGTGATGCAAAATGCATCATCATGATGATATGATACGTTTTTATGTGGATTTTTCCTTTAAGATGTGTACTGTAATGCTTTACTGTAAACAAGGGGTGTCAAACTCATTATATGGAGGGCCTAGTCTCTGCAGGTATTTGTTTTTTCCTTTCAATTAAGCCCTAGACAACCAGGTGTGGGGAGTTCCTTATTAATTAGGGACCTTCATTCATCAATCAGGTACAAGGGAGGAGTGAAAACCTGCAGACACTCGACCCTCCGTGGAATGAGTTTGACATCTGTGCTGTAAACAACGTCTAACTTTGTCTAACGTAGATCCTTCATTTTAAATTGTACATTCATACAATGAAGGCTGTTACCCCGACAACGCAAGTACGAAAACTAAGATGCATGTCTTTCTTAGTTTCAATCTCCACTAACAATCCCTTCAATTGCATTGATAGAACACACAATATACTGTATCTGCAGTATTAAAGCTGACATACCTCCTAAAAAAAAATATATATATATAAAAATAAATCCCCTAATGAAACGGTGAAACACTGTCAAAACACACAACGATCAGCCTCAGCATGCTTATGCTATAATTAAGCAATTAGGCATGAGGGGGTGTAGTATATGGCCATTATATCAAGGCTAAGGGCTGTTCTTATGCACAACATATACCACAAACACCTGAATTGCCTTATTACTATTATGTATATACTGTAATTACAGTAAAAATACATGTTTTGTCATACCCGTTGTCACGTTCGGGTGTGTAGAAAGACCAAGGCGCAGCGTATCCATAGTTCGACATCTTTATTTAACGAACTGACGAACTATACAAAATAACAAATGATATATATGAAGACACACGTAGCACGAACACGGGACATAACATAACAATGAACCACGCCAACGGAGTGGAACACAGACATAAGTAAGATCCCTAATTAGAGGTAATGCATAGCAGCTGCCTCTAATTAGGGATCCCACACACACACCAGACAGAAATAGAAATGATAGATCTGCCAGACTCTGACCATAGAAATATAGAGAAGCAAAGCTTCTCTATGGCCAGAGCCTGACAGTACCCCCCCCCCCAAAGGCGCGGACTCCCGGCCGCAAGAAAAATAAACACAAAAACATGAGGGAAGGGTCAGGGAGGGAAAAACATCAAACATAAACCATCGCCGGTGGCGGTTCCGGCCCCGGCGAAGTGGATGTCTTCCTCCTCATTTCTATTGGGCCCGGTGTGGCTGGCGATTCAGGCCATTTAAAGGGGCAACCCACTGGTCCTGGAAATGACCATGGTGGGGCAAAAGGCTCAGGCCATGGAGAGGGGCAAATAACCGGGCCAGGACTGGGCACCGGTGTGGCAGGCGACTCCGGCCATGTAAAGGGGCAACCCACCGGTCCTGGAAACAACAATGGTGGGGGAAAAGGTTCAGGCCATGGAGCGGGGCAAATAACCGGGCCAGGACTGAGCACCGGTGTGGCAGGCGACTCCGGCCATGTAAAGGGGCAACCCACCGGTCCTTTAAATAACAATGGTGGGGGAACAAGTTCAGGCCATGGAGCGGGGCAAATAACCGGGCCAGGACTGAGCACCGGTGTGGCAGGCGACTCCGGCCATATAATCGTCACGGGAGGCTCCGGGCTGTCAATCGTCACGGAAGGTTCCGGGCTGTCGATCGTCACGGAAGGTTCCGGGCTGTCGATCGTCACGGAAGGTTCCGGGCTGTCGATCGTCACGGAAGGTTCCGGGCTGTCGATCGTCACGGAAGGTTCCGGGCTGTCGATCGTCACGGAAGGTTCCGGGCTGTCGATCGTCACGGAAGGTTCCGGGCTGTCGATCGTCACGGAAGGTTCCGGGCTGTCGATCGTCACGGAAGGTTCCGGGCTGTCGATCGTCACGGAAGGTTCCGGGCTGTCGAGCGTCACGGGAGGTTCCGGGCTGTCGAGCGTCACGGGAGGCTCCGGGCTGTCGAGCGTCACGGGAGGCTCCGGGCTGTCGAGCGTCACGGGAGGCTCCGGGCTGTCGACCATCACGGGAGGCTCCAGGCTGTCGACCATCACGGGAGGCTCCGGGCTGTCGACCATCACGGGAGGCTCCGGGCTGTCGACCATCACGGGAGGCTCCGGGCTGTCGACCATCACGGGAGGCTCCGGGCTGTCGACCATCACGGGAGGCTCCGGGCTGTCGACCATCACGGGAGGCCTGGTGCGTGGAGCTGGCACTGGAGGTACCTGGCTGGGCACACGCACTGGAGGTCGAGTGCGGGGAGTCGGCACGGGACGTACCGGACTGGGGAGGCGCACTGGAGGTAGAGTGTGGGGAGTCGGCACGGGACGTACCGGACTGGGGAGGCGCACGGGAGGCCTGGTGCGTGAAGCCGGAACTGGAGGAACCTGGCTATGCACACGCACTGGAGGTCGAGTGCGGGGAGTCGGCACGGGACGTACCGGGCTAGGGAGGTGCACTGGAGGTTGAGTGCGGGGAGTCGGCACGGGACGTACCGGACTTTGCACACGCACTGGAGGTAGAGTGCGGGGAGTCGGCACAGGACGTACCTGACTGGGAAGGCGCACTGGAAGCCTGGTGCGTGAAGTCGGCACATGTGGCACAGGACTAATAACACGCACCTCAGGGCTAGTGCGGGGAGCAGGCACATGACGTACCGAACTGGAGAGGCGCACTGGAGGCCTGGTGCGTGGAGTCGGCACTGATGGCGCCGGACTGGTGACACGCACCTCAGGGCGAGTGCGAGGAGCAGGCACATGACGTACCGGACTGGAGAGGCTCACTGGAGTGTAGCAGACTGCCGGACCCAGACTGGGCACCGGTGGAGCGGACTGCTCTGGCACTGGAGTAGAGCAGACGGCCGGACCCCGACTGGGTACCGGTAAAGCGGACTGCTCTTTCACGGGAGTGGAGTAGGCGACAGGACACGGATCATTCCACTCCGACATTTCCCGTTCAACTTCCTCCGCTATCTCCCACATTTCCTCCAACACGTCTCCAAACTGGCTCTCCAAATAATTATCCTCTTCTTCACTTTGCGCCCCCCATTTATATGTTGGGCACAGTGCATCCCACATGGAGAGTGGTACTGGTGCGTCCTCTTCCTTACCAGACCACCCCCATAGCCCCCCCCCCGAAATTTTCCTGGGGTTGACTACGGGCTCCGTTTCCTCCTTTTCTCCGCTGTCTTCCTTTCTTCCTCTCCGTTGCTCCAGTTTTACACTGCTTGGTCGGTTGGTGGTTCATTCTGTCACGTTCGGGTGTGTAGAAAGACCAAGGCGCAGCGTATCCATAGTTCGACATCTTTATTTAACGAACTGACGAACTATACAAAATAACAAATGATATATATGAAGACACACGTAGCACGAACACGGGACATAACATAACAATGAACCACGCCAACGGAGTGGAACACAGACATATAAGTAAGATCCCTAATTAGAGGTAATGCATAGCAGCTGCCTCTAATTAGGGATCCCACACACACACACCAGACAGAAATAGAAATGATAGATCTGCCAGACTCTGACCATAGAAATATAGAGAAGCAAAGCTTCTCTATGGCCAGAGCCTGACACCCGTGGTATTCGGTCTGATATACCATGTCTCGAACCACCCGGTTTATAATGACCTGTAGTTTACTTCCAGTCTTGCACTCTTGTTTTATGTTGTTCAGAGCCTAGACTACAATATCCACATAATTCTTGTCTAAACTGCATAATATGCACTCTGAGTGATGTTTTTTGTTGTTCCGTATTGCAGGACAGGGGACATGTCTTGGTTGATAGACAAAGGGTCGCAGTGAGCGAGCCTCCACGTCTCAGGTTCTCTGTGCGTCTGGGGTCTGTTGGACACTAAACTATGGACACTTGTGGTGCTGATGAGATGCTGGGCCATACTGTAGACATACAGCAGCAGACCCGTGTCTGGGACTGTTGGAGTTGCTCCCCTGGAATCGAGACTGAGACGGTTCTACAGTGAACCTCCACAGTGATGGGCTGAACATACAGTATTCTTACCAATAGCATGAGCCATATATGGTGTTAACATGCTCCAATACCGTAATGGAAGATCGGTGTCCTCATTCGACTTCACAGTGAAGCAATCCGGATACAGTCTCTACCTGTACACTTGTTTATAAAGGGCCAGATAGGGGTATTGAATTTTTTTGTACATGCAACTTTGTATATAGCTATAATTCTCAATACACTGTAAACAAAACAGGGCCGTACAATTTTAAACTGGAGTTTTCTAAAGTTGAGATGAAACTTATTTGGTTAAGTATGCTCATGTGGGCTAAAACAGTCCATGTACAATATATCTGGTAGTTGAAATAATAGGATTTCTAATAGATTGTTCAGCCCCAACTTATAGATGCAAAGACATTGTTACCTATAAAAGCCACATAAAAACAATGCTTAGGTTTGTCAGCTTTGCATTAAGACCTTTAACTGCACAATGTTTTCCTCAAAGCTATGCAAACAGCCTGGTCTCATAGACTAGACGTAACATAGTATACATAAATCCAGGACATTCAAATTAGTATGATATGTTACGTTATATACATTATGAATAGCGCGTTTAGCATTTTAGCAACTTTACAACTGCTTACTATTTTTTAGCTACTTTGCAACTCCCCTAACCCTAACCTTAACCCTTTAACCTAACTCCCAATCCTAACCTTAATCTTAACCCTAACCTTAACCCTAGCCTAGCTAACGTTAGCCACCTAGCTAACATTAGCATTAGCCAATTAGCCACCTAGCTAATGTTAACAACAACAAATTGAAATTCGTAACATATTGCAATTTGTAACATATCATACAAATTCTTATTCAACATCCACAAATTAATGCATGCCATACGAAAAGTAAAATATCATACTAATTGGAGTGTCCTGACTTACATGTACTATGCTACGTCTACCCCTGATGCAAAGTATCATAACAAGATAAGCTACACATAATCCATAGTTGCAGAAATTGAATGTCTTTTTCCCCACCTGACGTATAAATGCACGGACACGGGCGCACAAATACTCACACACACAAACATGAACATGTTGCCTGGCTCGTAGATTGTATAAACAAGAAATTGAAATGTACTTTAATCTATGTTCATGCTTGCGCAATAGAAGAATATGTCTGTGCTTTCTAACGAAAAGTAAATTACTGTTGTCCTTTCAGATATGGTCATGTCATAATTGCTGAAGGCTATTTTTCGTAGTTGTCGCCTATGAATGCTCTTTGTTACTAACTCAGGGAACTGAGATTTGAGGCCTGGTCACATTGGGGTTGGTCCTGTTGCAAAAATATATTCATTTGTTTCTTTTATTTTCTTTCCATATATTAGTTGTCTGTATTTGAAGGTCTTGTTTTCAGAACTTACTTATAATTTCCTTAGATGTGTAGAGGAGAAAGCATTTCCATCTCCATTTTGGCGTTTTTAAGCCCAGAGGTGAAAGACATTTTAAAATATATATTCTTCATACAGGGAAGCTTAGAATGGTATTTTTTATCATGGAAACTTTGAAATAAAAGTCTTCAACAACTTGTTCTGTACTCTGTACTTGCATGTTTTGGAATTAAAGCTACATGTGCAGTGGGGTCCATAATTATTGGCACCCTTGATAAAGACAGAGGAAAAAAAGACTGTATAAAATAAATAATCAATTTATCAGAGAAAGAGATTTAGCACAAGTAAGATGGGGGTCAAAATTATTGGCACCCGTTTTTAATAATCTAGCACCCTCCCCTTGCGAGGATAATGACACTGAGCCTTTTTCAAAAATGTTTTATGAGATTGGAGAACACGTTTGGAGGGACCTCAGACCATTCCTCTATACAGAATCCTCCCAGATCCTTGATATCCTTTGTCTGCGCTTATGGACTGTACTCTCCAATTCAAAACACAGGTTTTCAATGAGGTTCATGTCCAGAGACTGAGATGGCCATTGCAAAATGTTGATTTTGTGGGAAATTAACCATTCATTTCTGGATTTTAAAGAAGTCTACTTTTTGTCCTGAATACAAAGCTTGTGTTTGGGGAAAATCCAACACAACACATTACTGAGTACTACTGTTCATATTTTCAAGCATGGTGGTGGCTGCATCATGCTATGGGTATGCTTCTCATCGGTAAGGACTAGGGAGGTTTTTAGGATAAAAATAAATGGAATACAGCTAAGCACAGGCAAAAATCCTATCGGAAAACCTGGTTCAGTCTCCTTTCCAGCCGACACTGGGAGATTAATTCACCTTTCAGCAGGACAATAACCTAAATCACAAGACCAAATCTACACTGGAGTTGCTAACCAAGACGACATTGAATGTTCCTGAGTGGCCTAGTTCCCGTTTTGACTTAAATCATCTGAAAAGTTATGGGAAGACTTGAAAATGACTGTCTAGCAATGAAGAAGAATAATGGTCAGATATTGTACAATCCAGGTGTGCAAAGCTCTTAGAGATGTACCCCAACAGACTGACAGCTGTAATCGCTGCCAAGCGTGTTTCTAACATGTATTGACTCAGGGGGTTGAATACTTATCTAATCAAGATATATTAGTGTTTTATTTTTCATACATTTTTATAAATGTTCAAACTTTTCTACTACATTTTGTGTAGATCCATTTCAATCCCACTTTGTAACACAACAAAATGTGGAAAAAGTCAAGGGGTGTGAATACTTACTGAAGGCACTGTACACATTTTCTATTCACAGTTTGAAACATTATTGCAAACAGCCCACAGTGGAGGTATTTTGCTTTGTATGGGTATAAAGTACATCAAAGCATGCACCTCGAGAGGCCACTAAATATATCTATACACTGTATTTATTAGAGGAATTACATGGTAATAACAGTGTCAGGCTCTGACTGAGGCCAGGTCTCTGGCTCCCTCTAGGGGGAGCTGTAGGGCCACAGTCGGGACCTGACAATAGACTGGGGTGTTTTCTGTTTAGTTCATTTCAATCCCCAATTAGAGGCAGCTGTCTCGAGTTGTCTCTAACTGGGGATTCTATTTATGTTCCATTGTTTTCCACCTGCGTTGTGGATTCTTGTGTGTGTTCATCCCTTTTTGTGTGCACGCCAATTCACGGTCGCTGTCTCTCCTTTGTTCAGTTTGGGATTATTTTATGGAAATAAAGGAATGTCTATTCACTCCAGCTCTGCGCCTCGTTCCCTACCCATGCACCATGACAGAAGAATCCACCACCCTGGGAACCCGCAGCTGCAGGAGGAGGAGTACTTGTACTCCATCGCCCCGGTCCTCGAGGAGGAGCCCAGGCAGCACCAACGCCAACGTAGGACACATCGGCGATCACAGGTCCCGGAGGTAACCCAGCCACTGGTCGTGGAAAGCATCTGGGGACTCTCGACCAGCAGCTGGGAAGAGGAGCCTGTGGATGGACCATCGTGGGGGCTTGTGGCAGAGCCCCTACAACCGTGGGAGCAGGAGGGAGTGATGTCCCGGTCTTTGTCCTCATGGGGGCTCTGGGAGAAGCTACCTCGGGTACGGGAGGAAGAACAGCGCCCACCACTTCAGCCTCCGACGGCTTAAAATCGGAAGACACCGGAGGGATTTTTCGATCGGCCAAAGGAGGAACAGGCGAAGTGGGGGGGAGTATGGGTGGCCCTTCCTCCCGCTGCCGAGCCTAATCCCTGCGTCAAGAGGGTGGAGGAGTAGGAGAGCTTTGAGGCCAGACTGGCGATCTGGAAGGAGTGGCTGGCTCTCCTCTTCCCACGAACGGGAAAAGGAGGAGGACACCGAGCCGGAGCTCCTCGCCACGCCGGTGCCCAGTCCGGGACAGGTATCCAGCCTGGTTAAACAGCTGGAGCCATCATCTGCGCCGGTACCCAGGCTGGGCACGGTGTCCAGCCCTGCTCCAGCGTTCGAGCCGTCCTCTGTGCTGGTGCCCAGCCAAATGCCACCAGTCTCGACTCCCCGCACTCGCTCTGAGGTGCGTCTCTCCAGTCCGGTAACACCTGTGGCATAGTATGTACCCAGTAGCACATTTCACGCCTCAGAAATACACTGCATAGCCAAAAGTATGTGGACACTTCTTCAGGTGTATAATCGAGCACACAGCCATGCAATCTCCATAGACAAACATTGGCCCGTACTGAAGAGCACAGTGACTTTCAACGTGGCACCGTCATAGGGTGCCACCTTTCCAACAACTTCCCTGCTAGAGCTGCCCCGGTCAGCTGTAAGTGCTGTTATTGTGAAGTGGAAACGTCTAGGAGCAACAACGGCTCAGCCATGAAGTGGTAGGCCACACAAACTCATAGAACGGGACCGCCGAGTGATGAAGCATGTAGCACATAAAAATTGTCTGTCCTAGGTTGCAACACTCATTACCGAGAACGATACCTGCCGAATGCATAGTGCCTAGGTTTAAAGTTTGGTGGAGGAGGAATAAAGGTCTGGGGCTGTTTTTCATGGTTCAGGCTAGGCCCCTTAGTTCCAGTGAAGGGAAATCTTAACGCTACAGCATACCTTCTAGACGATTCTGTGCTTCCAACTTTGTGGCCACAGTTTGGGGAAGGCCCTTTCCTGTTTCAGGATGACAATGCCTGCGTGCACAAAGCGAGGTCCGTACAGAAATGGTTTGTCGAGATCGGTGTGAAAGAACTTGACTGGCCTGCACAGAGCCCTGACTTCAAACACATCGAACACCTTTGGGATGAATTGGAACGCCGACTGCGATCCAGGCCTAATCGCCCAACATCGGTATCCGACCTCACTACCTCTCGTGGCTGAATGGAAGCAAGTCCCCGAAGCAACGTTCCAACATCTAGTGGAAAGCCTTCCCAGAAGAGTGGATGCTGTCTCCATATTAATGCCCATGATTTTGGAATGAGATTGTCACACCCTGATCTGTTTCACCTGTCTTTGTGACTGTCCCCCCCCCCCTCTCCAGGTGTCACCCATCTTCCTCATTATCCCCATTGTATTTATCCCTGTGTTCTATGTTTGGCTGTTGCCATTTCGTTTTGTTCATCAAGCCTACCAGCGTTTTTCCCCTTTACTCCTGTCTCTCTAAAGTGCCTGTTTTCTTGGTTTCACGGTTTCGACATTTACTCTGCCTGCCCTGACCCTGAGCCTGCACCTGCCTGCCATCTTGTACCTTTGCCCCACTACTCTGGATTACCAAACTCTGCCTGGCCTGACCCTGAGCCTGCCTGCCATCATGTACCTTTGCCCCGAACTCTGCCTGCCCCAGACCTGTCTTTTGCCTGCCCCTGTTGGTATAATAAACATTTGTCATTCCAACGTTGTCTGCACCTGGGTCTCACCTGTACGCTGATAGAGATGTTCGACGAGCAGGTGTCCACATACTTTTGGTCATGTAGTGTACAGTGCATTCGGAAAGTATTCAGACCCCTTGACAAATTGTGTTCGTTACAGCCTTATTCTAAAATCTATTAAATTAATTGTTTTCCTTATCAATCTACACACAATACCCCATAATGACAAAATCGAAACAAATTTTTTGAATTTTTTTGCAAACGTATTAAAAATAATACTTATTTACATAATTATTCAGACACTTTGCTATGAGACTCAAAAATTGAGCTCAGGTGCATCCTGTTTCCATTGATCATCCTTGAGATGTTTCTACAACTTGGAGTCCACCTGTTTTAAATCCAACTGATTGGACATGATTTGGAAAGGCACACACCTGTCTATATAAGGTCCCACAGTTGACAGTGCATGTCAGAGCAAAAACCAAGCCATGAGGTCAAAGGAATTGTCCATAGAGCTCCGAGACAGGGTTGTGTCGAGGCACAGATCTTGGGAAGGATACCAAAACATTTCTGCAGCATTGAAGGTCCCCAAGAACACAGTGGCCTCCATCATTCTTAAATGGAAGAAGTTAGGAACCACCAAGACTCTTCCTAGAGCTGGCTGCCCGGCCAAACTGAGCAATCAGGGGAGACGGGCCTTGGTCAGGTAGGTGACCAAGAACCCGATGGTCAATCTGACAGAGCTCTAGAGTTCCTCTGTGGAGATGGGAGAACCTTCCAGAAGGACAACCATCTCTGCAGCACTCGACCAATCAGGACTTTATGGTAGAGTGCCCAGACGGAAGCCACTCCTCAGTAAAAGGCACATGACAGCCAGCTTGCCAAAAGGCACCTAAAGACTCTCAGACCATGAGAAACAAGATTCTCTGGTCAGATGAAACCAAGACTCTTTTGCCTGAATGCCAAGCATCACGTCTGGAGTAATCCTGGCACCATCCTGACGGTGAAGCATGGTGGTGGCAGCATCATGCTGTAGGGATGTTGTTCAGCGGCAGGGACTGTGAGATTAGGCAGGATCGAGGGAAAGATGAACAGAGTAAAGTACAGAGAGATCCTTGATGAAAACCTGCTCCAGAGCTCTCAGGATCTCAGACTGGGGCGAAGGTTCACCTTCCAACAGGACAACGACCCTAAGCACACAGCCAACACAACCCAGGAGTGGCTTCGGGACAAGTCTCCGAATGTCCTTGAGTGGCCCAGCCAGAGCCCGGACTTGAACCCGATCGAACATCTCTGGAGAGACCTGAAAATAGCTATGCAGCAACGCTCCTCATCCAACCTGACAGAGCTTGAGAGGGTCTGCAGAGAAGAATGGGAGAAACTCCCCAAATACAGGTGTGGCAAGCTTGTAGCGTCATACCCAAGAAGACTCAAGGCTGTAATCGCTGCCAAAGGTGCTTCAACAAAGTACTGAGTAAAGTGTCTGAATACTTATGTAAATGGGATATATATATATATTTATTTATATAAACTTGCAGAAAATTCAAAAAATCTGTTTTTGCTTTGTCATTATGAGGTATTGTGTGTAGATTTTTTTTTAAAAGTCTTTAATGTAACAACATGTGGAAAAAGTCAAGGGGTCTGAATACTTTTCCGAATGCACTGTATATCAAATAAATGCAATACCACCCGTCCTCGAACGTCACCAGGCTTAACTTCTTCTGCTTGGAGGTGGAGATCACAGCCGACAGGTAGTCCGTAACATCTACAACACACGCCAACCGGATCAGCCAGCCCCAATTCGTTCCCTGGTCATAACCCTTTAATGTTAGCAGATCTGTAGGGCCTGGATTGGTATAAGCAGTGTAGTGGTGGAGCTTCCACCATATTGCTTCCATCTTACATATCTGCAAACATTAGTGGGTTAGGTTCCAAAAGGAAGGGGTGAATTGGGACTGGCTGTGTACATGCATACAGAACTGGATTCTGGACTAATGTGTGGCCCTTCTGGAGAACTTGTGGGTCATAAATAAGAAGTTGAGTCCCTCTGAAGGCTGCCAGCTCCAATGTATGTTTTATTTGTTAACCATAAAGCCACAGTGCGGTCAATACTTGGAAAGCCGAGGACGGGGCCCTTGTCTGTGAGAATGCAAAAACTGTCCATTCAAAATTGTTAAACAAAATTATTTTGCATACGCCTGCAGTAACAATTGTAAACTACTGCAATAACCCTCTGATTTGATCCAGAGCCAGTAGTACACATTGTTTGACAGTGCAGTAGGCTAATTCACAAACAAATCTCTCCTCGGGCAAAAATATGCCCTCAGAGATCAACCCTCACTTTGACTCTGGGATCCCAATTAGCTGATGCCATAACGTCAGCTAAACTTCCTGGGGTCCAACACAGAACTAAAAAGACATTACAAACAATTAAAATTTTCATTGACATTACAAACATTTAACAATTAGACATGACAAACAATTAAAATACCTGACAGGTAATACATTTAGCAGTCAGTAGATGCTCTATAGTCTCTGACCAGTAATAAGGTCGATCACGTTAGATGTACTTTTATTGTTTTCTTGAAGGTGGATTTACTTTTTGCCTGAAAAAATGTTAGTTAGTTAAGAGTTCCATTCAGTGATTGCTTTGTATAAAACTGTAAATTTGCCCTGCATTATCCTGAACCATGTCTTAACATCCCCATCTGCAGAGAGTTCTGTAGTCATAGTTACCCACAACAGCTCTTCAACTGGCAGCTTTACGGCAGGGAGGAAGACATAAAGCTAGCCAGTGAAGAACGACTGTGAAGCAACGCACAGCAGGGGTTACATGACTCCACACACACACGCACGCACGCACGCACGCACACACACACACACACACACACACACACACACACACACATACACGCACACACACACACCACACACACACACACACACGCACACAATGTAGCTATGACTGACCCTCCCCCTGACCCTCCGCCCAACCCGTTCCCTCTCAGCATCAGAACAGGATGACTGTTGAGAGACACATACCCACCCTCCTTCATCCCTCATTGGGTTGTCACAGCCTTGTGCTGCTGTTGCTGTTGGTTAGTGCACATCAGCATTCACAAGCGGCTCGAGACGAGACATCCCCATCTATTTCCACCCACAGGCCCTGTCTCCATTCACAACCCAACCAAGACTCAAGCGCAAGGACCCTTCAACAGCACAACAGAGCTGCATGTCAAACACAGTTGTCGAAGGTCCAGCTCCTGTTGCTGCACTCCAGTAGGGTCCAGTTATAAGACATTGATGACGCAGCGCAGACACCTGTGTCTGGCCGTATAAGGGTAGACAGACAGACAGACAGACAGACAGGAGACAACGTGCTGCTACCATTGTCATTATACAAGAACCTCTAAAAATAGCCAATCAGATAGATTGGATACAGACATGCTCCTTTAATAGATGACTTAATTGCAAGAAGCCCTAATAAGCCTCTTGAAAGGTGAAAAGGTAAAGCAAGAGACATTCTATTCTGGCCCTGCTAGCGCTGGGCTGGCCGCCCGCCATATCCAGTGCACCAGGAAAAGGGCAAAGGCTGCAAAAATGCTGCATCACCCAAGACTGCTAGACAACGTGGCCCTGAGGGGCAGCACTGGACGAAGTAGGAGCTCTGATTTAGGATCAGATTACATGGACAGGTGTAGCTGATCCTAGTTTGATTCATATGGCCCCAGAGTAATGTAGTATAAGTACACACAACCAGAGTTGGACCAAACCCGACGGCTGTCAAAACAAATAACTTCTTGACAAGAGTTTGATTAAAGACTGTTGTTCCAACTCTGGAAATTATACTGGGCATATTGTTTTATAAAATACCTGTTCCTCGGGACTACAGACTTTCTGTTCTGACAACTGCTCAATCACCCTTCACTGCAAGGCATACTGAATAAAGGCAAGCAAATAGAGAAAGACAGTATAAACCAGTATAAGCCAGTATAAGCCAGTATAAGACAGTATAAGACAGTATAAGCCAGTATAAGACAGTATAAAACAGTATAAGACAGTATAAGACAGTTTAAGCCAGTATAAGACAGTATAAGACAGTATAAAACAGTATAAGCCAGTATAAGACAGTATGAACCAGTATAAGACAGTACAAGACAGTATAAACCAGTATAAGACAGTATAAACCAGTATAAGACAGTATAAGACAGTATAAAACAGTATAAGCAAGTATAAGACAGTATAAGACAGTTTAAGACAGTATAAGACAGTATAAGACAGTTTAAGACAGTACAAGACAGTATGTGCCAGTATAAGCCAGTATAAACCAGCAAACAAGATAATCTCACGAAAGATTAAGAAGGATATCAGACAGCGTTTTGATGAGTCATCCTCCGGTGCTTAATAACATCTCAACATGTCTTTGGAGAGAGGCGTTGGTGTCGGGGGTGGTGTGGAGATAAATGGCTACTGTATCCAGGACAGGTCCATAATGATTCTCCGGCGGCGGCGGTCGGGTGGCTGAGGGTGCCTTGGCTGCTCCATCTCTAATGGCCGTAACATTTCTCAGCCGCTCCTCGTCCTGTCCTCCCGAATCCACTGCACTGCCGTCGATGGGGCGTGTGACTCACAACTCCGTACAGTACAGTGTGCACTCTGCACCCGGTGAACCTTCTCTCTCTCCCAGTCTCTCTCTGTACTACACGTCTCGCTGTCAATGTGGCACCACACTGAGCCACACTGAGCCACACTGAGCCACACTGCACAGCCCTCCCCTGGCCCGAGACACCTTGGGCACACCCACACAGAACATATCTACATTATGATAACCACATACCTAGTAGCCACCATACTGGAGGTCCAGCCTACTGCAGTGTCACATACCGCACATCATAACAGCCAAAATACGATAACATGGTATTGGTGTGTATGCATGCATGTGTGTGTGTGTGTGTGTGTGTGTGTGTGTGTGTGTGTGTGCTGTTGTATTGTTAGGGATCTGATTCATTCTGTCACCATCTGATTCATTCTGTTTCATTCTGTCACCATCTGATTCATTCTGTTTCATTCTGTCACCATCTTATTCATTCTGATTCATTCTGTCACCATCTGATTCATTCTGATTCATTCTGTCACCATCTGATTCATTCGGATTCATTCTGTCACCAACTGACTCATTCTGATTCATTCTGTCACCATACCTTTGTTTTGCTACAGACAGATCATTTAGCTATCTTCTAAGTGTCATATCCTAAGATGATAGCAGGACTGTTTGTGAAACAATATATAAGTAGTGTTATATGTCCTTATCTGATGGTCCTATGTAATCCCAATTTCACCTCCATCTCATAAATAGGGAAATGAGATTGAAAAGCAACTACACAGAGTCTATAGGAGTATTCCCTGACATACTCAGAGGGCACGTCCTAGATGGCGCCCTATTCCTCAGTGCAACACTTTAAAGACGCAGTCAGAGACTATGATGACTCAGAATTGAGCATTAGTCATCAAGACGAACCACCTATAACCTTTAGCTCTTATCAGACAGACACAATCAGCAGTAGATTACAGCGGTCATCTTTGGATCTTCAACAAGAAATCAATGCATTCCAAGTAGATTTGATGCAATGTTCTGATACCGTGGACGAAGTCACTTGGGTCAGATTAAGCCTTCGCAGCAGTGTAAAGTGAACAGTTTACCGCAAAAGGGTCTGTATGTTTTAAACGTGTGTGTTTTAATCCTTCCTTAACAGAACAGGTGGAAACGTAACAGGTGGAAACTTAGCAGACACTGTGGTGGTTCTGAGGTAAATATGCTTCCCATAAGAATAATGGGCAGGAGCAAACAGAAGTGTCATTAAGTTACAGGTGGGCAGACTTTCTTGCCACTGTGGAAACGACAATGGGTTCAAAATAGGAATACAGCATAAACAGTGAAATATAGGCCCAATATAAAGTTGTGGAAATCAGACTGCAATCAATCTTACTCTTTGAATACTCACGCAAGAGAAAAATATAAATTGTGCCACAAACAGACAGGTACTCCGGGAAGGATTTCAAACCACAGGGAAGGCCCTACCTTCAAACTCCAGGAGTGGTCGGAAATGAGGGTAGAGATGGAGCGTGGCGTTTCCCCGTGGAAGATAAAAATATGGTGAGAGAGGTGGTAGGAACAGAGAGACAATGTCTAGGTACGTGTTGTCAGAAAGATGTCTTCCGCCTTCCGTAGCCAGGCGAGGCGACACTCTTGATCTCAATGACAGAGGCTTTGCTGTGGCTCGCGCATGACTTTAAGCCTGTCCTGTACATAGCAGATAATCCTTCCAGTCCTTCACTATAATTATATTATTCATCTTCATCTCTTTCACCATGGTAGGGGAGGGAGGGAGGGAGGGAGGGAGGCTTCTTCCCTAGCCTGATGATACTGCAGATACACCTTCCTCTCTCACTCGTCTCTGTGCTCTCTCACTCTCCCCTCTCTCTCTCCTCTCTCTCTCTCTGTGCCCCCCCCCCCCCCCCTCTCTCTTTCTCTTTGCAGACCAGCTCCTCTAAGGAAGGAGCAGCATGCAGAGTGAGCCATCACCACTGTCAGTACTGTTACGTTAACACAGGCACGCAGGCATCACTTCAGCGAGCAAAAAATGTGTCCTCTCATCGCGTTATCTTGTACAACTATATGGAGTTAAAATAATGTTGAGTAATATCAAGATGTAATATCAAATCCAACAACATTTGGTTGTCAAGATCCAGCTATATTCCTCAATTCCAAATGAGTGGAAAATATTGGGAAGTTTGATGTCCCTTTAACATCATAGCACCAAAGCTGTCAAGACGATTTCCTGAATATGTACCAGTAGTGACTAACAACAGGCTGCAGTGATCATAGCTATGGCTATAATGAATGACATTCATGGAGCCTGCAACAGTAAACCATTTGCAAGCAATCATTATTATATTATTTATTATTATGCTATTAAATCGTTTTGATTGCAACACCTGTTTTCTGAATATGTTCTTCCACATAACTGCAATGGCAACGATTGAAATTGGCTCAACAATGTACTCCACATTGACATTAATTCCATCACAGAATCAAACTTGCTTATATGAACGAATATTGATTTCAAATGTATAGGTATTGAGATACCTATACATTTACATATATATGAGATTGATGATATCCTCCAAGAAGCCACTCTTGCGTTGTCTTGGCTGTGTGCTTAGGGTTGTTGCTGCTGGAAGGTGAACATTCGCCCCAGTCTGAGGTCCTGAGCAGGTTTTCATCAAGGATCTCTCTGTACTTTGCTCCGTTCATCTTTCCCTCGATCCTGACTAGTCTCCCATCCCTGTCACTGAAAAACATCCCCACAGCATGATGCTGCCACAACCATGCTTCACCGTCAGGATGGTGCCAGGTTTCCTCCAGATGTGACACTTGGCATTCAGGCCAAAGAGTTCAATCTTGGTTTCATCAGACCAGAAAATCTTGTTTCTCATGATCTGAGAGTCTTTAGGTGCCTTTTGACAAACTCCAAGCGGGCTGTCATGTGCCTGTTACTGAGGAGTGGCTTCCGTCTGACCAATCTACCATAAAGTCCTGATTGGTGGAGTGCTGCAGAGATGGTTGTCCTTCTGGAAGGTTCTCCCATCTCCACAGAGGAACTCTAGATCTCTGTCAGAGTGACCATCGGGTTCTTGGTCACCTCCCTGACAAAGGCCCTTCTCCTCCGATTGTTCAGTTTGGCCAGGCCACCAGCTCTAGGAAGAGTCTTGGTGGTTCCAAACTTCTTCCATTTAAAAAAGATGGAAGCAACTGTGATCTTGGGGACCTTCATCTATGCCTCGACACACTCCTGTCTTGGAGCTCCACAGACAATTCCTTCGACCTCATGGCTTGGTTTTTGCTCTGACATTCACTGTCAACTGTGGGACCTTATATAGACAGGTGTGTGCCTTTCCAAATCATGTCCAATCAATTGAATTTACCACAGGTGGACTCCAATCAAGTTGTAGAAACATCTCAAGGGTGATCAATGAAAACAGTATGCACCTGAACTCAATTTAGAGTCTCATAGCAAAGGGTCTGAATACTTACGTATGTAAATACGGTATTTCTGTTCTTTATTTTTTATAAATGTTAACAGAATATTTATAAAGTATCTGAATCCTTTCCGATGGCACTGTACATACAGATCAGGCGGCTTTCTTTCTTTTACACACTACTGTAACAGTTATGGGTCAAGCGAGCCGTGATACACTACTGTATCGGGGCTAGGGTCATCCAGTCCATCATACTAATTGTCTTAATGGATACAGTGCCTTCAGAAAGTATTCATACCTCTTGACATATTCCACATGTTGTTGTTACAGCCTGTTGTTACAGCCTGAATTCAAAATGAATTAAATAAAACAAGTTTCTCACCCACACAATAACCCATAATGAGAAAGTGAGAAGAACTTTTTTTGACAGGTCCCCTGGTGGGAGTCAGCGGCTTCACCACAACCCGGCCCTTGCAGTTTGAAAATATGAGGAGTGGTATTCAGTGATATGTGATGATGGATTTGCCCCAAACATAACGCTTTGTATTCAGGACAAAAAGTTTATTTCTTTGCCACATTTTTTCCAGATTTATTTTAGTACGTTATTGAAAACAGGATGCATGTTTGGGAATATGTTTATTCTGCAGAGGCTTCCTTCTTTTCACTCCATCATTTAGGTTAGTATTGTGGAGTAACTACGGTCCTCAGGATCGGTCCTCAGTTTTTTCATATCACAGCCTTTAAACTCTGTAACTGTTTTAAAGTCACCATTTTCCTCAGGTGAAATCCCTGTGCGGTCTACTGTAACCAGTGCCTCTCTGGGTTTTAGGAGGCGGTAGGATGGGCACTCTCGCCTCACCCCAGGTAAAACCACTTCACTCTCAGTTGGACCAGATAGCTACAGACGTTGTACTCCCCATTTCTTTCCCTGACTTTCCAACATCTACCCCACTGACAGCCCTCATAGACTCCGGCGCAGCCGGTAATTTTATAGATACGTAGGGCTCTAGCACTACGCTTACGCATCCCGTTAGTACCGCTTCAGCGGCCACTTCCAGTCCGTGTCTTGGATGATCAACCCATGGGCACGGGTCTGGTTTGTACCGTCCCCACCCAAATCTCGATGCACATGCAGGACACCCATTCAGAGACACTTCATTTTTGAGACACTATAAAATACCCTACCCCTGGGATGAACGTTAGTGTTCGGGGAAAGTGCCATAATATCACTGGCTAGTGACAGAAAACGCTTGTGTAACACTTTGTTTGACGTAAGCAGAAACTTTCAAATGAATGGCTACTTTGTTGCACAGCAGACATGCTGTTTGTTAATGGATCATACAGTATATGTGTGCAGCATAGCTTGCTATTTTTACGTTTTTTCGCTGTCGATACATAAATTGTGGCATTCTCAAAAGATTTGTTCACTGGGTGTGGTCATCGTGGATTCCACAGGGTTTGCCACCTAACAGGGCTTTCTGCCGCCCGACATTATGACAGCGGTAGATATACCTTCCACCAGCTTCAAAATGACTGGGGGACAGTTACACTGTTGCACAGGGTCTCTGATTTGCCTCCACTTCTTGCTTATTATAACTTAACAGCGCCGCCTTGAGACTAAAGTGTAGAACTACAGCTCAAAAGAACAAGGAGGCCTACTGTGGGTCAGACTAGCCTGATGACTCTCTTCAATCACTTCCTATGCTATCTCGTTTAAAAGTGTGATTGCCGCCCCGCAATTCGGGGATTTTCCTTGTCTATGTGATTCAAATGTGGGTCAAAAGGGAAATAAAGTATTATCAGTTTTTTGGGGGCGAATGACACTGTCTATTGGTTTCCTAGCTATCTAGCTAGCTAACAAGTTAGCACACAGAGTCCTTTGCTCCCACCTGCCGAAAACCTGTCCTCACCGTCGTTAACAGAACTGAGGGATCACAGTGCCCTACATGCAGCGGCTAAGGACACTGTCTACCAGTGTCCTAGTTATTGCTAGCTAGCTACCTATCCCGCCTGCTGTGTACCGGACTCCTAACTAGCTAGCACCCAGTGTGCTTTTTTTTTTTCTTTTTTTTTTTTTACAGTTGACTGCATGTCAGAGCAAAAATCAAGCCATGAAGTCAAAGGAATTGTCCGTAGAGCTCCGAGACAGGATTGTGTCAAGGCACAGATGGGAAGGGTACCAAAAAAATTCTGCAGCATTGAAAGTCCCCAAGAACACATCCATTTTTCTTAAATGGAAGAAGTTTGGAACCACCAAGACTCTTCCTAGAGCTGTCAGACCAGCCAAACTGAGCAATTGGGGGAGAAGGGCTTTGTCAGGGAGGTGACTAAGAACCTAATGGTCACTCTGACAGAGATCCAGAGTTCCTCTGTGGAGATGGGAGAACCTTCCAGAAGGACAACCATCTCTGCAGCACTCCACCAATCAGGCCTTTATGGTAGAGCGATCAGACGGAAGCCACTCCTCAGTAAAAGGCACGACAGTCCGCTTGGAGTTTTCCAAAAGGCACCTAAAGACTCTCAGACCATAAGAAACAAGAGTCTCTGGTCTGATGAAACCAAGATAGCACTCTTTGGCCTGAATGCCAAGTCTACGGTGAAGCATGGTGGTAGCAGCATCATGCTGTGAGGATGTTTTTCAAAGGCAGGGACTGGGAGACTAGTCAGGATCAAGGAAAAGATGAACGGAGAGAGATCCTTTAAAAAACCTGCTCCATAGTGCTCAGGACCTCAGACTGGGGCGAACGTCCACCTTCCAACAGGACAAAGACCCTTAGCAGACAGCCAAGACAACGCAGGTGGCCAAGCCAGAGCCCTGACTTGAACCCGATCTAACATCTCTGAAGAGACTTGAAAATAGCTTCGCAGCAACACTCCCCATCTAACCTGACAGAGCTTGAGAGGATCTGCAGAGAGGAATGTGAGAAACACCCCAAATACAGGTGTGCCAAGATTGTAGCGTCATACCCAAGAAAACTCAGCAAAGTGCTTCAGCAAAATACTGAATACTGAGTAAAGGTTCTGAATATTTATCTAAATGTGAAATTTCAGTTGTTGTTTATTTATAAATTTGCAAACATAAGGCTGAATAAGGCTGTAACTTAACAAAATGTGGAAAAAGTCAAGAGGTCTGAATACTTTCCGAAGGCACTGTATCAACGCTTATTTGTCACGTGCATCGAATACAACAGTTGTAGACCTTACAGTAAAATGCTTATTTACAAGCCCTAACCAACAGTGCAGTTTAAATAAAAATAAGTATTATGTAAAGAATAGATAAGTAAAGAAATACAATAAAAAATCTGAAAAATGACAGTAAAATTACAATATATATACACAGGTAGTATACAGGTGGTATATACAAGTGGTACCGGTACAGAGTCAATGTGCAGAGGCACCGGTTAGTCGGGCTAATTTAGGTAATATGTGTGACTATGCATAGATGGTAAACAGAGAGTAGCAGCAGCGTAAAAGAGAGGGGGTGGGGGGACACAATGCAAATGGGTCTAACAGTCGCTACACCCGCACTAACATCCGCTAAACATGTATGTGACCAATAAAATTTGATTCACTCAAAGTTGACAAATCAAAACGTGTTAGTTTGTCACTTTCACAAGGTTGGAGTAATAACATGTTCAACTATTTAAAAGTTTTCATCAAATATAGGTTGTGCCTTTAGAAAATGAACAACTTAAGAAGAATGTTTAGCTTATCTCATTGACTTCTCTAACCCCAAACCCCAGCCTGGTCTGCTTGGTATGCTTCACAAGCGTTCACGGAAGTCTTGCGATGTTGCGCCTCTGGGTTTAGAAACTCTGTGGTAGCACTGTTTACAGTATTTATTTAGTAGGCTATACATCAAATAATATAAGTAACTTTATGCAAGGGTCTCTTTTGTCTACAAATTGGAATTTAGATATTTAGATATTTAGACATTCCAAGTCTAATATGTGTGTATACCTGCAAGGTTATTATAGGATAGAGTGAAAGGTATCTAGTCCCCATAGGCTCAATATTCTAGTCAATACTGAATAAATATGTTTAAGTTTTTTCCCATTGTGAAAATTTATTGAAATGGAAATGAAATTTAGTAGCAAAAACATGTAGGGCCTATCTGGCAACAGTGAAATTACCATGCTGCTGGCCAAGAAGAAGCTTATGTGCTTTGTTGGTCACTTGACTTCACAAACAATGAGGTCTTTATGACCACAGAGGAAAATTGCCACACTAATAAAAATAGGTCAAATTATTTTTTTGTTTTTGCACATGGTTTTCATATAGACCAGGCTATACCTTTTAAATCACACCTTGCCAAATGAGAGCAGTTCATTTTATAATTTTTTAAAATATAAATAATGGAGAATCAATCTCAGTGGATAGTGCAATTTCTTCACTTGTTTCACATCAGCTTGAGGTACATTTACTGCATATGCCTACTGGTAGCACAGAGTAAAGGAAAGTTTATGTGTGCGGTCAAAATAATACAGATTAGGCTACAATGGAATCACACATTAGAACAGATGTGTGGCCTTGGGTGCTACCAGGCCATAAAAAACCTAGGTTTTTTATCCATAAGTAGGTTGCTGTTGCTTAACTTTCATTAATGGTGCCTTTTGAATGTTTTGGCTCAATTAACCAAACATGGATAACAATGAAGATTCTGCAGAATTAAAGAAAGAGGTAGGCCTAACGGATTTTCTTCATTTATTGTTATAATGACAAAGGGAAAAATTGCCTGTTTGATGACGATATCCGCACAAAATGGATTATCTGTAACCGGTGTGTGAGAGAGGAATGCCTTTCAGGCAGTCATTTTCAATGGTTGCTGTGTAAAGAGTGCAGAATTGACTGAGAATGTAATTCGATGTTATGCTCAGACGATGGAACACTGGTTAGAACAAATAATCAATTGTATTATAATCAGTATATTTACTGAGCATCCAACCTCATCCAACCAGTGCCTCGAAAAGGCACTACGCTTAAGGATGAGTACCTTACAGCAAACTTTGCACTTGTAGGATAAATGTATTTTGCTTGACTGCTAAACCTATAGATTAAACAAAGAACAGGACTCAAAATGACTAAAAGAGATACGGAATATCAACCTTTGCTTGAAGGCAGCACAGAAACAAAACAGAAAATTAAGGTACGTATAATAATACAGAAACAATAAGAATGTGTTATTACTAATAACAATAACGACAACCGTAATAACACAGTAATGGAAATGTATTATAATTACTACTATTATGATTACTATTATTATTATTACATTACAATTGCTTGTAATGACAGTTTAAAGGTGAATTATAGGTTTCATGTTAACCCATAATACATACATGTATTATAATACATATCAACTAAGCCCACTGTTGTACATGTCCTTCACCTGCAAATAGGGCCTCAAATTATTATAAAGTAATTTAAAGAAACCTATAGTCTTCTACACTTGGCTATTGTAATTAATAAATGAATAACCTTAGCCAAAATATAGTAGTATCTGTGGCTCATTTGATCTTCTGAAAGCTATCTAATAGTTAAATATAACAATGATTAGGCTACTCTTGTTGAAGGTATCCTTTTTCTGTTAAATAATGGAGGTTGAAGAGTACTACTGCACAGAATCTGTACATATTATGGAACACTAAACCACCAATTGTGTGTGTTATTGGTTTCAGTGTCCTAACACGTCCCTTCTACTGGCAATTTGTGCAGCTTGCATCGGAGGAACCTTTCAATATGGTTATAATATTTCGATCATCAATGCCCCCACAAAGGTAAGACATTCTTGTCAATATTTGTCTACTTAAATTGAGTATACATAGGTAGCTAAAGAGGATAGGTTTAGTTGGTATTGGATTGATGAGATGATGATTAGGACCTTGGATAATCATTTGTATTCTGCCCTCATTGAACCATGCCTGTGTTCAGAAAACAGTCTCAGTCATATGCAGCCCTGCAGCCCATTTCAATCTTAGGTCACACTACAAGGGAATCTTGACTAGTCATGTAACACTAACAAGAATACTAATTTGAGTTTAAAAAAAAAGTTAATTCTACCATGTAATTTCAGTAGCCTTGTGCAACTGTTGTGTGGTTGGTACATTTCTCACACACATTCAGAGGCACAGATGTAGGATTTTAATTTGATCTACAGTACCATTGGAAAGTTTGGACACACCTACTCATTCGAGGTGTTTTCTTTATTTGTACTATTTTCTACATTGTAGAATAATAGTGAAGACATCAAAAATATGAAATAACACATCATGTAGTAACCAAAAAAGTGTTTAACAAATCAAAATATATTTTGTATTTGAGATTCAAAAAAAGTTGCCACAGCTTTGCACACTCTTGGCATTCTCTCAACCAGCTTAATGAAGTAGTCATCTGGAATGTATTTCAGTTAACAGGTGTGCCTTGTTAAAAGTTAATTTGTGGAATTTCTTTCCTTCTTAATGGGTTTGAGCCAATCAGTTGTGTTGTGACAAGGTAAGGGTGGTATACAGAAAATAGCCCTATTTGGTAAAAGACCAAGTCCATATTATGGCAAGAACAGCTCAAATAAGCAAAGAGAAACAACAGTCCATCTTTACTTTAAGACATGAAGGTCAGTCAATCCGGAAACTTTTAAAGTGAAACTGGCTCTCATGAGGACCGCCACAGGAAAGGAAGACCCAGAGTTACCTCTGCTGCAGAAGATAAGTTCATTAGAGCTACCAGCCTCAGAAATCGGCAATTAACTGCACCTCAGATTGCAGCCCAAATAAATAATTCACTGAGTTCAAGTAACAGACACATCTCAACATCAACTGTTCAGAGGTGACTGCGTGAATCATGCCTTCATGGTCAAATTGCTGCAAGGAAACCATTACTAAAGGACACCAATAAGAAGAAGAAACATTAGTTTGCATTAGTGCATAATGTTGCTTGATCGGTGATTATGCTGTTAGCTGCATGGCCAAAAGTTAGCTACATGAAAACTGTGGGTTTTCAGTGAATTTATGTAAATCACAAAGCTCATCTGCATTTCCTGCGGTGCAGGAAAATTCTCAGCAACAAAAGAGTGATCAAATTAAGATCTTACAACTGTATAATAATATTAAAATCATGCAAATTATGATTACATTTCAGCTGTGAGCAATGCATTCTCTTTTCAAGGTAGTATTGAGTAAGGGGTGCTTTCTTTGTCCAGTCTGTGCAGAATTTCATCAACCAAACTTGGCTGGAGCGCTATGAAGAGGACATCTCAGAGCATTACCTCACTCTACTGTGGTCCAGCATCGTGTCCATTTTCACAATAGGAGGATTTGTTGGAGCGACTATTGGTGGAACACTGGCTATTAGATTTGGGAGGTATAGAGAAGTGTTTAGTTAATAGTGTCTATTGGCTAGAATCCTCATTTGGATATTTGTGTCAGTCTCCAAATTTACAGACAGGCTATTACTGCTATTTTCAATTTGACTGTATGCATTTTTTATTTCCAACCAAGGCACTTTCAATACATTTTGTATCAATGGCAAATATTCTCTGTGCCACAGAAAAGGGACACTGATGATGAACAATGCATTTGCCTTACTGGCTGCTCTGTTGATGGGCCTGAGCTACCCCACTGGATTATTTGAACTGCTCATCGTTGGACGATTTTTCACGGGAGTAAACGCGGGTAAATATGTCAGTGAGTTAGTCAAGTGAAGTGTTTTGACATCAGCAGTTTGCAGTCTTTATTTCTAAGATGAGTGTGTTGGAAAATATAGATGTATTAAAGTTTCTGTCTTGTCTGTAAGTCAATGTGCCAGACTTTCTTCCAACCATCTGCTGATTCGCAGGCATTGGCTTATGCGTTCAGCCGCTGTATCTGGGGGAAATCGCCCCAAGGGCACTTCGTGGTGCCATGGCGATGGGGACCTCTATTTTCATCACTGGGGGCATCCTTACTGGGCAGGTGATTGGGCTTAAGTAAGTTAAGATCATCGTGGACTAAAGCCTACCTCACAGAGTACTTTGAAATGAAGACATGTGCATAATGTCTTGTGTGTGTTCCCACAATAAATGTGTCTATGATCCTGCAGAGAGCTCCTAGGTAAAGAAGAGTACTGGCCCATCCTGCTCTCCACCACCTGTGTCCCAGCGTTCCTGCAGCTCCTCATTCTGCCCTGGTTCCCAGAGAGCCCTCGCTACCTGCTGATCGACAGAGGGGATGACGTTGGATGTGGAACCGGTATGTTTCAATCACGTAAAAAGCTCTCTCACATAGGAACTGACTACTTGTCTTAAAACAACATTCATCGTGCTTTAAACTATTTTGACAGAAAAAAGTTGTTTCAGTGACAAAGTAGGAACAAAGTGTGCAAACCTACAGTATATCGTAACCTACAATCATTGTTCATTGATCCGCCAGGTCACAGTTGTAAATGAGAACTTGTTCTCAACTGGCCTACCTGGTTAAATAAAGGTGAAATAAAAATTTAAAAAAAAAAAAAAAAGAGCTGAGCTGTGTCACTCTCCATCCCTGAACATTGATTTGACAGGGTGCACATGGTGGAAACCTTGGAGGGGGTGATGATTCAGCCTTTATCTCAGATCAGAAAGGTCAGAACTCGGAAACATCAATTGTACAGATATTTCCCCTTGAGAGACATACCGGGTCAAGCACATGACTGCAGTGCGTACTATAACAGCAGATTACACTGTTAGGCAATGTCTCTCTAGTCACACAATCCTTGATTCTCAAAGAAATATTACTGTGTATCTCACTGTGTCTGTCTGATTTGGTTGGCTGGGTGAATGAGTGGATTCCTGTTTGTTATGAGTGTGAGGGATAAAAAATTTACCATGAAGGGGAGAGATACCATGTGAGCTGTGTCTTGTGTTCCCTGTGGACAGCAATGAAGCAACTCCACAGCACAGATAACTTTGACCGCGAGCGGGAGGACATGGAGAGGGAGAGGATCAACGCCATGGGGATCAGACCCAAGAAGCCCTGGGAGCTGTTCATGGACCGCAGCCTCCGCTGGCAAGTCCTCACCATCATCCTCATCAACGTCGCCCAGCAGCTCAACGGCATCAACGCTGTACGTCAGCAGCAGACCTATTCCCCACATGACCCTATAAGCCTTCAGGGCTGCAACGTTTCTCAGTATATACTCAAGTCAGCTGAGATAAGAAGATGTTGGTTTAAATGTACAATATTCCATTCAGTTAGAACCCTTTTGGGTTTCATGTAGAACCCTTTTCACAGTTCTACCTGTAACCAAAAATGAATCTAATTGGAATCCAAAAGGGTTCTACCTAGTACTAAAATGGATTCTACAATGGGTTCTATGGGGACAGCCAAAGAACCTTTTAGGTTCTACATATCACCTTTATTTCTTAGAGTGTATGTATACCCTGTATAGTCTATATTCTATAACAAGCTGCATGTCCTGCAGGTTATATTAACTTAACGCAAGAGTTATGTGAATGGAATATTGTACATATTGTACACAGATGGTTCTACATGGAACCAAAAAGGGTTCTAACTGGAACCGAAAGGGTTCTCCTATGGGGACAGCCAAAGAACCCTTTTGGAAGCTTATTTTTGTCACAGTGTGTAGGGTATGGTATACACTATACACTATAGGATATAGTATGAAGCCCCTGTGTTTCATTTGTTTTCTATAACTCACTCCCTCTCTTTCTCTCTCTCTTGCAGATTTATTTCTATTCAGATTATGTGTTTGAGGAGGCTGGAATTCCAGAGGTTAACATACCCTATGTAACTGTGGGCACAGGAGCCTGTGAATGCCTCACTGCCCTTACCTGTGTAAGTGTCAACTATTGCTCATAGTACAGATACTGTATAAGTATTTAGAAGCATGAATGGAGTATATTGTAGAGAGTAAATGTCATGCAACCCCATGCCTCTTTTCCACATGACTGATCACAAATTGAATCATGCTATGGTGGTATTCCCACAATACTGTTCTCATAGAACATATTTACTCTATGACTTACAGTTCCTTGCAAAAGTATTCATACTCCTCAGATTTCTTCACATTTTATTGTGTTACAAAGTGGGATTTAATTGTATTTTTTTGTCAACAATCTACACAAAATCCTATTTTTATGAAATAGCAAAAATATAGTCATTGCGTAACTATTTAGCTCCCTGAGTCAATACATGTTAAAAACACTGTTGGCAGCGATTACAGCTGTGAGTCTTCTTGAGTAAGTATCTAAGAGCTTTACACACCTGCAATATTAGCCCATTATTATTTTCATAATTCTTCAAGCTCTGAATTCTTATGTAAATGTATTATCAGTTTTACATTTTCAATACATTTGTTTATGTGTGTAGACTTTAGAATAAGGCTATAACGTAACAAAATGTGGGGAAAGTATTTAATGAAGATACCAGTGGTGTGATACTAGGTATGATTGGAAACGTGTTAATAAAGTTTTTCAACTAAGAAGATCGTATATTTCTCCACGGCTTGTCTGCTGGTATGTCATTTGAGATGCTGTGTCTTTCAGGGCATGCTGATCGAATCTCTGGGACGAAAAGTGCTTATCATCGGAGGGTACACCCTTATGTCTATCTGGTGTATTTGCTTCACTCTGACCCTCACCTTCCAAGTAAAGCATCTTTCATCGAATTCCATTTCGTGTGAATGTTTTAATCAGAATAATATACATGTATTGCACTTATGTAAATTACGGTTTATTAAATTACCAATGCATTTTTAAATGTGACTTGCTAGTTTCTATAACATCATCAATAGTATGTTTCTATACCCTAATGTGCTACCATAAGAAATTATATAAAATAAATCACGTTGGTGTTGCCAGCCCTGAATTTTGCTTTGGTGGCCACTTTGGGAACTCTAGTTTGTTTATGATTTCATTGTTGTGTTCTTTCCTTGAACACAGGGAGCAGCCCCATGGATACCTTATCTTAGTATGGGATGCGTCTTTGCTTTCATACTGAGCTTTGGCTTGGGACCAGGTAACCGACAGAACTTACGTCTAACACATTTTTGACAGTATTGCGTGATCTCGCGGCAATATTAATTATTATCTAATTATAAATCACTGTAGAACTAACACTTTACCTCAGGATGGAGGTCAATTCCAGTCAATTCAGGAAGTACACTGAAATTCCAATTATTTTCAATGCTTTTCAATTAGGAACATTTTTTTATTGAAATTTGGTTTACTTTTTGAATTGACTGGAATTGAAATGGAATTGAATTGACCCCCATGCCTTCACATTGTCCTTTACAGGTGGTGTGACAAACATCTTGATCACAGAGTTATTCACACAAACCACACGGCCTGCTGCGTACATGATCGGGGGGTCTGTGAACTGGCTCAGCTTCTTCTTCATTGGCATGGTGTTTCCATTTATTGTGGTAGGTTCCAACTGTTTCATGATAATTAACCTTTAAAATAAGGTGGTTACTGTTAGGTTGTACGTATTGATATCAGAGTAGTTTGATATCGGTACCGTCGACTGATATGGAATTAGAATATGGTTGTTTTTAGAGCTGGTTCTATAATGGATTTGGTCTGCTCTTCTACCCCCACAGACTAAGTTGCAGCAGTACTGTTTCCTGGTGTTCTTGGTCATTTGTGTCTTGGTGGCTGTATACATATTCCTGGTAGTCCCCGAGACGAAGAACAAAACCTTCCTGGAGATCCAAACAGAGTTCCAGTCTGGAAAAAAGAGGAAGGCTTCCAAAGCTGACCACGGCCCAAGGACAACATTGTTGTCAACCCCTCTGTGAAACACAGCTCGTGTTTGCTGCAAGGACTTGTCAAATCTGTACCACACTACTTCTTACTCAACAACTGCCAGTGTTATGGATATCTTACTGTCATATTGATTTTTAAAAAAAGTTCCAGAATGTTTGTTCTTTGTCAGGGATCGGGATTTTGAAGAGTAGGCATTATGATAACTGGAACACAGGAAACAACACTTGGTGCCGTTAATGTTGCTGTTAAGTCCAGATCTGCAACATTTTGGATCTGTTTTTACAATTATATACAGTAGGTTATAAACACTAATGATTTAAGGCTCAGTAGTTTAACATACTGGTCATATGATATTAGCTCCTCAGGATTACATTATCAGAATTTCACAGGAAAATGTGTTGACATTTGATTTACATGTATCTGCCATCTGTCTATTAACCTTTTGAATGAATAAAAAACCTTTTGAGATGACTATCCTCCAAGTGCATATTTCCAATAAAATCAGTCCACAACATGTCAGTCTCCTAAATGAACACATCGAGAGAGGCTTACAAGTTTGTAGCTCACTTTATATGTGAGACAGTCCATGATTTCTTTGATTAATTTCGTGGATTTAGGACATGTTTAAACCACCTGACCAAGTCCTAAAGCAATGGGACTCCCTAAATCTTTCTCAGATTATTAGCAATCCCACAAGGTATGACTCCAAACACAGAGAAAAGGCTACTCTTCTTGATGTTATCCTCACAAATAATCCTGATAGGTATCAGTCTGGTGTATTCTGTAATGACCTTAGTGATCACTGTTTTACAGCCTGTGTTCGTAATGGCTGCTCAGTGAAATGACCTGTCCTGATTCGTCATAGACGCTTGCTAAAAAACTTTAATGAGCAAGCCTTCCTTCATGAACTGGCTTCTGTAAAATGGAATAGAATGAGCTTGATCCCCTCTGTCGAAGACGCCTTCTTTTTTTAAATTTTCAGTGGTATTGTTAACAAACACGCCCCCATAAAGAAAATTAGAATTAAAAACAGGTTCAGCCCCTGGTTCGACCATGATCTTGCAGAGTTACTCCACCTCTGTGGGTCTAACCCCAAGAAATTCTGGAAAACGGTTAAAAACCTGGAGAATAAACCCTCATCCTCACAGCTACCCATGTCCCTTAAAGTTGATGATGTGGTTGTTACTGACAAAAATCACATGGCTGAGCTCTTTAATCAACACTTCATAAAGTCAGGATTCCTATTTGACTCAGCCATGCCTCCTTGCCCGTCCAACATTTTCTCATCTGCCAACTATCCCCGATGCTTCTCCCTCTTTTTCCCCTGCCCCGCTACAAAGTTTTACCCTGGAGGCAGTTACTGAGTCCGAGGTACTAAAGGAGCTCCTGAAACTTGACCCCATAAAACCATCTCTGTCAGATGGTTTAGACCCTTTCTTCTTTAAGGTTGCTGCCCCTATGATCGCCAAGCCTATCTCCAACCTTTTTAACATGTCTCTCCGTTCTGGGGAGGTTCCCATTGCTTGGAAGGCAGCCACAGTTAGTCCTTTATTTAAAGGGGAGATCAAGCTGATCCTAACTGTTATAGGCCTATTTCTATTTTTCCCTGTTTATCAAAAGTGTTGGAAAAACTATAATCAACTGACTGGCTTTCTTGATGTCTGTAGTATTCTCTCTGGTATGCAATCTGGTTTCCACTCAGGTTATGGATGTGCCACTGCAACCTTAAAGGTCCTCAATGATGTCACCACTTCCCTTGATTCTAAGCAATGTTGTGCTGCTATTTTTATTGACTTGGCCAAAGCTTTTGATACTGTCGAATATTCCATTCTTGTGGGCCGGCTAAGGAGTATTGGTGTCTCTGAGGGGTCTTAGGTCTGGTTTGCTAACTACCTCTCTCAAAGAGTGCAGTATATAAAGTCAGAAAATCTGCTGTCTCAGCCACTGCCTGTCACCAAGAGAGTACCCCAAAGCTCAATCCTAGGTTCCACACTCTTCTCAATTTACATGAACAACATAGCTCAGGCAGCAGGAAGCTCTCTCATCCATTTATATGCAGATGTTACAGTCTTATACTCAGCTGGCCCCTCCCCAGATTTTGTGTTAAATGCTCTACAACAAAGCTTTCTTAGTGTCCAACAAGCTTTCTCTACCCTTAACCTTGTTCTGAACACCTCCAAAACAAAGGTCATGTGGTTTGGTAAGAAGAATGCCCCTCTCAGCACAGGTGTGAATACTACCTTTGAGGGTTTAGAGCTTGAGGTAGTCACCTCATACAAGTACTTGGGAGTATGGCTAGTTGGTACACTGTCCTTCTCTCAGCACAAATCAAAGCTGCAGGTTAAAGTTAAATCTAGACTTGGTTTCATCTATCGTAATCGCTCCTCTTTCACCCCAGCTGCCAAACTAACTCTAATTCAGATCACCATCCTACCCATGCTAGATTACGGAGACATAATTTATAGATCGGCAGGTAAGGGTGTTCTCGAGCGGCTAGATGTTCTTTACCATTTGGCCATCAGATTTGCCACCAATGCTCCTTATAGGACACATCACTGCAATCTATACTCCTCTGTAAACTGGTAATCTCTGTATACCCGTCGCAAGACCCACTGATTGATGCTTATTTATAAAACCCTCTTAGGCCTCACTCCCCCCTATCTGAGATATCTACTGCAGCCCTCATCCTCCACATACAACACCCGTTCTACCAGTCACATTCTGTTAAAGGTCCCCAAAGCACACACATCCCTGGGTTGCTCGTCTTTTCAGTTCGCTGCAGCTAGCGACTGGAACGAGCTGCAACAATCACTCAAACTGGACAGTTTTATCTCAATCTCTTCATTCAAAGACTCAATCATGGACACTATTACTGACAGTTGTGGCTGCTTTGCGTGATGTACTGTCATCTCTACCTTCTTGCCCTTTGTGTTGTTGTCTGTGCCCAATAATGTTTGTACCATGTTTTGTGCTGCTACCATGATGTCATGTTTTGTTGCTACCATGCTGTGTTGTCATGTGTTGCTGCCTTGCTATGTTATCTTAGGTATCTCTTTAGGTAATGTTTTGTCTCTCTTGTCGTGATGTGCGTTTGTTCCTATATTTATATATATTTGTATTTTATTTTTAATCCCAGACCCCCGCAGGTCTTTTGCCTTTTGGTGGGCCGTCATTGTAAATAAGAATTTGTTCTTAACTGACTTGCCTAGTTAAATAAAGATTAAATAAAATAAAAACTATTGTGAAATATAAAGTACAGATACTGTAACGTTTTTTGACATAACACTCCACAAAGCAAGTCCTGCTGGCTCTAGTTTAATCTTGTCTTGATTATTGCCCAATCATACAGTCAGGTGCAGCAAAGAAGTACCTAGAAAAACCTGCAGCCGGTCCAGAACAGTGCGTCACGTCTCGCTATTCCCTGCAATCAGAGGGTTAATGTCAATACTATGCATGCCAGTCTCTCTTGGCTAGGCACAACGCATCTTCCCTACTTGACCTACATATTTTGTACTGATATGTAGGCTGTGTGTCGTTTTACATTTATGTAGTTCTGTTAATGTTCTATATTGTCATACTTCATGTTTTGTTTGGACCCCAGGAGGAGTAAGCTAATGGGATCCTAATAAAATACCAAACAGATGGTTAGTAACTTTCATAATGTTGATCTCCTTTTGAAAATGTATGACCTGCAAATATTTACTTAGAAATTAGATTTTACGCGTTCTAAGAACGATTTGTATAGCTCATTGTTCTGTGGTTCTAACACTAACATGTATTTTTTATAACAACTAAAAGGCAATCTGCTGCTAGTCCATCCATTGATTACGCCTTGCACGGAGTTATACGCTTACACGCCTTTTATTTTGACTCAGTTGGTGGCTGCTATGTAGCTTACAGTACCTAGTAGCTACTTAAGAATACATATACGTTTAACATGCCTGATAGAAAGGCATTAGAAGTGTATTTAGATTTGTCACAGCCATGTAGAGCAATACATATATTTTTGAACTTCAATACAATTTCGCGCACGGTGAAAACTGTTGCGATACCAAAAGCTGAGTTTACAGCTGGCTGGGCTACTAGCTAGCTAACGTAAACATCGCCATCTGCCGGCCTTTGGGCTATAGCTAACATTACCAACAACATCTAGCTAACATGCAAGCAATCTTATCCTTAAGGTTCCTACTACTACACAGATTATTAATGTTAAATTGAAATGCATTTTATGTTTGATACATGTATTAACAGACTGAGCGATACATTGTTTTAAAAGCGGGGTTCTGTCCTGCATGGAACGTAGGCCTACTGTACCTTGCACTTTGTCCTACTGCGGCATGCATGCGTGATCTCTGTTGATAGTTATGCCCAGTGTGTAGGATGTTGCAATCTACCTACCTAGCTATTCAGAATGTCAACAGTCAATCTATGCTATTATTTCACAATCGACGTAAGCATAAACAACTGATAAGCTTCAGTTGTTTCTACAGTAACCAATACATCAAATACATGTCATTAACAATAACTTTGTGTGTGTGTGTATATATATATATATATATATATATGGGAGAATAGGATTCCAGAGTATACACAACTCAATCCCATGCAGAAGGTCCCTGTGATGGTCGACAATGACTTTGTTCTGACTGAGAGGTAAGATTCTTGATTCAGTCAGATCCTATTAGTTGAAGGGTTTAAAAATAAAAGGACATTTCCCTCCCTCATCTTGTTATAGTGATGCCATATTAAAATACCTGGCCACCAAATACAATGTCCCAAGTAACTGGTATCCTCGCCACCTGGAGAGGAGGGCGAGAGTGGATGAGTACACAGCCTGGCACCATACCAACACACGACCACATGCGGCCAAGGTCTTTATCGTGGAGGTAAGGCTCACTCATGGAACACACTGTATGCTATGGTCAGTTGGCAGGTGAAATGTAGCCTAGTCCCACCGCACCATCTCTTTGCAACCAAGATATTACAAATATATGCAATAGACTTCTGTGTTGTTGATGGCACGCAATGCTGCTTTGTGGTGTAGGTTTTACTGCCCTGTCCACAGATCCACTGAAGGTGGAGAGGGCTTTAGCAGACCTGGGTGACACTCTGGATAAGCTGGAGAACATGTTCCTCAAGAGGCAGCCCTTCCTCTGGAGATGACATCAGCCTGGCTGACCTGCTGGCCGTGTGTGAACTCATGCAGGTGAGGACCAGTGGACCAACTTCTCCAGCAGAGTTCAGCCACTGGGTGAAGCAGACAATTCTGCTGAAAATATGGACCTACAACACAGTCAAGGAACATTGTCAAATCTCAGCCTGTCTGTTTGACCACTTACTACAGTATATTTAGATTTATGGATTGCTACCCATTTACAGAATCACCTGATTCAGCCTAAATAAAGTGACTGCTTGCTCTCAGCCCCTAGGTGGCCCAAGCTGTTGAGCTGGAAGAGTCTGGTCCAGTCTGCGCTGGGGGACTCTTTTGACGAGGCACACACAGTGCTGTACCGTCTCCGGGACAGGTCCAATGCCAAGCTATGAAATAATCTGAATATGGTTTGATATGAACGCTTACACAATGATTAACAGCAACAATACTCACAGATTAATGCACTGATTATGCTTGTGCTGTCCATGTTGACCTAGAGATTGATGTTCTGTTTAAAGGCTCTATGGGCGAGTGATCAGAGTGCCTTACATGAGCCACTGTATGATATGATGCAAAATCAGCAGCTAGATGCTTCATGTTTATGAACAAGAACCTTGATCTGGGATGAAGATGGGAAACGTTCAATAGAGTAAGATAATATTTATTAATGATATACAACTCAAGAATTATGGGATGCACAACAATAAAAATCCAGTGGAAAATAAAGTTTGTTTATACAAAAACGTATTTACAAAACGGGAGGCAATTTCCAATAGACATAGCTCCACATTGTTGCGGTGACAAGTGAATGCTTCCATGCAGTCGTTACACATTAGATAGTATAAGGCATAGCAGGCCAATTTTCAACTAACCTGTTGTTGGTGATACTTTGTTCTTGATATGGGAGAAAAGGGCATCTTAGAAATATCCATCTCCAGTTGCAGGTGTTTCTCCCAATTTGTTTTATATTCAAACAGATATTAAATCCACAAAATGCAAATGCCTTTTGCATGTGTGCAGATCTTTGTTTTGGTCACACAGTGTGACGCGCCATCATCTACTTCTACACGTGGCCGTGTCACAGAAACGTCTAGTTCCTGCAAAGATCTTGGGAAACGCAAGATGTAGCTAAAATGGCAAGGGAACTCATCACTTGGTGCAAAATGTGGATTTAGTATCTGTTTTTTGGAGAACACCTCTGCAACTGGACACAGACATTTATAAGATACACTTTAGGCCTGCTTTTCTCCCGATTCGAGAATGAAAATTGGCCTGCTGTGCTTTACACTAGCTTATGCATAACTGCTGTATGGAAGCATTCACATATCATCACATTAACAATGTGTAGCTAGCTCCGCATATGTCCACGAGTTGGAACTCGACATGCAGTAATCAAGTACATTTCAGTTGATTGCACTATCCTAAAGAGGGACATTGGGAATGATTACAGTGATGCGTGATAAAAGACAATATACTAATTTCAAGTAGGCCTAATTGCCAGAAGAAAAATACCAGGGGAGTCTTCAATGGGGTGACGAGGGTGGAATGTGACTCATGTTGCCTCTGTGGATGGGCCTGGTCTCCTCTTTGTAGGCTGCTGCTGCTCATCCTCATCTTCTCGTGACCTCTTTCCATTTGAGGCCTAAAGTAACAAGAGACATACTTCAATTTTGTGAGCAACACCATACTCTGGACAATATTGACATATGGCAAACCCTCTCCCGAGGGGACTATCAGATAGTTCACATTTTTGTTCTCGCCCTGCACTTAGGGCTCCTGAGTGGTACATTGGTCTAAGGCACTGCATATCGTGCTAGAGGCGTCACTGCGGACCCTGGTTCGATCCCGGGCTGTATCACAACCGGCCATGATTGGCCCAGCGTCGTCCAGGTTAGGGGAGGACGGGGTAGGCCGTCATTGTAATTAATAATTTTGTTCTTAACTGACTTGCCTAGTTAAATAAAAGGTTAAAAATAACTTGCGTACCTAATTCAACTAATCACCAAGAACTTGCTTAATTAAATCAGGCTAAAACAAAAATGTGGACCATCAAGTGGTCCCCCAGGAGAGGGGTGGGAAGCACTACTGTAGTAGAATTACATTGTTTCTCACTACTGTGTCATCTCCGGAGTATGCTGTGGCATCGGCATCTCTGGAGTCCTTGGGGTACATGATGCCTTCAGCGGTTTCCTTCATTGCCTCATCCTGAGATGGAGATTGATGGGATCAGAGTTGCCACTTACAACACTGCCTAGCCCAAAATACCCCCTCCTTCCATCCATAATGCAGTAAATGAACCCGCCTTGATGGCACTGGTGCCAGGCAATGAGAGACAGCAATAAACCTTACCATCAGCCAGGGATGATGTAAAGCCTCCTCAATGGTGAGACGGACATTGGGGTCCACTCGAAGCAGCTTCTTCACAACATCTTTGGCTAGACATAATAAGTAAAATAAGTATTTTCAACATAGAATTTTCAATACGACTGTAGTAAAGTAGCAAAAGTTGTTAATGTATATTTTCTCTAGCACACTTATAACAGCCAAACATGCATGCAGTACATTTTAAATGTTATTTTGATGAAGATTTACATTAGTCTTTTACCATTATCGGAGATGCCGTCCCATTTTGATGGAATAAATGTATAAATTCCCTGCGTGATCTGATCCCTGACTGACAAACCAGTTCGTGCATTAGGGTAGAATGGGGGATAGCCTGCCAAGCTGTGAAGGGGAGATATATATATATATATATATATATATACACACATATAAAAGTATTCATACTTATAAGTAAATCTGTTAACAGGAAAACATTGTGTTCTGTTGAAAAGTAATCTTGGCCCAAGTTATTTGCAATAACTGTTTCTGTAAATAAGAATATAACGCGTTTCTAAACACTACTACATTAATGTGGATACTACCATGATTACTGATATACCTGACTATCCGTAACCATGGTAGCATGCACATTAATGTAGTGTAGTGTTTAGAAACATTCTATTATTATTTACAATAAAAGTGACTCCAAAATGACACAATACATTTACCATTAATATCTATTAGTCACAAAATAATCTGAAACACAACCAAAACAAACTGTAAATGCATCCAACAAGTTTGTAGAGTCACAAGCTTGATGTAATCATTTCGTGCTAGGAATATGGGACCGAATACTAAACTTTTGACTAATTTTATACATAAGTGAATTTGTCCCATTACTTTTGGTCCCCTAAAATGGGAGGACTATGTACAAAAAGTATTGTTATTTCTAAACGGTTCACCCGATATGGATGAAAATACACTGAAATTAAAGCTGACAGTCCTGTATATCTACTAGAACAAGCAGCACTGTTGTCTGTGATCCTGGCATCAGGAGCATGGATCCCTACCACACAAACAGGACGACCCCTAAACTCCAGGCGTCTACGGCCCTGCTGTAGCCCACAGTGGCTGCGTCCGTAAACACCTCTGGTGCCAGGTATGTGGGTGTCCCACAAAGGGTCCTCATCAGGGCAGACTCCTCCAGTATCTTGGACTGATTAAAGTCTGTGATCTGTCACATAGAGAGAGAGAGTGGGAGGCCTGTAACTTCACTTCAGTGAGGCTATTCAACCAAGCTTTTAGTTTGTCTAAAGGTCCGCTTAAGGAGCGCAATGAATTTAAGTGGATAACATTATCTACCCTCAAGTATTCTTGATCTATCATGATCATTCACTGTGGAAGAAATACCCACTTTGGGATTTGAGAAACCTTACCTTGATGACGCAAACATCGTCGTGAGAAGAAAGCAGCACATTTTCAGGTTTGAGGTCTCTGTGGATGATGCCATTGTTGTGAAGGTACTAGTGGAAGGAATGTGAGATAAACCAGCATAAGGAAAAAGTCTAATATTTACTCGAGCAACAGTAAGTATCTCCAGTATAAAACAAGATGATGTCTAAAAGGTATGGTGTATTTTTACATTTCAGCTTTAGCACATCACACTGGACATATTTAATAAATCCTACCATGAATTTGCCTGGCTACCCAGACTCATTGCTCTACCTAAATGCCACGCCCATGAGCACTTGTTTCTTCTCCTCAATGAGTCTGGATTTGAATCCCTCCCCGACCCTTCTAGAATGTGAACACATTCTGTCCGTCTGATTGGTTTGGGCCAGAGCCAGAACACGTGGGTAGTGAAATTTGAACATTTGTCACTGGCTTTGATACTATGATTGGTTAGAGACGATCCAATTGTTGATTACTTTGTTTTGTACAACACCCCTTGTCACCACAAACGACTTCAATGATGGCCGATTCATGCTGAAGTATGTAGAAATCGATAGAGCAGCGGAAGAATTCAAACCATAAAATATCACTCTTCTAAAAATTCTAAAGGAAAAATTAAGAAATACATCAACCCACCCACCTCTACTGCTTTCAACATCTGGTAAAAATATAGCTTGGCAATTGGCTCCTCAAGCTGTTGCTTGCTTTTGACCCTGTCGTAGAGTTCTCCACCCTCCATGCTGAAACACACACATGCAGTCAGTTGAAACAGAATAAAACTAAGGGGAAGGGAAATACTATGCTTGTGACAATTATACTTCTTCGGAGGGCTACAGAAAATATTACAAATATTACATTACGAAAATGATAATGGTTTCTCATTGATAAAAAATAAGTGGTTGCTTGAATGAAATACTAAACTCACAGCTCTAAAACAATGTAGTATGAGTCATCTGTTTGGAAGAAGTCTTTTGTTTTGATCAGACATGGCTAGAAAAGACAGGAGGCAAAAGTTACATACATAGAAAAAGTTCAGGCAAATACTAGAGGACTTTCTGATACAAAGTGGTAGAAAAGTGTGATGTCTGTGGTTTTGTCCAGTAGAAAACATACATTGAAAATGACTACTTCTATTGCATTTGATTACCCCAGGGAAAGAAAACATTGTTGGGCATGAAAAGAGCCATTGCTTTACTAGGCTCCTTGGCAGTTATTACAGCATAATACGTTCTATATATAAATAAGCTATTAGAAATGCCAATACTTACATGGTCAATCTTTTGAAGGATCTGGATCTCTCGTTCTGCACTTCGTGTGGCAGTCTATAATTGAACAAAGATGCACGTTACATTTATTGCAGTAGTTAGTATTCATAAACTAGAACAGGAGAAAAATGGTGACAAGGCTTACGCCAACAGATGCCGGGAAGTCCTTCTTGTTGATAGTCTTCACAGCCACCTTTTTGCAAGTGGCCCTCTCAAAGGCCAGCTTTACTTCCCCGCACACACCACTGGTATAACAAATCATATTAGAATATTATTCTGTATTCAAAACAATTTCAAAACAAAATCATATGAGTAACAAGATTTAGTAAAATACACAAGTTAAGTTGAATAAAATGCTCACTTACACTCCAATCTTTTTGGTGATCAGGTATTTCTCACTTAACTCTTTGGGTAGGTTGGACTGTTCATCCGCCATGAGATCAATGAACACAAAGACTAATGAAGGGGGAAACAATCAGTCTAATTGATTATTAATGTAAAGAGTAAGGCAGACATCAACAGTAAGGGAATGATGCAGTATACTTAATGTTTATAGCTATATGGAATATAGTGGCATGATGGCTGCTATTTAAGTATCAGTGACCTAAACAGAAATTAATTAAAATAAACCTCTCAAACAAGAGTACCTTTGTGGCGTTCTTCAGCAAGGGACAACACTGCATTGTTCGCTAGTGGCAACATTTTTCCTTTTCCAATAATTTTACCGTCAACAAACGTGCCATTGTTACTGTTGTCAAAGACATAGACAATGTTCTTCTCCTGCAAGGTAAAGATCTGCCCGTCATTACAGAGCACAATAATGAACAAAACAATGGACTTCCTTAAATAAAATATTATGAAATAGATAATTGTGGAAAAGGAATAAACCTACTCGGAATATCCTAAAATGTTTATTGCTGTATGCGGCAAATCTGGATGATTTCCTCAGTATGGGGACGTCAAAGCAATAGTTACATTTAGTGTGCCGGCCAAACCAAGCGTCGTCCTCAACACAGTCTGGAGGGAAAAAAGTAAAATTAACACCATCACTTCAATAGAGGAGAAGAGAATACACATAGACGCTAGTGCTAGTTGAGAAATACTAAAAATCTCCCACAGTATTCACTGCCTAACAGTATCCTAACCACCCAGGTAACAGGGACACTTCATGTGGTTGTTGCACTCACTGTGGGCTCTGAAGCCTCTCTGCATAGGCAGCAGGAGGCCCCAGGGCTGTGGCTCAGGCTCCTCTGGTATGGAGCCCAGGTCCCTAACCGGGATGGTGTCCACTGAACTGACCGTGCCTGACCCAGAGGATGACTGGCTGGCGGAGCCTGTAGCAGAGGAGAACCCTGAGCCATTCTGGGACTGGGTCTGAGACTGGGTCTGAGACTGGGTCTGGCTACCAGCATCTGGCTCCTCCTGGGACATGGTCAATATTTATCCTCTGGGTATATTAAAGTAGATAATAAGACACCACTCAGGTCAAATCTTTCAATGTTACAAACAATGTGCCCCACACAAAGTCTTCATAACTTGCATGGGAGAATACTAGGCCTACATAGGGCGCCATGCAGTATGAATATGAATGCATTTTTGAATCACATGAACGAATGATTATGAATTCATAATGTGCGGTGTCTGGAGAATCCATGATATTGGCAACTCCTTAAGTTAAGTGGAATTCATTCAACATGCTCCATCTATTTACAAATACGTTTCTTGTTTATTCTTGCTAAAAATGCGTAGTGTTATCTGGTAACCTGTCCTGCGACCTATCCTCTCCTCTCCAATCATGGATAGCTAGTGCAAAACTAAATCAATTTCACAGGTGTGCCCAATTCCGTAGTTAGCTAGCGCGTCAGCGAAATTAAGTGGTTGTTTAGTAGCCAAAGAAACCTCACGACACGCTAGCTATAGTGTGTGCAACTTAACAATATTTGAAACATTATGACATTTATAAGAATGACCATTTAAATACACTTTTACACTTACCGGGATTTCGAATGAATCACGGCACGTGTACATTTGCCGGGGAAATCGGATCTCTAGAGATTCATGGGAAATGTTGTTTGTTTTTCCTTTTACGTCATCCGAATCTTAGCAAGTCAGAAGTTTAGGATTTTCCATGTGATTTTCAGCAGCTAGCTAACAGTTGCTGCATGGATTTACACATCTGACCTAACAAGAACCACATCTGATCTGGACCATGTCATTTTGATCAATTACCATTCTTAGGACAAGTCATGTTGTCTACATCCAGTAATTAGCAAGTAGCTACATTATTTCGGCCGGGAGTTAATAATCAATGGACCGTGTCACACTTCTGTTTTCTGCAACCTAGCTAGGTAACGTTAGCTTTCTGTGCTAGCTAGCTACCATTCATACCATCACCGATTGACTGGTTAACCATCAACATGGCAAAGCATAAAACAACAGCAAAAACTCTTATAATTGAAAATGGTAAGTTGTTACTTCCATAGCTAATCCAGTATAGATACTAAGCGATCTATAGTAGCTAGCTGATCTGTATCCAGATGACATAGGCTACTTAGTATTCACATCATTCTATGAGACAACACACATCCCATCCACCTAAGGAAGGGGCACATCTGTTCAGCGTCATCGAAGAGTGATGGTGCAAAATGGTGCGTTCAAGTGTGTTATTAGTGCTGGGTTTAAAACCTCTTCTACTGTGTTGGGTTTGGCCTGGGTGGTTGTTTAAGATAATGCTGTAGGGGGAACGCTTCCCCCTGGTCAATGCACTCTGGCACGATGCTGTCATTTAGTGAGACATTCTGGACTCACAGGTCATTACAAATCCCATGGCACTTGTCATCCAACTCTTGTATTTCTCTAATAATGACAACTAGACAGTTCGAAAATGACTATCATACAAATATGTACCGATATGTCTTATTTCATAGATGAAGTCCGAGAAGATTGTGACGATTTGAATCCCTTCTCCTTCAAAGACTTCATCCGCAGTAAAAACCAAGGGGATCCAGATGAGAAGAAGTACCCAACGCAAAAGGTGCTGATTATTTTAAATGCACTAGTGTAACATTCAATCCCATGAACTGTTACAAAGCCTATGCATGTAATTTGGTGTTAGGTCATTGGAGGAGTTCATTCATTGGACAAATGTCACAGCATAATATTTAAGGTCTGAAAAGTTGGTCAGACTGTTAAGAATATTTCTTTTTATGTAATTTTGATGTGAATGTGACATACCTTCTTACTGCTGCATCTTGTGTTATAGAAGGCATATGGGAGCACATTCTTGGCAGAGGGGGAATATACTACCCCGGGCCCTAAGAGCTTCGATCAAGACTTCCAGGGTTACTTTTACATAGACCCCGCACCGTTTCCTCAGTCTCTGGACAATGAGACAGAGGAGTGGGCTGGGAGTTACCAGCCATCAGCCATTGAGGAGGCACATGAATTGAGACTGTGTGGCACTGCAGCAGCAGACAGCAGCACATACTCAGGTCAGTCTTCCCTGTGCACCGAGGAGGAAGAGAATACTTCCTCATCCCTATGGCAGGTGGATGAAGAATTATCACCAAAGGCCCGCCAGTGCAAGAGGGCACCAGTGAACTATGAGGGAGATGACGAGACATCCATGGCAGAGCTCTCCTACAAGACCAAGAAGAGTAGTACAGAGAATGGCCATAGGGATCAACAAAAGGTTATTTTCCTCTTTGCTTACAGATGCACATCCCTTCAAACTGGATATCATAGGGGTATTCTACAAATCAGGATCAATAAGTTAGTCAGCTAACTTGGCAAAATATTCAAAAATAACTACATTTTTTTAGAAACATAAGCTTGAAATGGGAATGGTCTAAATGACTTAATTAAGCAGAAAATCTATAGTTATTTCTGGTTGTTTATCAAAGTTAGCTGGCTAACTCATGGATCCTGCTTTCTAGTATACCCCCCATGTGTGGTTGGTCACAAGTCCTTTATTTTGTTTATTTCTGTTTCTCTTTTAAAGCTGAGGGAGGAAAATGCACGGCTCAGGAAGAACATTAAAAATCTTGTGAAAAAGTCTGAGAATCATGATCAAAGGTAGGTGGACAGAAGTGATATGGTCTGCTGAGTACAGACCTTCCTGGAGTGTGAGCGGGATTTAGGGGGTTGTGTTAAAGCCCTTACGTTATGTTATGGCATGGGAGTAATGCTTTGAATATCACTCTTTAGATGTATATTTTAAGATGTCAACTGTACACATGCTCATTCTATTTAAAGAACGTTTGACCTGTGCTCATCATCATGTCTCTGACTGACCCATAGAATTCGACAGCTCACAGATGAGTTGCACAAGCGAAGAGTGCAGGAGGAGAGGGAGGCTCAGGCTTTAGAGACCATGGTCCACTCTGTAGAGCAGAACCTGCAGTCAATGACCGTATGTGCCTGCCCCACTTTCTCCTACTTCATCAGTTTGTCAAGGATTAAGAATATGTTTTGTTCACTGATCATCTGGAAGATGTGAAATATATCTCAATAAGATTACAAGGAAATGTCATGATTAGTTACTAAAAAGAAGTGTGTTGAGATAAGTCTTATTCATTACTTGGACCTTTCTTCTTGACAGAAACGAGCAGTGAAGGCTGAAAACATTGTATCAAAACTCAAACAGGAGCTTCATCAATTACAGGTTTGACTCTTACGGGTGTTACTGCATGATTAGCTCCATTGACAAATGTTTGCACAGTGTTTCCCCTATATTAATTTTTGTTGCCACCGCAGCAAAAAATCCTGTATTTAAAAAAATATACATGCATACATACTGAGTGCACAAAACATTAGGAACACCTGTTCTTTCCATGGCATAGACTGACCAGGTGAACGCTATTGATGTCACTTGTTAAATCACAAATGTACGTATATGAAGGGGTTAAAGGAGGATTTTTAAGCCTAGAGACAATTGAGACATGGATTGTGTATGTGTGCCATGCTTAGGTTGAATGGGCAAGACAAAAAATGCAAGTGTCTTTTGAACAGGGTATGGTAGTAGGTACTAGGCGCACCGGTTTGAGTGTGTCAAGAACTGCAACGCTGCTGGGTTTTTCATACTGAACAGTTTCCCTTGTGTATCAAGAATAGTCCACCACCCAAAGGACATCCAGACAAGTTGACACAACTATGGGAAGCATTGAAGTCAATGTGGGCCAGCATCCCTGTAGAACGCTTTCGAAACCTTGTAGAGTCCATTCCCCACAAATTGATGCTGTTCTGAGGGCAAAAGGGTGTGCAATTCAATATTAGGAAGGTGTTCCTAATATTTTGTCCACTCAGTGTATATATATTTCTGCCAAATGGATAGTCGTTGGCTCAATGACTACTGTAGCGCAATGTCATGCTAGCTGTTCCCATAGATACACTTCCAGTCAGCCGGGTTAGGCCGTCGTTGTAAATAAGAAATTGTTCTTAACTGACTTGCCTAGTTAAATAAAGGTTACAAAAAATATCCTTGGGGAAACACTGTTACATGATGTGATTCTATTTATATTGCAGGGCCAAGTAGAGGGGTGCCGGTATGAGAATGAGAGACTTCGAACTAGAGAGACAGCTGCCTTAAATACAATGAAACATAACGCGCAAGTGGCCTCGGAGTACCTTAACAAAGCAGCACTCAATGCTGAGACTTCCATCAAGTAAGGTTTCTCGCCCATAGTGTCATCTACATACAGATGTGAATAGACAGTTCCTCATATTGATTTTGTGGGTATTTGGTAAAATGCAACGTCAATTTCAGTTCATAGTGTTTTCTAACCATAATTAAACATTGTGGTATTTGCTCCAAGTTCTTTGACCTGGCTTTCGGTTTGATTCTGTCCACAGGCAATTATTTACAGGAGCAGAAACACTTTGTCTAGTATCTCAACTGCTGCAGTCCATCGACAACATATCTGAGATTCACAATGAAGGCTGATGGAGTTCCGATCTAGGACCATCCAGAAAGGAACTGGAAAACAATTATGGCGTGTCAGTGTCACCCAACACTCACAGACAATCTAAAGTTGTGGTGTGTGCACTGATTTGTGACAAAATAAAAAAATATTGCTTTTTTTACTTTTACTAGAATTGTTTACACATTTTACACTGCATATGTTCCACAATCTTTGCTGGAACGTAGTCCTACTATTCGCAGTAGGAATTAACAGGAGGTTTTTGTAGCTACTTGTCAGTTAATTAAAGTTTTCCAACCTCTGATACCATTACATTTTTAAACCAGAAATGGTATTGTACCCACTTTTGCAGAGACTGTCAGAAGGTCTGGTTAGTAATGAGTGTCTTTGATAGAGTTTTTGTTGATTGTACCAATATTACAGAATTAAATAATGCATAAATGCATTATTATAATAGATATTCATGAATTCCATGCATAGGTAGCATACTTTTTGGGGCCTGATTGGATGGATAATAGTTATGAGGATGCCACCACCATGTACAGAATCGCAACCCATAACCTCCCTCCCTCTGTTGTGTATATGATTATGTAGTTTAATGTGTGTATTGTTTTTTATGTGTATTGTGCTAATCTGAAAAAGAGACTGGTTTTAGCATTAAACAATTCTCTGGGTTTAGAAACGGTTAGTACTTATGGTAACACTTATAATCAACTATTTTATATAGTTAAACTTCAATAGGGTAGGGGCATCCCGAGTAGCAAGTAACTGAGAAACTAGCGCTGCTCTTTAAAGCATATGACGTTTACTGTGGTACTCGTGTTGCATTGTGGGTATTTCATGCATTTGAAGATTACAGCGCTAATTTTGATTGTTTTAATCAAGGAATTGAGTTGGATCATTCGTTGATTCTAAATTGTTTATGAATGCCACGATATTAAAATCAGCGAACTTTAATTCCTTAAAATGTGCATGCTGGGAAATATGCTAATATTCCAGCCCGGTCGTTTGCGATGCGTAGAGATGTTAAACGAACAGCATGCCAACCAATTTAATTGGGCATTAGCTAGCCAATTACTCGTTTAATATATTTGTATCATATTTACCACATTGTTTCGTGTAAATCATAACAAGAAAAATCTGTTAGGTTGTCTGATTGGATGACACTGTTGGTAAGTAACGCTACCGAGCTCGAACTAATTTAGAACATAGTTTTGACTGATGCTGAAGTTGAGGGATGTTGAATTTGCATTAGGGTTATTTCAGATATTGTTAGTTACTGAATTAGCTGCAAATGTTATGTTGTCGTTGCTGCTCGCGCATGGGTTTGGATTCCAGCACGCCCCACCAGGTCGAGTTTCCAGTAGTTGACTAGTTAGTTGCCACAAAGTAAAAATGACCTATATTGTAAAAGTGCATTTGTCTTAATTTAGGCATAAGATTAGCAGTGTGGTCAAGATTAGGTTTAAAATCACATTTTAAGAAGATACATTGTAGAAATGAGCGGGGTGTACGACTGGCTGGGCTCCAGACAGTCGTACACAGTCACATCTCAGTGCTACAGTTCTCACTACAGACAACCTGGTTCGAATCCAGACTGTATCACAACCGGCCGTAATTGGGAGTGCCATAGGGCGGCGCACAATTGGCCCAGCGTTGTCCGGTGTATGCCGTCATTGTAAATAATATTTTTTTCTTAACTGACATGCCTAGTTAAAAGGTTAAATTAAAAATGTAAATAGTAAGCTGTTTGTAGCCTCACGCTAATAATTTGGTCTATTTTCACCTCTTAATTTCACCAACTGTTTTCACCAATATACACACTAATGTGTGTATGTGTGTGTGTGTATATTTATTTATTTTATGAGATACATTATCTGAATTGGGCCTACGGAGCAGCGGTTTCTATGAAGGAACTATTCTAAAATTGATTCAATGTTTTTTTCTTCATAAATCTATTCACAATACCGCATAATGATAAAGCAAAAAACTTTTTTTTTTTTTTTTAAGCAAATGTATAAATAAAAAAAAAACACCTTTTACATACGTTTTCAGACCCTTTACTCAGTACTTTGAAGCAACTTTGGCATTTATTACAGCCTCTCATTCTTCTCTGCAGATCCTCTCCAGCTCTGTCAGGTTGAATGGGGAGTGTCGCTGCACAGCTATTTTCTGGTCTACTTTCTTAGTTTCATCAGACCAGAGAATCTTGTTTCTCATGGTCTGAGTCCTTTAGGTGCCTTTTGGCAAACTCCAAGCGGGCTGTCATGTGTCTTTTACTGAGGAGTGGCTTCCGTCTGTCCACTCTACCATAAAGGCCTGCTTAGTGGAGTGCTGCAGAGATGGTTGTCCTTCGGAAAGTTTCTCCCATCTCCACAGAGGAACTCTGGAGCTCTGTCAGAGTGACCATCGGGTTCTTGGTCACCTCCCTGACCAACACCCTTCTCCCCCGATTGCTCAGTTTGGCACGGCGGCCAGCACTAGGAAAAGTGTCTTGGTGGTACCAAACTTCTTCCATTTTGGGATGATGGAGGCCGCTGTGTTCTTGGGGACCTTCAATGCTGCAGAAATATTTTGGTACTTTTCCCATATCTGTGCTTTAACACAATCCTGTCTAGGAGCTCTACGGACAATTCCTTCAACTTCATGGCTTGGTTATTGCTCTGACATGCACTGTCAACTGTGGGACCTTATATAGACAGGTGTGTGCCTTTCCAAATCATGTCCAATCAATTGAATTTACCACAGGTGGACTCCAGTCAAGTTGTAGAAACATCTCAAGGATGATCAATGGAAACAGGATGCACCTGAGCTCAATTTAGAGTCTCATAGTTATGTAAATAAGGTATTTCTGTTATTAATACATTTGCAAAAGTTTTCGCTTTGTCATGGGGTATTGTTTGTAGATTGAGGATTTGTTTTTATTTAATAAATTTTAGAATAAGGCTGTAACGTAACTGTATTTATCTACCTGTAACGCTAGCTAGCCACTGTATTTTCAATGTATTTTGTGCTATTAACTGGTCCCTGGTTTTGTTATCATTCATTTTACATTATTTTCTAAAGGTGCCTCATTCATTATGTCCTCGGATGACCTTCTTGCACAGAGGGAGAAAATCGAACGCCAGATTTTGGCGCTCGAGCAAAACCTTGGTCCCGAAAGCAAATCTGTCATTGAACTACTATCTTCTGACAGTTGTGTATCTGGTGAGTATCTAAAGCATGTTATCAAAGTCAAGTTAAGTTTTTTTTTTTTATGTGTGTGTAATATATTGGGCCCGGGGACTTGGGATGTATCCTTGGTATTAGATGGGGTGGGGGTGGGAGTTGCTTCTGCATCATTGTTACAGTGGGTTTGTATAGAGAGGAGACCCAGACTCCTGCTTTAATCATAGAATACAATTTAGTCTCCAACTCCTTGGCTGGCTTCCTAAATCTGTTATTTGTTTTCACTGTTGTCAGATGATGGATCAGATGATAATGCTTCTCAACCAGAAGATTTGGTAAGAATCATTGACATCCCCAATAGTACCTTTTTGACCATGATTTATTTCAGGTGAATTGAGAAATAATGTCAACCTGCTCTTCTAGGGTCCTCCGGGGAACCTGGAGGCAGAGCGGGTGCGAATACAGAGAGAGATTGAAGAGTTGGAGCGCACTCTTGGCCCAGGTGCATCTAATGCTGAGATTCTGTCAGGTAGCCATGGCCGTTGCCTTGTTGTTTCAACAGGTTATTGGTTGTTTTGAGAGGTTATTCTTTGTTTCATGGATTTAAGTTTCCCTGCTAGTATACATTTTATAACTGGTGTGAGTGTGACCACTTTTATAATGTGTTAAAACAGATGTGGATGGCCAAGGAAGTGCAACAGAATCGGTTAGTATTGATTAGCATTTTAACAATTCTAACACTCCAGTTTTCAATATGTCACATGATGTAAATAACACAGTATGTAAAGTAAGGTTACTGTAACATGGCCTTGCTCTCTCCTTTCTCCCACCTCTGGTAGAGCGAAGAGGACAGTGCTGAGGAGCTGGACCTACCCCAGAACACAGATACATGTCTGCAAATGAACCTGGTTTTTCAGGAAGTGTTGAAAGAGAAATTAGAGGAGCTGGAGCGATTATTAACAGACAATCAACAGCAACAAGTAAGAGACGAATAACTAAAAGCCCACAGCTTCTCTTAAAGGTGGTCTGAAATCTGTTCAATTAATCTGTTCAAGTTTTTGCTTTGAGCTGTGCAATGTCCATGCGATGTAATAATTTCTGCCCGTCTTTCCCTACAGAAAGAGATTATGTCTCAGCTATCTGGCACAGGAACTCCCCAGGCTACCATGTCTGGAGAGCCCACACTGAAGCTTTTCTTGGGGAACTTTCTGAAGCCCTATTTCAGAGATAAAGTCACATTTCTGGTAGGGTTGAGTGCGGATTCAGCACAATATGAGCAGGGTCAAGGGGTTATACCTACATGATTTTACATTGCCTCTAATTCCCACAGGGCCCACCCGCTAATCCAGAAACCAGGGAGAAGATGAGTAAAAGGATCAGACCTACTGACGACGCCAAGATAAAAAGATGTGAGTTTAAAAAGAATAATTGTTTGACCTTAGTGCTCCTTGCATCCTTGTTAAGTGACATCACATCACCATTATCGGAGAGTGACATATGTAGTGTCTTGGTGACTGTTCAATTTGATTTTGAATTTTCAGGGGATGGGTGGCAGAAGACTCTGCTGATAAATGCTGTAGTCAAAGACACCATGAAACGCATGATACAGCCCAAGCTATCCAAGTAAGTAAAAGGTGATTTTTTTCCTCTGAAGAGTATCTTTTGATAATTCTTTATTAATCATATATATTATTCTATTAAATGGATTTTGAAATGGGAATGTCTTATTTGCTCCTGTGCTTTTCAAAATGTAGCAAAACTTTTTACACAGGGTTTATGAAATGTAGGTAAAACCTTTTTAGTATTGGTGTTGACCCAATGGCTTTTATGAATTACATGATTTTTGTCTCATAGGGTAGAATACCTTACACAGAAAATGGACAAAACTGAAAACGTGGAGAAGCTAATCCTGCAGAAACAAATCACTGGAATTGAAAAGGACATTGAGGCCATCAGGTGATTACCATCATAACTATTTTACGGGAAATAACAATCTAGCCTATTAATTCCAAGATGACACTGGTTTTCTTGTTGGACAGGTCTGTTTTTTTGTGTTTGTTCGCACTTTACATAAAGAGATTAAATTGTTTAATCCATATGTATTCCATTGGAATGTTCATAGACTCCAACTCAGACTACAGTCGTGGTCAAAAGTTTTGAGAATGACACAAGTATCGGTCTCCACAAAGTTTGCTGCCTCAGTGTTGATGATGGCAATTTGCATATACTCCAGAATGTAATGAAGAGTTATCAGATGAATTGCAATTCATTGCAAAGTCCCTCTTTGCCATGAAAATAAACTTAATCCCCTAAAAACATTTCCACTGCATTTCAGTCCTGCCACAAAAGGACCAGCTGCCATCATGTCAGTGATGTCTCGTTAGCACAGGTGAGAGTGTTGACGAGGACAAGGCTGGAGATCACTCTGTCATGGTGATTGAGTCAGAATAACAGACTGGAAGCTTTAAAAGGAGGGTGGTGCTTGAAATCATTGTTCTTCCTCTGTCAACCATGGTTACCTGCAAGGAAACACGTGCCGTCATCATTGCTTTGCGCAAAAAGGGCTTCAGAGGCAAGGATATTGCTGCTGGTATGATTGCACCTAAATCAACCATTTATCGGATCATCAAGAACTTCAAGGAGAGAGGTTCAATTGTTGTGAAGAAGGCGTCAGGGCGCCCAAGAAAGTCCAGCAAGCACAAGGACCGTCTCCTAAAGTTGATTCAGCTGCGGGATCGGGGCACCACCAGTGCAGAGCTTGCTCAGGAATGGCAGCAGGCAGGTGTAAGTGCATCTGCACGCACAGTGAGGCGAAGACTTTTGGAGGATGGCCTGGTGTCAAGAAGGGCAGCACAGGAGCCACTTCTCTCCTGGAAAAACATCAGGGACAGACTGATATTCTGCAAAAGGTACAGGGATTGGACTGCCCTTTCCAATTGTTTGGGCCATCCGGAAAACACCTTGTCCGGAGAATACAAGGTGAGCGCTACCATCAGTCCTGTGTCATGCCAACAGTAAAGCATCCTCAGACCATTCATGTGTGGGGTTGCTTCTCAGCCAATGGAGTGGGCTCACTCACAATTTTGCCTAAGAACACAGCCATGAATAAAGAATGGTACCAACACATCCTCCGAGAGCAACGTCTCCCAACCATCCAAGAACAGTTTGGTGACGACCAATGCCTTTTCCAGCATGATGGAGCACCTTGCCATAAGGCAAAAGTGATAACTACGTGGCTCAGGGAACAGAACATTGACATTTTGGGTCCATGGCCAGGAAACTCCCCAGACCTTAATCCCATTGAGAACTTGTGGTCGGTCCTCGAGAGGCGGGTGGACAAACAAAAACCCACAACTTCTGACAGACTCCAAGCATTGATTATGCAAGAATGGCCTGCCATCAGTCAGGATGTGGCCCAGAAGTTAATTGACAGCATGCCAGGGTGGATTGCAGAGGTCTTGAAAAAGAAGGGTCAACACTGCAAATATTGACTCTTTGCATAAACTGAATGTCATTGTCAATGAAAGCCTTTGACACTTATGGAATACTTGTAATTATTCTTCAGTGTACCATAGTAACTACTGACATAAAGATCTAAGAACACTGAAGCAGCAAACTTTGTGGAGACCAATACTTGACCAAAACTTTTGACCACGACTGTAGTATCTGAAGCCTGAGTCAAACCATTGCTATAAAACTGTTGCCGGATTTGCTTTCTCTTGCAGTGCACTGAAGGAGGATGAACTGATGGGGGGCCGCTATGATGACCATGACTGGCAAAAGATTTCCAATATTGATGTGGGTCGAGTAACTGCTGTCATCTCCTCCATTCATATGTTTGTTTTCCTATTGTTAAAAAGGCTTAAATGTTGATGCTAACGTCTTATTCCTGTCCAGTTTGAAGGCATCCGTGAAGCTGAGGACATAAAAAGCTTTTGGCAGAACTACCTGCATCCTTCAATTAACAAAGCCAGTTGGAAGAAAGACGAAATTGAGATGCTCAAGGAAGTTGCTGTGAAATATGGGCACCACAACTGGGATCAGATTGCTGATAAACTTGGAGTAAGAGCAGACAATATTGGTCAAATAGCTGCCTCATGATCATTACGCCCTCCTATCAGTGGGATCCAGAGGTTATATTTCTAGTCCTGATTTGTACAGATTGATTGGACTTTGTTAAGAGAGAAGTGCCTGATACTGAACCGTTAAGTTTCTCGGTAGTAGTTAGATCAAGTGTAATTCCCTGAACATCTTAACACAACCAATTTAGTAAACTATTCAGTGTTATCCATTCTGAACTCCTGTCCTCTCCCCTGTCTGTCACACACAGACCAACAGGACAGCCTTCATGTGTCTCCAGACATACCAGCGCTACATCTGCACCGACTTCAAGAGGGGTATGTGGGGCAAAGTGGAGGACGAGATCTTTAGAGAGCTGGTGGAGAAGATGCGGATTGGGAACTACATCCCTTACACCCAGAGTAAGTCCCCACCACCCAATGTACACCCTGGCTTTTACTGATTACCTATGTTATTGTTGGTGCACATCGATGACTGTTGTTGTTGTCCCCAGCTTACATCCCCTTCTTTGTAAGGCTCCAGTAGGAGCGTAAACTGATAACTGATTAAATTGTATGCACTCACTACTCTAAGTCGCTCTGGATAAATGACTAAAATGTAAATATAAATGCAAAGCTCTCAGAATACTGTCCACTGCTCTACTCGACTGATTTTACTCTCTTGAAAAAGTGATTTTTCAATACAAGATACAGTAGCTTGTCATGTGTTGGGTTCTGGGAATTCAACATGCTTTCTTCATGATTTCTGTTGTACTCCAGTCTCCTATTTCATGGAGGGCCGCAATGCATGCCAGCTGATGTATCGGTGGACTCAGGTTCTGGACCCCACCCTCAAGAAAGGCTATTGGTCGAAAGAAGAAGATAAGGTTTTTGGCTTTTTTGTTGGGAAAAGTATCTTTAGCTTCATCGAATCTGTTCCAAGGACCTTCGATGTCCCCATATGTACAATATAGGTATTTGATAATATAAGTTGTGCTCCGGTTTTTGGTTGTTGTTGCAGATGCTACTGAGAGCAGTGGCTAAACACGGGGCGGGAAACTGGTGGAAGATCCGTCAGGATGTGCCTGGCAGAAATGATAGCCAGTGTAGGGACAGGTGAGGACTAATATTAGCTCTGATCAATAGAGCCAACACATTCACTGGAGTCTCCCTGATGGCCACCCTATTCTAGTTAACTCAAACTTTTAAAAGGTATTATAAACTGTGGTTTGAGCCCTTAATGCTGATTTGGCTGACAGCCATGCATGGCATAAAATTAACTTTTTGGTCCTCCAGCCACTCTGTCAGGTAGATAAAATAAAATCTACCTTGCCACTCAGATTTTTTGGTAACACTTTACTTGACACCCAGCATCATAACACGTTATGACACACTTAAACCCATGTCATAATGTTATAACAGCTGACATAACTTGTTATAATAGGGTCATAACACTGTCATGACACATGTATAAACCCACATTTTTTTTCCCCTGCCAAGAAGTTTCCTTTCGTTTGAAAGTTTTGTTTCTTAAGTCCTTTGTTGTTTTTGTAATTCATTATTTAGTGACATTTTTTTTCCATCATATTTTAAATAACTTGCAGAGAGTACACTTTATGATACTGTCATGAAGCATTATGACCATCCTGTGGAAGCCCCCCCCCCCCTTTTACAAGGCTGCTACGCACTGTTTATTATCTAGATAGATAGATAGATAGATAGATAGATAGATAGGTACTTTATTGATCCCCCGGGGGGGAAATTTCTTTGTCAAGCCGCTACAACAAAACACAGGACTGGTGCAAAATGCCACAACGAAAGTACACAAAAGACAGATACATGATACATAGAGTGGCAGTATGAAAAAGTATAGAAATCCAAGATATCTGGAGTGCAGAAAAGCTATAAAAAGACATTGCATAGTATGGGTGGTTGGCTGAATATGTACACTATACATTGGTGGATGTTGGATGGTTAACTATACTTTAATAGCTAAATGTGTGTATGATATAATTTGGGGTAATAATAGTAATTCCCTTAAAATACAGTAATTCCCTATACATTATGTATAGTCACTTTACATGTACAAATTACCTCGACTAACCTGTACCCCCCGCACATTGACTCGGTACCGGTACCCCCTGTATATAGCCTTGTTACGAACCTGGACCCCCGCACATTGACTCGGTACCGGTACCCCCTGTATATAGCCTTGTTATTTTTTACTTTAGTTTATTTAGTAAAACATTTCTTAACTATTTCTTGATCTCCATTTTTGGTTAAGGACTTGTAAGTAAGCATTTCACGGTAAGGTCTACTACACCTGTTGTATTCGGCGCATGTGACAAATTTAATTTGATTTGTCACTTCACTTGGACTAAGAAAGTACAATTTATGACACTGTCAAGAAGCATTATGACCCTCATAATCATATAAGCCAGACAGGCTTATCACGTACATGCCCTTATGTCAGTCATCAGTCAAAAAGAGGGTGCCTTGTCCTGCTCCTGCATTCATCCCAGTCATCAGCAACAGGTCTTTACACATAATTTACCAGCTATGAAACAAAACGTCAGAAATACTTTGAAAACAGCTACTGCAGCATTTATTTGACTATATAAATGTGATCATACTTGACTTTATTCACGTGGCTAGTGAAATGGACATCTTACACGCCAATGCCAAAATCTATCCGCATTTGGCTGGTGGCGGCCCTGCAGCCATGCTATATCACGGTATGACAACACATTTTATTTTTACTGCTCTAATTACATTGGTAACCAGTTTATAATAGCAATAAGGCACCTCAGGGGTTTGTATTATATGGCCAATATACCATGGCTAAGGGCTGTATCCAAGCACTCCGCATTGCATCATGTGTAAGAAAAGCCCTTAGCCATATACCACACCCCCTCGGGACTTATTGCTTAAATAGAACATAGTATCACTGACAAGCCGTTGTTTCATTCTGTAGGTACGTGGACACCCTGATTGGGAACGTGAAGAAGGGGCCCTTTGACGAGGAGGAAGAGGCACAGCTCAGACGATTGGTGGAGAAATATGGACGTAGGAACTGTTATAGAAAGCTGACTCGCACAGAAACTATATCAAAATAATCAGGTTACCTTTCTTGATGATGGTCTAACCGTTTTATTTTGTCCTTTTTTATAGGTAAATGGTCAAAGATAGCTGCCGAAATGCCTAACAGAATTGACTGCCAGGTCCTTCGACAGTGGAGGAGAATGACAGGGTACAAGGTGAGCCTATGTAGCCTTTACGGCCTACTCAACTCAATCTGTGACACTGGACACACAGTTAATTACTCTCTTGTTTTTGTAAACAGCCCAGACCTCAGAGGGACAGAAGGAAAAAGGCAGTGCCGAGGAGAAAGGCAGTGCCTGTGAGGAGCATCAAGAGAAGGCTGAAGAGGCTAGACAATGATGAACACTCTAGCTCCGATGAAGAGGAGAACGTCGAGATGGAGTTTATGGACAGTGACGACGAGAAGGAACAGAAGAAGTCCTTTGAACTGCACGAGTCTGATCAGGAAAGTGACATCATCGAAGACTACACCCAACCAGACATGGAGAAATGGATCCCCATGCCAGAGAAGCAGTTTGAACGGCCGGGGATGGTGAGGAGCATGATGGTTGAAAGGCCCAGCAAGGACACAACGCAGGAGCAAGAGCAGGCGGCGTCGGAAAGCCAGGCCGCAGCACGCAAGTTCATGGTGGTACGCTCCACCGTCCTGGACCGCTTTGGCAAGCCTACTGCCACTGTCATTGGACAAAACCCCCCAAACCTGGCAAAGAAGGTTCCGGCATTTATTTATTTAGAAACAGTCATGTGATTTGTTGCACCATTATGTGTATAGCTTATGCAGATTTTGAACACCCTAGACAGGCCTTTATGAAGTTGTCAACCTAAAATGAATGCAACTGTTGTTCCAAAATACCACCATCATCATAAAGCAGAGACTAGATCTGCATCAGTAACCATAGCTACATATTTACTTAAATCGGAGTGTATCACAAAACGGGATCACTAGGCAGTTAACATTTAATAAACATTCATCAGCTGTGTAGCTCATTTAAAGTGAGTCTCTTTGTTAATGAACTCTGAAATATGATTATTATTTTAGAATATGTAGTAAAGTTAGCTGGCTAACCCATTTGATTCCTGCTTTGTGATGTAAGTAAAGCAGCATGTACATTCTCTGTGTGTTCCTTCTAAAGGATTACAACAGTGACCTGGCCATGCTCAAGGTGTGCTATGGAGAGGTGAGAAACCTGATCGCTTGGAAGAGAAAAATTGCCACAAAACATGTAAGTCGCCCGGTGAAACTAAAAAATGTTCATACAAATAAATATATTATCAACTTTAATCTAGGTAAGAACAGTGTGTAAAAAATAGTTGTAGGGTTTTGTTGCATGGCCTATCTAGCTCAATCTATGACACAGATTGAGCTTTGTTAATACAGAGGTCTTCTCCTTCAAAAGCCTGCGATGCATGTCTTCTGTTTTCTATCCCATGTATATGTCTGCAGAAAAACAGTGGGTCTACGAGCGATGACCAGGGGACGCCCCACAATTCCCCAAGGCAAAAGGACTCCTCTGCCAACAGTGAAACCTACACCACTGTAAACTATTCCCTTCAGTTGGCAGTCACTCCCTGGGTGGGCAATGTGCTTATGCCCCCACCAATATCTTCAAACAAGCTCCGTGAAGGTACTTTACGAGATGTCACAGGCAATACGTTCCATCTTCTCTCACTTGTAGAAAAAGTAAAATGAGCATTCTTGTTGTTACATAATGGGTTTTGGATGACTGAACCAAGGACTTGACTTGATCTAGAGTTATATACACTAAGTGTATAAAACATTAGGAACACCTGCTCTTTCCATGCTATATACTGACCAGGTTAAAGCTATGATCCCTTATGGAAATCACTTGTTAAATCCACTTCAGTCAGTGTAGATGAAGGGGAGGAGGTCAGGTTAAAGAAGGATTTTTAAGCCTTGAGACAATTTGAGACATGGATTGTTTATGTGTACCATTCAGAGGGTGAATGGGCAAGACAACAGATTTAAGTGCCTTTGAACCGGGTATGGTAGTAGGTGCCAGGCGCACTGGTTTGTGTATCAAGAACTGCAACGCTGCTGGGTTTTTCACACAACAGTTTCCTGTGTATATTATTATAATAATTTTTTTTACCTTTATTTTACTAGGCAAGTCAGTTAAGAACAAATTCTTATTTTCAATGACGGCCTAGGAATAGTGGGTTAACTGCCTTGTTCAGGGGCAGAACGACAGATTTTTACCTTGTCAGCTTGGGGATTCGATCCAGCAACCTTTCGGTTACGGGCCCAACACTCTAACCACTGGGCTACCTGCCCAAGAATAATCCACCCCCGCAAAGGACATCGAGCCAACTTGACACAACTGTGGGAAGCATTGGAGTCAACATGGGCCAGCATTCCTGTGGAACACTTTTGACACTTTTGTATAGTCCATGCTCCGATGAATTGAGGCTCTTCTGAGGGCAAAACGGTTCTGCCCACAAATCTTCTATCTATTGGAAGACCCATTTGCAACCAAGCTTTAACTTCCTGACTGATGTCTTGAGATGTTGCTTCAATATATCCACATAATTTTCCTTCATCATGATGCCATCTATTTTGTGAAGTGCACCAGTCCCTCCTGCAGCAAAGCACCCCCACAACATGATGCTGCCACCCCCGTGCTTCACGGCTGCGAAGTCTCCCCCTTTTTCCTCCAAACATAACAATGGTCATTATGGCCAAACAGTTCTATTTTTGTTTCATCAGACCAGAGGACAAAAAAAAATAAGTCCCCATGTGCAGTTGCAAACCGTATTCTGGCTTTTTTATGGCTGTTTTGGAGCAGTGGCTTCTTCCTTGCTGAGCGGCCTTTCAGGTTATGTCGATTATAGGACTTGTTTTACTGTGGATATAGATACTTTTGTACCTGTTTCCTCCAGCATCTTCACAAGGTCCTTTGCTGTTGTTCTGGGATTGATTTGCACTTTTCGCACCAAAGTACGCTCATCTCTAGAAGACAGAACGCGTCTCCTTCCTGAGCGTTATGACAGCTGCGTGGTCCCATGGTGTTTATACTTGCGTACTATTGTTTGTACAGATGAACGTGGTACATTCAGGCATTTGGAAATTGCTCCCAAGGATGAACCAGACTTGTGGAGGTCTACAATTTTTTTTCTGAGGTCTTGGCTGATTTCCCTTGATTTTCCCATGATGTTGAACAGAGGCACTGAGTTTGAAGGTAGGCCTTGAAATACATCCACAGGTACACCTCCAATTGACTCAAATGATGTCAATTAGCCTATCAGAAGCTTTTTAAGCCATGACATTATTTTCTGGAATTTTCAAAGCTGTTTAAAGGCACAGTCATCTTAGTGTATGTAAACTTCTGACCCACTGGAATTGTGATACAGTGAAATAATCTGTCTGTAATCAATTGTTGGAAGAATGACTTGTGTCATTCACAAAGTAAGTCTTAACCGATTTGCCAAAACTATAGTTTAACATGAAATCTGTAGAGAGGTTTAAAAATATGAGTTTTAATGACTTCAACCTAAGTGTATGTAAACTTCCGACTTCAACTGTACATTTTGGTGAGGTAACAATACGAAAGCACCTCTGACAATTCCCTATGAATTGTCCTGCTGTAAACAAGCAAAACAGAGCTTCCAATTTAACAAACGTTTTGATTGATTAGCATTCGGGATAATGTTTATCCAAGTCTGTACTGTGTTGTGGTGTCAACAAATTGCATATCTGCTTTCACTGAACGTCTCCATACACTGGGGGCCAAAGGTTTGGAATATTACTCATTCAAGTGATTTTCTTTATTTGCACTATTTTTTACATTTTAGTATAAAAGTGAAGACATCAAAACTATGACATATGGAATCATGTAGTAACCAAAAAAGTGTAAAAAATAGTGCAAATAAAGAAAAACCCTTGAATGAGTAATATTTTGACCGGGGGTGTAGTTTTCTAAACCTATCAGAAATAAACAGCACAATGCGGAAGCTTTAATTATCACTTAGCAACGGTTATGGAGGAGGAAAGTGGAGCACTCGGAACGTTCAGACATACAGCATTGGCTCAACTCTATATACACTGAGTATACCAAACATTAGGAACACCTTAATATGGAATTGCCCTCAGAACAGCCTCAATTCAACGGGGCATGGACTCTACAATGTGTCGAAAGCATTCCACATGCTGGCCCATGTTGACTCCAATGCTTTCCACAGTTGTCAAGTTGGCTGGATGTCCTTTTGGGTGTTGGACCATTCTTGATACACATGGGAAACTGTTGAGCGTGAAAAACCCAGCAACGTTGCAGTTCTTGACACAAACCGGTGCGCCTGGCACCTACTACCATACCCCATTCAAAGGCCCATTCACCCTCTGAATTTCACACATAAACAATCCATGTCTCAATTATCTCAAGGCCTAAAAATCCTACTTTAACCTGTCTCCTCTACCCTCCTTCATCTACACTGATTGATGTTTAACAAGTGACGTCAATAAGGGATCATAACTTTCACCTGGTCAGTCTATGTCATGGAAAGAGCAGGTGTTCGTAATGTTTTATATAGTCCATGTATATGACTCTAAATTGATCCTACGTCCTCTTGTGTTTGTAGCGGACATGGTGCGAGAGAGATCAGAGAGCATTGGCCTCACCAAGACCCCAGTAGTGTTGTTCTTTCTGCAGGTAGGCAATGAACCCAAAAAAGGAAACCATTTTATATGAATGAGCACAATTATGCCATTATGTTAGTTTGGCTGGCAAGCACCTAGGCCTATGCGGAAATTCTGGCATGTATTTCTAATGCTGATAGACAAGCACAAATGACTTCAAGCTACATACAGAAAAGATTGAACACGTCTTACAACATATGTTCTTTATTGGCATATCAAGAGCACATGACTAGCTATTATGGTACATAATTAATGCATCATATCATCAGTCCAGAATATCTGAAAAAGGTTAACTGATAATAATGCCATATTTTGAATCCAGTGTCAGCCGATCCTGATCGTATGAACATTTATATTATGCATTTTCTAATGTGATCTGAAAAAGGTCCTCCGTGTAGATGCTGAGGGCTGTAAGGATATCATTAAAATGCGTAACAAACAAGTGAGTATAATTTACTACACCATAAACATAGTCCTCAAACTTTACAACCTTTACACAGTTTTATGTTTTTGCATCTATAATAATTGCTACTTACAGTGCATTTGGAAAGTATTCAGACCCCTTGACTTCTTCCACATTTTGTTACGTTGAAGCCTAATTCTAAAATGTATTAAATTTAAATGTTTCCCTCATCAATATATACACACAATACCCCATAATGACATTGAAAACAGATTTTTTAAAATAATAAATAAAAACTTATTTACATAAGTATTCAGACCCTTTGCTTTGAGACTCGAAATTGAGCTCAGGTGCCTCCTGTTTCCATTGATCATCCTTGAGATGTTTCTACAACTTGATTGGAGTCCACCTGTGGTAAATTCAATTGATTGGACATGATTTGGAAAGGCACACACCTGTCTATATAAGGTCCCACAGTTGACAGTGCATGCCAGAGCAAAAACCAAGCCATAAGGTCGAAGGAGTTGTCCGTAGAGCTCCGAGACAGGATTGTGACGAGGCACAGAACTGGGGAAGGGTACCAAAACATTTATTTTGCATTGAAGGTCCCCAAGAACACAGTGGCCTCCATCAATCACCCTTAAATGGAAGAAGTTTGGAACCACCAAGACAATTCCTAGAGCAATTGGGGGAGAAGGGCCTTGGTCAGGGAGGTGACTAACAACCTGATGGTCACTCTGACAGAGCTCCAGAGTTCCTATGTGGAGATAGGAGAATCTTCCAGAAGGACAACCATCTCTGCAGCACTCTACCAATCAGGCCTTTATGGTAGAGTGGCCAGATAGAAGCCACTCCTCAATAAAAAGCACATGACAGCTCGCTTGGAGTTTGCCAAAAGGCACCTAAAGGACTCTGACCATGAGAAACAAGATTATCTGGTCTGATGAAACCAAGATTGAACTCTTTGGCCTGAATGCCAAGCGTCACATCTGGAGGAACATGGCACCATCACTTCGGTGGTGGCAGCATCATGCTGTGGGAATGTTTTTCAATGGCAGGGACTGGGAGACTAGTCAGGATCGAGGGAAAGATAAACGGCATGGTACAGAGAGATCCTTGATGAAAATCTGCTCAGGACCTCAGACTTGGGTGAAGGTTCGCCATCCAACAGGACAACGACCTTAAGCACACAGCCAAGACAACACAGGAGTGGCTTCGGGACAAGTCTCTGAATGTCCTTGGGTGGCCCTTCCAGAGCCCGGACTTGAACCTGATCAAACATCTCTGGAGAGACCTGAAAATAGCTGTGCAGCGACGCTCCCCATCCAACCTGACAGAGCTTGAGAGGATCTGCAGAGAAGAATGGGAGAAACTCCCCAAATATAGGTGTGCCAAGCTTGTAGTGTCATACCCAAAAAGACTCAACGCTGTAATCGCTGCCAAAGGCGCTTCAACAAAGTACTGAGTAAAGGGTCTGAATACTTATGTAAATGTGACGTTTTTTTTACATTTGCAAAACTGTTTTTGCTTTATCATTATGGGGTATTGTGTGTAGATTGATAGGGGAAAAAACGATTTAATAATTTTTATAAGAAGGCTATAAGGTAAAAAAATTTGGAAAAAGTTATTGTGAGCTTATTGTGACAATTGTGATGTCAATGTATCGGTTTCAGGCGGTACTCATGGGACACAAATCTTGGGAAGTGAAACCAGGTAACACGTTTATATTTGTATATTGCCTTGAATATATCATACCCTGTGAAAGTGACGGCCACTTCTTCCTTAATTCCGTATCGTTTCCCATGCTGTTTTGAATGGACTTAGTGGTTATATCTTCAAATTCATGAAAATGTGGTCATTTTAAAATGTATATAAAATTATATTCTTGTTTGTGGATGAATTGACTTCTACCATATACCTTTTTATTAAGTTTTTACGCTTGAACACCAGTGCACTATTAATTGATATTAAATGTATATTTGTGGTGATTACACCCATGTTATATGTGAATTAAGTTTTATTTACTTATTCTAGCTTTATTGAAAAAAACAAAGCGACAACATGGTCCCAGAACGGGTGCCAGTATGCTGAAGCAGAAGGGAAACAAGCAACAGAAAAGCCAGCAACAGAACAGTCAACTTGTGATGATGATCCCTCAGACCTTTGTCATTACACAGCCTGTAGTACAGTCCACCCGACATCCAGCGGTCCCCTTCACTCCAACTTCCAGACAACAATTCATGCCTTCCACACTTACCCAACCCAGACCCTCTACTCCCAGCCAACCCATACCCTCCACACCTGGTCAACCTGTACCCTCTACCCCCAGCCGACCCATACCCTCCACACCTGGTCAACCTGTACCCTCTACCCCCAGCCGACCCATACCCTCCACACCTGGTCAACCTGTACCCTCTACACCCAGCCGACCCATACCCTCCACACCTGGTCAACCTGTACCCTCTACTCCCAGCCGACCCATACCTTCCACACCTGGTCAACCTGTACCCTCTACCCCCAGCCGACCCATACCTTCCACACCTGGTCAAAATGTTCCTTCTACCCCCAGTCGACCTATACTCCCTGCTCCTGTCAAATGTTCTACCATAATAGACAGGGTGACTGTTCTGGCAAATGAGAATCCCTCAGCAAAGAAACGCAATCGCAAACCTACTGAGAAAGCACAGGCCCTCAATGAGGTCAAGGATGCTGCATTTGATAAAAAATCAGTGGAACAGTCGCCCAAACGCAAAAAAGCCTGTACACAAAGTCCTCCCAAAGGAAACCTAGTTGGCCAACTTTCTAACATAATTCTGTCCCCTCCACAAACTGCCTGGGTCCTGATGCCCAATGGACTTGTGCCAGTCAGTGGCATTGGCATCCAGATGACACCTCAGAATCTACCAGCAAATGCTTTTGCACCTGCTTGTCCATTGCCTGTTATTATCAACCAGCAAGTCCCTCTAACACTAAGTGCTGCTGCAGCACAGGCCTCCTCCAATGTGACCTATGCTGCTGAAGCACAGGCCTCCACCAATGTGACCTATGTCTGCCCATCTCCCTCTACCTCATCCATAGCACAGGGAACTGCCTCCCCATCTGTTTTCTCCTCTTCCTCCGCCTTCACTACCTTCATAAGCAACCCAGTGACCGGCGTGAGAATGACTAACCCAGTCATGCAGACTGTGGCAACTGCTGGTCCCCAGCACAATGCAGTGTCACCTGTTCTCGCTGTCCCCATGAACACGGTCATCTCCACTCCCATCAGACCACAGACTGGCCCGCCTCCAGGCTCTCTTCCGGCCTCATCCCCTCAGGGAGCCTTCCGACTCGTGCAGCTTAACCCCCCTAAACGTGCCCCTCCACCCCGCAATCCAGAGCTAATCCAGTTTGATCCCATCCTGATGTTCATTGAGCACCCGGCCAAAGTGAGAGAGTGGTTGAACGGCAAGAATGGAGTTGCGCTTCCGGAGTTGGACATCACTCTGCCCTACCTTCCCCCCTTGGTCAGCAGCCTGAATACCCTGTCGAGTCTCCTAAAATATAAAACGACGTTGGCAATTAGTGCCTTGCTGGTCCTGCGCCCAGAGGAGAAAGAGAACCAGGAAGAGGAGCAGCAGGTAGCGGCAGTGCGGAGCCTCGTGGCAGAGCGCTTCAGCCATAACCTGGCCTACCTGCTCCTGAAGGCTCGCTTCTTGTCTTGTTTCACCATGCCTGCTCTTCTGGCTACTATCAATCCAGTCAAATTCTCCAAGTCTCCCACCCCAGACCACAGTGATGTGGAGGAGGAAGCTTTCAGGAACTGTCGAGGGGAGCAGACGGATACTGTGTATGAACAGCCAACAACACTGCAGGTGAGTTCCATCTCAAACCAATCTTCCTTCACATGTTCGATACACTGCCTTTCTGTCCTCTCTCACTGAAGCGTTGAGTTGATCTTATGTTCTTTTCTCAGGCCCCTCTGCTAAGCAATGATGGAACAGGAGCGCCTGCCACTTTCTTCTCCGGAATCATCACAAGAAATAAAAGCCGCAACTTCGACATGGACACGGAGTAATAGGAATTGTTTTGGAATGAGGTGTGGTCTTACGGGTTAAACCAGGTTTTTGTGTTTGAAAGTTCTTGCCAATTTTGTTGTGATGTCACAAAAAGGGATGTTACTGGAACTGATAGATGATAGCAGTGGGTAGCTGTATTCTATGACGTCACTCAATACAGTATAGTTGAAATTGCACTTAACGAATGGTTCATATTTGTACTTGTTTTTGTTTATAATTTATTCTTATACATTGTGAAAGGTTGTTATTTTGTAATAAATCATTCTACTTGTTAATAAATGCATATACATGTAGAGAGCACATTGGTCAAATCGACCATCAACAACCATTTCTTTTACAGACCGCATAGTGGTCACTGAGGGTGACATTTTCATGGTGCATAATACTTCAAATCTGTGCAGAAAATACTATCTATGAAACTCATTCTGTCAGTGTGGTTTATTTTGGGCCAGAAATGTCCTCATAGGGGCATACCTCTCCTGTGAACAAATGTTTATTAGCTATTAGCCCAAAGAATTGTGCAGTTTCATGAGCGATTCAATATTCTTGTAACTTTCCCAAAATCCTCAGGTTTTCCAGTAGTCCTGGTTGAAAGATTTCCAGAATCAAGAGGGAATAAACAGGAAGTCCAATCATGATTTCTGGAATTTGCGGAAAGTTACTAGAATTTTGCAACCCTAGTTAAATGGATAATGTTGATGTTTCAATTACTCGAGAAGGAGACAAGTCATAACTCAGGACCAGGTGGAATTGATATTCAATCAAGCGGTTTATTAGATGCAAAGATATTTGGTAACTCGTGCACGGGCTCGTCCCTTCAGCTCTTAGGGAGTCATCAGGAACAAAGAGAGCCCCTAAACATGTGGCACACATACTTATACAGAGCAATAGTAATAAAATGACGTAGGTAGAGTCTGGTAGATTCACACGCCTGACTGGTCGTTGTTATGGAGGGGCAGTCCCTCCTCGGGCGGGGTCCTCCTCTCTCCAGGGTGGGGTGGTGTGTGTGTTTAGGATCAGCTGTTCTAAAAGATGTGTTGGCATAAGGGTTGTGTAACGTCTCGAGCTAATGTGTGTAATACAGCGTTGGTAATAAGCAACATCAAGAATATATTTATTACAATAAATACTACATTGTGTATATAAACCAGTCAATACTCAAGAAAACAATATTTATAAACAATATTCTCCCCTGATGGGCGAGTAACCGGTTTTCTATATTATTAACAATGAAAGTATATTGTACCTTAACTTTAGAAACTACAGTAATCAAGTCAGTATAATACTGGTTTTTATTACCGACAAAACAAGAGGGAAGAAAGTGATTGAGGTCATTGCCTCACAGTCCTTAAACAGGAGAGTAACGAGGTGTCTGTACTACTGCCAATACTCTAGTCACACCATTATTCTGTGTTAGTTTATTGGGAATAAAGGAACATGTTGGTAGGTAGATTATTCACAACTTTCCAAGAAGGCACTACTGTTGTTACACTTTGACAATTACACCTTATTTTCTTAAAGAGTTTGTCTTGGCACACTGTGGCACAAAATGGGGGAAATAAAAAAACCTGAAATGACTCCTACAAAAGGGAACTTGACTCTTGCGTCATAAAACATAATTTCCACATAACAGTTCCACATTTGGATTGGAACCATCTAGATTTCGCTCCCAGTTGATACACCCTTAGTGGCGGGGTTATTGAGCGCGCAGGGACTCTGAGACAATCGTTATGGACAGTCAGAGTGTGTCAGATATGGAGGATGAGCAATGCTGGGCCCAGCTGGAGAACTACAGACTGCTGCTTATAAAGACCATTGAGCCGTCGCAAATCACTCCTTACCTGCGTCAGTGTAATGTGCTAAGCAGTGAGGATGAGGAGCAGATATTCAATGACCCCAATCTGGTCATCCGCCGACGCAAAGTAGGTAAGGCACTACGCTATTTGATGTTATTGAGCAAACAAAGGGTCAAGTGTTCAACTTTCTACTTTGAACTACAATAATTTGGTTGCATTCCAGGTCTTTGTTACAGGCGCACTGCGCTTCTCAGAAGATTGCTATATCAATACAGGCGTTAACAGATGTTAAATAAAGATGACCTGGAATGTGCCACAATCTCCTGAAATGCATGCCCGAACCTTATTTTTAAACCTCAGATCCATGTCCACAGGTGTACTATTGGATATTCTTCAAAGAACTGGTCTCAAAGGCTATGTGGCATTCCTCGAGAGCTTGGAGCTGGATTATCCTCAATTGTATCGCAAAATTACTGGCAAAGAACCTGCCCGGGTCTTTTCTATACTAGTTGGTGAGTAGTTTAGTTAGTTTATTAATTCGACCATTTAAAAAAAAACAAGCACACATAAAACTTGAAAAAAACATACATGCACATTATCGACGATAACAATAAAGTCTTGGACTTATTTCCATTGTGGTCCTTTTGAAACAAGATGGATAGGCAAGCTCAAACACGGATGAACACAGTGTGACAGCTAGATAAGAAAAACATAAAAACAGTTATATCGTAGGGGACATTCATATGGGCACAGAAGACATCAAATCGTTTTTTACTTTAAGCTGCCCAGAGAGGATGTTGTTTTTTATGAATAGGGAAGCTCCAGATAGCCCAGAAAAAGCTGATCAGGGTAGTATTGAAGGTGAATCCACATACTCACAGGAACCCAATTTGCTGCCTTTTGAGGCTAGGGTGTCCCAGATTAGACTGGGTTTGGTAAACAGGAGTATTTATGGTTCTGCGCCCAGATATCTAACTGATTACTTTCCCCATGTTAGGGATGCACACAATCACAGCACCAAATCAGGTGTTGCTAATGTGTGCATATACAGGTTCAGGAGTAATGCTGGGAAAGGTACTTTCTTGTATACTGGAGCCCATAAAACTACACCATGATGTGTTTATGAAATTTCCCCCCCGGGGGATCAATAAAGTACCTATCTATCTATCATAGACAAGTTGTGTATCTTTCATTCAAGTTTGTAGATATTTGTGTAAGATATACTGTAGGATGAATTTCTTGGCAAGATCTTTCAAAGTGCCGGTGTCTGTGACAATGGATTTGGTCCTAACAACAAAACATCCTGTCCTTTCTCTGACATCATAGACACGGTGGGTGAGTCAGGACTGACTCAGTTCTTGATGAGCGAGGTCACACGTCTGCAGAAGGGCCTGCAGGAGGAACGCCGGCGCAGACAGGAGGCCACTTTGGCTGCAGCCATGCAGGAGGACGCCGTACGGCAGCAGCAGGTTAAGGAGAGAGAACTGCGGAAGCAGCAGGAGCGTGTTCAGTGTATGAGGGAGGAGAGGGACCGGCAGTGGGAGGAGGTATGCCACCTGAAGGACGAGAACTACAGCCTTATGCACACCGTGACCAAGCTGAGCGAAGAGAAGAATAGTGCTCTCATGTCCAACCGGGATCTGCAGCTGGAGGTGAGATCGAGGGGGGGTGGGGGGTTGTTGGGCAAACCCAAACACATCAACTTATGACAAAAGCGATCTCTATTGGTTTGCACCTCCAGTACATAAAAAACCTCTGTAGTCAGACGTGGATACATTTGTTATAGAACTGCACAATGTCAATCGGCAACAATGAAAAATGTTTTGATGGGATGTTCATTGATCAATAGATCGAGAAGCTGAAGCACAGACTGATGAAGGCAGAGAGTGACTCAAAAATCCAACGCAAGCAAACTGTGAACCTGAAGAATGCTATTGAGGAGCGACCCAGTCAGGACATGATCTGGCAGCTCCAGAGACACAACGATCTGCTTACAGCGCGCATCCAGGAGCTGGAGAGCTCAGCTCAGGTACGTTTGATCCCTTATCAATCCGTTTCAGTGATAATTTCTCAACAAATATTTGGATATGCAGTGAAATAGGACACTGTACTACACTGGACACATTTTGAATCAAAGCTAGGAGTGGCATTTTGGGGGGTGGGGGGGTTGCAGCTCTTGCAAACCCAAGCATGTCAACTTGTGGCAAAACCACTAACTATTGGTTTATATTTTATGTATAGAAAGAGCTCTGTAGTCAGACATGTTGAGAAATGAGTTATAGAACAGCACAAAGTCAGTCGGCACAAGAAAAATGTATTCACAAATAAAGTGATTGTTCAGATACAGAGTTTTACATTACTGAGCCGAGCCAAGTCGTGCTGGCTTGGTTAGGCATCCACTATAGTTTGGACAACGTGAAAAGAAAATATGAGCACGGTTCATGTGGGGGCGGTTGTGTGAAAAATAATTGGATAAAGTGAGTAGTGTGACAGGATTAATCTGTATGTTCCAGCAGGGGACAGCTCCCTTGGATCAAGAGAAGCTGAGCGCTGAGAGTCTGGAGGACTACAAGCAGCAGTCTCAGGCTCAGCACCAGGAGCTGGTCAACAACATCTACACCCTACGCAGAGATCTGCACGATGCTGAGGCTCTACGGAATCGGGTACACATCACGGCCTGATGCACTGAGCACTGCTTAGGAATAGTTGTAGGAGAAGACTACTGATTTATATTGCATTTCTTACATATGAGCTATTAAACTGCTCTTTCAACACAAGTGCAAAAGGAACAAAAGATTCCAAACACAAATAATATGATTTTCTAAAAAATGCTGGTCCTGAGCATCAGGATGAATATGTTTCCTTATTTTTTTCATCTGCCAAAGCGTGTTCCTCATTCATTGGAATAGCTGGCTGTGTTAAGTTAAATTGTTCAAGTTGTGTTTTCCGATGTGACAAGTTATGTTGTTCCAATTGTAACATATAGGTTTGATTTGTTCTTGCAGTACTTGGAAGCAAAGGAGGTTCTTGACTTGAAGTGCACAACATTGAAGAAAGATTCAAAAATGTATCGGGACCGAATGGAGGACATCCTGAAACAGATGGACGAGGTTATTGGTGAGAGAGACAAGGTGAACATGGTGTGATTTTAGGACTGTGAGTCTTGGACCTCACTGTCTTGGGAAATCCCAACTTCCCCTTCACTTAGTCTCCAAATGACATCAATGCATGACTAAGTGAAAATTAAACTTTAGTGAAAGTTAGGATTCACCCCATACTGCTTTAGTGAAGGTTAGGATTCACCCCATACTGCTTTAGTGAAAGTTAGGATTAACCCAATACTGCTTATATCTTTCATCCAAAAGAGTTGACTTCTCTTTTATCAAAATTAGAGTTGACTATCTGTGTGGTTGTGATCAGAAGCTCATCCACACAGTTGCCATTTGTTTCATATAAACCCCTACTGCAAAGCAAACCAACGCCTTTGTTTTGCGATAGGCCATCGCCTCTCGAGAGGAGTACCACCAGGAGAATTCACAGAGCCTCCAGGAGAAGGACCAGTACCGGAAACAGATTCGGGAGCTGGGTGAGCGCTGTGATGAGCTGCAGGTCCAGTTGTTCCGGGCTGATGCAGAAGTTATGGCTCTACAGACCAGGCTTAACAGAAACACCTGCTCCCCACATGATGTGAGAATGGATACCACCAACCACTTCCATTTAGATCTGTCTTTTAACTCAAATATAAAATATGTAATCAGAATCACTGAACTGGCATTGCAAGCTTTTCAGATTCTGTCTTCATTCACTTCTGTTTGTAAAAGATAGCATAGGATAGCCTATTGATTTTGGAAACATTTATATTGATTTACAATTTCCCACTCAGAAGCCAGACTTTGAGAATGGTTCCTTGCAGATATTGTAAATGTAATTTGCTTCCTGATTTATAATAAATTATATCCATGCAGTATTATTACATTTGCAATGTATAGGGATCTGAATAATTCTACTTCTACTTTTAACCTCTCTGTGTTTCCTCTTTTACAAATTATCTGCAATGATTCATCCACTTTGACAGCTTGGGGTTTCCTGTCTCTGCAACCCACTTTAAATTGAGTGTTCTCTTTTTGTGTACTCTCTGCCACAGAAAAGCCAGACCAGTGAGGAAGACTGCAGAGATATATTAACCGAAGGCAAGAAATCTATAACAAGTGACAAATAATAATCATAATAATCATCACCAAAATAAATATTCAACAATGATCAGAAAAGTTTTACTTTTTGTGTTCATGTTAATCATAAGCTTAGCTTGATATATCATTTGACCATGCTTTTTGAACTCCCAGCATTCTATGTCGTTAGCTACATTAAAAAAATCTTTATCACAGCTAGTAATGTGGAGCAGCAATGTCAGACATCGGGGGAGGATGACGTGTGCATTGCTTTGCAAGTCCACCCGTTGGAGGATAATATCTCAGCAGTAAGTACATTGAATTGTTTATCTCTTGACTAGTTCACATCTGTCTGGCCTAGGTTTGTGAGGTCTTATTATATAATAAGCCACTTGTTAGTAGTCACTACATCACGTCAACTGAATCTCAATTCTCTCCATCTGCATTGAACACACTTCATAATAAATAAAATAATATGAAGTTTATTGTTGTGTATTGTGTATGTATTTTGCTTTGCTCCACCTGACAGGAAAGAGCTTTATCAGAGGATGACTTTTCAGACTCCAGCAAGCCCAGAAGGAGGTGTAACTTCTACTACAGAAGGTTGGCAAGTTTATATGTTTTAGAGAAAACCATATGAGTATTTGTTGAAAATGCAGTATCTGTATTTTGTCCAAAATTGTCACCATAAGGGTAAAACTCCCATACATAACCCGCTATGGGTTATGTATGGGAGTTATTTTGGTGAGGGAAAGGGACTTTTCTGCTGCTCGTGTTATCCTGTACTTTGTAAAAAATAAAATAATATATATATACAGTATATATAATGATTTCATTCTTCAACAACAGGAAACGTGCCCTTAGGAGGTCAAAGGCCACATGCAAGGAATGCACACCTTGTGTCCTGGACAACAGCAGTGGAAGTGACAACACTGACACGGATGGGATGTGACAGAGAGGGTGAACAGAGTGGCTGGGGGATGGCAAGGTCCTTCAGAAACATAGCTAGTTTACTTTCCTTAACAAAAATATTAGAATTATTAAATCAATTTAAATAATAATTTTGTTGAAATTATGTATACGTTTAATCTTTGTATTGTTCTAATAAAATTGAAATATTTTGAACTGTGACTGCATGATGAATGTGTTTCTGTATGCAAGTTACTTGTACCAGAGACGGTATAGAAGCCTTCCTCTAATATATTTTCTTGTACCTCTTAATGTGCATTTTTAGTCATGCAAAAGCATAGGAAAGTGGATACTGTATAGCTAGTACGAAATGCAAAGAAAAGGTAGAGGGGTTGTCACTAGTTACCACAGCCACAAAGTCCAAAATAGCTATATTGTAAACATAAAAACTAAACAATTGCTTTTTTATCTTAATTTAAGGTTAGGTTTATGCACAAGGTTAGCAGTGTGGTTAAGGTTAGGGTTCAGTTTAGGTTTAAAATAATTTTTTAAGATGATAAATTGTAGAAATGGGCGTGGTTTGTGACTTTATGACTTGTGGCTGTGGTAACTAGTGACGACCGTAAAGAGGGGGACTGCCAGATCAGAGGCAGTATGGATGTAGGGACGTTCTCTTGATAAGTGTGAATTGGACCATTTTCCTGTACTGCTAAGCATTGAAATTGTAACGAGTACTTTTGAGTGTAAAGTAAAAAGTACCTTTTCTTTAGGAATGTAGTGATGCTAAAAGTTTAAATTGTCAAAAATATAAATAGTAAAGTAAATTACATATACCCCAAAAAACGACTTAAGTAGTACTTTAAAGTATTTTTACTTAAGCACTTTACACCACTGCTAAAATGTCTTTGGTGAAGAGGTGTGGTACACACTTGCTCTTTGGCATTTATGGTATCAAATAAAATAAAATATTATCTAATTGTATTTGTCACATGCGCCGAATACAACAGGTGTAGATCTTACAGTGAAATGCTTACTTACAAGCCCTTAACCAACAATGCAATTTTGAGAAAAAAAGGTTATTGGGACTAAAAAAAATCTCGCACCGAACTGCGAATGTGCATGCATTCAAATCAAACGCACTCCTTCGCTATACAGTTGTTTTTGACAAAAATGAAAAAGTGTCAGTTTGTCAGTTGGAGTAATAATAACATGTTCAACTGCTTAAGACTAGCTTTGTTCGAATACCCATACTAACATAATGTATACTACGTACTTAATGAGTTTATACTACATACTGGGTGCGTTCATAAATTCACTCTGGCCATCTACTCCGATATCAGAGCACTTTCGTCTGAGTGTACAAGAGCACAGAATACATTATACATTTACAAACGCACAACGGGTGGGTATGGCCAGTGTTGGTAAACGTCGGCAAAAAGTTATTAAATTGTTGCCATAAGCACCAATGCTCTGGATAACATGAAAACAACCTAACCAGTTCTGCAAGGGCGAGTAAAATAGTCAGAGTGAGGTGTTCTCTCATTTGTGTCTGGAAGTAGCTAGTAATCTAGCCAACGTTAGCCAGTTAGCAGTGGACGTCTGGCTGAGGATCAACACTACTCCTCTGCACACTGGACACTCTGAACGCTCCCAGAGCGAAACGCTCTGAATTCACGAACAGACAATCTGACAATGATCTGTCAAAGGAGTAGGGTTGATCCTCGGCCAGAGCCAATCTCGATGTTGCGTCTCTGGGTTTAGAAACTCCGTGTTTAGTCGTTACAAACCTCGCCCCGATAGCGTCAAGGATCTGTTGTCATAGCGACGAATGGACGCTGTGGCTGGCTCGGATGGAATAGCGAGTTAGCTTCATAGCTAAACTCAATCGAACTTCAGCTAACGTGATAGTCAAATAAGTATTACCTCTTTATACTATATAGCTAAAATAGAATACAGTGTATTGTCAGGCAATGTAGATGTTCAACTATGTCTAGACTTGGCGCTTGAGCTGTTTTGCTAAGTACTGAAGTAGCAAATAACGTTAGCTAACGCGTTACAGTTGTTAGCTTCTTGATTGCGTTGCATGTTTCGGTAAACTACACAAAACCCCTCTCGACATTATGGCTGATGTTCGTGTCATTCCAAGTGGGAAAGTCTACCGCCAGATGTTTGACGCCCAGGTAGGCTATAGGTTGTTTATTGATATGAAATACTAAATGTGATTTCCTCTTAACAGTGTTTCGTACTGTCTATGTTGTTGCACGTTAATGCCAGTTATCAATTTTATCTTCAGGTTCAGCTATCAAGGTCTCTACATGATACTCGGAGGAAACGTGAGACTAATGAAGGATTTTTACCAAGGGACAACCCTCCTCTTAGTAGGGACTCAAACACTGGTCTGCAGCAGCGGATTAGAACTCATCAGGCGGAAACCCACCAATGCACAGAGGAAATGGCTGTTAGGTACAGGCGCTGTGGAATACAAGTTGCATCCTTCTTGCATACTCAGAACACATTCCCCACTGGGTACAGACGTAAATTCAACGTCCACTTTTGTTCAACGTAATTTCATTTAAATTACATGGAAACAACATTGATTCAACCAGTGTGTGCCCAGTGGGCCATCGCTTATTGTCATTATGCTATAGGCATGTACTTTTGAAGGGTGCGTCTGTCTGTCTGACCATGTTTGACACCACAGGGACCAACTGTTCTCAGGCATTAAGCATTGCCAGACGAGTGAGGAGCAGCTTGTTGAGGAGGAGATCCGTGGACTACCTGACCATGTTGGCAAGTAGCACACTAACATTTTGCAAGCTTAAACATTGTACGAGGGTGGGTGATGAGTGATGGTAGGCGAATGCAGACTTGTGCTTGTTTTGCCTGAGGTTATTGATCCATTCCTTCTTATCTCCGCAGTGGCAGAAAAGCCAGGGTCAGACATCATTGACCGCCTGATGGAGAAAAAGCAGAGGAACCACCTAGAAGCTGTGGCACAGTTGCACAGGGGCCTTTCTGTGCTCAGTGTGGTAGGCACCTAATATACACTACGGTACCAAGTTTTAGTTTATATATTGAAGCAGTCATAGGCATAATATAATTTTTTTAGTAGTTACTTTAAGTTAGTACAATACAATATTGAGGTATTCAATGTAATGGCAAGGTAATTATATAATTATTACTATAATTGTAGTAGTTTAGAAGTGACACAATGCCTTATTGTTCGCAGGAGTATGAGACATTATTCAGGCAAACTGGGCAAGAGGTGCTGTACCAACTCTCAGTGTACGATGGCAATGTGGAGAAACAAATGCAGAGGATTGAAAATATTTCTGATTTGGAGAAGTTCACCTTACAGGTCAGAATAGCCTTAAATGGCTTCTCTTTATATGACATCATCAATTAAATAAATAACCAGCAACAACAATTTGAATTGTCACAACTTCTCTTACAGGAACTTCATGAGTTCTGGGATACAGTGAAACAAGAGTGGGAGATGAGGAGGAAGTGGATCAAGGATCTGGATGATACCCTGACTAAGTATGAGTCTGACAGAACCGCCATGGTGAGTCTTATACAACAGTACTATAAATATTCACTATGGACATTACTTGATATTGTTCTTGACATTGTTCTATTGGTGTCCAGATTGCAGCTTTGCTGAGAAAATACACAGGGAAACTGGAACAAATCTGCTACGTAATGCCCTCTGATATCCACCGACTGATCAATAGAGAAGCCATGGTAGGATGTTCTTGGTGCATTATCGTCAAGGTAGTGTAGGAATGACCCTAACTGCATTGCATGGAGACACTTATGTCGCCTCCCTCCGCAGATGATAAACCAGGCTATTCTAGCAAATAGACGAGCAGTGGCCAAGCTCTACCTGAACCTGATGGAGAATGATCTACAGAAGGAGCTATTCCACCGACTCAGATGGGAGGACAAGCTGCAAGACTGGAAGAGGTTTAGGGTCCTTGGTGTGGTTAGCAGGTTCAAGTAGGTTGTTTCTTCAGTGTTCGACAAATTAATGAATCTCTTCTGTGGAAGATCTAGTAGGCTATTCTCTGTCTTTAACTTTGACTACCAAAAAAGTCTGCATCCTTATATTTGATTAGTGGTGTCATAATTGCTTGTTAACATCTAAATCCCATCAAATTTTTGCCATTAGAGATTTCATGGGAAGCCCTCCAGTCCAGTGTCCCAAGGACGCACAAGCTATTCTGGACACCATGCGTGCGGCACAGCAATCTTTTCGAGAAAGACGTATCAAAATTCTTCAGTCACTCGCGTGAGTGAGCAGGCAATTTCCCATTGTTGTGGGACAAGTCAGTGTGTCACACTTACTTAGGGATACATCAGACAGATATGACGACAATGATTGATTTGTTGTGTGTTGGTTTATTTGTAGTGCCATGATACCTCCAAGATGTTCAAAGACTCTAATCACTGAGTGGTATAACTCTTTGTCATCTGTCAACGAGCAAATTGGTGAGCAAATCCTTGTTCTATGCAGTATTACTATTATGTTTATATGCAAGTTTATATGCAGGTTCTGTGTTTTACATTTCTGTTTCCTCAGATTGTATGCACATTGATTCAATGAGTAAGCTACATTCCTATTATGAAAATACCTGGCAAGAATGCCTAACTGAGGTAGAAGAAGTCCAGGTACATCGATCTTACTTAAATTTTCCACCTTATAGATCACTTTATTTAAAGCCCATCTAGGGACTGATTCTGAAAACCGCCACAAGCTAAAGCATGATGGTGCAATGCACCTAACTCTCAATAATTCATTATGTCAATGTTTTAATTGTATCTGCCCCTATCAAATAAATTATTATTATATTATCTTAGAATATTTCTCATTTAATTGACAAATCTGTAAATGTACCCTGTAACCATGTCAAAGTCACATTTTCCTTTTCATTTGTTTACTTAGAAAGAAATTACTACATATGGGGTTTCTCCAGAAGAGATCCAGGACATTGTTAATGCTGAGTTCCTGCCTCTGATTGGGAAATGCCAGAGCCAGACAGAGGAGCGCCTTGCCGCCATGGATGTAAGTCCTGGGAAAAGAGAAAGTCAATGACAGCACTGTATTTTTCATTCATCCTGTTAAAGGTTGGTGTATTTTTCATTCACCCTGTTAAAGGTTGGCCCTGACTTTTCATCTCTTACCCCAGAGAGCGTTTGAGTCTTTGGCCAAGAGAGCTGCTGTGCTGAGTAAGTCCCTTTTCAAATTCACACGTGGAGCATCTCACCTGTGGGAGGTGCACAGTGCCGGGTTGCAGAGGAGAGAGCAGGAGCTGCAGGACCAGCTGGACGAGGTGCGCTACAGTCAGGAGCATGAAATCCAGGTGAGCATCACTCCCAGTCCCCACCACCAGCCCCCGCCAGCACTGCCCTGTCACTACAAGGACCAAGGATACTGATAGCAGAACAAGATCCCCTGATAACTCCCACTGGTGTCTGTTTTCCAGAAGAAGGAGGCTCATCTCGATGTTATGTTGGACAGACTGAGACAGGAGAGTACTGAAGAGGCACTCAAAATCACGCTGGAGAAGACTGCACACTCCCTGGATGAAATAAAACTTGTGTAGGCTACTTACTATTGGTTGTTTTTCCAGAAATATAATAGTATTTCTCTACAGGAGTTTTTTCCTGGCCTGGTCCCAGTACTGTATGTGCTGTGTAGACAACCTCACATACACTATGTGAGCAGACTAGGTGTTTCCTACAGCTGTTGTATGATTTCCGTAGATACATGCACTTCTACAAAGAAGAGGTGGACGCAGTGGAAAGTTATCCTGCCATGGTCTTGGAGGAGCTGCACTCTTACAGCTCTGCCGTCAGTCGATTCTTCAATGTCAAGGAGATATATACCGGTTGTCAGGTACAGATTTAAGATGTAAAGCAATCCACTATTACTATAAAGATTAGCCTTGTACAGGTCATTTGTTAGTCACTTTAAGGGTCTATCCTTTAACCACAGGACTCTGAGGAACTTCACTACCTTTATCCCACCATAAGCCTTGGTGAGTTGGATATTGTCCTTTAGCAGCAGTTAATTTCAATGGTGTGACATTGCTATGTATGAGCGAACATTTGTGTGATGTTGGATCAATAGATCTAAGTGGGAGGGCCAGTGTGAAGAGGACAAGACAGATCACTGTACAGGGAAGGAAACGTCCGGGAGGATTCCAGAAAAGTCCAAATCCAGCACATTCATTCTTTGATGAATTTGACACTGAGGTACAAATCCATGCAAAAACACACGCTGTTACTTTTATTTTACCATGGCAGTGTAGGCATGAAATATAAATTGTTTCTCCTTGCTGTAGGATGACATTGATTCCCATCAGGAGTTTCTTGACTCTCAGTCCAGTGAGACATTCTGCACCTCTAAAGGCAATGTGTACAACGGCCAGAGCTTTGTCTCTCAATGGGACACGGAGCAGGATTCCATTCCATCTGAGATGGAGTTGGTTGTGTTCCCCAGAAGTCTCCTTGCGGATCTACAAAAAGAGTACAGGCCTGGATAAAACCATTTATCTGTAGTACTTATTTACTGTTGAAGAAGAGCCTCTTTCTGAACAATGTTCCTCTTTCCTCATAGTGTACGTCTGTTGTTTTTTAATCACCTCGAAGAGAGATATCAGACGGTTCTGACCAACACTATGAATATTGTGGCAGCCAAGAAGGAGGCGCTGAAGTCAGAGAAAGATCTCCGACTGCACCTCCACCAACCACGGGCTAAGAGAATCGAGGTGGACATCCACAATGTCCGTGCTGGTGAGAAGATTAACCCATCTCACCTTCAAAGTCCACTCAAAATAAACAGTCCTCCCCGTAATTTACTGTAAATTAATTTACATTTGTCTGTCTGTCTGCCCTCTTTAGCGGAACTGGTACTGCACAGAGATCGTGTGGATAGTCACTGTAAAGGTATCTTGCAGGCCCTTGGCAACTGCAGAACGCACTTCGACGAACTCCAGATTCGACAGCACAAACTGACTGAGGACTTCAGATCCCAGATTTACAGCATGGAGGATGTCTTTACCTATGCCACCAAGTCAGACGTGTAAGGACATTTGTGGATATCTAACGAAACGTTTAGAACATCCATTTACGTGCGGAAATGAAGGCCTATGTTGCTCTTTTTCTTCTTTGTTTTCTCTTTGTCAATGCATCACTGCTTGTCTCCGACCTCAGGCTGGTTGGCCTATGTGGTACGCTGCAGTCCAATTTGAAGAGCCACATGAACATCATTCAGGCATCACAGAGAAACTTCAGACAGACTCTGGAGTCCAAGCTGGATGGCCTAAGAGAGACCAACGTCCAGTTAATCAAATCCTTTAAGTAGGAGTTGTTCCTCTATTCTGAGTTGTTCCTCTATACTTTTTTAAATAGGGTGTCATAAAGTACGGATTATTTGGTAAAGGATGGCCTTTATGCCTGCAGGCTGTTCTCAGATGGAGGGAACTTCACACCCAAAGAGATAGAGGCTTATCACAAACGGATAGAGAAAATGGTTAAACGTATCGACACCAACGATGAGGCCACAATGCTGGATATGGAGGGGACAGAGTCTAAGTGTCTGGAGCTGGTATGAACAGCACATCACTTGAACTAAGCCCAAAGAAAAGTCACATTACATGCATTTGTTTTGACCTAGATTATTTCAGTGTTACATATTTGTGCTGAGCTTTGCCATACCAATGTTGAATTTCCCCCTTAGGCGAAGGATGTGATAAACAGATTTGAGGAGAAATTCCACTTTTTGACAGTGGATTTGAAGTTTCTGGAGAAAATCCAAGGAATGCTAACAAATACACAGGTTCAGATAAAAACAGAGGTACATTATTATTATTATTATTATTATTATTATTATTATTATTATCTGGTCTGCCTGCCTCTCATGAAGGCTCTCTTGTTTACCTTCTTGCCATTACTCATAACTTACACCCACAGGTCAAAATGTGTCTGTTTCTATATTACAGGCAACAAAGAGCAACATGCAAAACAAGAAAATCAACAGCCTCCTGACAGAGTTAAAAAGTATGGTAGATACTTGTGCCAGAAGCAGTCCAGAAAAGGTACTAAAATCATTCGAAATGTGTGCTGATTGATTTATATTTTTCTCTCGTAAAAGACTACTAGACAGAGCCTCGCACGTAATATATATACACTGGGGGACAAAAGTTTGGAATATTACTCATTTAAGGGTTATACTTTATTTGCACTATTTTTTACATTGTAGAATAAAAGTGAAGACATCAAAACTATGACATAACACATATCAAATCATGTAGTAACCAAAAAAGTGTTATATTTTATATTTGAGATTCTTCAAAGTAGCCACCCTTTGCCTTGATGACAGCTTTGCACACTCATGGCATTCTCTCAACCAGCTTCATGAGGATCAGCACAGGAATGGAAGACCCAGAAGTACCTCTGCAGAGGATAAGTTCATTGGAGTTACAAGCCTCAGATTGCAGCCCAAATAAATGCTTCACAGAGTTCAAGTAACAGACACATCTCAACATCAACTGTTCAGAGGAGACTGTGAATCAGGCCTTCATGGTCGAATTGCTGCAAATAAACCAGTACTAAAGGACACCAATAAGAAGAGACTTGCTTGTGCCAAGAAACACGAGCAATGGAAATTAGGCCGGTGGAAAGTTGTCCAAATTTGAGATTTTTGTTTCCAACCTCAACCAAATGTAGATGGCTTGGGATGAGTCGGACCGCAGTGAAGGAAAAGTAGCCAACAAGTGCTCAGCATATGTGGGAACTCATTCAAAACTGATGGAAAAGCATTCCATGTGAAGCTGGTTGAGAGAATTCCAAGAGTGTGCAAAGCTGTCATCAAGGCAAAGGGTGTCTATTTGAAGAATCTCAAATATACAACACTTTTTTGGTTACTACATGATTCCATATGTGTTATGTCATAGTTTTGATGTGTGCAAATAAAGCAAAACCCTTGAATTAGTAATATTCCAAACTTTTTGCCCCCAGTGTATATATTTATTATTGTTTTTGCATTAATAACAGCATTTTTGTACTAATTGTCCTAATATACGTTCATTCATTTTCCCTCTTGTAGACAGTGACGAAAGATGATGTTTTCACTTTTACATGGTCTTTAATAGAGGAATTGAAGGCACGATGCCATTATCTTGAATGCTTTTTGGTAAGTCTGGATTTAAACTCTTCTATATAAACATACATAAAGACAGCTTATCCATAAACACATTGTTGAATGAGAAATGGGACTGTAGCGCATTTTACTGTTTTTGTTGATCCATAGTTTTTATCGTTGCATTGACAATGACTGAGGCCCAGCTAGGGTTCAATGCAGTGTGTTTTGTGTGTAGAACCCTTCCATGGCAGTCCTGATGCCCGGATGCCCTCTCCAGGGGGCCTTCGCTGTAGCGGCACGCCCCAAGTCCCGCAAGTCAGCCAGCCCTGCCACAGACGGCCTGCTCCAGCCTAGCCGCATGGGGGTGTCCTTCATGGATGATGTTGCCGTGGGGGTCATCAGGGGGCTGCTGAGGTCAGAGAGAAGCTCACACAGCCTGTAATAATACAATCCGTAACTCTGTTTATAAGGCCATAGAGAATCATGTTCATACACACAGTATCAATTTATGATAGTGGCTGCCAGAACTCCCTGGTCAAAGAGGAGATGGGCCAATTTAATGACTGAACTTTTACATGAGAAATGCAGTGAAAAGGAGAACTAACATTCTCTGATGATTCCTCAGGCTAAGCAAGCCTAAAGTCACCCAGGAAGCCAATTCAGAGTCGACAGAGAGGGCCTCAGCAGCAGTCACAGGTACCAGCCATGTTGGCTTACAATGATGTAACCCACTTCAGAGGAAGATGGAATTCAATCTAGCCAATAAGAACTAGCCTGGTGCCCCGACTCTGAGCCATATTGCTGTTTCTACTTAGCTATGCTAACGTACTAAGTGGTGTGTCTGGCTCCCAGGCTAGCCAAGAACAAATGCAAAAAAAGTAATGCTGGTTCCAGTAAGATGTCATGTTTTGTCCCTCTGTGCTCTCTGTAGTCAGGTTGTCGTCTCCTATTGGGCAGAGGTCAGGGGATTCTGCCGAATCTGTCAGTGCACAAAGGTCAGAGGGAACCTTTTAATGTTGTTATCACTGGGGCACAATAATGCAGAAATCACTTGTAGTAACAGTAGAGTTACTGTATAGCTTGTTAATAGATTAGTATTGCTGGTCAGTTTACATGGAGACCTAAGCACTCACATCTATTTATTTTCTAGTGTGAAGAGGTTTTCCAAACCCACTCGCTTTGACAAGAGATTCCAGATGTTTGGTCCCAAACCAGAGACGCATGGCGTGTGAGTAGTCCCTAATAGCACAGCAGCATGCCTTATTGAGATCAATGCTTTCCAGATCAATACTTATCTCACTGCTAAAGATAACATCTGTCATTCTTTCAGAACTGCCTTCAAAAGTTTGATAACCAGCATTCTTTGGAAGACCAATGACATTCTTCTCCAGGTTGCTGAGGTAACAGCTCCTTCTTTATAATCTGCAATTAAACCCAATACTGCCATGTGTCATTTGATCCTATGTTATTTGTAGTAATGTCTAGTATTCACATTATTCAAAATTGTCCCAATGTTTATTGCCAGTAACACTAATTTAATTGTGTGTGGCGATCAGGAGTTCTATAAGAAGAAGGAACGCCGGCCTATCACAAGGCCTCAGTACCTCCAGGAGACGTTTGAACAATGTGCAGAGGAGATTAACAAAAGGTTGCTCATCTACCAGAGCCAAACTCAGGACTACCACAATAACTGTCTGCAAGGTTATCATGGACTTTTGCATTTCCATCGATTGGGTACAGTTGAGTTGATTGGGTGCAGTTGAGCTGATCTTGTCACGTGTTCCCTGACTTTGGACAGAATTCCGACAGCAGCTGAAGGACATTGAGGATTGTCTTTCCAAGGTGCCAGGGGTGCTCATCTCTAACCTGGGAGAACAACACCTGGAGAGCCTGAGCCAGGACACGGACAACATCCGTCAACAGCTAGGCTTCACTCTGCAGGAGAGCGAGAGGAGAAAGGTACTGTGGCCCTGTCTGAATACCCTTCCTTTGTCTTTCCTTGAAGGAAATCTCTGATCTGACAAGGTAAGATTGGTGAAAGCAATAGAGTGGAAACCATGGGTTGGATTCAATCCGTATCGCCGAAGGTCCGCGTTAAAATTGAAAGGCAATTTCCGATTGAGCCGACATATGCAGCGTTTACAGTGAATGCAGTCTCTGCGACCGTGGGAACATTGTCTTTAACTGTCAATTGCGCTATACTGTAAAGCAGACCTTCAGCGCGGATTGAATAGAGCCACGTCTTCATCTATTCACTCATAAATCAGTAATTATCTCAAGGGACCCCCAAACAGAGCCTATGAAAGCACACGGCTACGCCTAAAGCCGGTAGGACCAGGGGGTGGAAGTCAGTCATACTAGTGAATCTCCTGGTATGGAAAGGCATTCATGTCTGTAACTTGGCCTTTCAGAACAAGCACAGTGGCAAGCTGAGTGTGCGTCTGAGCCATCCTGCTTGTGAGAAAGAGCTGGAGGCCTTGAATCGTGCTGAAGAGGAGAGACAAAGAGAGCTAACCAATGCCATAACAAACACTCTGCAAGAGCTACAAGTAAGCACCGACCATATCCACATCTGTTTTCACCTTATCAGCAGTAGAGAGTTGGCAGTTTGGTGGCTGTGAGTCTCATGTATGCACATCATTTTTTTATTAGAATATACATTTTGTTGATTTCAGGCATGTGTGAGGAAACATGGGGAAGAGTTTGTGAGAGCACTCACCTCTCTGACAGAGAACCTGCTGTTCCAGATGGACAACCTCCTGACCGTAGATGAGGTCCAAATTGGCCGTAAGTCTCCATCCTCGCAAGCCTTGTTGATTTAAAAGTCAAAATAACAGCCTTACGTTTGATCCGATCTGAAATTGTAGAAGCTGAAATGAAGAGTGAAAATGTCACCACTCTAATTCGCCGAAAACAAGCTGGCATTCCGCTAGACGAGAAGCCAAGTGCACATGAAATACAGAGAGGAAGCAGGTAAAACACAGTCTGGCAGTGAAAAGAACAAGATGGTGGTACAGTAAAGACTGGAGCAATATTTTCATATTGTATACCTCTTTATTATTTACGATAAATACAGTCCTAGAAACGTAACCATAGGACATTTTATGTGGTAGAATGTGGCCAGGAATCTCTTACTTTGGATCCAGTGCTGATGGTCCAGTGGAGCAACCATGCAAGGAAACAGCCTCTGTCACCACTGCCAAGACCACCTTAGTTCACCTGAGAACAGTGGAGGCCCGTGACTCTATGTACCAGGTAGGAGGCCAAGTCATTAACCTCAGACATGTGAGCAGACACACACAGAGGATAGCTATAATACATTACATATTAGAATGTTCAATTAAATAGGATGTCTGTTGTAATATTTGTGTTTGGTTTGTGGCCCACAGCGCTATGAGCAGCGGTACAGAGAGGAGCTGGCCCGGGCCGTGCAGGAGAGCCAGGTCCAGAGGATGGCGGTGCAGTGCTGGGAGGAACACTGGAGAGGCTTACTGAACACTCTGACTCAGCTCAACGCTGAGTGACCACCTAGCAACTCTGCAACAGAACTCACCGTTTTGTAGTGCAGCACTAGATTAGATTAAAATTAGATTTTCCAGTGACAAACAAATTAATGGTTTGCATTTTCCTTTCTCTTGCTGCCACTAAGGGATTAAGAATACTGTTTAGGCAAAATGATGTGTGTGACTAATATTTCCTAAACGTTATATTCATCATGATTGGCTAGAAAACACAGTATTCAATACACAGATAGTGGATTTTTGTTAATTCTGGCCGGGATTTAATCTGATCTCAGATTGTAGACAATACGTATTTGAAAGGCAATCTGCTTTATCTCCTAAGATATTGCACAAGTTGACTGCAGGTATTCACTTAAAAAGTAGCTACATATATTCAAATGTATTGAAAAACTTCGAAGAAATAGTTGACGGTATTGACAGTATTGTAAAACCATCCCAAATACCAGAGTATTCACAATATACAGCACAAGCGTCTTTGTCAGTATGAATTAAATTATTGGTCCTGCCTTGAAGACTATTATATTTACACTACCTTTCCTATAGATTTCTGTAGTATTCAATTATTACTTTAAATAAACGGATAGCTAAAGCGCTCTTTGTCTCGGCATGACATTCTAGCTTGTCATAAAGCTATCTGCTCCTGCTAGCAACATATCTACTTATTGGAACTACGCTGAACAAAAATATAAACACAACATGTAAAGTGTTAGTTTCATAAAAGATCCCAGAAATGTTTCATATGCATAAAAAGCTTATTTCTCTCAAACGTTGTGCACACATTTGCTTACATCACTGTTAGTGATAATTTCTCCTTTGCCAAGATAATCCATCCATATGGATTTCCACGAATGTCCCATTTAGGATTTCAATATATTTCTCTACACCGGCAATAACATCTGCTAACCCACGTGTATGTGACCAATAAAATGTGATTTAGGCTTAGCTACAATGCTACAGTTGTCAACACTTGTTGTCCCAGACGCAAAAGAAACGGCCACGGTCCAATGGCGAGCATCAATTGGTGTAACTTTACACCATAAACGCTGATATCAGAAAACGCCCCTAATTACAAACGCTACTGATAAATTACCAATGTTTATACAAATGAATGTTGAACGGAGAGAAGTAAACTGTAAACTGCTCTACCTAACTATCTAGAAGGATGATATCAAGTAGATATCTTTACACGGTCGTTCTCTTTCGATGGGGAAACATTTTCTTGGTACTCTTATCGTCTTTTCAACGGATCCGAATAGCTCAGGAACTGCTGTAAATATATCGTTAAAAATCACTCAAATATTCTATATTCGATCATTTTCACAAAATGCTAGTTGGTTAACTAGCTTGTCCATCACTTTGTTCTATTTGATGCGGTATTGAGGCAATATCGTAGTAGAGACGCCCTGTGATTGTATTTTGTCTAGAAAGATACAGCTTTTGTCAAAAATATACTTTTCGTTGCAGGTTATGAGAATTTACTCAACAGGTTAGGACGAGTCGGTTAAGGTTAGGAAAAGGGTTAGGTTAGCTAAAATGCAAAATAAAAACCATTGACGTCAATTTGACAAAATCTGTATCCAATCTAGACATGACCCTGTGATTGGTAACTATAAAAACACGCCACTTCGATACAGTTACGACCGGAAATGACTTGTAATAGCGGGTTATAAGAGCATTTCCTAACCTTGACCTAATTATACTAAACCGCTACTACGGAGGTACAACATCGCGAGACTTCATGGAACACTTGCAAAACAGAGAAGTGAAAAATGTTAGTTAATTTTCTCAAAATCTAAAGACATAACCTAGACGTCTTAAGTAGTTGAACGTGATTATTCCAACCTCATGAAAGTGACAAACGGACACGTTTTCATTTTCGTCAAAAAACAACTTTGTATAGAAGGAGTGCCTTTGATTTGAAGGCCTGCATATGCGCAGTTCGGCGCGGAGACGACCGTTAGACCCAATTACGTGTTTCTACGCATGAATTTAGCTCGCCAAGTTCGCCATGACATCGCCTACAAGTGTGATCGGGGATTTAAATTGGAGAAGCAGTTTTAGCTTATATTCATACTGTAATGTCTTTGCTGTTAAATTCATTATCCTAACCTGCTACGAAAAAGTCACTTCCGGTCAGGAGTGGCGCGTTTTAGGGACTCCTGTGATTACGTCGGAGCGCTGAATTTGCAGTACCAGCGACAGAGAGTAAAAGTTGATCGGGTGTCATTGGCCACAGGGATTCATATCTTCTAATATCTCTGTCGCATGGAAAAGAACAACATACCCATGTCCTGTAATGTTGTTTTTTCCTCATTCACTACCTCGCACAGTAGGTGGCGGCAGTACACAAATATGTTGTAGTAGTCTGCCATTAAACCATAAAGAAGAAGAAGAAAGGCATAAGCTAGCTAGCTACCAACCATTCTGTGAAAATGTATAATATAGAGTTGTTGAGATTGATATTCAACGAGCGATTTAGAGCGGGTCCTGAACTATTCAGAGCTGTTGAAAAGACGATAACAGAGTACCAGGGAAATGTTTCCCCATCGAAAGAGGAAAACGACTGTGTAAAGAGGCTGCTTGATATCATCCTTCTACCAGAGATACAGTTACATAGAGCAGGTTTGTTACTCTTTACGTCTCGTAATTCGTTAATTTAGTTAATAAACATGGGTGTTGATCAGTAGCGTTCGGTCGCGGGAGCCCTAGCCCAATAATGGACTAAAGGAGCCTAACGTTGGGCTACTTTAGTAGCTATAAGGACCTTGCATATTATCTTATAATGGCGAATTGGCTCTGGAAGTCAAAACAGCCAAATACTCCCATCTAAACATGAATCAATTCTCAATTGCGGTACGGTTCTAGAAACACAAATCCCTCTTCTTTCATATCACATTAGAAAATAATTTCAAATGCATAATACACACTTAATGTTACTCTACAGCTGTTTAGAGTGGACCTGACAGCATGAAATCTTATCAAATTCTGTTCATATACACCCCAGGAAGAATTACTTTTAAAAATCATTTTCTGACTAGCAAGCAATTAGATACGGTAATTTTCACGTTTTCATACATTCTTAAAGTGTGGGAATTACATATACTAAGGCATTTGTTGGCCCGTGTAGCTCAGATTGTAGAGCATGGTGCTTGTGGGTTCGATTCCCACAGGGGACCAATACGAAAAAAATGTATGAACATGTATGCACTAACTAACTGTAAGTCACTCAGCGCTACAGTAGGCCTTTATGCAAACAGTCCATTTGCGCTTACAGGCAGTTGCAACAGCACAACTTTAGATCATTAGAATGCATTTGCCAAAAGCCACAAAATAAGCATGAATGGATTTCAAAAAATATGTCACTACCACAGGAGTCCTCTTACGTTTGGGAACTTCACAGTCCTATCGATCAAAACGACCATGAAAAGGTAGTCTCTCTCTGTTATGCACATCAACAACAAGATCAACAACTAATGCTAGCCAGAACAAGATAAGCTAAAATATAACGAAGGAACATTAGATAAACCCCCTCAAACTTTTTCAGCTAGTTGGCTGTCAAAATTGCAATAATAAATGATGGGGAGTTGTAGCCAACTCGTCCTTCTGCAGCTTGCCTGCCTGGCTAAATTTGTCTAGTCCTGCATGTGCGCCATATGTGGACAAAAAAGGAATAACTTGTATTTTGACATGAGGTAAGTAGAGAGGAAGTGGGTCTACAACAGAACCAGGTTTGGAAAGTCTGAATAATAATACGTTCTTTTAGATATTGTTGAACTTCCTATGTAATTGATCATTACATTCTTGCCGAAATGTTCTTGCAAGATCCCGTTCAAATGCTAGTTGGATTAGTTAAGCGTTCCTTGGGTGTAGCATGCTGTGCCGACAGAAGTGGAAATGAGTTCTCACAAGTAGCTGTGGATGCCCCAAAAGTCAACCATGTTTCAGTGCACAAGCACAGTCAGCATAGCGGAGAAAGGCCCGGAGAATTGTTGCAGGATATCAAGTGGGGACAATTTGTCCTTATTGGAGCGTCAAATTCAGTCTGAAAAAACTGGCAAGCGACACAAACTCAGCTTCCACCAAATCTGTATTAGTTAGATCCAGCAGTGGTTGCACTTTTTTCACATCTAGAAAGTCATGGTTGTCTGGGTCAAGGGCACACAGGGCCTCCACCAGTTGTCTGTTGTGTTCGCTGAATCATTCTTACATTTCACCAGTGACAGCATGCTTTACACTCAGCGTCTTCTTTCTGTCCTGCTGGTGTACTGTACTGTCCACCACGTATTGCTGAAGATTTGTACCTACTGTAACGTTGTTGTTTGCTTGGAGCTGGTGGTGCGTTAGTGCCACTGGCACTGCACTGTGCCCAAATGGCATTGAACTCGCTGTCACACCTCCGATTCTCCAACACATTGCAGACCATTTTGTCTCCAGCGTAAAGATCCATTGCTTTTGCCTGGAGAAATTTGTTTGGAGGTTGGAGAAGACTGCGGATTCTGTGCACCGTGGTAGCTGTAAACTTAGAGCCGGGTTTCGTCACCGCCTTCAGTAGCCTCTTTCTTCTGTGTTTTTACGAACGGGTGCATTCAATGTCAGAGAGGAACTTCACAACGCTTTCACAACTTTTAACAACCACTGACACAGTTGCCTGGTGTCCAGTCTACCTTTGATCCACTAGCCTTTTCAAGGTTTCTCCAGTGTACAGGGCAGCCACTGTTGGTTTCTTTAAGAAGTTGAAGAGAGAGTCACAGACTAAAGAAGTCCTCCAGCGCATTCTGACGGCAGTGTGTGAACAACTACTAAGCAAAGCTGATGGTTGAAACAATTAATTCTCTGTTTACTTTGTCCTGCAATATTTTGTTCATGCCCCCCTTTTTACCTGACATGACACTAGCGCCGTGGTAACATTTACTTATATTTTCTGTGCAAAGGCCAACCTTTGTTAGTTCAGTAAGAACAAGGTTTGTAAGTGATAAATCATCACAGTATTTTGTGGTTGCTATTGGCAGCAACCGCTCGCAGACGTTATTGTTTTCATCCAGGTAAAGAGTGACAATGGATATATTTTCCCAGCCAGTAGGATACTTGGTCCCGTCTTCTTTAACTAATTCCTCAGTGACAATCTCACTCAATTGAGCCCAATGATTTTATTCTGAATATCGTCGGAAGTGTATGTGGTATTGTGGGTATGGTGCTGAACACCCTGGGGTTCTTCCATTTGATTTCAATCACTTTTTGACTGCACCATTTTGATTTGAATTGACTTGACTTGGAAAACACGAGTCTTCTAAACTCCCATTGCTAATTACAGGTGGAACATTTTATTAAAGGCCACATTGATTAAACATTGCAAAATGTTTTGCTACGGTTTATTATTGCAGTGTGCACTAATTAAATGATCCAGGGGACACAACATGCGACATGTAATTAAACGGAAACAATGCTGTTCTGAACGACCAGTTGAAAAACATTGTGATTATGGTGGTTTAGAGGGGGATGTGTAAGTAAACCGGGGGATCATTCCGTAACATTAGTAATTCCATGAGCGTTGCAAACGAGTAACATGCATATGAAGGTAAATATATTGAAGAATGAACATTGAATGGTCCAAATAGGCATACAAAGCTTTTCATGTGCGTTCTAATGGTAACTTAGTTGTTCGCACCACCTGAAATATTGCCAGGTTTACAGAAACCCTTATTTCATGTCGGTGTTTGACTTGATACATTGATACATTATTTCTCCTTCCCTTCAGACCTCCACCAAACCACAGTCTCTAAAGAGGAGGTTCCCCCTGAGCAGCAGCAAGAATGGAGCCTCTCGAAGCCCACACAGATGAAAGAGGAACAGGAGGAACTCCGGACCAGCCAGGAAGAAGAGCAACTTCAAGAGCTGAAGTATGATACTAAGGACTCTGTATTCTTTCCTTGCAGTGTGAAAAGTGAGTCTGACGAGTACCCAACTCAGTCCTCACACCTGAGGATAACCCAAAGTAAAGAATACAACGACAGAGACCCCTCTACTGAACCGATCAAAACAGAACCCGGGGAAGAGGACTCATCGGAACTAGCCAGTGACTGTAAGCCCATCTCTGCAGTAAATCCAGCCTGTTCTGCAGCTCCGGTTGAAAACAGTGAAGGTATTGACTGTAAGGAGAGTGAAGGACCTCTGTCAGCTTTGAAGACCCGCAAATCAAAAAGGATGCTGACAGAAAAAGGACAGAGGTCCCTTATCAGCTCTAAGGGCAGGAAGTCTGTGGAGGTGTCCCATCTGAAATCACCTGACAGATCCAAATCTAAAGATATTAGCCACACAGAGGAGAAACCGCATTGCTGTAATGATTGTGGAAAATGTTTTGCTGGACGTGGAGTTCTGAAAAGGCATATGAGGATCCACACAGGGGAGAAACCGTTTAATTGTCATCATTGCAACCTACGTTTCAATACCATTGGAAATCTGAAATCTCATATGAGGAGCCACACAGGGGAGAAGCCGTATTGCTGCCATGATTGTGGCAAAGCATTCACCCGAAGTGATTGCATGACACGGCATATGAGGAGCCACACAGGGGAGAAGCCGTATTGCTGCCATGATTGTGGCAAATCATTCACTAGGCGTACACACATGACACGGCATATGAGGAGCCACACAGGGGAGAAGCCGTATTGCTGCCATGATTGTGGCAAAGCATTCACTAGGCGTACACACATGACACAGCATATGAGGAGCCACACAGGGGAGAATCCATATTACTGCCATGATTGTGGCAAATCATTCACTAGGCGTACACACATGACACAGCATATGAGGAGCCACACAGGGGAGAAACCACATTGCTGTCAACATTGTGGAAAATGTTTTTCTCAAAAGGGAAATCTGAAATCTCATATGAAGAGCCACACAGGAGACAAACCATATCCTTGTCATCTATGTAACAAACATTTTACCGAAAGAAGTACTCTGAAAGTGCATATGAGGATTCATACGGGTGATAAACCGTTTCGCTGCCAGGATTGTAACAGATGTTTCACTCAGAAATCCAATCTGAATAAGCACATAATGAAATTGCATATGAGGAGTCACAGAGGGGGAGAAACCACATTACTGCCGCAGTAGTGACAAATCCTTCACCACTGGTTTCCAACTCACTCAGGGTTTATGTGTCCTGTCTCTAGAAAATGCTTAGTGATACAAGTGCATTAAATAGTCATCAGAGAATACACACTGAGGAGAAAATGTGTAAGTGAAGTGATTGGGATTGATGCTTCATAACAAATTAAACCCTGATAAGACACATAGAAATGCATGTTTCAACTTCCTGCATAAAAATGTTATAGAATGTTAGCTTTGACTTTGACTCTCTTGGCATGTGGAAATTATGACGCAAGAACTGTGAAAAGTTGAGGCAGAACCTCAAAATTGTTAAGGAGACGTTAGTATTGGGAGAAGAGAAATAAAGTTGACACTTAGTGGCTTGCGAAAGTATTCACCCCCTTGACATTTTTTCTATTTTGTTGCCTTACAACCTGGAATTAAAATTGTTTTTTTTTTTGTGTGGGGGGGGGGTTTGTATCATTTGATTTACACAACAAGATTTTTTCTGGTTTCCTTCCAGAATTCCCCTGTATTTAGCTTTCTGACCAGTTTCCCAGTCCCTGCCGATGGAAAAACATCCCCACAGCATGATGCTGCCACCATCATGCTTCACTGTGGGGATGGTGTTCTCAGCTGACCAGAGTACCTTCCATATGTTTGGGGAGTCTCCCACATGCCTTTTGGGGAACACCAAACGTGCTTGCTTATTATTTTCTTTAAGCAATAGCTTTTTTCTGGCCACTCTTCCGTAAGGCCCAGCTCTGTGGAGTGTACGGCTTAAAGGGGTCCTATGGACAGATACTCCAATCTCCGCTGTGGAGCTTTGCAGCTCCTTCAGGGTTATCTTTGGTCACTTTGTTGCATCTGATTAATGCCCTCCATGCCTGGTCTGTGGGTTTTGGTGGGCGGCCGTCTCTTGGCAGGTTTGTTGTGGTGCCATATTCTTTCAATTTTTTAATAATGGATTTAATGGTGCTTTGTGGGATGTTCAAAGTTTCAGATATTTTTTTATAACCCAACCCTGATCTGTACTTCTCCACAACTTTGTCCCTGACCTGTTTGGAGAGCTCCTTGGTCTTCATGGTGTCGCTTGCTTGGTGGTGCCGCAGACTCTGGGGCCTTTCAGAACAGGTGTATATATACTCAGATCATGTGACAGATCATGTGACACTTAGATTGCACACAGGAGGACTTTATTTAACTAATTATGTGACTTCTGAAGGTAATTGGTTGCACCAGATCTTATTTAGGGGCTTCATAGCAAAGGGGGTGAATACATAACTGTTAACAAGTTATTTTTTTCATTTCACTTCACCAATTTGGCCTATTTTGTGTATGTCCATTACATGAAATCCAAATAGAAATCCATTTAAATTACAGGTTGTAATGCAACAAAATAGATTCTCCTCTTTTCATTCTCTTCTTTTCTACAGTAGATATAATTTTTTCCCTTATGTTAGCAATATCTTAAACATTTAACTAAACAATTCATTTTGTTTGTTTATTTGACTGGGCATTAAAACAAAAATTAATATATGTTAATGAATGGGGGATTTTTATAAATAGCAATATGATCAAGAATGGTAAAAATACTTTACCATTCTAAGTACTACAAAAGTAGTTTCTCAGGGTATCTGTACAGTACTTTACTTGAGTATTTATATTTTTGACAGCTTTTACTGCACTACATTCCTAAATAATTAATTTTACTATATTTAAAATAATTTGTCATTTCAAGCACATTTCAGAAATTTCAAGCTCACTTTTGTTGGTTCTAGGAAGAAAAAAAAAACATGATTTTTCATATTTTCATAATTTGTATTATGTATTTTAGATTGAGTCCTCAAAAGTGAGTACACCTCAGAAATGTATACAACAATTTACCAGAAAGTTTACCAAACTATGCAACATCTCATGAAAAATAATTGTTTTGGTATGTCTATTTAGAGGGAAACTTTGACATATCATTCAACTACTTATAAGGAATTGGATTCATATTACAACCAGATATTTTTTTACTTATTTCATCATTACTTTTACTCAAGTATGTCAATTGGGTACGTTTTCCCCATCTATGACCGTTCAAACTGTCACGGAACATAGCAAAACTTTAAACTGAATGCACCCCGGGTATTTCTGTGGGAGAATAGTATTTTGTTTTGCTCAACTCCTGCATCCTCTCTCACCCTCCTTTTGTAAAAGGTAATTGAGAAGGGTCAGTGCTATCCGGGATCCTTGGGACATCCCTACCCTAACCTTAACCAATAGTAATTCAAAAGGGTTTTATGTAAGAAATAGAAAAAGGCTTAGGAGCAATTCAGTAGTGATCAGTAGGGACAACACTATACACAAATGGGAGTAGTAATTCAATTGGCATTGAGTAGGCATACAGCAGTAATGTGTAGGCATTACGTGGTCATTTAATAGTGAACATTAAGGTTTTAAGTTGTAGATACCCAAAAGCTCAGTAGTTGCACAGTAGTCATTAAGGAAGAATTCTGCAGTGATTTGAATAGGAAATATGTAGTGTTCACCAGTAGGGAAACATCCCAATTTGTTAAGCATTCAAAATGTAACAAGTACTTTTCGGTGTCAGGAAAAATGTATGTATTTGAGTAAAAGTAAAAATTGTCAAAAATAAAAATAGCAAGGTACAGATACCCCCCCAAAACTATTTGAGTAGTACTTTAAACCACACATCTCAATAGCATTCATGTAGTAAAACCAGTAGGTTGTGTAGATATTGTGTAGTAGTGATGAGTAGTAATTCAGTAGTACTTATTCATGAGGGAAGGGTAGGGACGACCCTATGATCCCGGATAGCACTACTCTTTTCTCAATTCGTGTTGCTCTACTCCTGCGTCCAATCTCCTTCGTCCTCTCTCTCCTCCATTTGTAAAAGGTCAAAGGTAATCAAGGAGGAGGAGAGGGGATGTGGACGAAATAACTAAACTCACAAATTACGTTTACAGCGGTGGAACCCCAAATAAATGTGTAAAGTGATAAAAACAAAAGTTAGTTGTACCATACATTTTATAGATACAACTATAAGTAGCATATTGTTTTTAAATGTGCGCATGCTTTTCTTCCGACCAAAACAAAAGCTGATTCAAAGGGGGTGTGATTAACAGAAAACCCTTCTGTGGAGAATTTAGGATACACATTAATATCCTCGATGACAGGTGGCTATTGAGAAGTTTTCCATTCGCATACTAATGAATTGACATCTCCTCGACCATTTATCGGTTTCTGGGTCACGGAGAGGGTGGAGGACAGAATTTTCACCAAATGAGAAAAGGTCTTGTGCTTTCTCGGCGGGAGGTGAGGACACTTCCGTTTGCCTACTAACTAATTGACACGTACTCGATCACTTACCGGTTTCCGGGTCACGGAAGAGAAAGGACGGTCTTTTGACCAAATGAGAATCTCCCCAAGTTTAGCCAATTGGAGGGCGTCTCCACGGCAGCAGACCCTCAAGTCAACTACCGATTTACAGTAGGTCTCATGGATGGACAGCCCTGCGAGCCGGGGACTCCCTAAAAACGCCACTTCGATACGACCAGAAGTGAGTTCGTAGCAGATTAGAAGAGCATTTTTGCTTACCTTAACCTAATTCTCCAAACTTGCTAGGAAAAAGTAACGTCCGGTTGTAGCTGTATCGAAGTGGCGTGTTTTTAGGGAATGTCCTGTGGTTAAACTGGAATACATCGGTGCACTGACTTTGGTACTGCAATCAATTTGACACTAAAAAGGTTCACTTCGTCAATGAAGTGATGAGAAAATGGTCCAATGGCGCAGAATTGATTTTTTCCCCAGTATGTTCTGACTGAGCTTCTGACTGTCATATTTCAGGCCTGATTGCCATTAGAAATGTTTTACTCATGGGCAGGGGAGCCTCCAGGGATTTTGGGCCCCATGAAAATATATAACATTTGGCTCCAAAATGTTTTTACCTAATGCTGGAATAATATTTTAGGGCCCCTGTCAGTCACAGGCCCTTAGAATCATCCTAACTTTTCCCCCCCATACGGCGCCCCTGCTCATGGGGGAAACTTCCATTGACCCTGCATTCATGCTATGCCTACTTGATGCCATGCAATTGCACACTGCATGGTATGACTATGATAGGGGTGAAGAAATAAAGCACACACCACATGTAGAAATACTGCAGGTTTTATTTATTTGCACTGGAATCTGTGGTCTGGTAGGGTTGATTCTGTCAAGGAATAATGTGCCATCTTGTATTTGCGCTAGAAAGGCCTTCATTTGGCATTGAGGGGACCCTCAGTCTTTGAGAGAGACTTGATATGGACTTGCCTGCCTAAGGTCCACTTCTGATTGCTGTAATCTTGCTGCAATGTTCACTGCTATGTATAGCTCCCATGACACAAATCACACATTTTTTAAATTGTATTTTACCCCCTTTTTCTCCCCAATTTTGTGATATCCAATTGCGATCTTGTCTCATCGCTGCAACTCCCCAACGGGTTCTGAAGAGCGAAGGTCAAGTCATGCGTTCTCAGAAACATTACCCACCAAACCGCGGTTCTTAACATCTGCCTGCTTAACCTGGAAGACAGCTGCACCAATGTGTCGGAGGAAACCCCGTTCAACTGACGACCGAAGTCAGCCTGCAGGCGCCTGGTCTGCCACAAGGGGTCGTTAGAGCACGATGAGCCAAGTAAAGCCCCCCCGGCCAAACCCTCCCCTAACCTGGACGACACTACGGCAATTGCGCGCCTCCCTATTGGACTCCCGGTCACGGCCGGTTGTGACATAGCCTGGAATCGAACCCGGGTCTGTAGTGACGCCTCAAGCACTGCGATGCAGTGCCTTAGATCACTGTGCCACTGGGAGGCGTTCATTAGATTTTTTTAAGTGCACATATATGAACTTCATATCACTTCTCCCCATTTCTGAAGTATCCTTTTCACATCCTTTTAAAGAACAAAAGCAAAACTGCATTGCATCAGTCAGACAGTATTCAGTCTTATGTGCATAAGTAATATCTTTACCACCAGTAGTCTTGAAGCAGACCTGGGTGATTTGAGTGTCTTTGCCTCAGTTCTGCACCACCAATAGCGGTTCTCTGCCATGTCAGGCGTTATAGTTGGTGTCAGAAAAAAAAAAAGGTGTCCTGTATATAAAAAAAAAAAGTCTAAACTGAATGACACTGAGCAGTGTTTCCCATGGCACACATCAGTGTGATATGGTTTCAGTCAGGACAATGTCTTGTTTTGTGAGATTTTGAAATGCTTGGACCATACCCATAATATGGCATTGGGTGGATGAGGTTGGCGACACAAAGGTGAACATGAGGAATCTTTTTTGCGAGCCTCCCAACACTTAGTGATCTGCACAGTGTCTATCCCACTGGCTTTACTCACACGGACTGAGACCCAGTGCAATCCCAAACAGAGAATCCCAGGTCAGAGAAGTCCTGTAAACAACTAACAAAAAAACGTTCCAGTCTTTTAGCTGCCTTCACAGTTCTACTCGTTTGTAGTCTCTTGTAATTCCATGATGAGTTTGTAAAACGTCCCAAGGTCCAATACAGTGGGACACGTTCCTATGTCTTCTCTTCGCGCTCTGTTTTGCGCCGCGTAATGTTCCGAGGTTTGATCTTCAGAGACAGCTCCCACAGAGCCTCCTCTGCCAGGTGGTCACTGAAGTCGTTGAAGAAGGAGACAATGTCGTCGTTGTGTTTCAGATCATAATGTCTGGGAGAGATAGAGAGAGGGGAATCATCTAAACATTGCAAAGGTGGTAAAAGTCCATGGAAAATATCCTACTATTCCAATGATTGTTACGTGAATGGAAAAAAAAAATGTTTTGAAAGAAAAGTGCGTTGAACATAAAGCTGTATGAGAGCGACAGCCAGATTGGCCACTGTATACATACACTTGCTGGAAGCGCCTCATGCTGTCCAGGATGTTGAACTGCTGCCAGCGCTTGGAGAAGTTGATCTTCCCGTTGATGAGGTCAGGGTTGCCCAGATGGACAAAGGTCAAGTCCTGGAGGATAAGACCCCTGTGTGTCGTGTGAGGGGAAAAAAAACAAGAAAATAGTACGATAAAGACGAGAAATGCAAAGTAAGCAATACAAATGGTAGACGTGCAAATACATGTGTGACTTGTGACAGCGAAGTACATACACTTTGTAACCCAGCAGTTTGACTTACAGATATGGTATACATGGGGACTCCACATCTGCCAGTGCTGCTCGGTAGGCCCGGAACGAGGAGGAACTGTCTATTAACGTGCAGTATTCCTCTAGGCCCTGTAAACAGAACAGTATGAGTCATCCATGTTAACATCAAACAACAGCAACATGTGTAGAGAGAGTTCTTATTAGAGCTACCTTACAGTAACTGCTGTGAAGATTATTATATATTTTTTTAACAATAAACTGATGTTTCGGAGAAATCTTTGGACATCGATTAGAACACACAGTCCAACTCACCTCTGAGGTTGTTTTCTGCCATTCCAGTCTTCGGATGGGAGCTGAATCCAAGGCAGATAATATTGCCAAATATGAGTTGAAATTATTTAGCTTCCGTAAGTGCTGCAAGAGAGTGGAGGGAGACCATCATAAAATTCACCTGAAAATGTTTAGCTTTTTCAACAAACACTCCCAAAACAACTGTTTGCTCATTCTTAAGTATCCAAATTTCAAAGGCATACCTTCATTATTTTGATAAATTTAAGGAGAAGCTTTTCTCGGTCCTGGGCTTTCTCTTGCAGAATGATTATGGAGCGTACCCTGAGGGAGACACGAAGGGGGAGAGATGCATCAGTTTGTCATCATATGTTCTCCACACTTGGCTGCTTTCCTCTCGGAGAGGGCCCTGAGCTGAAGTGCTGCAGGCAGGGAAGCAGCGTAGTGACTAAGAGAAGATGTGAGGTGCAGGCTTACCAGTAGGACATGTTGTTAAAGTGCTCTGTGAACTGTGTGAGGTTGGCACTCTTCTCCTCGTTCTGCTCCTTAGCCCAAAGCAACACCTCAGGAATCTGTGCAGAGAGACACACACAGTCACACTAACTACTATTTTTTTGTGTCTGGGGGGAGAAAGAAATGCTTGGATGAGCTACCTCAATTTTGTAGAAGAGCTCTGCATCCAGGAGAGTTAGCTGGTCGGCGATCTCATGACTTCGGAAGTCGTGCAGGGTCCCAGGTCTAAAATCGCACACAGGAAATGGAAGAAAAAGTTAATATGGCCAGAGTTAGAACTAGACACTTTGATACATTGATGTTCAGAAAACAACAAGGAATTCCTTCACTCACAGAGCATAAAATGTCTAAATGCCTTTGCAAACGGTAACATTCTTTATTGATCCATTATACAGAGACAAGGCGCTTTATGACGCTTTAGCTGTCATAGTATCCTCGTCCACTAATTGCGGGCGGGCCTACCTGGCGGCGACACCTCTTGCGGCCAGTGGTTTGAGGGAGTAGGTGTAGCGCAGCAGCTTCCTCTGCTCCACCTTGTCCAGGATGTTCGTGCGGAGCACACGGGCCAGGCTCAGCTCACCGTTACACACCAGCCTGAACACCAAGTCCATCAGCTGCTTCAGGATGTCCTCCGTCATCTCCACCAGACTGACACACACACAGCCGAGGGGATGGAGGGATGAGAGAAGGGTACGAGAGAGGGTGGTGAAAAAAAGACAGGAAAAAGACGCAAGGAGGCGTTTAACGAGTTTGAGTCTCTGTAATCATGACTGGTTAACCCCTCCCCCTTTTACCAGGAACGGACCAAAGGAAATGAGAGTAAGAATTGGCACTGTCTGCACCGTCATTGAAGGAGATGAAAAATGGTCTTTGCAGATTGCAGGTTTTTCATAGCTAGATTTCTGGTCAAATGGCAGGCTAGAGAACTCACCACAGCTCGTCCACCACACGGACGAGGACAAAGAAGGTGTTTTTGCTGACTTTCTTCTTGAAGGTGTCTGGGCAGTGACAAAACCTGGTGTACGTGTGGAGGGGTTAAGCAAAACAAACAAATAGTCTCAAAGTATATTACACATCTTATAGTATTCAGAGTGACTTTGGGAAGTGATGTGGTAGGGATTTTGCTTCCCATTCCCTATTGTGGAGGAAACTCTGGGTCCACATGTGAGAAGTGATGCATGGAAAGGATATCTGTAGTGCAGCTTTTTGATAAGGTCCTCGGGGGTTATGAACGTTCTGTACGTCGTCAGGAAAGCCTCACAGTACAAGACAAGATCTGTAAAAGAAGACCACAAAGGAGATTACTAAATATCCTCTCGTTTCCCCAGAGCTCCATTTAGGAGGCAGGAAGGTCTGGGTGTATTATAGAAAACGTAGTACTATTAAGGCTAAAATCCTTAGTTGCTACATCCATTTTTGGACTATAAAATGTATTATATACAGTATATACCCATTGATTCTTAAGTTATATAACTTGTAAATGCCCCATGAGCATAGTTCAACTGTCGTATCCCATCAGAACCCAAAATATAAGCTTGTTTTACTCCAATGTTTGTAAACGAATCGCCTCAAGACATGGTTAAAACGATCATTTCTATATCATGGATGGTCAGTTTAAGGATTCTAGCTTTAACACCAGTACACCTAACTTGGGTAGGTCTTCATAAAAAAATAAATAATGAGAGAAATCATGCAAAACATAAAAACCTTCCATCTGAGTGGACACGGACTGCATGTAATACCTTTGCGGTCCGTTTCTGTGGCGTGGACTAATAAAATATCCCCTGATCCAGCTCGGACATCTGGACCGTCGTCGTTCTGGTATCACATGTGGACAGATGGAAAGTTGTAAGGGCAGAGAGGATTATCTTCATGAAGAGTCCCAATGTAGCCCTACAAGTGTCTATCCTGATGAAACCATTCCGACAATATTGAAAAATATGTTTTGAAAAGCCATGTTAGCCATGAGAGGGTTATCTATAAGGAGACAGGCGCTACCAAAGCTGCACTGACCTTGCCTTGCCAACTCCAGCTTTTTGCCTATAATCACATACTTATCGTCTACTGTGAGAATGCGATCATATAGCCCCCCTCAAACTCAACTATGGACTTGGAAGCCAGTTCCACTGTGTTTTTTCATTGTCCCCCTATAAGCAGGGACTGATTTAGACATGTTTTTTGGAGTGTTCAATGCTCAATCAATTACAATGCACCCTCAAATATTTGAGTTACTTAAGTGAGACAAAAAAAATGAGCTGCCTCTTTAAGGGACGGGACGTTACCGTTGTAATGCTGTCTGTTTGTGAGAGATGAGATTCTCCGACATGTCTCTTTGCTAGCAGTTGAGCAAGCTCAAACTAACATTGAAAAACAACCTAGTGTGTGAACAAAACGATGTAAACAGCTAAGAAACACGAGGACAGAGTTACACTTTAGTAGACCTTTGGGTAAGGTTGCACAAATCTATTTTTATGCTCATATGCAAGTAAAATGGTTGCACCGTAGAGCCCTGTAGGATCCTATGAAGTATCTCATAAGAAGAGGCATCTCCTGCTCTATGATTAAACAGCTTGAGCTGAAAGAGACTTGAGGTAAAATGGACTGACCATCAATAGTAGAAAACGAGGACATGTTTACCTCCTGCTTTAGTGTTAACCGGGACATGATCTCCATGTGATCGATGAGGGAAAGCTCATCCGTCTCCTCGCTACTTGGCCCTTCTTCAGAGGACTTCTGTCTTCGGCTGAGAGAGAGAGAGAGAAACAGAACATAACAAAAAAACAGAGAAAAAGTTCAGATGCAAATCAAAATCCTTTTATGTTCACTTGTTAAACTGTTGAATCCTTCCTTCTGAAACAAGTAGAAGCTACAAGCTATAGATCAGCCAGCCTTCTATCCATCACTATGGGGTAACTGTTCCATTTCTCCAGAGTGGGGTATGACTGTGGGTAGTGTGACCGTACAATAGAGATATGAGGGGTGACTTCTCGACAGGGAGCCAAACCGCCAAAGCTGTCACAACGCTGGCTCTTAAAACGGCTATGAACTTTTTATTTTATTTATTATTTAACCTCAAAATAAAGGTTAAAAAAAAACAACAGAAAGGCCAGACTGTCATGGCATGGGTTCTTACCTGTCATCGGAAATGTCCTTGTTATTGCACAGTGGGTTCTCCGAGGCAGTGTCCTCCAGTGAGTCATCTATGGCAGACGAGTCCTGACAACAACACACAACGTGGTTAGGACCGGTCTCGCACCAAATCTAACAGCCTGAGGTCAAGTTAAAGGTGAAAATGCTTTCTTAGTTAAGGTAGATGTGTGGGTACATTGTCTAAGCACATGGAGGTTTCAACTTAGTATTCAGTGACGTGTTCTGTCAGCTTTGAAGAAAACAGACAATGGTAGTTCACACACACCATTAATATCACACGCTGTATGGATCAGTGGAGGCTGCTGAGGGGAGGATGGCTCACAATAATGGCTAGAACGGAGCAAATGGAATGACATCACAAACATGGAAACCATGTATTTAATGTATTTGATACCACTCTACCTATTCCGCTCCAGTTATTACCACGGGCCAGTCCTCCCCAATTAAGGTGCCACCAACCTCCTGTGGTATGGATACATGCATAACTCTAGCCTCACTTCTCTAGCGCAAGTGTAACACTAAATATACAATACACTTAATATATATACTGCCGTCAGAAAGTATTCACACCCCTTGACTTTTTCCACATTTGGTTGTGTTACAAAGTGGGATTGAAATGTCTAATGTCAAAGTGGAAGAAAAATTCTAACGTTCTGTAAAAAATGTATGGAAAATAAAATACTAATATATCTTGATTAGATAAGTATTCAAACCACCTGAGTTACATGTTAGAATCATTCTTTCTGGATTGTACAATATTTGCAAATGTTTCTATTTTTAATTCTTCCAGCTCTGTCAAGATGGTTGTTGATCATTGCTAGACAGCCCTTTTCAAGTCAAGGCATACATTTTCAAGCTGATTTAAGTCAAAACTAGAACTAGGCCACTTAGCAACTCCAGTGTATGTTTGGCCCTGAGGGATCTTAGAGATAATTGTATGTGTGGGGTACAGAGATGAGGTAGTCATTCAAATGTTAAACACTATAATTGCACACAGTGAGTCCATGAAACATGTGACTTGTTAAGCACATTTTCACTCCTGAACTTATTTAGGCTTGCCATAACAAAGGGGTTGAATACTTGACTCAAAACATTTCAGCTTTTCATTTTTGAATTTGTAAAAATGTGTAAAAACTTAATTCCACTTTGACATTACATGGTATTGTGTGTAGGCCAGTGACACAAAATCTCAGGTTGTAACAAAACAAAATGTGGAAAAAGTCAAGAGGTGTAAATACTTTCTGAAGGCACTCATCTCAGTCACAAAAGACAGGCCAGAAAAAAAAAAACCTGGGTAATTGGGAGAACTTTGAGCGAGAAAGACTGAAGAAAAAAGCTGGGTGATTAGTCGCTTTATTGGGTTATCCTTCCTGATGAAAGGCCTAGAAGAAGTTAAATACAGACTTAACGCAGAGCCATTCATGAATCCAATAATTAGTTACTACGATCCAGACCTGACCCAACGGTCGTGGACAACCACCGCTGGCCTTAACGGCCAAGTATGTGAACATGATAGAAAATGTCTCACTGTCACGTGGAGACAACCCCCCCTTGAGACAATGACAGGGGAGTGACTGATGCCCTTTGACCTAGAAATATACAGTACATAGGGCCATATAGTAGGGAATGGGGACAGTCCAGTGGTAGGGGATTTTGGGAAAGGAAGAGAACCCATGGTAATGTACAGGCAGTTAGCGAAGCAGGGCATGCCAAGCGGTTGAAGAGACACAGTGAACCCTAAGAAGTCAGGTCACATTCAGATTACTTAGTGAGGTCTGTTGTCAGTCATGATACACTGTGTCTGTGAAAGCACACCGTGCTCTCCGCTCTCTCCTCGCTCCAATGCCGCCTCTCTGCTAAGGCTACTTACTCGGCGGGAGAGCGGCCCGTCTCCGTTGGCTTGGCTGGATGAGTACAGATTGACGTACTCTCCCTCCCCGCCTTCCTCGTTAGCGCTTTCGCTCTACGGGGGGAAAAGGAGGACAGCAAAGAGAATGACAGAAGCTAGGAGAAAGCAAGAAAATGTGGTTCCTTCTTTTGTATACTCCGAATGCGAAAGCTTCTTGGAACTAGCCCGGAAGAAGTACCTATATTATCTCAAATGAAACCACTGAGAACCAATTGTTCCAATCACCACAGCAAACATAGGGCTGCAGACTAGTTTTTTGTACCTAGGGTTTGGCCTATTTTCAAGGATAAGAACATCACGTCCCCGACATTGAAACAGCGCTTTGCTAACAGATCTGTGCTCTTCTTCAATAGCAAACCCCCCCCCCCCCCACCATCAAATGCAATCCCATTTTCTTTTCGCACAGTGCTTAACGCTTGTCACAACACAGGCTGCTAGAGCTCACCAAAGAGGTTTGACGAGTGTCAGAGAAAGAAGAGTCAGTGGGAAGACAGATGGCAAGAGAGCCACCAGAGCTGTCCAGCGAGCCGTTGGCCACCAGCACAGGGTCAGGGCTGCCACTGTCCGGGGCCGCTAGGTCCATGCTCTGTGATTGGTGGACAATGGGAGAGTGGGAAGAGACAGATGAGAGAAGATATGGAATGGAAGATTGGCAGAGAGGTGCAAAGTCCTGAGAATAGGATCGGAGAACTGTCTTATGCTGAGAGCAAGGGCGAGAAAAGATAAGGAAAAAGAAAGAGAAATTAAGATGCATTGGCATACTTGCCATCAGAGAATAATATGACTGTAGGCTATATTGTCTGTATCTGACTGGTCAGTCAGTGACTAGAATTCCTAATCCAACTCTCTTCAAAATTACATATTCACAAAATGTGCTTGTTGTAACTTGTAACAGATCTGTTGAATGGGTTTAATTGAAACCAAGCCAATATAGTGCAACAAGGATCAACGGTTCTTCAGCAAGAACAAGTCAATTGTCCTCAGCATTGCTCCAAAACTACAATGATTAGACAAAGAAGAGCACTGAACATTAATTTGATACGTTTGTATCATAATGGTTCTGGATTGTGTTCAAGCCCCAGTTTTAAAGGAATAACATCCGCCGATTCAAATAACTAACATATTTCACAAACTGGACGAAAACACACATTTTCAACTGCATGCTATCTCTCTGACAGAGACTGTAATTTGGAGTGTGTAAACATTGAGGGGTCTGACAGAAAGTGAAGAATGAAAGTATGTTTGCCAGTGTGTGTTTTTGCCCAATATACTCCCTTATCAGTAGCTGAACACGTCTACAATGGCTAATAAAATAACTTTTTGTATTTGTGTCTGTGGCGGAGCAGACCAGGGTACAACTAGTATTGATTTTCTTTTCAAATAATTCAGATGCACTTGATCGAGCTTGCCTGACACGGTGGAACCAATGAAATAGTCTCCAAAGTGCAAAACGCCCATCTGGCTCTCTGGCTTTTATTTGATTTAGCACCACACTTTGCCCCTGACTTTCCAGTATTTAAAGCCAAGTCTGCTGTAGAGAGTGAGAAGAGCTGAGAATCAGACAGACAGACAGACAGACAAACAGACAGACAGACAAGCCCACCGAGTGTCACTCACCATGGGGGTGGTCAGGGAGGCCTGGCGGCTCAGGAAGGAGTTAGAGACTGACATGCTGAGAGCAGCCCCCGTCTCCACCTCCACCACAACAGCCTGCGACTGCTGAAGGTGGCAGGAGAGAGAGGACGAGGAGGAGGAGGAGGAAGAGGCAGAGTGGGAGGCCTGGGGGGGGGGGGGTGGGGGGGGGGGGTGGGTGGAGTAGAAAGAGAGGAGCAGAGAGAAAGTGCAGTGGGAGATGTTAGTTAGCAAAAGAAGACTAGCTCTACGCAAATAGTTAAGCCCAAACTAGAAGCAGCAGGAAACAATAGGCTTGAAAGACTAAAAGAATTCTGCGGCAGACAAAGAGTTCAAATAGAAACACACTAGTCCTAAGGCTGTCTAATGTTCTACTGTTACCTCTGTGTTATGAATCGCTCTGATGGAGGGTGGGCTTTCCAAAAAAACAAAGGAATGAGATTTGATGAGTGCAATGGAAAATGAAGCCAAAAAAAAAAACCCTGAAGAGATTGGACAGTAAATCAAATGCAAACACTTAATATCATGACAAAAAAGGGAAAAGCCATAGACGTTCTCTATCTCATACATGGCAATTGCGGTGAGTAGGGAGGGAATGGTAATGTCAGACCCGAGACCACATGTAGCCGACAGTGAGCAACAACACAAGCTGTACCATAGAGAGCTAGACCCAAATGAGATTTATCGACAACATAATGTTAATGCTGATTATTTGACAGCAATACTGACAGCAATTTAACCTAGATTCTGTATCCTATGTATTGTACTGTATGTCCTACCAAATAACTACTGTTCTAAGCTATGACATAAGTTATGCTAACCATTGTTGTTAGTTCCCCTAACCGCCAACGTAAATTCTCCCCATAATTCTCCTTTGTTAAGGTGCAACAAGCAACCTGGTCTCAGAGAAATAGCATAATACTATACTTGCTCCAAGACGTATTATAAAGTACATCATCCAACTCATATGCTATTGTACGACCAGGTAAGACGTTTGACACTATACTTCCTATAATTCGTATGATATTGTATGATCGCTATTCCATTCACAATGCACCCTAACGTAAAGTAATATATCATAGTAAATGGAGTGTCACAGATTTACATATAGTATAATACGACTTGCCATGAGACACGTTCAACTATGCCTACATACTGTGCTAAGCACCACTGGCCTGAATGTAAATAACTAGCTACATAATGTGGACATGACTGTTAACAACAGCCAGCACAGAAACACATGAAACACAAACACTCTTTCCTCTCCCTCTACATCTATAGCTTAAGTTAAGTTCAAACCAAGCCTTGTTTTATTTCCCTGCTCCCCAGAGGATTCTGTGATTCGTCTTAATCCTCATCCAATATGAACTGGGCATGCAGTAATCCACAAGGCCAACATTTCTCACATTTTTATCCGCTTTAGATATGCTTAAAAATATCCGCAATCGTGGATAAACCTTGAGCATGGATAGACTCATTTATATCGGGTTCATGATTTTTGATTCTGGCAGAGCAAATTACTTTTTCCAAACATGAATGTCTACTAGGGAGATTATGGCATTGAATTTAATCTGGGAAGTGAACTACTACAGCCTTGCAGAGGCATGAAAAAAAACTAACAATGGCCAAAATGATGAAAACATAGTCAGGTACTGTGGTGGGATGTAAGATGGGATATCACGGAGGACAAGTCTGTACAAAAGGCCAATTATCTTATGCCATCGGGGTAAGAAAAAAAAAAACATGACTGAGAAATGGTAGTAATTTAAAATTGTATTTGTTGTTAAAGATGCTTTTTTCTGATGCAGAAGGTAGCTTACCAGTTAGAGATTTGGGCCAGTAACCAAAAGGTCGCTGGTTCGAATACCCAAATCGACAAGGTGAAAAATCGTCTGAAGTGTCCTTGAGCAAATTACTTAACCCTAGTTTTGCTCCAGGGGCGCCGTACTACTATGGCTGAGCCTGTAAAGCAACACATTTCACTGCACCTATCTGGTGTATGTGACAATAAAACATGTATTTTTTTCTTTATGTATTGAAGTAGAGTTTGGAGATATGTTACCACTAGAGGCTGCTTGTCATTTGGATGTTAAGGACACTTTCAACATCCTGGACTCACTCACCACTCAATCCTACACACTTGGTACAATATATGATAAGAAAATGTGTTTCCTGAAATGTATATGTATTGGGCCAAAAGCCATGGTAAGTGATGGATGGATGTGCGTGAACAGGGTGTGTGGATGGGCTGGTGGACTGTATATGCTGGAACACTGGTCAGTGGGAGGCATCAGTGTGGCTTCAGTGTGTGAGGTGAGGGGCTGTAGCTTACCAGCTGCCTCTGTTTGGGTGGCAGTGCCGGAGGTGGGAGGGGCTCGTGAACAGAGTCGCTGCTGCTAAACGAGTCGTTGAAGCTGTAGACTTCCTGGAAGCGCTTGTTGCGTTGCTCATAGATGCTTTCGCTCTGCGGCATCTGGTAGAAAACCGAGGGCTGGGGCTCCGAGTAGTCCTCCACAAACTGCATGTACTTCAGTACTGTGGGGGCGAGATGTACGCATACACAGCATTATATCTTGAGGCAAGCCGAAGCTGGTAGCCGAAGGCTACGCCCCTTCGTCGGTCAACAATTCTGTGGTTTTATCACTCTAGCACAGCAGTAGGCCTCCATGTGCTTTAGAGACATACATAAGGAGCCTAGTCCGCTGTATTTGGAGCTTGAAGTTTCTAAACCCTGGTAACTGTAGAGTTTGTATAAGGCTTTTTATGAATCCTCTCTCCCTCCCCCTGACGTCAGATACTCACTGTGACGGCTCTTCTTCTCGGGCAGTGGCGGCGGACTCTGAGGTACGTCTGTCGTCTCACTGGCGCTGAAGTCGGAAACAAACCCCCCGGCGACGTGGCACAGGGGCGAGATGTCGGGCGTGAACAGGGGGAAGGGGGGCACAGGCGGTAGGTCATCCTCCATGAGGTTGTCGTATTGGGATGGGTGGCGCTCAAAGGAGACGCGCCAGGAGGAGCCCGAGTAGGAGCTGTCGGAAAAGCCTGAGCAGGCGCCACCTCTGCGTTTCTTTTCCGGCAGGGCAGGGGGAGGCGGGGCGGGAGTCATGTGGGAGTAGAGGGGGGACACGGAGGAGCCATGGAGGGACGGCTGTGGGGAGGAGGGGCTGAAGTGGGGATGTGCCAGTGGCGGGCCAGGGCTGGGGCAGGAAGACTCGCTGTGGCACTCGGGCAGGGGGCTGAGGCACCCCCCCACCGGCACAGGAGTCATCTGCTCCAGGCTGGACAGGTCCTGGTGCAGGAAGTCGTAGTCCGGGTCGTAGTGTTCTGTGGTGTCTGTAGAGGGGAACAGGGGGGACAGGTGAGTCAACACACAGAGCACTGAAAGCAAAGCCACACTGTCACTTTGGCATAAAGGCCACTTTTCTCTACAAACCCCACTCTGAACAACATGAGCACAACAAACACATTGGCAGAATCTATTTTCATTGGGGGGTGGTTGGTTTTGGGGTGTGTTGGGGGGGTTGGTTTTGAAGTGCGAGCACCATGTGTGACTTGGTGCAACGTTCTTATCGCCCTGACAACCCTCACTTTCTTGTCCCCGGTCCCAGAAGGTGTCAGCCGTGGTATTATAGCAGACTTTATCTCAATAGAGTCGCATGGCTTCCTCTCCTCAACAAATTCCCAGTAGGCATCCACCATATTGCTATTCTGTTTCCAGACTATTGAGATGCAGGCTCGGTGAAGTCTTGTCTCTTTGCTCACAGGATGGTGGTCACAGCTCGTAAGCAACGCTCTGTGCTGTTGGAGACAGCAGCAACAGGAAGCTCCTGCCTACGTGTGTTGACTCATTACACGCAATGGCAGCAGGCTTGTTTCCACACACTGTGGCTGCCACATCAACCTATGCTGATCCCGTGGTGACCTCTCCTGCTGGAATCATAATGGCTCCTCTTGAACCTAATTGAACCAGTCCTCTGTGAAGCCAGTGCAGGAACATGTAACTCCTATTGTGTTTGTGTTGTGTGTGAGGTTCATGTGTGTCTGTGATAGGGATGGGCATTTTAAATGTTTTGACTGTTCTGGTACTCGCATGAAAAAAATAAACCACAAAAACAAGGTCACACAAGATTGCAACAACGCGTAATTTATCATAACCTAAATTACCTCAATACAAAAGCAAGTGTAAGATTAATTTATTGAAACCGTAATATCAACTAGTTATATTATATCATGGAACACAATCTTAAAAAATGTTGTAACCTCAGCAGTGGCGCTTGCTTGTAGAAGCCTATGGCTGTGCAATGGCATAGCCTTGTTTTGTTAATTTAACAGACAAGACGCTGTTTATTCCTGAGCCCTTATCACAGTCAAGACACACCTATTTTATAGTAAAAAAAACACGATGTAATATAACAGAATATTTTTCTAAATGAATAAAGTTGCCAGTGCAAAGTGCTGGGCATCTCGTGCCTGGAACAGCATTCTCAAAGAGTGATCACTTGAAACAGGGCTCAATTTGGTTGAGTTGAAAGAAGAAAATTCAGGGTTACAAACCAACATTTGCCTTCTTTTCGATATACAGACATTCGATTTACTTTATTCTGCCTGTTCTTTGGAATTTTCAAAATGTATTAACAATTCCACATTGAACACTGCATGGTAATGAATTACGGCCACGTCATCTGTTTGGTGAGTAGGCATATGCTTAATATTTCTGTTGAAAATACGCTCTTTGTCTTAATCAAACGAATGTTTTTGCATATTGTCAGTGTGGAACCTGTATATGTTTAGGGGGGTTATAACCTAGGCTAACCAATTCTAAATGGCACCAGCAGTTCGCAAAGTAGCTTCTGCGGAAAATAGACGTGACGCAATTATTAAAAAACTGAAGCTCGTTGTTGGAACACATATTTTTCTACTTCAATCAACCAGTCCTTTTTGGATTTGTGATAAAGCTGTCATCATTTGGCAAGGAATGTAGCTTGGGTATCCGATCAGTTAGATAGGCATTCAGTTTTTCTAGGCATTTATGTAGGCCTAGTGGGACCTTGTGTGCGCACTCGGCACTCGTGTGTGGAGGGAGCAGTTGGAATGCAATGGAGTGAATGAGACATGAAATGCACATGTACCAATGGAGGAACACTAGAGTCAGAGCAAATTAACGTTGTCTCAAAGACAACATTTTACTTGTCCGTTCGGGCAGCCACAAAGCACCTTCCACCAAATAGTTTTACAGTATTTGAAGAAAAAAAATGGATCTCTGGTTAAAGATCGAGCTTTGACATCCGTTTGAGTACTCATGCTCATCCGTAGACTGTGTGTCAGGCTCTCACCCAGAGTCTCACTGCTGGTGTTGCGTGAGCACTGCCCACTGTCCACTGTCCAGGACAGCTGCTCATCGGACTTGCTCAGCTTGCCCATGCTATTGCAGGGGGATAGGCGTGGTGACTCCCCTCCGTAGTAATGGCTGCCCCCAGAGAAGCGCCGCTGCAGCGCATCCACCTCGTACTCCTGCCAACCAGAGAGCGGGGACCAGACCCGTTTTATTAGCATTTATGTAAAAATACATAATAGCCCCCAAAAGACAAACAGTGCAAGAAATGGCTGATATATATAAAACATAGCACAATCCAAAATGGTACCTTATTCCCTGTGGGGCCTGGTCAAAAGTAGTACACTATATTGAATATGGTGCCATTTCAGACACAGCCGAGGCCCATGGGAGGACTGGAGCCACTGTACCTGTTTGTGGAGGCCGATGCCCATGGGAGGACTGGAGCCACTGTACCTGTTTGTGGAGACCGATGCCCATGGGAGGACTGGAGCCACTGTACCTGTTTGTGGAGACCGATGCCCATGGGAGGACTGGAGCCACTGTACCTGTTTGTGGAGACCGATGCCCATGGGAGGACTGGAGCCACTGTACCTGTTTGTGGAGGCCGATGCCCATGGGAAGACTGGATCCACTGGTGGCGCGGCTCATGGGGGCCACTATTGCCACCCGTGTGGGGGAGGGGGCAGACTGGCGCTTCTTTGGAGGGAGAGCAGGAGGACTGGAGGGGGAGAAGAGGGGGACATCATTTAAATATGAGGCAGTGCGCAATGTCCAGTGTTCATCAATGCCAAGTATTCCAAAAGCCAAGCATGTAGCCCTAGCCACAGTACACAGACTGATCCACTTCTTCTGTGTTTACTGTGTAGTTTGTACTGTGTAGTATGAACTGTGTAGTATGAACTGTGTAGTATGAACTGTGTAGTGTGTAGTATGAACTGTGTAGTATGTACTGTGTAGTATGTACTGTGTAGTATGTACTGTGTAGTGTGTAGTATGTAGTATGAACTGTGTAGTATGAACTGTGTAGTGTGTAGTATGAACTGTGTAGTATGTACTGTGTAGTATGTACTGTGTAGTATGTACTGTGTAGTGTGTAGTATGTAGTATGAACTGTGTAGTATGTACTGTGTAGTGTGTAGTATGAACTGTGTAGTATGTACTGTGTAGTATGTACTGTGTAGTATGTACTGTGTAGTGTGTAGTATGAACTGTGTAGTATGAACTGTGTAGTATGTACTGTGTAGTATGTACTGTGTAGTGTGTAGTATTAACTGTGTAGGATGTACTGTGTAGTATGTACTGTTATGTGTGTAGTATGTACTGTGTAGTGTGTTGTATGAACTGTGTAGTATGCACTGTGTAGTGTGTAGTATGAACTGTGTAGTATGTACTGTGTAGTGTGTAGTATGAACTGTGTAGTATGTACTGTGTAGTTTGTAGTATGAACTGTGTAGTATGTACTGTGTAGTATGCACTGTGTAGTATGTACTGTGTAGTGTGTAGTATAAACTGTGTAGTATGTACTGTGTAGTATAAACTGTGTAGTATGTACTGTGTAGTATGCACTGTGTAGTATGCACTGTGTAGTGTGTACTGTGTAGTGTGTACTGTGTAGTGTGTAGTGTGTAGTGTGTACTGTGTACTGTGTAGTATGAACTGTGTAGTGTGTACTGTGTACAGTAGTGTGTACTGTGTACAGTAGTGTGTACTGTGTACAGTAGTGTGTACTGTGTACAGTAGTGTGTACTGTGTACAGTAGTGTGTACTGTGTACAGTAGTGTGTACTGTGAAGGGAGGTGGGGATAAGACTGGACTGACACTGGCCTGGGTGGGTTAAGAAATAATATACAATATCCTCTGTAATAGCAGCACAAGGGAACAACGTGTAGTGCATGGGTTACTGCCTGGCTGCTCTTCCCCCTCCACAAACAGATAGCGGTGGAGAGAGCAGCAGCTACTGAACTGCTTCCACACCGCAGTGCACACAGACGGCCCAATGACAAGATGGCATGTGCAGGGCAGGCAGGCAGCTGTGGTGGTTAGGAGGTGGAGGAGGAGGATATCGTCTCTGCCAGTTAGGGAGTGTGGTGGGGGTGATGGGGCAAGGCAAGTCCCCAGGGAAGAGAAACATTACGGCAAAAAATAACAAAATCTGATGTTTGCCCCTGCGTAGGACACACAGACTGCTGCAGAGAGCTACCTGCTGTGGGCAAGGTGACATTCAGAGGGCTACTGTTCGGAGCACAAGGAAAGACAGAGAGCCTTTGAGTATTTCTAAGTGTCTGGATGTGCTGCTGTCCAGTGTGTTTGTGGTGGGCTCTGGAATCTGGTCCATTTCCATTCCTTGTCGTCACTCTCTGGCTGTTAACTCGCCAGCCTCTGTTAACTCGCCCAGTTTCTCAGAAAAAGAAAAGCGTCTCAGAGACGATGCCGTGACAGTTATCTCACCAGAGGAAGTCTAATTTCTGACACCTCCCTTTATTACACCCTTCAAAAGACTATAAAGCTTTCTAAAGAATCAAGACTATTTATAACACACAGTTTCCCAGCTACTAAACCTCTCTTGTCTTCTTTTAAAGAGACGAGCAGCAAGCACATTGGCCTGTAATCCAATGACATTCAACGGGATGAGTGGTATACAATTTCTTTTGTTGATAAATTGGTGTTGGCTAAGGCTTCAAGAGAGCTGTGTGCTACTCTATCTGCAGCCTGACACGTACACAGAGTTGGGGACTTGAGTCAGTGGCTAAACAGTGATTTGTGACTTTACTTAAGTTCAGACTTGACCCTGACTTGTGCTGTGACAGAGCAGTCAATGGAACATTTTTCTAGTGAAGGGTTAAACTTTTCCCATTCAGAAGCAGTTTATTAAGTCTGAATGCAATGGTATCCTGCGTGGATCATAATCCTGATATGCAGCTCTGACTCTGTGCCATTTAACATTGTGCCATCTAAAGCAAGAGAGGACAGATACTTGAGACTTGACTTGGACTTGCCTGAAGCAAATTATTGACATGTCTGGGCCAGTGATAGAGGGTGGCTCCATTGATGAACTACTGTATATTAAAACTATGAAACAGACTCTATCTCCATGAAATGAGCTCTTACTTGTGTTCAGCCATCTTGAGGCCAGGGAGAGGGGGTTTCGGCGGGGCCACCACCTCCTCCTCTTCCTCCTCTCCAGTGGGTTCAGTCAGGACTTCCGTAGATTGGGCAGTGGCTGAGCTCTTGTCCAGACTCTCCTTCTCATTGGCAGGTGGCTCGGCAGCACTGTGTGTATGCAAGTTGTTTACTGATGCTGTTTACATCTTGTACAATCAAGTCATAAGTATCTGATATGTTCAGTACATATATATGAGAGAATGAGGTTAGTGGAGGAGTGTATTGATGTACTCCGTGGCTCACTCACCTCTCGGGTGGGGTGGCCGGTGGCACTGGTTTGACAGGAGACGTGGGGGAAGGATGCAGCTGTTTCTCTATGGTCAGTTTCACCAGCTCCTGTGGACAATCACCGTGTGCAGTTAATAAATGCTACACCATTTCACCGCCATTTTCACCATCTCTTACCCAGAGAGTACAAAGTACTCGGCTAGCTACTGTTTCCCCAAAAAACATAACGTGCATTAAATGGTACACATCATTTGTGACGTCTAACATTTCATGTTTACTTGTTTTCTGGTATGCTAACGTTACCTTAACACCCCCAAGCACTACCTTGATCACAGTGGTGACGGTCTGGTATGCTAACGTTACCTTAACACCGTCGAGCACTGCCTTGATCACAGTGGTGACGGTAACAATGGTTTCTTTATCTTCCAGGTTGACCCCCTCCAGCATGACTTGATCAGACCAACGGATGAGATTGCCCAGACTCTGGTACACACGGTTCAGACAGGAGGACACCGCCGAGCTGTGAACACCCAAGAGGAAAGATTAGGCTAACAGACTGACAAAAACACTACATGGTTGGTTGGCAATTCTGTATCAGTCTTTGAAGGTTCCTCATGATTTCAAACTTAAAACGAATATAATCAGCAACCTTAAATTACATTTGGCTGGACCTCGTCTCGTGACAGTTAAAGTGTTATCTAAAGCCCCGCAATGGGCCAGCAAGCTCCAGATACAGTGTCTTCGGAAAGTATTCATACCCCTTCCGTTTTTTCCACATTTTGTTACGTTACAGCCTTACTCTAAAATTGATTCAATTATTTTTTTTCTTCATCAATCTACACACAATACCCCATAATGACAAAGCAAAAACTGGTTTTTAGAAATGTTGGAATATAAATAAAAAATAAAAAACCCTGTTTCCATAAGTATTCAGACCCTTTGCTATGAGACTCGAAATTGAGCTGAGGTGCATCCTGTTTCCATTTATAATCCTTGAGATGTTTCTACAACTTGATTGGAGTCCACCTGTGGTAAATTCAATTGATTGGATATGATTTGGAAAGGCACACACGTGTCTATATAAGGCCTCACAGTTGACAGTGCATGTCAGAGAAAAAAACAAGCCATGACGTCAAAGGAATTGTCCGTAGAGCTCCGAGACAGGATTGTGTCGAGGCACAGATCTGGGGAAGGGTACCAAAAAATGTCTGCAGCATTAAAGGTCCCCAAGAACACAGTGGCCTCCATCATTCTTAAATGGAAGAAGTTTGGAACCACCATGGCTCCTAGAGCTGGCCGCCCGATCAAACTGAGCAATCGGGTGAGAAGGGCTTTGGTCAGGGAGGTGAACAAGAACCTGATGGTCTCTCTAATAGAGCTCCAGAGTTCCTCTGTGGAGATGGGAGAACCTTCAAGAAGGACAACCATCTCTGCAGCACTCCACCAATCAGGCCTTTATGGTAGTGGCCAGACGGAAGCCACTCCTTAGTAAAAGGCACGACAGCCTGCTTGGAGTTTGCCAAAAGGCACCTAAAGGACTCTCAGACCATGATAAATAAGAATCTCTGGTCTGATGAAACCAAGATTGAACTCTTTGGCCTGAATGCCAAGCGTCACGTCTGGAGGAAATCTGGCACCATCCTTACGGTGATGCATGTTGGTGGCAGCATCATGCTGTGTGGATCCTTTTCAGCGGCAGGGACTGGGAGACTAGTCAGGATCGAGGGAAAGATGAACGGAGCAAAGTACAGAGAGATCCTTGATGAAAACCTGCTCCAGAGCGCTCAGGAACTTACACTGGGGTGAAGGTTCACCTTCCAACAAGACAACGACCCTAAGCACACAGCCAAGACAATGCAGGATTGGCTTCGGAACATGTCTCTGAATGTCCTTGAGTGGCCCAGCCAGAGCCCAGACTTGAACCCGATCAAACATCTCTGGAGAGACCTGAAAATAGCTGTGCAGCAACGCTCCCCATTCAACCTGACAGAGCTTGAGAGGATCTGCAGAGAAGAATGGGAGAAACTCCCCAAATACAGGTATGCCAAGACTCAATGCGGTAAGCGCTGCCAAAGGTGCTTCAACAAAGTACTGAGTTTTTGCTTTGTTATTATTTGGTATTGTGTTGTGTGTTGACGAGGAAAACAATCGATTTAATCCATTTGAGAATAAGGCTGTAACGTAACAAAATGTGGAAAACGTCAGGGGGTCTGAATACTTTCCGAATGCACTGTATTCTCCTGGGCCAGACTCACCTGTGCTGGATCCTTGGGTCCACTTGGACTAAAGGCAGGATGGCCTCCAGGACCTTACTGGCAGAGCCTGGTAACATCTCCAGCACCTTCTTGTCCACTGCCATCTTGTCAATGATGGTCTTGAAGTAACGCAAGGCACTGACCACATCTTTCTCGTGCTCCTCTAACCGACTCAGACTCTGCAAAAGTAAGCCAACGTGAGAGAAATTGTGAACTTGGTGGCGTGGCATTACTTTCATTAATGGCATCTTTGTTGTGTGATTATTGCATAATATGAGGCTTTGTTTGTCACTCAGCCTTCACAGTCTCACTCTTTTTTTATTGTCAGACATAAAGTCAACAACTAATTGCAATTTATGAGATGGGCACAGAAAAAGCTTGAGGCCCATGCAGAGGGAGAAATATAGACATTAAACACACCTTGTTAGCAGCTTTCTCCGCAATCTTGACGCCATGTTCTAAAGGCGGCTTACTGACTTTCTTTGAGGGTGTCCTTTTGATTTTGGGAGAGTGGAACTTGTCCATAAGCTTCATGGTGAAGGAAGACAAATGGGAGCGTTGGGAGTCTGAGAAGAAGAAAAGGGAAGAGAGAGAGGCAGATTTAAGTGAATAACCTCTAATCTTCATAATCTACAGAGAGAGCGTGAATTGAGAGAACCCTAGTTAGAAAGTCACTTTTTGAGACACCACAAGTCAAACTATGGAAGTTTCATTTAATGTTACATGATATGATAACTGATACTTAAATACAACCTCTCAAAACTGCATTTGTTCAGAACTTAGGCCTATAAGAAATAATAAGCATGTACATTTTGAAGAACAATCAATATAGGAGAGATCCTCTGAATTCTTGTAAAAGATTTTGGGCATTAGTGTTCCTCAAAAGTGCATTTTTGTCAGAGTGAGATATTAGATAGGCCTACCTCACCAACAAGCTACACGTATTAGCCTTAACTGCATAACATGAGTGAGAACATTGTAATCTGTCCTCATAAAAAAAACATGTATTCTACTTCAACTGTATAGAAATAACTTTATAGAGTACATAAAATAAATCTGCCCGTTTTTCATTGGCAACTGCATCAAGACCATGGCCCAAATGAATCCTTTAGCAACCCGTACAGACAAAGGGGCTGGGACACAATGACATCAGCTTTATGAGAACCTTCTGCGGAATTATGTGTTGCAAATGGGACTCTTTATTAGGGAGTGTTTAAAGTGGTGACTTAACACACTACATGACAAAAGGCATACCCTCACGCCTCACTCGTGCTCACTGTTATGACAGCAGCGATTCCCCACACCCCCAACGCTGGATAGACCAATGCTATGGCAACTAGCAGTTTATTTACCGTACCACATGTTTTCTTATGATCTCCAAACAATCTGGCTCCCATCATGGCCCTCTAAGGGTTGACTGCAGGCGGTGCTGCACTGTGCATGCCTGTGTAACTTCTGTGTGCCACAAGACTGTTAGCCCGCTGACCTTAAAGGGATACTTCAGGATTATTTCAACAAAGCAATGTATCTACTTCCCCGATGCATTCGTGGATACCATTTTTATATCTCTGCGTGCAGTTTGAAGAAAGTTGCTAACTACAGTTAGCGGATTGTGGCAGTGGCTACGTAAACAAACCCAGAAATGTGGATTATAGTCTCTCCTTTTCCATAGACTACTAACAAGGGAAGGAAATAAATACACTGACCAAAAATATAAACGCAACATGTAAAGTGTTGGTCCCATGTTTCATGAGCTGAAATAAATGATTCCAATCGAATTTCTCTCAGATTTTGCCCACAAATTTGTTTACATCCCTGTTGGTGAGCATTTGTCCACCAGAATTGTTGCCATAGAGTTTAATGTTCATTTTTGTTTCTACCATAAGCCGCGTACAACATCATTTTAGAGAATTTGGCAGTGCGATCAACCGGCCTCACATCCGCAGATCACGTGTAACCGTGCCAGCCCAGGATCTCCACATCCGGCTTCTTCACCTGCGGGATCGCTGAGACCAACCACCAGCAGATGAAATGGTGAGTTTGCACAGCCAAATACTTTCTGCACAAACTGTCAGAAACAGTCTCAGGGAATCTCATCCACGTGCTCGTCATCCTCACTTACTTCAGTGGGAAAATGTTCACCTTCGATGACCACTGGCACACTGGAGAAGTGTGCTCTTCACAGATTCATCTCGGTTTCAATTGTACCGGGCAGATGTCAGACAGCGTGTATTGCGTCTTGTAGGCGAGCGGTTTGCTGATGTCAACGTTGTGGACAGAGTGCCACATGGTGGTGGTGGGGTTATGGTATGGGCAGGCATAAGCTACGGATAACAAACACAATTGCATTTTAATCAATGGCTATTTCATTGCAGAGATCCCGTGACGAGATCCTGAGGCCCATTGTAGTGCCATTCATCCGCCGCCATCACCTCATGTTTTTCAGCATGATAATGCACAGCCCCATGTTGCAAGGCTCTGTACACATTTTCTGGAAGCTGAAAATGTCTTCCATGGCCTGCATACTCACCAGACATCACCCATTGAGTATTTTTGTGATGCCAATATCCAGCAACTTCGCACAGCCATTGAAGAGGAGTGGGACATTCCACAAGCCACAATCAACAGCCTGATCAACTCTATGCGAAGAAGATGTGTCGCGCTGCATGAGGCAAATGGTCACACCAGCTACTGACTGGTTTTTTAATCCACGCCCCTTCCTATTTTTTAAGGTATCTGTGACCAACAGATGCATATCTGCATTCCCAGTCATGTGAAATCCATAGATTAAGGCCTAATGAATTTATTTCAATTGACTGATTTCCTTATATGAACTGTAAGTCAGTAGAATATTTGAAATTGTTGCATGTTGCGTTTATACTGTATTTTTGTTCAGTGTATATAGCCTAAGTTTGTAATTTAAGTGAGCTTTCCCTTTAAAAGCAGACTATTTAAACAGAAGTTAAATATTATTTGACTAAAAACTAAATTGAACAGAGGGGCTTAATGCGCTATGATACATTATGCATCAGTGAAGCAAATTCGGAAGGCACTAGTTGTGCACATCATTCAAAACACCTCAGGTAGCCTATACAGGATACAGCCTATTTCCCCTTCTCTGCGAGGTAGTGAAGATTTGCAAAGAAACTGAAAACAAAAGCTTGATGCTGCTGCCATATCCATATTAAATGGTTGAAAAAGGGGTGTTGAAACTGGATATTGAGTACATAAACAAACACCAATGATTGAGTTGCTCTTCCGTTGTGTACAGAAGCATGGGACTCCTGCCGGGTATAGGAGCTGTCAATTGCTTTAGAGAGAGGATCAGCAGGCTTCACAACTGTGTGAAACGCTTCTGCAAATAGAGTCAATGAGGAGGAATGCTGTCTGGATGTCCATTCACTGCTCATCTCATGTTTGCTGTGAATTCCTGGCTGTGCCCATCAGTCTCTGAGGATGTGCCACCCTTCCGCTAATACAGGCAGGTTGTTGTGATTGTGACTGCCTGCTGCCAGCAGTGAACACAATGAATGAGTTTCCAGAATGGTCACAACAAATCATCGTCTGACTATCTAGGTTGCTTTAACCAGTTTGGAAACTATGATGTGAGAATCTTTTACAGGAAAAGGTTGACTATCAGATCCCGATAAATCTCTGTCTTCCCATGGGCAGATCATGGGAAACATCTTTCTGAAATAGCTACGGAATGGATGATTAGGCAATGGTAAAGGTGAAGTTCAACCAAATCTGTATTTTGGATGTAAATGGCATGTTATAGGTGTAGAAAATGTATCAGGTTTAAGTCAGAATAATGTATTTAAAAAATAAGGAATGTCTGCAACTTCCCTCCCATCAGACGCACAAAAAAGGCAAAGTTTTGAATCGAGTTGGATCTTCGTCAGGTCACTGAATCACCATTGGAGCATACCAGAGTTGTGCATATGTTATAGAAGTGCCAAGACACTTTATGATATTTCACTTGAACCTTACTCCACCAGCAATATACTTCCTCATGCTCATTCAGCAGTTGCTGGGGCACAGATAAAACATGAACAAACACTCCAAAAACACCCAAATACGTCCTTTTAGAAACGGCAACACTCTCAGTACAGTGCTGCATGTCTTTTGATGTTGGACACATGAAAGTGTCATTACGAACTTTATCTGCAAAGTTATATTCTATTTTGTGCAACTCGAGCGATACTTCTCCGTGCAACCAACAATACTTATCCGTGTGCGCCACTGCTGAACGAGCGAGGAAATATCGCTAGTGGGATAAGTTTCTCAAAAACAAGTGAGATTGCAAAAAAAAGTGTCTTGGTACTTCTATAACATGCCATTTACATCCAAAACACAGATGTTGTTCAAATTAAGTGAACTCCTTTAAGAGGCAGTTTTAATATCTACTATGGAGAAAAACTATGATTGTCACTGGTTGTGTTGTGGTCTCCTGCTAATTTCATAGACATGTCAGGTAGCAATATAAAAAAATTGATCTATGCATTTTGATTCCCTTTCCCTGCCACCTAATGTGCAGTGGTTTCCACAAAAGCCCGGTTAGTTCCACCTCAGTGCAGACCCGAGGGCAGACCACACACCACAACAGTCTGCCCCTGGAGACACCCGTGGCAACAGCTTGTCTGCTCAACTCAAGTCTTTCCTTAGCAGCAGCGGCCTTACATTCACCGGAGTTCGGACACGTGTCCAATGGTAGCCTGGCATCCCGCGGAATGGACGACAACGCAGTGAACCTTGCTAATGCACACTAGGCCTCCAGAAGAAATCAATAAAATGTAATGCTGTCATATCATTTGTGTATTCAGCGATAAGAGTGATCATCAGGACACAAATGCGGTTGTGAATGAAGACTGTACTCCCAGTCCCACCACAATAATTGTTCACTAAACAACTTTCAATAAACACCTTATACACCGGCAGGTAGCCTAACGGTTAGAGCGTTGGGCCAGTAACCAAAAGGTTGGTCGTTTGAATCCAAATCTAAAATCTATTGATCTGGCCTTGAGCATTGAACCCTAATTGATCTAGGGTCGTGGTCGATAATGGCTGATCTACTTAACTGGCTGGCCGGCCAGCCAGCCGGACCTACATACAGTCATGTAAAAAAGTAAGTACACCCCCTGGAAAGTTCTCTCTTTTTTTGTTTGTTATTACACTCAAAATAGTAATTAAAGAACTAAGCCAACTTCCAGTTGAAATAGAAGAGGAAGTAATGAATAGGACCTGGACGTTCTAAAACAGGCTATATAGGCTAATGTCTAAATGACGTTGAAAATGTTATGCAATTAAAATAAACAAAAATGCCTTTTTCTTATGGGGGAAAACACTTGTAAAGGTTACACATGTGAAACAGGTCAAATATAAGCACCCCCTATTTTACCTAGCCTAAACATTAAGTTGCTCATTGATTTAAGCGGTGTAGACAGGTCGAAGCAATACAAAAAGGCCTATGTTTGCTGCTCATATCTACTGCCATCTACGGCACACCCAGTCATCAAGTAGGCTAATACACAGTGGCCATTACAATGAGTTGTAAGAAAATAGCCCAATAGCAAACAGGGCACAAAAACAATTGAGAAGTGCTTGAGTTACTAAGAAAATGCATACATTGATCATGAGCGACAGAATTGATCCATCTATGGACATTCAACAACAAATGGGATCAAGATAAAATAGAAAAAGAACGAGGGAACAATCAGCAGAAACTACAACAATAAAGAGGAAGTAAAACGTGTTGCCTTCATGTAAGCGTTAACTTAAACAGAACAGGCAGATGGCCAAATTCAGGACCAATGTTTTGGTCTCTGTATAGCACATTTTTCTCCTACTTTACACCAACACCATGACATTGAAATGCCAAAAGGAGCCTACGTGTGTATGTATGTATGTTTGTGTGTATGTGCTGTGACTGCTCTCCTTGCCCGAATCTGGCTGGTGCTGTTGAATGTGGGGGTAAAACAGCTGGCTACTGTGGATGACAGGCTATTCCTCTCAGCAACACTTGATAAAAACCGCTGCTCCACAAGCTATAAAGGGTCACTTTGCTCTTAGGTCATCAAGAACCCTGACTATTAAACCAAAAGATAATCTAGCCTATATGGTCATGGCATCGGCCTTCAACATTGTGAGGGCTGAACCATTTCCCTTCCTGTTATAGATACATTTAGACATTAGCCTATATAGCCTGTTTTAGAACGCCCAGGTCCTATTCATTACTTCCTCTTCTATTTCAACTGGAAGTTGGCTTAGTTCTTTAATTACTATTTTGAGTGTAATAACTAACTAACTACTTTTAACATTGCATGACTGCTATGCATCCATCTGCAACAGCTAGTCCAGTTAGTTTGAGAGGAACATTTACATGAGCAAGAGGGTACAGTAACCACTCCTCTGTTTGCTCGGTCTCTGTGCAAGTGGTGGAAATCCCTCCACCTAAAGGGTGGTTCTCCACCACGGTTGCAAAGAAAGGCGAGGCCAGAACTGCCATGACTGTAGCTTGCTTACAGCTGCACTAGGGTTGTACAGCATTCCTGTGTATATTAAGACACCGTGGAGCCGGGGCAAGATATGGCTCGGAAAAAGACGTACCTCAATTCAGGGATGAGAAATGCTTTGTACTCCAAATTGTCCCAATATTCCAACTGTTACACAAATCTAATTTTAATTGTCACATGCATCATAAACAACATGTGTAGACTAACAGTGAAATGCTTACTTACAGACCCTTCCCAACAATGCAGAGAAAAATATAAAAAGATAATAACACGAGGAATAAATACACAATGAGTAACGATAACTTGGCTCATATACAAGGTGTACCAGTACCGAGTAGGTGTGCAAGGGTATGAGGTAATTGATGTAAATATGTACATATGGGTAGGGGTGAAGTGAATCTCAAAAGAGATAGTGTAAATAGCCAATAGTCCTGGTAGCTATTTGGTTAACTATTTAGCGGTCTTTGACAATTTTTAGGGCCTTCCTCTGACACATCCTGTCAGATGCTAAGCAGTTGCCATACCAAGCGGTGACGCAGCAAGTCAAGATGCTATCAATGGTGCAGCTGTACAACGTTTTCAGGATCTGAGGGCCCATGCCAAACCTTTTCAGCCTCCTGTGTGTGGACCATGATAGGTCCTTAGTGATGTGGACACTGCGGAAGTTGAAGCTCTTGACCCGCTCCACTACAGCCCCGCCGATGTGGATGGCGGCATGTGAAAAACGACAATTTTCGTCGTCATGTTAGACCTACATCTGGACCGTTCTGGGAAGGAGAGGAGGACATGATGTTGGGCCAGCGGTTAGAGCGTTGGGCCAGTATCCGAAAGGTCGCTGGTTCGAATACCGGAGCCGACAAGTTATAAATCTGTTGATCTGCCATTGATCAAGACACGTAACCCTAATTTACTCCGGGGGTGCCGTACTACTAAGGCTGACCCTGTAAAACAACACATTTCATTGCACCTATCTGGTGTATGTAACAATATTTTATTGCTAGCAACAGCAGCCATTATGGAATGGCACGACGCGTTGAACAACAAAGGAGCTCCAAAATGGCTGCGGTGGCTTCTGCTACCTAGCATGAGGTCGAAAGAAATAATAGTTGTTCAATCTTCTTAGTGTTACAGTTGGGATAATGGGACAAGTTGGAGTACAACGCATTTCTCATCCCTGCGTTGAGGTACGTTTTCCATGCTATATCTTGTGCCGGCTACGCTGTGTCTTAATATTCACAGGAATGCTGTCTGACCCTAGTGCAGCTGAAGCAAGCGGGTTGGATCTAATGGCTAGCATGACTGAGTCAGTGTTCTCACTGTGTTAGTAGGTCTCAGCCTCTCTTCACAGTCTCAACTAGTTCTCTAGTGTCAACTCACTAAATACATAGAACCCATACATTGTGGCAACAGATGGGAACACTTGACTGAAATAGTTAGAAGTGACTCTCTCCAGCCAAAAACTACGTAGGAAGGTTTTTAGTTAACTATGACACACTAGTTCTCAGAACCCATGAGAAGGGCAAGACTCACACACTGTGAATGAAACAAAGTACTTGTTATTCTCCTCAAATATCTAGTCCCTGATCAGGAAGGTCAGAGCTGGTTGTGGAGGGTAATAACCAAACCTGACAGCTATTGGCTGAAAACACTACTACTACATTGCTAACTAGACCCTATTTATCAGATAGCCTAGAATGAATGATGGCCACTGTCTGTGTATTTTAAAAGTAACAGTGACTAGCAAACTAGATCATGAGGAAGCTATAATTAACTAGCTACCTTGTTAACTTGCCCAAAGTAGTTAACGTTACTGTCAATACAATATTATATTCAGGCTACAGCTGGCTAGCTCGATATCTTAGCTAGCTAGTTTGTTAGACACTATACATTTGACACCTTTTCGGAATAAAACAAACAAAGCTAGCTAGTAGGTATGTAGATAAATGCTAATATATATATATATATATATATTGCAACATTGTAACAAAATATGAAAGTTCTGTTTTCCCATTTCAATAACGTGTAGCTAGCCTAGCCAATGCTAACTAGCTAGCAATCTAACGTTGTCTGTCTAACTAGCTAATGTTAGCTAGTTGAACACTGATTGAATGTTTGGCCAATATTGACTAGGTAGTAGATACAAAATGTGAACGTTTGGTGGGTAATGCAGCCGTATTTCTAGTTAGAACAAGAGGCAGACAAATCCCAGACTAGCATATAGCAATAGGTCGTCACTAGTTAACATTGCCACATAATTATAGCTAAACCCCGCCCATGTATAAATTTCTCTCCTTAAACTCAGATGTTTAACCTACCCTTATGCCTAACCTTACAATAAGACCTAAATGCTATTTTCTTGTTGACAATTGACTTTGTGGCTGTGGAATCTGAATTTGTAGCTGTGTTATTTAGTGGAAACCCTAGCTAGTAGGTGGCGTTAACTATTTAGTCCAGTCTAGCCGAGTTTACCTGGTTTACTCTCTATTTTCCCCGACATTTCGAAGCAGAGACGGTATCGTTGAACAAATTAAATCCAGGGAGGTATTTTGTCCTTTTATTCTCTTTTAATCCCACATCCTTTAGCCAAAGCTCGGACCGTTCCGACGCAAATACAACAACCAGCAATTCCGCTATCCCAGCCAACCAGCCAGACCCCGACGATGAGAGAATGATGATGATGATGATGGGCAGACTGGCAGACTAGCAGCCAGTAGCAGTCGACTCGGTCCGGTATCATAATCAATACCTCCCCCTTGTGGCTGGAATGAAGAACTGTTAGTGCACGCGACGAAAAGCGTGCCCTCCGGTGATGGATTTAATAGAATAGTCAGATTCATGAGCGAGAGGGAGAGAGACGTTATCGACTGTGTTTTTAATAATAATACAGTTGGGTTGGTGCATGTTTTAGTATAGGAAATAGGAGAGAAAATATATGGGTTTAGTGGAGTATGCAGCTCATGTTATTTCGTATTTAAAGTAAAAACAGTCAGACCCCCATACTGCCCAACCAAGCAAAAAGGCAGTAATTTGGTCGAAAATGAGTTAATGTCATTGTTGCTACATTAAATATATGCTTAATCATGTGGACAGGTATCCTGCCTCTATTGTATTGTATTTTGGAGAATATGGGGGTCATGTTAGCAGTAAAAAAATATATATAATAATAATTGTTCTCAGTTCCATGCTATGAGCATTTACTGCCTTTTTGCTTGGTAGGGCAGCATACAAATCCCCAACATTTTCCATCAGAAAATATTTC